>JASKMD010000026.1:11184772-11284772 GCA_030144725.1 Haematococcus lacustris | reverse complement strand
GGCAGCGGCAGCGGCAGCGGCAGCGGCAGCGGCAGCGGCAGCAGTGGCAGCGGCAGCGGCAGCGGCAGCGGCAGCGGCAGCAGTGGCAGCGGCAGCGGCAGCGGCAGCGGCAGCAGCGGCAGCGGCAGCGGCAGCAGTGGCAGCGGCAGCGGCAGCAGTGGCAGCGGCAGCGGCAGCGGCAGCGGCAGCGGCAGCAGTGGCAGTGGCAGCGGCAGCGGCAGCGGCAGCGTCAGCGTCAGCAGTGGCAGCGGCAGCGGCAGCGGCAGCGGTGGCAGCGGCAGCGGCAGCGGCAGCAGTGGCAGTGTCAGCGGCAGCGGCTGCAGCGGCAGCGGCAGCTGGTTGGCTGGCTGGCTGCAAGAGGCCACCCAGGCATGTGCCTTTCCACCATGAATGGTTGTCCTTACCAAGAGCAGGCAGCTGCGGGAATGGGTGAGACCTGACTCTTCCGTTGTGGGACTGTGAGGGAAGCTGTGGGGCCGCGGTGGGACAGCTAGCGCTCCTCTGACACTGACATGCGCAAGGTGCGCCGGAATGGCATGATCACAACACTACAGCTTGCGCTGTCCCAGTCAGCAAGGATAATGATATAGTTGAGAAGATGCAGCAGGGCTGGCACCAAGGGCAGACTAGGCAGTGCGTCAGGACCAGACACGCGCAACCCACAGGCATCAGGGTCAGGTACCTGCTTAGGGTCGGGCAGCTGCTTAGGGTCAGGCACCTGCTTAGGGTCATACACACACCCTTGTGAGCTTCCATGTGGGTGTAAATGATATGTCATCTCCTCACAGTGTGACTTCGGGCAGAGTGTGACAGCTCATTGCCTGCTGCTGCTATGTGCTGCAGCCTGCCTGACCTGCAGCACCACTCCTCCTGTTGACTGGGCCTCACTTGCTTTGCCCTTGGTCTGCTCTGCGTCAGCTGACCCTCTACTGGCCCCCTGCAGCCGCCGAGCCGGGCTGAGCACTGGGCGACCCCTATCACTCCTCCATGGTCCTGCCGCTGCTCCTCATCCTCCCCTTCATGCTGCAGCAGCAGGTTGACATGTTAGGGTCAGGGTCAAAGTTAGGGTCAGGGTCAGGGCCAGGGTCAAGTTGAGAGTGCATCTTATAAAAGGGATAGTGGCGCCTCAACGTCCAAGCGCAAGTAGAATAAACTGTGAACCACACGGCAGTGTCAGGGCAGCTAGCAAGCAACATGAGTTTGCATTGCATCAACAGATTCAGCAGCCAGTTATGCACACCGAAGGCCATGGCATGAAAGCTCTGCCGACAGCCTGTTGCCCATGCCTGGGGCAGCTGCTGCCATGTGCTGGGTCATGCATTTCCGCCATTCATTGGTGTGCAAGCACACGACATATGACATGGTCTCATGGGGAGATCAACTGGGTCCACTCACCTCAGGATTCCAGCCCCCCTCCTCCCCCTCCTCCTCCTCCTTCTCCATGGCCCCATGGCTGTCTGCCTGGGCTGCCTCTGGCTGGCCCCCTACAGTGAACAGGTGGCGCTGCTCCTTCAGCCACTCCACCCAGGTGTGCACCACTACCTCCCCTGGATTGGCAGGGGAGAGGCAGGAGCAGCGGAGGGTCAGGGTCAGGGTCAGGGTCAGGGTCAGGGTCAGGGTCAGAGTCAGGGTCAGGGTCAGGGTCAGGGTCAGGGTCAGGGTCAGGGTCAGGGTCAGGGTCAGGGTCAGGGTCAGGGTCAGGGGCCACCCCGCGGGGGAGCTGCTGCTGTGCCAGCACAGTTGCTTATTCTGATGTCGTTGTGCCCTGTTGACCCGGCACTGATAGACCTTAGCTCGTATCATCTGTGCAGTCTGGCGTTTCTGGCCTGGCATTGGGCAGGGACCTGTGCGCACCCACCTGGCGCCCAGAGCTGCTGTAGATGAGCACAAGCAGCCTGGCACACATCGTCTGACAGGTGCGTTGCATGTAGCTGGGCCACTGGGGGTGAGGAGGAGGGGTAGCTGTCCGGCATGAGGATGGTCAGGACGCATGACGGCACATGCTTTGCATCAGGGATGTACACCTGAGCACAGGAGGGCAACAGTCAGACGCCATGCAGTCAGGCATGTCCAAATCAAGACTCGCTTGGTGAAGGTGGGTACTGTACTCATTCAGTTGTCCCCTCAAACCCTCGTTACGAGGCACGCTACACAGCTGAGTGCGAGTAGTCAAGGCAGGGTGGTGTGTCTATGCTTTATGAGGAGGCCTGATGCTGGAAGGACAGCTCGGCCAGTGCTGTCAGCAACCCCGGATACAGACGCTTGCAATTCTTTACATTGCATGAGTCACCTGGGCGGTGCGACCAACTGTGTCCACTTGGCAATCATCGGCGTATATCGCTTGCAGGGCGCACAGCTCTTCGGTTTGCAGCTCTGTGCAATACGGCCGCTGTGCAGCACTTCGAACGATCCGCTATGGCGAGGAGGCTGATTGATCGAATTGCCTGGGCGCGCATCCCACGGTTGATAGCAATGGCCCTTACCAGCATTGGCCATGAGGCGCTGAGGCAGTTCCCAGCAGGGCGAGTGGTAATGGTTGATGAATTCCGCACCAACCGGGTCAGCTCAGTCAACAACAACCCCAGCGAGACCCTCACTGAAGCGACGCCTGAGTCCTTCAGGTGAGGGGTGTGGGATAGGGTCAAGGTGAGGGGTTGGTAGTGGTGGGAGGTGGTGGGGTCGAGGTGGCTAGATAGGATCAAGGTAGAAGCTCATGGAGAAACCTTACAAATGAGCATTGACCTATGCGTCCTTGCAGGTAGCTGCGGCCAGTGTACAGCAAGGCAAAGCGATCCCAAGTCAGGGGCTTGATGTGCTCAACAAGCAACAACAACAACATCAGGTAAGCACTGACCTTACCCTACAAATGTGCATGACATGAACATACTCCACATGGCATGGCACATGGCTTGACTTCATGCATGTCCCTCACCCATGTGCAGGTTCTATGGCCGGGACGTGACAGCCGCGCTGAACATTCGCCGCTGTGCACTTGGCCCAGGCCCACGTTCCACTGAGCTGTGCTAATGGAATGGCCGCCCAGCCATGCCAAAAACTGGGCAAGACAAGCCAGGACTGGGTGATAAACCGCGACAAGGCCCTGCTGCACAAGTGGCGGCGCATGTTGCAGCGGTAGCCAGCAAGAGAATCCAACATAACAAAACATCAAACCCGTCGCAACGGGGATGTGTGTGGGTTGGAGCTACCAAGGGAGCTCTAGCTACACACGCACACACCAGAATGGCTGAGCTGAATTGGGCCTTAGGCACACTAACAGAGTTTTATGGACATTCCGGGCCTATCCGCCAACCGACGAGAAAAACTTTCAAATTTTTCGCCTCAACCGCTACGCTTTTTGGCCGCCCGCACGACTGGCTGCAGCTCTAACTGGTCTGACCCCGAAGGATTCTGTTGTGCTATAACAACAGCCCGGGGAGTGGTTCAGCGCTGCAAATGGTCGACGTTTAGGGTCCTCACTCGGGAGGGATTACGTTCAAATTTTCTCCTTTTTCTCGGCCTGGTTTCCCCCGCCGAGAAAAAGGAGTAAATTGAAAATAATCTCTTTCACACACACACACGTGGTCGGCTTCGTGCAGTGCTAAACAGCCCAGCATGGAGGGTCCCAGCGTGGAGGCGAATGCCCTGGCAGCGGCGTCCCTATTAGCTACAGGGATTCAGCCCACGACGCTGACGTTGGAGCAGATGCGCCTTCTCCAATCATGCTTAAGCCAATCGAACGTGCCCCTTCCCATCCTGTACCACGTGTGGTAATGGCTGTCACCGCAGAGCCGCTCGCCATTTGCATCGACGGCTTTTGTGACAGTCTTGTAGTGGTCAAGAGACCTGGGCAGTACGTCCCATTCCCGCCTGCGCACAGTGTGCAAGATGCGGGGTTGCGGCGGGCAAGGGGCCTGCGAAATGGCGGGCGCCCCCATACTCACCCAGCTCTCCCTTCGAGTTCGTACAACTGCAGGTAAAGAAGAAAGTCGCCATTCTGCCCTCGAAGCCTGTCAGCGTCAGCGTCGGAATCGTCTTGCTGCCGCTGGCGCTCATCGTCGCTGCTATCAGTATCCAGCAGGGCCCGGCAGATGGGTTGGTAGTGGCAAAGGCGCAGGCGCAGGCGCAGGCGGTTGGCGCAACCACTACCGAACTAGAAAATCAAAGAAAATTTGAATCACGAGCCCGTTCGCGGATAGGCCCAAAATCAGGGTCACAGCCCCACACCTGGCCCAGCAACTCGACACCGAGTGAGAATTACACTTTGGCCCAAGAGAGTCTTGTCATCCCCTGGGTCACAGCAACCCGCATACCAAGTCTCAGACCTCAACTCTCAGGTTTTTCAAGCCAACCAGGCCTTAATTTGCACGAGTGTTACTTTGCGCGCCAGCACACGACATGATTCATTCAAACATCTCATGACCACATCTCATGACCACAACTGTCAGCCGCCGAATCCCATGTGCTTATACTAGTCGCCAAGACAAGCAGAGTCACCATGAAAAGCAAAGGAACGATTAAAATATATGACCTCTAAAAACAGCTTAAGAATTACCTACAGTACTGTAGACCTCTACAGTACTGTAGGTATCTACAGTACTGTAGACATCTACAGTACTGTAGGTACCTCCACTCCAACTGCTCACACACTCAGAATTTCAACACGCGCCAAGTGGCGTTGGAGTCGCAAGGACAATCCGAGGCGAACCGCATCAAAAAACTACCCCCCTAGGATGACGAATATCCGCACTAATTTGCCTGTGTGATTCTGCTGCTGCTGCTGCTGTGTGTGCTAACGAAACTCACTAGCTGCAAGTTCCAGCTTGTACCAGTGTGCATGACTAGCCACACCAGTCCACCGAGACACCAGTGTAAGATTTTCGTAGAAATGACACAGGCAAGTCTTATACTATTGCTGCCTAACAGTGCAACCCTGTAACCCGATGCACGTACCATCTTCCATCTGCCTTCTGATGTCTGCCAACTCGTTCTGAATGCGCGCCATATCCTCTCTGAGTTGTTTGTTGTATGCCTCTACTGCCGCTTCAAGCTGTGTGATGCCTCGGCGGAACGTGCTTTGACCCAGATGTTGGGCGCCTGCAAACACACACGGGGTCATTTGCATGTGACACAATAGGCAGACCCGATGCCCATTGACTCAAAATGACTTCCTGTCCTGGGATGTGATTGAACCCGTATAACACAAACTAAAAGATTCCAATCTAAGCTGCATTGCACTACTCCACGCATCTGCCCACACATCCAACCCACCTGCAGCCGCCTGAGCTGGCGCCGCTACTGTAAGCACATCAAGACAAACACAACAAAATGATTGGTCAACATGCACCAATGCCGCAATCCATACATGCACATCTGAAGGTGGATATCAGTGTGTGGAGCTGCTGACATTACACACATCACACGCTTGGCGCTCTCTTGCATCACACACAAACACCCATGCGTTGGACGGGATGCAATGTGATTGAAGCTGTTGCTGTGCATGATTCAAATGTTGTTGCTGTGCATGTGTGGTGACATGTTTCAAGTGTCCATATATTCAATGATTTTGCAGATGACAGGTAATTGCAGTGGAAGGGGCATGCGAAAGGTTACCCTCAGCAGCTCGATCTTTGCAAACAGGACGTTGTAATTCGCCAAAACATGGTCATCTCATCATGTACCATTCAATGTACACCAATACTCCATAAAGCAATACAACAGGAGCAAATGATGATGAAAGACATGAATGCAGGATTCAATGGTCAATTTTAAGTGTATGGCAAAAGCTGTCTGAGGTACCCTGATACAGTGGCAGCATGCCCGTGTCCCAATGGGACTCCCACCCTGCTTAGTTGTAGTCAATTATTGCAATATACAGCGACACCAAGTAGGGACAACGTCTCGGCACAGCAGGAGGTTGCTGCGAATGTCAAGTGGATTGCCCTGCCTCTGTTGTGCTAGCTGAACATTGAACACCTGACTGCCGAAGAAAGTGGATAATGCTGCATCAGATCTTGAATGCCAGCCAAGCAGAGCACCTCGTACGCCTCCTCTTTGGGCAGACAATCTGCCAAGTCACGGAGGCAAGCTTCTTCTCCAGGACCTCCGACTGGCAACCTGTAGGTGTACCGCGCACGCTTCAAAATGGGGGATAGCACCCCGGGATCTGAAACTTGTAGGGGTTCATCAGTCTCTGCAGTCTCTATCACCTTTTCCTGCAGCAAGGGCGAGTGTCAGCACCCAGCCCATAAGCTCGATGCATCACCTCATGCTGCCAAATAATACGTACTTATGCACGTTGAGTGTTGTGCTGCATCGTTCGCAGTAACCAACAGCATCATACACCTCTTTTGCAACAAAGTCCAAAGGAGGCATAGTCTGGTGAAATACCGTACGTAACATTGATCAACGTACAGGATGATAGAAATGGATTATTGAATTAATTCATCAAAATAAACATACACTTGACATGCAAGGGGACAAGAATCAATGATCAACATACAAGCCAACATACAGGCCCATCACATACAGTGACTTTTGCAGCATGTCAGACATTGATTGACGGTGTGCCCCTCCGTGCTCTGCCTCACCACACCATGTTACATTGAAAAAATCAGAGAACATCGTTCCAATACCTTTGCTGTACCGTTCTAGGGAATTGAGCTTGACCTGACTTAGCATACAGGCCAACTTTAGGATAATTGAGCTTGACCTGACTGAGCATACAAGCTAACTTTGGGATTGATTAGCATAAGTGAATTGATGTTTCATACAGTAACCTGCTCACCTTCTGCAGCCAGTCCCTGATGCAGGCTACCGCTGCTGCTCGAGATGGGAACCGACCAGCGCACAGCTTGTGACCCGACATGTACTTCAGGTGCCACTCATCCACCAGGTCCGTCAGAATAGCCAGGGGCTTGAACTTGCTGCTTGTAATGTTTGCACAGATGAGCTGCGCTGCCGCCTCAAAGTGCCACCTGCAATACCATCCACGTGATGCCACCTTCACCAGCAGTTCAGTAGCACGTGCTGCACAGCTTGCAACATTCGTATTATGAGATGCATACGTACGCTGCACAACGATCTCGCAAAAAACCCAGTAGCAGTAGACACTTGCATTGCACCAAGTGTTAATGCAGATGTTGTAAATGCCTGTGCTAAGTCGTCACAGCTCATACTATCACACGAAGCAAAACGAAGACATGCGTACTGCGGTACACTTGACAAGGCAATTCAAATTAAACTCACTTGTTCACAATCTGCTTCTTGACTTCAATGGTCAGTCGGATGCCCTCCCATGGCAGGCCCATGGACATGTAAGCCGTGAGGACTGCCGCTGCATCCGTAGTGCCAGACAGATGGTAGAGCTCAGCCTCGCCCACAGGCCACCTGTGCACCTGATTAGCGTTAAGCAGCGTTCTGTGCTTGTCACCCTGAATCCATTCTGCAGAAGGAGACAGCCAGCAAGCAGTGGCAGGTTGACCCATAACTCATGTTTATGCCTGTGTTAGGCATGTCTAAGCTTGTGTATGGCAAGCATGCAGCAATTTGACCAGTCAGCATGTAGTGTCTGGCGTGATCACTGTGATTGCAATTGTTACTACCTCGGCACTCACCGGTGCGTTCATCCAATGGGATAATGCCCCTTATGTATAACATATAAGCGTCCTTCTGATCGTCCTCTCTACAGTCTTGCCATTGATATGCCGGAACGTCAGGGGCGGGCTTGACGTCGGGCAAGTCATTTGGCTGAAGGCCCACCATTTGCAGCTCAAAGTCCTGCTGCACATAGTCCCAGGCAGTTTGGCTGATGTTGGACAGCGCTGATGGCAACTTGGGTCCTGCACATGCACGTGCCCAGGAAGACCAATCACACTACAAGCAAGCTGCTGGCATCAGGGAGCCACTGCTGGGTAGCTGGTGCGCCGCAGTAGTTGACGCAGCGTGCGACACTTGTACATGATGACACATGCTATTACCGCTCTACTGTACAGGACTTTGCCTGGCAGCTGGACAAATTAGCATGTTGTTGCCACACTTACGTTTCAGTGTTGGGGCTGTATAAGCCTTCAGGGTGGCAGCCACCGCCTCCACCAGCCCTGCTGGAATTACGAGCCCTGCAGAAAGCAACCAGCAAATCAGCTGCCGAACCGGAGAGTGAGCAGGCTGCATGATACACCCCTTTTCACACACCCTGCAGTCTCCACCCACCTGCAGATGCCGCCTGAGACTGTGCCGCCGCTGCTGCAAGCACATGCAAGCACATGCCACACGCTTGACGCTCTCATGCATGACACACACACATGAGCTGGGCGGGCACGCGCTGTGGTTCGAGCTGTTGCTGTGCATGTGTGCTGGCATGATCCAAGTGTTCATGCCAGTGTGTGCATGAAAAGATACCAATGGCTTTGTACGCTCTGCTGCTACGTTGCTATGTGTCACATGTGCTGAGATGTGTGCACCCAAGGAATGCAGTGCACGTCCAGCCCACACACACACCACACATATCGCCTTTTGTTCCAATATGAGCTACCATGTCCTGGCCAGTATGCACCCTCATGTGCCACTCCGTTAAGTGCACATTGAATCAGCTTACCAGATGGAGCCTGGTGCCATTCAAGTTTGCCTGTAGATGGAAGATCGGGTCTGGACTTGGATAATGTCATGGTCCGACCCTCGTTTGTCCACTTCAGCACGCCAGCACCATACAACGTTGTCATAGCCTCCCATGCTTCTGCACAATTTGCTGGGAGTTCAAAGGTTTCTAGCGGTGTCTCGGTCCCTTGCTTGTACACTGTCACGTCTTCTACCATCTGCACAACACGACAAGCGATTCATTACCAGCAATGCATGGAATGTGCGCGTTGCGTGTGGTTGACGTCCCAGCAAAATGAAGGGATGGTTCCTTGGGCACAAGCCAGCACAAGCTTTGGCCAAGCAAAATTGTGAGATTGTCAAAGTATGTAGGGTTAGGGTCGTGCTACAACGCAGCTGCTGCTTAATCCTGTTCTCACCCTTGCTGCGCCTGGGGGCAAGAACTGCTTGACAATCTGTAGGCGCGACCGGGTATTTCGCGAGCCAACCTGCAAGACAGAGAACCCACGTCTCCTGTGAAGGGCTGCTGCTATCCACCAACCTATAAGTATCGCTCGCAGCTTCTTGGCTGCGCTAACCCTCACCTTCGTTGCAACTCCGACAAGGCACGATTTAAGGCACGGTAGTCCAGCGATGGTATCAGTTCAATTCAGCATGCTTGTATTGACGTGCTGGTTTGCATTGCAATTGCGCTCATTCGGGATGTGGGCAAAGTCGCAACTGCCTCAACTGATTCACGCCTCGTTTACTGATTGCTTGCTCACACTTGTTTCTTGCTAACACTTGTTTCCTTCCTAACATTTGCATTGTAAGACCTGGCTCTGACTTGTGCGGACTTCAGACTTGTGCATGGCACAGCTTTGTAAGAATGTGCGTGGATAACTCAGTTCGCACAATGGACACTCAGTGTATGAACACACTCATGATCATGTCGTGGACCATGGAGATACCTGGTAAGTCAACGAGCTGAAAAGACGACAATTGGCACAGTCCTCAACGGTGGGTCGTGCCAGTCTTTGTTTACTTGTAGAGCGCTGGCCACTAGAGGAAAGAAGTAAAGGAGGCACCCTAGTGATCAAAATCATACAGGGCATGCTTGTGTTTCAGCTACTTTTGTTTTCGGTGCTGGCTATTGTAGAATACAAATACACGTGCATTTTAGAATGATTCAGGATGCTGAAGCCGTGCAAGCAGAACAGTCCGCAATTGTCATCCTACCTACTGCTTGTCTTACTTATATCATTTGAGTGGAACAAAAACTATGCCCCTACCATCCCACCCCCACCATCTTACCCCCACCCCCCCACCCCCCACTTCCCACCCCCCACCCCCACCTCACCCACCCCACCCAACGGTTGTCTGGTATACATTTCTCACCAGAGTATCCCAGCCAATCACCGTTGTGGTAGTGCTGGTTGGTGTTGTAAGTAGGTCTGGTATACACTGTTTACCAGACATATGTACGTTGTTCACCCTAATCATATATATACTGAGTAGGGGCTATCGCTGTTGCTGCCGCTGCCGCTGCCGCTGCTGCTGTTAGGCCTTGGGTGGACGGTCTCGCAGCCGCTTGTAGCCCAGCTCTTGGTACTCCTTCTCTTGGTTGGCAGCTCAAGGTTGTCCGGCAACCAGCGCAGCTGCAGCGGGCGCCACTTGCCCTCCCCAATGCGCTGCATGTTCAGCGCTGCGTTGCAGTCCCTGTCCACCCACCTGTCTGACTGTGATTTCGATGCTGATGTGGGCTTGGCGGCCTTGCCCTTGCTTCTGCCCGTAGTTGCCAGGGTGGGTTCTGCTGCCTGCTCAGCCTCGGTGCGTTTGCTGCGCTTGGCTGGCAGGGGAGTGCTGGGCCCAGGCTCCGAGGCTGCCGGCTGTGTGGCAGCCTGGCTGCATGGGGGTCGTGGGGAGATGTGTGGGGCTACTTCCGGGCACCACATCAGGCCCCACACTGGCTGGTCATGCTGCTGGCTCTATGCTGGACGCAGCAGGCGGTGGTCCACCTGGGCTGCTGGGGGCTTCCAGCCTGCAGGCCTTGTGACCTTGCGTTTGTTTAGACGGCTCTCACTCTCAATCTGATGGCTGGCCATTGACTGACATGCGCAAGGTGTGACAGCTAGCGCTTGTACCCAACACTACGGCTTGCGCTGTCCCAGTCAGCAAGGATAATGATGTAGTTGAGAAGATGCAGCAGGGCTGGCACTAAGGGCAGACTAGGCAGTGCGTCAGGGCCAGACACGCGCAACCCACAGGCATCAGGGTCAGGTACCTGCTGAGGGTCGGGCAGCTGCTTAGGGTCAGGCACCTGCTTAGGGTCATACACACACCCTTGTGAGCTTCCATGTGGGTGTACATGATATGTCATCTCCTCACAGTGTGACTTCGGGCAGAGCTCATTGGCTGCTGCTGCTATGTGCTGCAGCCTGCCTGACCTGCTGCACCACTCCTCCTGTTGACTGGGCCTCACTTGCTTTGCCCTTGGTCTGCTCTGCGTCAGCTGACCCTCTACTGGCCCCCTGCAGCCGCCGAGGCGGGCTGAGCACTGGGCGACCCCTATCACTCCTCCATGGTCCTGCCGCTGCTCCTCATCCTCCCCTTCATGCTGCAGCAGCAGGTTGACATGTTAGGGTCAGGGTCACATTTAGGGTCAGGGTCAGGGCCAGGGTCAAGTTGAGAGTGCATCTTATAAAAGGGATAGTGGCGCCTCAACGTCTAAGAGCAAGTAGAATAAACTGTAAACCACACGGCAGTGTCAGGGCAGCTAGCAAGCAACATGAGTTTGCATTGCATCAACAAAATCAGCAGCCAGTTATTCGCACTGAAGGCCATGGCATGAAAGCTCTGCCGACAGCCTGTTGCGCATGCCTGGGGCAGCTGCTGCCATGTGCTGGGTCATGCATTTCCGCCATTCATTGGTGTGCAAGCACACCACATAGGACATGGTCTCATAGGGAGATCAACTGGGTCCACTCACCTCAGGATTCCAGCCCCCCTCCTCCCCCTCCTCCTCCTCCTTCTCCATGGCCCCATGGCTGTCTGTCAGGGCTGCCTCTGGCTGGCCCCCTACAGTGAACAGGTGGCGCTGCTCCTTCAGCCACTCCACCCAGGTGTGCACCACTACCTCCCCTGGATTGGCAGGGGAGAGGCAGGAGCAGCGGAGGGTCAGGGTCAGGGTCAGGGTCAGGGTCAGGGTCAGGGTCAGGGTCAGGGTCAGGGTCAGGGTCAGGGTCAGGGTCAGGGTCAGGGTCAGGGTCAGGGTCAGGGTCAGGGTCAGGGTCAGGGTCAGGGCCAGGGTCAGGGTCAGGGTCAGGGTCAGGGTCAGGGTCAGGGTCAGGGTCAGGGTCAGGGTCAGGGTCAGGGTCAGGGTCAGGGTCAGGGTCAGGGCCAGGGCCAGGGCCAGGGTCAGGGTCAGGGTCAGGGTCAGGGTCAGGGTCAGGGTCAGGGTCAGGGTCAGGGTCAGGGTCAGGGTCAGGGTCAGGGTCAGGGTCAGGGTCAGGGTCAGGGTCAGGGTCAGGGTCAGGGTCAGGGTCAGGGTCAGGGTCAGGGTCAGGGTCAGGGTCAGGGTCAGGGTCAGGGTCAGGGTCAGGGTCAGGGTCAGGGGCCACCCCGCGGGGGAGCTGCTGCTGTGCCAGCACAGTTGCTTATTCTGATGTCGTTGTGCCCTGTTGACCCGGCACTGATAGACCTTAGCTCGTATCATCTGTGCAGTCTGGCTTTGCTGGCCTGGCATTGGGCAGGGACCTGTGCGCACCCACCTGGCGCCCAGAGTTGCTGTAGATGAGCACAAGCAGCCTGACACACATCGTCTGACAGGTGCGTTGCATGTAGCTGGGCCACTGGGGGTGAGGAGGAGGGGTAGCTGTCCGGCATGAGGATGGTCAGGACGCATGACGGCACATGCTTTGCATCAGGGATGTACACCTGAGCACAGGAGGGCAACAGTCAGACGCCATGCAGTCAGGCATATGTCCAAATCAAGAATCGCTTGGTGAAGGTGGGTACTGTACTCATTCAGTTGTCACCTCAAACCCTCGTTACGAGGCACGCTACACAGCTGAGTGCGAGTAGTCAAGGCAGGGTGGTGTGTCTTGCTGGCAGCGGGGGGAGGGTGTAGTTAGTGTATCAATAGCTTTATGAGGAGGCCTGATGCTGGAAGGACAGCTCGGCCAGTGCTGTCAGCAACCCCGGGTACAGACGCTTGCAATTCTTTACATTGCATGAGTCACCTGGGCGGTGCGACCAACTGTGTCCACTTGGCAATCATCGGCGTATATCGCTTGCAGGGCGCACAGCTCTTCGGTTTGCAGCTCTGTGCAGTACGGCCGCTGTGCAGCACTTCGAACGATCAGCTATGGCGAGGAGGCTGATCGATCGAACTGCCGGGGCGCGCATTCCACGGTTGATAGCAATGGCCCTTACCAGCATTGGCCATGAGGCGCTGAGGCAGTTCCCAGCAGGGCGAGTGGTAATGGTTGATGAATTCCGCACCAACCGGGTCAGCTCAGTCAACAACAACCCCAGCGAGACCCTCACTGAAGCGACGCCTGAGTCCTTCAGGTGAGGGGTGTGGGATAGGGTCAAGGTGAGGGGTTGGTAGTGTTGGGAGGTGGTGGGGTCGAGGTGGCTGGGTAGGATCAAGGTAGAAGCTCATGGAGAAACCTTACAAATGAGCATTGACCTATGTGTCCTTGCAGGTAGCTGCGGCCAGTGTACAGCAAGGCAAAGCGATCCCAAGTCAGGGGCTTGATGTGCTCAACAAGCAACAACAACAACATCAGGTAAGCACTGACCTTACCCTACAAATGTGTAGGGAGCGCAATCTAGTCGAGATCTAGACGGGTTTTATTTGAATTCTGTCATGGGATGATTTCACTCCGCCCACTCAACTAGCAGCAGGCAGGCTAGGTGCATCTATCTGCCCGCCTGCGTGCAAGGCACTATGTAACAGTTGTGTTTGTAAGGTCAGAATGCATGTTTGGCTGAGGCATAAGTGCCGCCAAGCATGCTGAGTTGTGCGGCTATGGAGAGCGAGTGTCTACGTACCCAACGACAGTCTTGGAGCCCTGTAGTGGTAATACAGTGTACTTACATCGTGACGACGTCGTAAAGAACTAAATCATGAAGAGGATAATAGTCATTGCAAACATTGAAGTCTCTAAAACGTTGAGTGTCTGAATTACTACACACTACGAGTTGGGGAAGTGATGGTGGCCTGGAGTGATTGTACTGGGAGGTGGTGGTGGCTGCCTACTCACCCATGCGCGCGAGGAGCTGAGCCTCAGTGTTGTGGTGAGTTGCCAGCCCAGCGTTGGCCTTGATGTGAATGAGCATCTTGGCGCGCTCTAGGGTGAGCCTGGTGCGAGTGAATGTGAACAACCTGCCCCAAGCTGACCAATTGCGCTCTGATGCAGCGGAGGTGGCATGCACACCTAAGAGCCTGCTGGCTGCAACAGCCAGATGGAACAGCCAGATGGGAAGCCGCGGGGGCCTGCCTTGCCCCAAAAGGCTCGCCGCATGCTGCTGCACACCATGACTCAGGAGCTCAGCAATGGCTGCTCCATGTGCTGTTGAGCTGCTGCACCTGGCCATGCGGGTGCGCCATGCCCGGCTGTTGCACCTTGCCCTGCTGTTGCTGCTGCTGTCGCTAAGCCTGAACCCGGCGCTCCTCAGCTAGGACTTGGAAAAGTCCTTCGCCCCCAAGTTAAGCCAGTGGGCTGCATGCAACCAACTTATATGCATTGCATTGCATACACAGCCATGCTGTTGTCCAAGCTTATGCTGCTAATGCTGCTAATGCCTGCATGCCAACTACCATACCTGCACAACCCATGTTGATGGTGTCGGGGTCGTCATCCTCCATAAGCTGCAAGGCTCGCTTGTTGAAAGATGTATCGTCCATGATCCAGCCTTTGATAACTGGCACTGGGTGGCCGGCGCTCCTCAACTCATCAGCCCATCTCTGCAAGCAGTGACCCAAATTACCTGAGTATGGCATCACTCATTTGGTGATTAACACCTGCAGCAGGTCCTTGATGCCCACAACATCCTGCCAGGTCCTTGATGCCCACAGCATCTTGAGATCAGAGCCATCCGAGCACAAGGGAGATCAACATCTGTAGCGTTTTGTCCTGAGCGGGGCCACTTGTTGCACTGGTGCCTCTTTGCGTCACACAGGTTGCCACTTTGCAGTCATTGCCGACCGCCTTGATTTTGAAATTTCGAGTCGAGACGTCTCGTCGAGTCGAGTTGCGCTCCCTACAAATGTGCATGACATGAACATACTCCACATGGCATGGCACATGGCTTGACTTCATGCATGTCCCACACCCATGTGCAGGTTCTATGGCCGAGACGTGACAGCCGCGCTAAACATTCGCCGCTGTGCACTTGGCCCAGGCCCACGCCCCACTGAGCTGTGCTAATGGAATGGCCGCCCAGCCATGCCAAAAACTTGGCAAGACAAGCCAGGACTGGGTGATAAACCGCGACAAGGCCCTGCTGCACAAGTGGCGGCGCATGTTGCAGCGGTAGCCAGCAAGAGAATCCAACATAACAAAACATCAAACCCGTCGCAAAGGGGATGTGTGTGGGTTTGAGCCAGGCTTGTAAAAATTGCAGTTTTTCATGAAGTTTTGCAGTGAAATCTTGCACGTGAAAAATGGAGCTACTAAGGGAGCTCTAGCTACACACGCACACATCAGAATGGTTGAGCTGAATTGGGCATTAGGACAGAGTTTTATGGACATTCCGTGTTTTTCCTTTTATTATCTTTGGCCGGTCAAGTTTTTAATATTCCATTAAAGGTCTTCGGCACAGGTGGGTATCCAAACATAAGTCCAAGCAGGACGGCAACAACCAGGGTTTTATGGACATTCCGTGTAAGACTCAAGTGCGTGTCATCGCTAACCCGGATTCCTCCCCGTTCTCCCCGTTACAGGAGCAGCCCTGGGGCTGCACCGGCGCCACCTGCCTGCTGCTGCCTTATCAGAACGTAATTGACCTCGTACATACTAGTACTCAACAACACCATGCTTGACAATTGTTGCAGGATCTGGCCGCCACCACCACCACCACCATCACCACCACCTCCTAGCCTACCTCTACCCTAGCCCTTCCTTGCCTTGCCTTGCCTTGCCTTGCCTTGCCTTGCCTTGCCTTGCCTTGCCTTGCCTTGCCTTGCCTTGCCTTGCCTTGCCTTGCCTTGCCTTGCCTTGCCTTGCCTTGCCTTGCCTTGCCTTGCCTTGCCTTGCCTTGCCTTGCCTTGCCTTGCCTTGCCTTGCCTTGCCTTGCCTTGCCTTGCCTTGCCTTGCCTTGCCTTGCCTTGCCTTGCCTTGCCTTGCCTTGCCTTGCCTTGCCTTGCCTTGCCTTGCCTTGCCTTGCCTTGCCTTGCCTTGCCTTGCCTTGCCTTGCCTTGCCTTGCCTTGCCTTGCCTTGCCTTGCCTTGCCTTGCCTTGCCTTGCCTTGCCTTGCCTTGCCTTGCCTTGCCTTGCCTTGCCTTGCCTTGCCTTGCCTTGCCTTGCCTTGCCTTGCCTTGCCTTGCCTTGCCTTGCCTTGCCTTGCCTTGCCTTGCCTTGCCTTGCCTTGCCTTGCCTTGCCTTGCCTTGCCTTGCCTTGCCTTGCCTTGCCTTGCCTTGCCTTGCCTTGCCTTGCCTTGCCTTGCCTTGCCTTGCCTTGCCTTGCCTTGCCTTGCCTTGCCTTGCCTTGCCTTGCCTTGCCTTGCCTTGCCTTGCCTTGCCTTGCCTTGCCTTGCCTTGCCTTGCCTTGCCTTGCCTTGCCTTGCCTTGCCTTGCCTTGCCTTGCCTTGCCTTGCCTTGCCTTGCCTTGCCTTGCCTTGCCTTGCCTTGCCTTGCCTTGCCTTGCCTTGCCTTGCCTTGCCTTGCCTTGCCTTGCCCTGCCTTGCCCTGCCCTGCCTTGCCTTGCCCTGCCTTGCCCTGCCCTGCCTTGCCCTGCCCTGCCTTGCCCTGCCCTGCCTTGCCCTGCCCTGCCTTGCCCTGCCCTGCCTTGCCCTGCCCTGCCTTGCCCTGCCCGCCCTTGCCCTGCCCTGCCTTGCCCTGCCCTGCCTTGCCCTGCCCGCCCTTGCCCTGCCCGCCCTTGCCCTGCCCGCCCTTGCCCTGCCCGCCCTTGCCCTGCCCGCCCTTGCCCTGCCCGCCCTTGCCCTGCCCGCCCTTGCCCTGCCCGCCCTTGCCCTGCCCGCCCTTGCCCTGCCCGCCCTTGCCCTGCCCGCCCTTGCCCTGCCCGCCCTTGCCCTGCCCGCCCTTGCCCTGCCCGCCCTTGCCCTGCCCGCCCTTGCCCTGCCCGCCCTTGCCCTGCCCGCCCTTGCCCTGCCCGCCCTTGCCCTGCCCGCCCTTGCCCTGCCCGCCCTTGCCCTGCCCGCCCTTGCCCTGCCCGCCCTTGCCCTGCCCGCCCTTGCCCTGCCCGCCCTTGCCCTGCCCGCCCTTGCCCTGCCCGCCCTTGCCCTGCCCGCCCTTGCCCTGCCCGCCCTTGCCCTGCCCGCCCTTGCCCTGCCCGCCCTTGCCCTGCCCGCCCTTGCCCTGCCCGCCCTTGCCCTGCCCGCCCTTGCCCTGCCCGCCCTTGCCCTGCCCGCCCTTGCCCTGCCCGCCCTTGCCCTGCCCGCCCTTGCCCTGCCCGCCCTTGCCCTGCCCGCCCTTGCCCTGCCCGCCCTTGCCCTGCCCGCCCTTGCCCTGCCCGCCCTTGCCCTGCCCGCCCTTGCCCTGCCCGCCCTTGCCCTGCCCGCCCTTGCCCTGCCCGCCCTTGCCCTGCCCGCCCTTGCCCTGCCCGCCCTTGCCCTGCCCGCCCTTGCCCTGCCCGCCCTTGCCCTGCCCGCCCTTGCCCTGCCCGCCCTTGCCCTGCCCGCCCTTGCCCTGCCCGCCCTTGCCCTGCCCGCCCTTGCCCTGCCCGCCCTTGCCCTGCCCGCCCTTGCCCTGCCCGCCCTTGCCCTGCCCGCCCTTGCCCTGCCCGCCCTTGCCCTGCCCGCCCTTGCCCTGCCCGCCCTTGCCCTGCCCGCCCTTGCCCTGCCCGCCCTTGCCCTGCCCGCCCTTGCCCTGCCCGCCCTTGCCCTGCCCGCCCTTGCCCTGCCCGCCCTTGCCCTGCCCGCCCTTGCCCTGCCCGCCCTTGCCCTGCCCGCCCTTGCCCTGCCCGCCCTTGCCCTGCCCGCCCTTGCCCTGCCCGCCCTTGCCCTGCCCGCCCTTGCCCTGCCCGCCCTTGCCCTGCCCGCCCTTGCCCTGCCCGCCCTTGCCCTGCCCGCCCTTGCCCTGCCCGCCCTTGCCCTGCCCGCCCTTGCCCTGCCCGCCCTTGCCCTGCCCGCCCTTGCCCTGCCCGCCCTTGCCCTGCCCGCCCTTGCCCTGCCCGCCCTTGCCCTGCCCGCCCTTGCCCTGCCCGCCCTTGCCCTGCCCGCCCTTGCCCTGCCCGCCCTTGCCCTGCCCGCCCTTGCCCTGCCCGCCCTTGCCCTGCCCGCCCTTGCCCTGCCCGCCCTTGCCCTGCCCGCCCTTGCCCTGCCCGCCCTTGCCCTGCCCGCCCTTGCCCTGCCCGCCCTTGCCCTGCCCGCCCTTGCCCTGCCCGCCCTTGCCCTGCCCGCCCTTGCCCTGCCCGCCCTTGCCCTGCCCGCCCTTGCCCTGCCCGCCCTTGCCCTGCCCGCCCTTGCCCTGCCCGCCCTTGCCCTGCCCGCCCTTGCCCTGCCCGCCCTTGCCCCGCCCGCCCTTGCCCCGCCCGCCCTTGCCCGCCCGCCCTTGCCCGCCCGCCCTTGCCCGCCCGCCCTTGCCCGCCCGCCCTTGCCCGCCCGCCCTTGCCCGCCCGCCCTTGCCCGCCCGCCCTTGCCCGCCCTTGCCCGCCCGCCCTTGCCCGCCCGCCCTTGCCCGCCCTTGCCCGCCCTTGCCCGCCCTTGCCCGCCCTTGCCCGCCCTTGCCCGCCCCGCCCCGCCCCGCCCCGCCCCGCCCCGCCCCGCCCCGCCCCGCCCCGCCCCGCCCCGCCCCGCCCCGCCCCGCCCCGCCCCGCCCCGCCCCGCCCCGCCCCGCCCCGCCCCGCCCCGCCCCGCCCCGCCCCGCCCCGCCCCGCCCCGCCCCGCCCCGCCCCGCCCCGCCCCGCCCCGCCCCGCCCCCGCCCCGCCCCGCCCCGCCCCGCCCCGCCCCGCCCCGCCCCGCCCCGCCCCGCCCCGCCCCGCCCCGCCCCGCCCCGCCCCGCCCCGCCCCGCCCCGCCCCGCCCCGCCCCGCCCCGCCCCGCCCCGCCCCGCCCCGCCCCGCCCCGCCCCGCCCCGCCCCGCCCCGCCCCGCCCCGCCCCGCCCCGCCCCGCCCCGCCCCGCCCCGCCCCGCCCCGCCCCGCCCCGCCCCGCCCCGCCCCGCCCCGCCCCGCCCCGCCCCGCCCCGCCCCGCCCCGCCCCGCCCCGCCCCGCCCCGCCCCGCCCCGCCCCGCCCCGCCCCGCCCCGCCCCGCCCCGCCCCGCCCCGCCCCGCCCCGCCCCGCCCCGCCCCGCCCCGCCCCGCCCCGCCCCGCCCCGCCCCGCCCCGCCCCGCCCCGCCCCGCCCCGCCCCGCCCCGCCCCGCCCCGCCCCGCCCCGCCCCGCCCCGCCCCGCCCCGCCCCGCCCCGCCCCGCCCCGCCCCGCCCCGCCCCGCCCCGCCCCGCCCCGCCCCGCCCCGCCCCGCCCCGCCCCGCCCCGCCCCGCCCCGCCCCGCCCCGCCCCGCCCCGCCCCGCCCCGCCCCGCCCCGCCCCGCCCCGCCCCGCCCCGCCCCGCCCCGCCCCGCCCCGCCCCGCCCCGCCCCGCCCCGCCCCGCCCCGCCCCGCCCCGCCCCGCCCCGCCCCGCCCCGCCCCGCCCCGCCCCGCCCCGCCCCGCCCCGCCCCGCCCCGCCCCGCCCCGCCCCGCCCCGCCCCGCCCCGCCCCGCCCCGCCCCGCCCCGCCCCGCCCCGCCCCGCCCCGCCCCGCCCCGCCCCGCCCCGCCCCGCCCCGCCCCGCCCCGCCCCGCCCCAAGCGCTGCAACGGTCAGAGTCCTGCTAGCTGTTACCCATCAAGTATATGTTGCTCATCTATTGTACCCAACCAATGTGGTATGCACGCCGTGGCATGCATGACACAAGTTGTCGCTAAAGCAAAGGCTCCTGCATGTTTACACATCCTTGGCTGCCCCCGCCTCTACTGCCTCTAACCATGCTAGTACAGGGACGAGGGGGCAAGGGGTTTGGCAGTGGCACCTAGGCCATGGCATCTTGGTAGAGGCAGCGCATGCAAGTCAGGATGTCCCAACATGGGGTTGGTAATCTTCATGCAAATTCTCGCTACATAGTGCACCGATTTCGGTAGCGTTTGTTGCATTGGCACCTGCGAATTACTCCGCATCTACTGGCAAGCGGCGAGTTAATCCTTGCATCGGAGCCCATGCCGGCGCAAGCGAGCGCGGACACACCTCAGCTGCTCACTATCGGTTGTTCTAGTGGTATGTAACGGCATCAGTGATGGAGCTGCGCCTGCTATCGAGCCAGAAGTACAATCTAAATTCAGCCCGCCAGGCTTGCTCCGCGAGCCTTTCATTGCTGCAGGCGGTGTCGGAAGACCGTCGTGGGGCCAGTGATAACTGGACATTGCATCAAACGCGCAGGGTTATGTGGGAGGTGCGCTCCTCTCTCACGCCAGTCACACAGAAAAGTACCTCCTTGCACAAATCGGCATGTTGTAAGCTGACCACTGTGACTTTTTAGAATATCGAGTTATTAAACTGTTCGTAACTCTACGACACAGCTACTGGAAAAGAAAGCACGGCAGTTCATCAATCAGGCCCACCGTAATTGACTTTGGCCTGACCCGACTCTGCCTTCGATAGAGTTTAGGACAGGCATTCCATGTAGCCAAGCGAGTTCTCTACACACTGGTGTGCTTCGATGCTCATTCGGCAACCTGAGCGAGAAATAAACCTCGTGTAACGGACACACCCTATTTTCAAGAGAGTTGGGAGGCTCTGACTGTCGGAAGGGGGCAGGGGGCTGCTGGGCGTCCTCCATAGCTAGCAATGGGTTGCCCCACACCGGGATATGGCCGCATGCTGGCCCGACTGGCAGCGGCAGCTCCGGCGAGAGGTCTGCTGGTCAGGCGACCCCAACTAGCAAAAAATGACAGGAAATGATAGGAAACCGACCCCTGGTAATCAAAACGACGCCGCGTCTCAGCCACGTGGTTTCTATTTATGTTTCGCACATCCCTGGATAGAGGACTCTGTCAGCTATGCGGTGCAGCTTGTAACATTAAATATTGTGCAGTGTGCTGGGTGCTATGGCGGCTCAAATCTTGACATTCAAATTCATGCCAGTTTTGCTCATGCGGGCCTCGCCGCGACCGACCGCCGCGACCGACGTGGCCCAGTAGCCTCTGCAAACAGTCAGGGACAGTCGCCGCAGTCAAAGCAATGCACATGGCATGTCAAACCGATGTAACGACGCCCCTCCACCCATGCTCGGAAGTATACAAGGCTGCTGCATTGCTTGACCGCTTCGTGAGTAGTACCTACTACCTGGCCACTCGGTAAGGCCACTCAAGGTGTGTAGGCCATTGCTACGTTACCTTGCTCGACATGTTGGGTCCGATCCCTCCCGCCCGCCCTCCGCTTGCGTGTCGAGCTTGTGTCCAGCTCCGCCCTGACCCCCTGCTGCGCAGGGGTGGGCAGCCCAGGGGCAGCACCAGCACCAGCTGCCTGCTGCTGCCTGGGGGGTGCAGCCGGAGGGGGCAGCAGGTCAGGGGCGGCACCAGCACCAGCCGCCAGCTGCTGCCAGGGGGTGCAGCAGGAGGGGGGGGCAGGTTAGGGCCAAGGTGGGCAGGTTAGGGCCAAGGGGGGCAGGTCAGGGGCGGCACCAGCACCAGCCGCCTGCTGCTGCCAGGGGGGTGCAGCAGGAGGGGGGGGCAGGTTAGGGCCAAGGTGGGCAGGTTAGGGCCAAGGGGGGCAGGTTAGGGCCAAGGGGGGCAGGTTAGGGCCAAGGGGGGCAGGTTAGGGCCATGGGTTTGCGTCTTGCAATGACTTGCTAGGGCCAAGGGGGGCGGGGTGGGGGTGGCGGGGTTGAGAGGGGCTGGGAGGGGGTGGGAAGGGGTGGGAGGGGGTGGGAGGGGGTGGAGGGGGTGGGAGGGGCTGGGAGGGGCTGGGAGGGGGTGGGAAGGGTTGGCGGGGCAGTGAGGGGCTTAGGGGGGGGTGGGAGGGGCTGGGAGGAGGTGGGAGGGGGTGGGTGGGGGGTGGGGAGGCTGGGAGGAGGTGGGAGGGGGTGGGGTGGGAGGGGCTGGGAAGGGGTGGGAAGGGGTGGGAGGGGGTGGCGGGGCAGTGAGGGGGCTGGGAGGGGGTGGGAGGGGCTGGCAGGCTTCTGCGGGGGCTGGGAGGTGGTGGGGCTGCAAGGGGGTGCGAGGGGGCAGGGTCCAGGCGGTCGGAGTAGGCTAGTCAACTCTGCAAGGCAGAGTCGGGTCACGCCAAAGTCAATTACGGCGGGCCTGATTGATGAACTGCCGTGCTTTCTTTTCCAGCAGCTGTGTCGTAGAGTTACGAACAGTTTAATGACTCGATATTCTAAAAAGTCACAGTGGTCAGCTTACAACATGCCGATTTGTGCAAGGAGGTACTTTTCTGTGTGACTGGCGTGAGAGAGGAGCGCACCTCCCACATAACCCTGCGCGTTTGATGCAATGTCCAGTCATCACTGGCCCCACGACGGTCTTCCGACACCGCCTGCAGCAATGAAAGGCTCGCGGAGCAAGCCTGGCGGGCTGAATTTAGATTGTACTTCTGGCTCGATAGCAGGCGCAGCTCCATCACTGATGCCGTTACATACCACTAGAACAACCGATAGTGAGCAGCTGAGGTGTGTCCGCGCTCGCTTGCGCCGGCATGGGCTCCGATGCAAGGATTAACTCGCCGCTTGCCAGTAGATGCGGAGTAATTCGCAGGTGCCAATGCAACAAACGCTACCGAAATCGGTGCACTTTGTAGCGAGTACTTGCATGAAGATTACCAACCCCATGTTGGGACATCTTGACTGCTGGGCAGCCCAACCCGCGGAGGGCTGACACAATGCGTCGTAGGAGGCTAGGCAAGCCAGCCTCTGGAAGGTTGCCGCTCACGCCTGGCTTGGCCCGGGCTAGGGCTAGGAGGGCTAGCTAAGTGTGCGCTGAGCCAAGGACTATAATTATAGTCTTATAGCATACTATTATAGCTTTTTATAGAATCCGAGCCAACTATAATTATATGGGCGTACCCTAGTCCCGGCACAGCTCATGGACCCCCGCACGATCCAACAACATGACTGCCACGTGCTGCGCTCAGCTGCTGCCGACTGCTGACGCTGTTACCCCTAGCTCCTGCCCTTCCGACCTACTGCCCCTCATTGCCTTGGTGCATATAGCTTATGCTCGACGCGTCATGTTCCTCTAGCTGGCCCCCATGCCTCAACATGCTTAACCCTAGCTTTGTTTTGCTCGACGCTCAATCGCCGTAGGCAGACTGCTCCCGTATTGCCGTCGCCAATCGCGTTTTGATCGCGTGCAGATTGCTTCACCCGAACGTCATCTGTCTTTATTTGCGTAAGCAAATAATTGCGTGTGGCAGGGTTAGAGCATTGCGTTGTAAGTTCTCGGGTGCTGATTGGTTGAGTTAGGGGATTTCTTTTTCCTGAAGCTGTCATTGTGATAATCAACCCCGTAACAGCCCTCACACGTCCCGACCTCTGGATAACATGATTTTTACGGGTATATAACGGTTTGTGATTTTTTCGTAATGGAAAGGGATGTCCGAATCAGCACCTTGCAGTATACATGTGTACACTTTGAGCTACAAGCAACGCGCATCGCACGCAATGATATCAATGGCGCGAGATGTAAAGCACACAGGGAGCAAATGTATGGAGCTAATCACAGACCATTCAAACACAAGCGGAGCATGCCCAAACCTTGATGTGTGCTTGTGTGTGCAGCATGCACCATAAAGCCTGCTGTCCACTTCAATAATGACCAGAATGAACTGTATTGCAACGAGTGTGGTGCATTCAGCCATAAGATGGTCAAGGGAGGTCAAGAACGTGTTGCCAGTGACCATACTCTACTGCCCTGCACCTGTAGCCCATTTGAAGCATCCTGCTCGGAACCGGAGGGAAAAGAAAGAACACATAGCAACGACCATAAAATTATTTGCACAGCCTGTGACAGCAAGCTATACATGCTTGTAGCCCACACTGACGTCCCTTGCTCCTCCACAGTCAACTGATATGCCACGCAGGCTAATGGGCCAGCGTTGACGAAGATCAACCGCAGCCCCAGAACCCACCGTTTGGGTAATGCACCTGTAGACATAAGGGACAACCTCAGTGAGCCTTGAGGTGCATTGGCCCTGCACAGGCGGTGAACAAGAATCAAGATGTGGTGCATCTGCGCTATATGTTGCTTGTTCCCAAAAGAATGCAAGACCTCATCCTGTGAATTGCAGTTTGCAGTTGCATTCTGCTGCTGCTGTTGTGTGTGCTAACGAAACTCACTAGCTGCAAGTTCCAGCTTGTACCAGTGTGCATGACTAGCCACACCACTCCACCAAGACACCAGTGTAAGGTTTTCGTAGAAATGACACAGGCAAGTCTTATATTATTGCTGCCTAACAGTGCAACCCTGTAACCCGATGCACGTACCATCTTCCATCTGCCTTCTGATGTCTGCCAACTCGTTCTGAATGCGCGCCATATCCTCTCTGAGTTGTTTGTTGTGTGCCTCTACTTCCGCTTCAAGCTGTGTGATGCCTCGGCGGAATGTGCTTTGTCCCAGATGCTGGGCGCCTGCAAACACACACGGGGTCATTTGCATGTGACACAATAGGCAGACCCGATGCCCATTGACTCAAGATGACTTCCTGTCCTGGGATGTGATTGAACCCGTATAACACAAACTAAAAGATTCCATTCTAAGCTGCATTGCACTACTCCACGCATTTGCCCACACATCCAACCCACCTGCAGCCGCCTCAGCTGGCGCCGCCACTGTAAGCACATCAAGACAAACACAAAAAATTGATTGGTCAACATGTACCAATGCCGCAATCCATACATGCACATCTGAAGGTGGATATCAGTGTGTGGAGCTGCTGACATTACACACATCACACGCTTGGCGCTCTCTTGCATCACACACAAACACCCATGCGTTGGACGGGATGCAATGTGATTGAAGCTGTTGTTGTGCATGATTCAAATGTTGTTGCTGTGCATGTGTGGTGACATGTTTCAAGTGTTCATGCCTGTGTGTGCATGAAAAGATACCAATGGCTTTGTACACTCTGCTGCTACGTTGCTATGTGTCACATGTGCTGAGATGTGTGCACCCAAGGAATGCAGTGCACGTCCAGCCCACACACACACCACACATATCGCCTTTTGTTCCAATATGAGCTACCATGTCCTGGCCAGTATGCACGCTCATGTGCCACTCCGCTAAGTGCACATTGAATCAGCTTACCAGATGGGGCCTGGTGCCATTCAAGTTTGCCTGTAGATGGAAGATCGGGTCTGGACTTGGATAACGTCATGGTCCGACCCTCGTTTGTCCACTTCAGCACGCCAGCACCATACAACGTTGTCATAGCCTCCCATGCTTCTGCACAATTTGCTGGGAGTTCAAAGGTTTCTAGCAGTGTCTCGGTCCCTTGCTTGTACACTGTCACGACTTCTACCATCTGCACAACACGACAAGCGATTCATTACCAGCAATGCATGGAATGTGCGCGTTGCGTATGGTTGACGTCCCAGCAAAATGAACGGATGGTTCCTTGGGCACAAGCCAGCACAAGCTTTGACCAAGCAAAATCGTGAGATTGTCAAATTATGTAGGGTTAGGGTCGTGCTACAACGCAGCTGCTGCTTAATCCTGTTCTCACCCTTGCTGCGCCTGGGAAACTGCAAAAACTGCTTGACAATCTGTAGGCGCGACCGGGTATTTCGCGAGCCAACCTGCAAGACAGAGAACTCACGTCTTCTGTGAAGGGCTGCTGCTATCCACCAACCTATAAGTATCGCTCGCAGCTTCTCCGCTGCGCTAACCCTCATCTACGTTGCAACTCCGACAGGGCACGATTTAAGGCACGGTAGTCCAGCGATGGTATCACTTGAATTCAGGATGCTTGTATTGACGTGCTGGTTTGCATTGCAATTGCGCTCATTCGGGATGTGGGCAAAGTCGCAACTGCCTCAACTGATTCACGCCTCGTTTACTGATTGCTTGCTCACCCCCCGTTTCCAATTGTCGGAGGACGGAGGACGGAGCTGCATGGAGGGAAGCTGGCGGAGAGGAGCACATGGAGGTCGGAGCGGCGGAGCCCGAGCCACATGGGCTCCATGCTGGCTCCGACGGGGCGCGTTTCCAATTGGGAGAGACATCGGAGAGACATGGGGCTCTCCATTGGCTCCGATAGCGCCCATTGGCTCCTATAGGTGACTTCTTCGGAGCCCCTAGAGGAGCCAGGAGCGGAGCCAGGAGTGTGAACGACCCAAGTGACCCTGAGACCGAGTTGAGAGTGCGTGTGTCTCCTGATGCTCCCGTCAGTCCGGTTGCTCAACCCATCGTCGCCCCGCCGCCCCGTGATTTCTCCGCAAATGGCCCTACATGTCACCCAGCGCCCAGCCACCAAGCAAGAGAAGACAGATAAAGCTGACACAATCCTGGCGGAAACCGTGGTCGACTACGCCAAACTGCACCAGATAAAGCTGAACAAAAACTACGGCGAGGCGAGGATCTGGGCCGACATCAGCCACCTTTCGCAAAAGAAATTGAGGGCTGAGAACCTGCTCAACGACGACGACGAAGGCCGGCAGTTTACAGACAAGCAGTGCAAGGTGTTGTGGCAGAAGCTCGTCGAGAGCTGGAGGAAAATCAACGACTACATCACCAACAAGCGGACAGGTAGCCCAACACCTATCATGACATAGTAGAAACATTAGCAGGCATCTACAAATGTCCACTGGCACAGGCGTCTGTCTGTCATTGTGGTGTTGACTCTGCATCCACATCTATCTGTGCATTTGTCCTTGTTATTGTGACTACTTGTGGCATTTGGTGTGGTAATGCAGGAGGTGGTCCGCCCTTCTTTGAGCTACCTGATGATGAGCGCAAGCAGATGGCCAACCTTACTGGGAAGTACAAGAACATGAAAGAAGATGTGAGTGGCATAAGCACTTTGCAAATGATAGCATCACTATTGCAACATTGCTTGACCTGACCTGGCCTGACTTGACCTGCTTGTTGCTTGACCTGACGTGACTTGTTGTTGTACTGTGACGTCACTTGTGTGTTGTTGTTGCAGCTGTTCACTATCATGTCGCCGGCCATGGCCAACGATTCAGCCACTCTGCCGGCGTGTTTGGTGTCTGGCGGTGTCTGCACGGTGAGTTGTGTGCATCTGCTATGGCGATTGTTAACAGTTTGTGCATCTGCTTTGGCGATTGTTAACAGTTGTCCTTCACAGCCTTACAATTGTGCAAGAGGCAGGGCAGGAGGTAGGCTGCTATATATAGTAGACTTGGATAGTGGACTTGAACATAGAGTGAATGACTCCTATCCATCAGCTGCCGCCCCAGGCCCGAGCGTTCAAAGCAGTAGAAATCATGGCACCTCCCAGGAAGCCCTGCCAACACATCACGGAACACACCCCGGTGATCACACACACCATGCACATTGAAAGAGTAAAAGCCCTTATAATTGTAGAACTCATGACCTGTATTGGGTGGAGCGTGCATGATGGGGACTTGGCAGCCATCCATAGCCAGGACCACCTGTGGCAGGCCCACCTGTATGCCCCAACGCAGCCTCACAAAATCTGAGAACCCTACCACCAGCTCTTGCCATTCCTCATCAGTGCTTGGTAGGGCCATGAAGCTGGACAGCCTGGCCCGGATGGCATGGCTCACGGCATTCACACAGCGGTGGACAGACGTAACACTACAGCCCCACAGCCCGCCTACCAAGCTGAAGCTGCCACCCTGGGCTAGGTAGGACAGGGCTATGGCAAGCTGCTCCTCGGGCTTGAGATAGTCCCCCCTCCGGCAGTTGCGTTGCAGCCGTGGGTGGTCGCGGATGGTGTGTAAGACAAAGTAGAAGGTGGACCTATTGCAACAGCAACCAGGGCAGCGCGTATGAGGTGTGAGTTTAGGAGTGCGCCCTTGGTGCACCATTGGGCAAAGTGTGCCTGTGACACTTGCTGGCACTTGTAGACAGAGTCTTGCTGGGCATTGTTGGCATGGCTCACTTGGAAACATGGAAGTACTTCTGGTACAAGTCGTCACTACAGTTCCTCACGAGGCGGTAGTACGCCTTGTAGTTCCGCGGGCGCTTCCAGTATGCTGAGGTCCTGATGTATCTGCAGAGGGGGTCGAGCAAAGCAGCGACAGGTCAGCAGCAGCACTAGCACCAGGCGTAGCAGCGACAGCGGATGAAATGCAATGAACCCACCGTCGGCCACCCTGTCTACTTAGCGCCGCAGCAGCTGCACACACGATGACACCACGGAAGAAGAGAGTTCGCCGCTGCCTGCTGCCGCTGCTGGAGCTAGAGCTGGAGCTAGAGCTAGAGTCCATTTTGTACGCCCCAGCAGCGGCAGCAGCAGCGTGATGATCGGAAGGCCCTCAACGCGGCGGTCACGGGTCGCCCAAAAGCGTCAAAAAGCGTCCATGCAGCGCTCCGCTCCGATCAATTGGAAACGGCAACACGGCATTCGCCCATGCAGGGGCAGCTCCGCTCCATGAGCCTCCATGAGCTCCGCTCCGATCAATTGGAAACGGGGGGTCACACTTGTTTCTTTGCTAACACTTGTTTCCTTCCTAACATTTGCATTGTAAGACCTGGCTCTGACTTGTGCGGACTTCAGACTTGTGCATGGCACAGCTTTGTAAGATTGTGCGTGGATGACTCAGTTCGCACAATGGACACTCAGTGTATGAACACACTCATGATCATGTCGTGGACCATGAAGATACCTGGTAAGTCAACGAGCTGCAAAGACGACAATTGGCCCAGTCCTCAACGGTGGGTCGTGTCAGTCTTTCTTTACTTGTAGAGCGCTGGCCACTAGAGGAAAGAAGTAAAGGAGGCACCCTAGTGATCAAAATCCTACAGGACATGCTT
The DNA here is from genome assembly GCA_030144725.1 of Haematococcus lacustris. Classification (NCBI taxonomy): domain Eukaryota; kingdom Viridiplantae; phylum Chlorophyta; class Chlorophyceae; order Chlamydomonadales; family Haematococcaceae; genus Haematococcus; species Haematococcus lacustris. The sequence continues at coordinate 11,256,078 of JASKMD010000026.1, read as the reverse complement.
GTGTTTCAGCTACTTTTGTTTTCGGTACTGGCTATTGTAGAATACAAATACACGTGCATTTTAGAATGATTCAGGATGCTGAAGCCGTGCAAGCATAACAGTCCGCAATTGTCATCCTACCTACTGCTTGTCTTATTTATATTATTTCAGTGGAACTAAAAATATGCCCCTACCATCCCAGCCAATCACCGTTGTGGTAGTGCTGGTTGGTGTTGTAAGTAGGTTTGGTATACACTGTTTACCAGACCTATGTACGTTGTTCACCCTAATCATACTGAGGAGGGGCTATCGTTGTTGTTGCTGCTGCCGCTGCCGCTGCCGCTGCTGCTGCTAGGCCTTGGGTGGACGGTCTCGCAGCCGCTTGTAGCCCAGCTCTTGGTACTCCTTCTCTTGGTTGGCAGCTCAAGGTTGTTCGGCAACCAGCGTGTAAGGGCGCGCTCTGCGTAGTCCCTTAGTGTCGTCTGGGCGGTCGCGGTTTACCCGAGGCAGCTACAGGGTATCGGTCACACCACGTCAGTGTGAGATGGCAGGTAAAGCCTAGCAGCGTAAGCTGTGAGGATAACTGGTTCGATTCCAAGGGGGCCCCGTTCTAAGCCCTAGTGGTTTCCGACCGATAAGCCAAGTACTGTAAACACTCCGCCTCGAACCGCCTGTAGATGGTTCAAGTGTTTGCGTGACTTATACAGTTATTGTAGAGGATTAGGCTCGCGCTAAGCGCTCTTAAACAAAGCCTCGATATACAAAACATCGAGCTCGCCGAACAATCAAGTCTCCCGGTAACTCTTCCACCTGTGAGGTAGAATTACTAGCCGCTGTCAGGTGGAATAGCCTAACCGCCAAACCGCTGCCCGCACAGGTCGTGTTGCTCTATCTAGGGCCAATGTAGTAGTAGTGGCAACGACAGCCTGCTTCTCGACTGTCGTAGGCGCGTCCATTGCCTGGGCCCGCTAGCGGGTCCACGCCAGATGAACCCCCTCCTAAAGGTAACGTTGCAGTCAGTCCGTAACCGCAGGCTGTCGTCCTGACATTGACGTTGGCTCTCCTATGCTACGTAGGGAATGCAGTTAAAGAACAGCCTCATCAGCAACCAGTCCGCTGAACGGCATGGACAGCCTGGGTCGAAGAGAAGACAGGCAGCAGATGCAATAGATGCAGAAGCTGCAAATAGATGCTGCCCAGCCCCACCCCTCGCCGCCGCAGCCCAGCCCTGCCCCATCCCATCCCTGCCCCACCCCCTCCCAGCCTTGTGTTGCCCCTTCCCACCCTGCCCTGCCCTGCCCACCCCTGCCCACCCCAATCCCAGCCCTGCCCCACCCCCTCCCTGCCTTGCGTTGCCCCTCCCCTCCCTGCCCAACCCTGCCCCACCCCCTCCCAGCCCTGCCCCACCCCCTCCCAGCCCTGCCCCACCCCCTCCCATCCTTGCGTTGCCCCTCCCCTCCCTGCCCAACCCTACCCCACCCCCTCCCAACCTTGCGTTGCCCCTCCCCTCCCTGCCCAGCCCTGCCCCACACCCTGCCAGCCCTGCCCCACACCCTCCCAACCGTGCCCCACCCCCTCCCAGCCCTGCCCCACCCCATCTCAGCCCTGCCCCACCCCATCCCAGCCCATCCCAGCCCAGCCCATCCCTGTCCTGCCCATCCCATCCCTGCCCTGCCCTGCCCTGCCCAGCCCAGCCCTGCCCAGCCCTGCCCTCCCCTGCCTGCAGGTGTGTGGCAGTGCAGGCTGCATGTAGCAGCAGGCTGTTGGTGTGCTACACTGCATGAGCAGCAGCAGTAGGAGCAGGCTGTAATGCATGAGCAGCAGTGCAAGGACAGCTGCAGCAGCAGGCTGTGCGCGTGCAGCAGTGCAGGTAGGGCTGGGCTGGGCTGGGCTGGAATGTTGATCATGCATTGTGCATGCAGATCAGATCCACATGCAGTTTGATGGCTGCACATGCAAGAAGCATGGCAAGGTGCTCGTCATCAGAGTGACTGCTGCTGTGCCCAAGGGTGCAAGCCCCGTAACGGGTGCAGGTTCAGATTTGGCAGGAGCATCTGGCCAGCATCAGCGCCTCACCGCCCAGATCATGGACGTGTTGGCCAAGCCATCATGCGCGAGCTTGAACGCAATGGTCTGCATGGGGGGTCACAGCGGAGTGATTGCACAACTCAATGATGTGCTCATGTCGTTGCAGAACACAACCATCCGCGCACAGCCCTGCTACAGCCATGGCCTTCACAACACCCTCCTGGCAGGGTTGACAGCTCTAGGTGCCGGCATCAAGGCAGCAATTGAGGACGTAGCCAGCCTCTTGGCTCAGCATTGGGGTGAGCTATCCTTGGCTAGGTCAGGTGCCAAACCTGAGACTCCTTGTGACACGTGGTGGGCTAGCTACACCACAGCAGCTGCATCGGTGCTCCGTGTATGGCGGCTTGCCGGGGAGGCTGTGGAACGTGTGGTGGAGGGCCAAAGGGAGCGGTCCCCACCCTGGGCGGTCACGCTCAGTGGCTACTTCAAGGACACTGACCTACTGCTGAAGAATTGCGTGGTGGCGGTAGTGGGCATGTCTCTGCTTCAGTCGGAACTCCTGTGGGCAAGTCAGCATGATGGCTTGCATGCTTTCGAGCTGTACCGGCACCCAAGCTGTGCAGACCAGCCTGTCACAGACTTGGACCAGCAGCTCGCAGCTCTTGTTAGACATGCGATGCCAGTTGCAGCACTTGGCGCCAGCTCAGCAGCGGCAGCAGCAGGAGCAATAACTGCTCACCTGCTTGCAGGTGCATTGCCGGGCCATGTCAAGCTACTACGAACAGCACGTCTTGATGCAGAATGCCCTGCCCTACCTCTTTGCAGCTCTAGGCAGCTCCGACCCTGCAATACGTTGGGAGGTTGCCAATGAAGTGGTTGAACTTGCAGCCATGATGGAGCAACTACAGCAGGAAGGCCAACACATGGAGGGCCAGCAGCAGCAACGGACAGGACAGCGGCTACCAATGTGAGACCCTCGAGTGTGGGACGCTCATGGCACATGGGAGAAGCATGGAAAGCAGATCCGTGCCATGGCCAAGGAGCACGCGCTGAGTGAGCGAGAGCAGCAACAACTGCAAGCGCATCTAGAGGTGTATTACCTTGCCTGCCCAGTATCCAATGCCCATGTGGAGTCCCTGTTGCAACAGCTCAAGCATGGGACCAGCATGTACATGGAGCTGCTAGCTGTGCTCGAGCTCATGTCCATGCGTATCCACAACGATGCCATTGACGGCGTGGACGTGCTTGACTTTGCACAGCGGCTGCCGGAGCTACGCAAGGAAGTGCGGCGTGAGGAGGCAGCAGCAGCTAGGGCACGACGGATAGCAAAGGCTGAGATGAAAGCAGCAGCAGCGACTCATAGGGTGGGGCAGGTGGTGGTTGATGTGGGGGATCATGAGGGGCAGCATAGACTTGCAACAACATATGCTCTGACCTATGATGGGCGCGATTACAGCCGCACCACTGTCGAGGAGGCTAACACGCTATCTGTTAGGGAGCTGCAAGCCTACCTTCGCTTCCATCAGCATGAGGTCATGAAAGGGTGGTTGAAGCCCAAGCTGAAGGGTCTTGTCATGGCTCATGTTCAGCCCTAGGGTTGCTCACCCCTCCACTTGTTGCTGCACCTGAGGAACAGCAGGGGACAACAACGGAGATGAGCACGAGCTCGACACGCAAGCGCAAGGCGGGCGTGAGGGATCGGACCCAACCTGCCCAGCAAGGTAACATAGCAATGGCCTAAACACCTTGTACTGCTCAGCTGCATCTGTTTGGCATGCCGTGATGACCGTTTTTACTGCGGCGACTGTCCCTGACTGTTTGCAGGGGCTACTGGGCCACGTCGGTCGCGTCGGTCGATCGCGGCGAGGCCCGCATGAGCAATACACGCATGAATTTGAATGTTGATGTTTTAGCCGCTAGTGCGCTCAGCACAGTGCACGGGAAATAATAAAACACGCTGCAACCCGTAGCTGACAGAGTGCTCTATCCGGGGATGTGCGTAGCATAATTAGAGACCACGTGGCTGGGACGCGTCGTTTTGATTACCAGGGGTCGGTTTTCTGTTAGTTGGGGACACCTGAGTAGCAGGAGTGGGGAGCATGTAACGTGCAGTGCACGTTGTTAGCCGAGAGACCGTCTTGCGTGTTGCGAGGAAAACTGCCATGGAGAAGTTTACAAGGAAAACCTCGTGAGAGGGCTAGGGCTTAGAACGGGGCCCCCTGGAATCGAACCAGCTGTCCTCACAGCAGCGTTGCTAGGCTTTACCCTGCCCTACTCACTCGGTAAAAGTAATGCGCCCACCTGCGCCCGCCATAGGCAGTACACAGGTGTCGCGGGCAAAGGGCTACAAAGCAGCCCTGGGGCTCGTTACAGAGCAGCCCTGGGGCTGCACCGGCGGGGCTGGGGGTTGGAGGGGGTGGGAGGGAGGGGATGGGGCTGGAAGGGGGTGGGAGGGCTGGTTACAGGTGGTCCGAGTGGGCTAGTTCGCAGTGGTCACCCCGGCCATTGGCCATGCCAATCCGTGCCAGGCCTGCCGCTCGCACCACGCCCTAGTGGAGGGTAGCGAAGGCTATCGCGGTAACTCACGCGCGCTAAAACTCGCGTTTTAGACTGAAGCCTCCCAGATCACTCCGCCCGCCACTAGGTCGAAACTTGAGATAGCGCAAACAAGCAGCGACCCACCTACAACAGCAGCTGCCACGCCATGTCACTACACCACGAGACTGACTCACGCCACGCTTCGCTCAAGTCGGTGCAAGTTGGGTGCATGGCACTGCCACTGCCACTACTTACAAGCTTGGCACGTATCGCTTTATGGTGTGCCAAGGCAGCGCGACGTCGGGGTCCAGGAGGGCTCATCGCATTTTTCGGTATCAACTTCGCGCACAGTGCGAGAATTGCGGCGATGAGGGCGCCCAGCGGGAGCACAGGTTCCAACCCATCGGGGATGTGCCCAAGAACGTCGCCAATCGCCCCCGGGTGATGATTTCGCCCCTGCCACATTCACCCACTGCCACATTTTGTCGTTGATTGTACCACACAAGGTGAAAGAGCATGTCTGGAGCACAACCCGGAATATAGACCCGTCCAGCTATCCGACACAGGTGGAAGCACGTGGAAAGGACCAAAGGCCAAAAAGTTTATGTTCTTGACGGAAGCCCCGATATGATGGGGTCTAGGCTTCAGCAGAGTGCACGGTAGCGAAACAAAGTCCACGCACGGTGCTGCTGGCACCCCAGTGAGATGCTGTGCATGCTTGGAGGGAGGGTCAGGCAGGTCCCGGCTTAGGTGTCAGAAGGGCCCGGGCCAGGTGTCAGGAAGGGCCCGGGCCATGCGGCAATCAAGTCTCCAGGTGTGCGGCAATCAAGTCTCCCGGTAAAAGTTCCCCCTGAACGGGGGAAGTTTGTTGGCTGTAGATGGGGGAAGTTTTAAATTGCCCATCCGCGCTACTCGACAAGCACGAGCGACTGGCAACCCACACTACAGCTTCCTGGCTTCCTCCGCATGCTTTGACGCGCAACCTTGACTGCCCAGAGGCGGTTCCGGGCGGGCGGTTACTGCCCAGCAAACGCAGCCCAACACCCGCCTGGACCGTTCTTATTTCGATAAGCTCAAGTGCGCAGCCCAAAAGGGACTTGCCAAGGGAGCGGTTACAGGGGATGTAGACAAGGCAAGCCGCATCCCCCACAACGCAGGCCAAATCCCCCACAACACCCAAAACTAGCGACGGACACAGTGCCAGACAAGAAAACCGCAGCAGGAGCAGCACCTGCGTTCTGCAGCTTTTTTGCCTTGGCAGGAGCGCAGGGAGCGGTCAGATGCCGCTGCCCGTTCCAATTCGGAGCAGCACAAGCGGGAGTATGTGGAGTCTTGGCAGCTCAAATGACAGCCCTGCAGTCAGTTATTCAAACAGCTATCAGCGAGGATTGGCAGCACCATGCTTGTGCCTCTGGTGCAACTAGACTAGAAGATTCCCCCCTGAAGCCACTTCAGGTGATGCAGGTGGAGTACATCAGCATGCAGGACTGATTCAAGCTGACGCTCCCTTGCGCTTCATGCAATTAGTCGATCAGTCCCAACCCTCTCTCATTCTTCTGCTGGCCTAACAGCCAGACCCACGCTCAAACGTGGTATGATGTGAGAGTTTTGCGCTCCTATGCCCGGATGCAAGGGTGTGGTGTCTCCATGGAAGGTCAGCCCATCGCTAGTCACCTGCGCTGTAGACTGCGCCATGCGCCACCCATGCGTATCATCAAGTGTGTTTGTGTGTGCTGTCATGTAGCCTTCCTGGAGGCCCTCAACGCCGCTCACCATCCTTTGGCCTTGTACCCACCTCAGCAGATCAGAACAGACAGCTTCAGCCAGGCATTCTTTGACTACCTGCGGGCCATTGACCGGCTCCTCTCCATGCCAAGTTGCCATCCATGTTGCAACAGCGCTCAGACCTACAGGCCCAACTCCCCAGCGGAGCATTCAGTGACCGTCCTATCTGTGCGCTCGTCCCAGGTAAGTGGTCGCATGCATCTGCTGCCATGCAGGAAAGCTGTGTGTCATCATCATCATCATCATACGACAATGGGTGTATGTGTGTGCGTGTGTGTGTGTGTGCATGCTGCAGGTGTGCCACAAGATGGCTACGTGCATCATGTTGCTGGCGATGCTTGCAACAAGCCCAGCAGCTATGCCGGTGTGGCCAAGGCCACCCGTGACCTAGAGCAGCACACAGATACCTACCTGGATCGTTCATGGAGGGTTGGAGGGCGCAGTGCAACAGCTGCATGACAGTGGGCAACTCTGTCTGGAGCATTTGCAGCGGCCAGAGCTACAGCAGAGGCAACAGGAGCTGGAGCAGACGCAGCGGTAGTAGCAGCAAGATTGGCAGGCGTGGACAGTGAGGCACATGACTGCTGAACCACGCTGTCCTATTCCAGGCCTGAGACCAGCAACATAACAGCCGGCCAGCCTTGTGCAGTTTGTGGTGTGGTTGGCTTTGTGTGCTGCCATGGCGTGCCGCTACTAGTGCTGTACTGCAACATGCGCACAGCGGAGCAGTTTGTGTACTACCTCCTGGCATGGCATGCTGCATGCGACATGTTGCATCTCTACAATGACTTTGCCTGCCAGTTCCAGGTAGGTTGTGCGCCATGGAGAAGCACCATGGCAGTGTTGAGGGTGAGAGCCCGCTCATTGCACGAGGCCTGGTGCTCCTGGTCAAAGGTCAAGTCTCAAGGTGTGTGTGGCATGGCAAGGGTGCAAAGTATGCAGAGTGTTCAGGGTGAGGTGTGGCACAGTTGGTTCTGCGAGGTGTGTTGTAGGTACCATACCAAGGTGGAGCAGCTCACCACAATGTGCATGAGCTGGGGTTGCAACGCGAGCGTATGGGCCAGAGCGACAAGGACACACGCGCAGCAAGCAACGCCATCAAGGCAAAGTACTCTACCAGGCGCTAGGGAGTGGTGAGGCTGCAGCAGCTGTCAGCATCATAGAGGAGCAGCTCGAGGCCATGGTGAGGGGTGAGCCAGCTCCATGAGCTGAGGCCTCCACAGCAACGCCCTACGGCAAGCTGCTGCACTATGGACGGCAGCTGCACCATTTGCGTGTCGAGCATAGCCGGCTGCTTGTCTGGCTGCAGCACATGATTGTTGTGTGCAAGGGGGCATGCGGTGAGCCTGAGGCGCATGGCGAGGCTGAGTCAGGGCAGCTGCAGCAGTCATTGCACATAGGGTGGTTGTTCTATATCAAACAACACATGCAGCAGTCACAAGACATGCCAATCAAGGCTGAGGGCATGCACATGAGCTGAGGGCAGGGGCACTTGTAACACCCTTATTATTCCCTTGTACCACTTGTAACACCCTTGTAATTCCTTGTAACATGGTGGTCATGTAATGCTATCCAACCAACCGCTTATGTGATCCCTAACCGTTGAGAGCTGACCTAACTAAACTTGATTCCAGAGTCACCCGGTCCCAACCTCTACATACTATGCATGTAACCAGCCGCATCCCTAGGTGCCTAGCTCCTAATTGGAGTAGAAGCTCTTTATTGACAATAGACAAGGCTGGACATAGGCTAGACAAGGATAGACAAGGCTATCCAAGCCAAATAAGAATGGCCGCGCTCAAGTTCAAAACCTGTAGCCTAAACACTGTTAGCACCGCCTTGCCTCCTAGGCTTGATCCCCAGCCCATCCCATCCCTAGCTAGCCCAGCCCATCCCATCCCTAGCTAGACCATACCAGCCCATCCTAACCTATCACTGCCAGGCCTGCACTTGCTAAGCATGACCGTGATGCATACATGCATAGGGGGTATGTAGCAAGTGGCTAGCACGTTTGCAACATTAGCGCATCACCGCGTGGTGGTGTTGTCCATACAAGGGGCATGTGGCGCACCATACCCTAGCATGTGGCTGGATCTGGTGAGCCTCCACTATAGGTACCATCCGTAGTCAGGCTAGCTGTGACGCATTGGGTGTGGATCACTGCCAGGCCTGCACTTGCTAAGCATGACCGTGATGCATACATGCAAAGGGGGTATGTAGCAGGTGGCTACCATGTTTGCAGCATTAGCGCATCACCGCGTGGTGGTGTTGTCCATACAAGGGGCGTAGGTATCATTTGAGAAGAGGATATACGGCTAATGACCTCCACCGTTTTCTTCATGACATCTTGACCAGTTACAGCTTACAAATCACGTTGTGTGGCATGGAACTGAACGGAAGCACAGGATAGCCTTTTGAAAGCTTTTGTACCATGCAACATTCTTCTCTGATGGGCTCAAAGTTGCTGCTGATTGCTAATAGAAGACTGCACTGCCACACACCTACAGCCTGTTGTTGCTGTCCATACACTGCTCATGCACTACAGCCTGCTGCTCTTGCTGCTGATCATGCACCGGGGCAGGGCTGGGAGGGGGTGGGGTGGGGCGGGGCTGGGAGGGGGTGGGGCAGGGCTGGGAGGGGGTGGGGTGGGGCGGGGCTAGGAGGGGGTGGGGCAGGGCTGGGAGGGGGTGGGGTGGGGCGGGGCGGGGCTGGGATGGGGTGGGGTGGGGCGGGGCTGGGATGGGGTGGGGCTGGGATGGGGTGGCATGACAACAACACCAAAGGCATGACAACAACACCAAGATGCAGACGGGTGGGTGGGCGGGTGACTGGGTGCACCTTGCTGTGTAGCGGCACTACGGCTGCCTCCCCAGCCAGCTGCGGCTCAGAGCTTGGCCCCCCCGGTGCCAGTTGCAATAGGGGTGGCCCCCTCGCCAGCGGCAAGCCTGCGGCTGCCCTCCCCACCAGCTGCGGCACAGAGGTTAAATCTGTGTCCAGCAGTTGCATTGGGGTGGGCCCCCCCGTCAGCGGCAGGTCTGTAGCTGCCTCGCCTGCCAGCTGCGGCTCACCAATCCTTTTGGCAGATGGTTGCTGAGCTGGGCTGGGGCGTGGGCTGCAGAGAGAGGTGCACAGGGGGGGCACACAAGCATCAAATCACACAACAGTCATGCAGCCATCATGCAAGATAGCTGGTTGCTTCCAAGGATTAGACACAGTGGTTGTGACAAGTAATCATGTGTCATCAACAACAACAGCATCAACGCAACAACACTAGCACTATTGCATAGCATACCTTGGCAAGGGGATGGGATGCCACCCAGTTGCCATATGTTGCCCTCCAGCGGAGACATTATCCCATCTGTGAATAGGCAGGCAGGGCAAGCTACTTCCTTGATGCCATAGGTAAGCAAGCAAGCAAGCAAGGGGAGAAAGCCCGGCTGCCAAGATGATGCAGATTGGTACAGATGCGAGTGTTGGATAGTTGCTGTCTTAGCGCCTTATATTAGCCCAGTCATAGGCATAGGCATATAGGCATGAACACTGTCAGCTGGCGGCAGACAGCATGCGCACACTGACTTACATGAAGGGTCTTCGTTGACGTCAAACGTCTCAGGGCTGATGGCTGACATCTGCGGACCGCCCAACACATCGTGGGTGGTTGGCCCGGTGCCCACACGCGCCTGCCGCTGTGGTGGTACATGCTACTCCACACCCTCTTCCGCAGGCTTGCGTCTTGGTGCCCTGCCTTTGCCTGCTGCCTTTGCATGCTGCACCGTCACTGTCACTAATCGCTTCTTGATGTTGTGCTCAATTATGAAGGCTATAAAGCAATCAATAACCGGCATGACCGGCAGCTACTAAGGTCTGGCCGTTGGGAGTCTGTCAAGCAGCGCAACATGCCCAACAAAGCTCCTCACTAACCCGTTGTCCTCCTCCGCATCCTCCGCACTCCCCGCACGCTCCCTTGGCAAGTCCCTTTTGGGCTGCGCACTTGAGCTTATCGAAATAAGAACGGTCCAGGCGGGTGTTGGGCTGCGTTTGCTGGGCAGTAACCGCCCGCCCGGAACCGCCTCTGGGCAGTCAAGGTTGCGCGTCAAAGCATGCGGAGGAAGCCAGGAAGCTGTAGTGTGGGTTGCTAGTCGCTCGTGCTTGTCGAGTAGCGTGGTTGGGCAATTTAAAACTTCCCCCATCTACAGCCAACAAACTTCCCCCGTACAGGGGGAACTTTTACCGGGAGACTTGATTGGGCCATGAGGGGTCCCGACCCAACCCAGGGAATCTGGCGCTTCGCCCTGCGACCCACGTACGGTCGCACCCCGTTGAGCCCCAGGCTGCAGCGAGCGACCATGTTAACAGTCCGCGGGAATGGCGGGCGGAGTGATCTAGGAGGCTTCAATCTAAAACGCGAGTTTTAGCGCGCGTGAGTTACCGCGATAGCCTCAGTTACCCTTCACTAGCGCGTGGTGTGAGCGGCAGGCCTGTCACGGATTGGCATGGCCAATGGCCGGGGTGACCACTGCAAGGCAAAACTAGGTCACGCTATAGTCATTTGCAACAGGCCTATTGATGGAATGCAGTGCTTCCTTCGTTGTAACGATAGGTGGCTTACACCGCTAAAGCCGCCAGCCGTGCTTCCTTCGTTGTTCAGTGCTGGTTGGGCAAGGGGTCCACTTTTTGTGATGTTGGCTAGAGAGAAACGCACCTTGCTGCAATGTCGCGTGTCGACTTGCCCAACGACGGTCCTCCGGCACCGCCTGCACCAATGAAATGTGATTGTACTTCCGGCTCGATAGCAGACGCACTTTAATCACTTCTGCTCTCTCTTCGATGGTGAGCAGCTGAGATGTGTCCGCGATCGCTTGCGCCGGCATGGCCTCACATGCAAAAGTCAACGCGCCGCTTGCCAGGAGACGCGCATTATATCGCAGCTGCTAATGCGATGAACGCTATCGAAACGGTGCGATGTTGAGAGAGTACTTGCATGAAGATTATAAACCCCATGTTAGTTGGGGAAACGTGACTGCAGTGTGGACTGAAGTGCCCGCATGCTACATGCAAGCTGGCCAAGGCCACTTGGTCGGCCCGGTCCGGTCGTTTGGCGACCGACGATTACGTTTAGTACAATGTCGGAGGCCAAGCTGTTACGGGACAATAACGACCGAGACCTCGTCGAAAGTTGCAGTAAACGACGAGGCATAGCCGAGTAGTTTACGCAGCTTGAGACGAGGCCGAGGTTGTTATTTGAACGTGAACAGCGCGGGCCCAGACATTATACAGTATCCCATTATAACGGTTTGTAATTTTCTCGTAATGGAAAGGGATGTCCGAATCAGCACCTTGCAGTATACATGTGTACACTTTGAGCTACAAGCAACGTGCATCGCACGCAATGATATCAATGGCGCGAGATGTAAAGCACACAGGGAGCAAATGTATGGAGCTAATCACAGACCATACAAACACAAGCGGAGCATGCCCAAACCTTGATGTGTGCTTGTGTGTGCAGCATGCACCATAAAGCCTGCTGTCCACTTCAATAATGACCAGAATGAACTGTATTGCAGCAAGTGTGGTGCGTTCAGCCATAGGATGGTCAAGGGAGGTCAAGAACGTGTTGCCAGTGACCATACTCTACTGCCCTGCACCTGTAGCCCATTTGAAGCATCCTGCTCGGAACCAGAGGGGAAAGAAAGAACACATAGCAACGACCATAAAATCATTTGCACAGCCTGTGACAGCAAGCTATACATGCTTGTAGCCCACACTGACGTCCCTTGCTCCTCCACAGTCAACTGATATGCCACGCAGGCTAATGGGCCAACGTTGACGAAGATCAAACACAGCCCCAGAACCCACCATTTGGGTAATGCACCTGTAGACATAAGGGACAACCTCAGTGAGCCTTGAGGTGCATTGGCCCTGCACAGGCGGTGAACAAGAATCAAGATGTGGTGCATCTGCGCTATATGTTGCTTGTTCCCAAAAGAATGCAAGACCTCATCCTGTGAATTGCAGTTTGCAGTTGCATTCTGCTGCTTCTGTTGTGTGTGCTAATGAAATTCACTAGCTGTTCCAGCTTGTACCAGTGTGCATGACTAGCCACACCAGTCCACCGAGACACCAGTGTAAGGTTTTCGTAGAACTGACACAGGCAAGTCTTATACTATTGCTGCCTAACAGTGCAACCTTGTAACCCGATGCACGTACCATCTTCCATCTGCCTTCTGATGTCTGCCAACTCGTTCTGAATGCGCGCCATATCCTCTCTGACTTGTTTGTTGTATGCCTCTACTTCCGCTTCAAGCTGTGTGATGCCTCGGCGGAATGTGCTTTGTCCCAGATGCTGGGCGCCTGCAAACACACACGGGGTCATTTGCATGTGACACAATAGGCAGACCCGATGCCCATTGACTCAAAATGACTTCCTGTCCTGGGATGTGATTGAACCCGTATAACACAAACTAAAAGATTCCAATCTAAGCTGCATTGCACTACTCCACGCATCTGCCCACACATCCAACCCACCTGCAGCTGCCTGAGCTGGCGCCGCCACTGTAAGCACATCAAGACAAACACAACAAAATGATTGGTCAACATGCACCAATGCCGCAATCCATACATGCACATCTGGAGGTGGATATCAGTGTGTGGAGCTGCTGACATTACACACATCACACGCTTGGCACTCTATTGCATCACACACAAACACCCATGCGTTGGACGGGATGCAATGTGATTGAAGCTGTTGCTGTGCATGATCCAAGTGTTGTTGCTGTGCATGTGTGGTGACATGCAGTGCATGTCTCACACATACGGCGTTGAGAGCTGCTGGACACACAGTCATGCGCGTCAAGGTAGCAGCGTATTCGATATGTGAGTGGCTGGGTAGAGCACTCAGCACCCATAGCTGCAGACTCACCTGTCACGGTGTAAGTGTAGGGACCAGCTGCCACTGGATCATCGGGTGTAACAGTGTCACCTTGTCCATTCACCAAGTACCCCACACCAAAAGCTTTTGCTAAGACCCCTGTGACCGCTTGATATGTCTTGGGTGTGCTGAAGGTCTGAACAGACCTGATGCCGCTCGCGTCCACAACGCTTACTACAATCTTTTCTGCCATCTGCAACCCAAGCAGCAAGCACATGTCTCGTCTGGTCGTTTGGTCGAGGGAGCATAAAGCATGGACCATAAGGGCGAAAGTTGGAAAAGAAGTATGCCACAATAGGCACACGCGATGCATGCTGAGGATAGGCTGCTGCACTATCAACAAATGCCTGACGCAGAAACCAGCTGTGCTAAAGACTCACAGTACAAGAACGCAACACTTCCCGACTGCTTCCATGACCGCGGCTAGACAGGTGAGCCTGTTGCAATCTGCAACGGGGTTGATGCCTGCTTCTGAGCTCACCGTTGCGCCGGAGGAATCTGAGTAGACCCAAACACTAGCGATCTTCTTGTACGACTCAACCTGCAGACAAAGAAGAAACAAACGCCTCCTGCGTATTGTCATGCTAGCAGCAGAAGCGTTCGCCCGTCACATGCGCCTTTGCAGTGCACCTTTCCTTACCAGAAGTTGGTCAAATGATGCACCGCTCTAGGCTCGGACGTTCAACGAATGCGAATACGTCAAGTCTTGCTTGCAGTCTTGCTGCTTCGGATGCGGGCAAGGGTGCGCCGTGCGGGAGAGCTGCAACGAAATCAACCAATTCACGGGACAAGGACAAAGGACCAGACTGTGGCATGCTTGCTGACGCTTGCGTCCAAACACCTGGGTCTGACATGGGCGGAGTGCAGACATATGCACGCAGATAGATCACACCGTTGAATTTCTCCGCGGGGTTGAGAAATTCGCTCACTGTGGGAGGGAGAAATTGCCCCGACCCCTTCCTCAGGCGTTCTGCCGCACCCACTTCGTCGGCTTAGTGTGGGATGTGCGGCACCCGCACCAATGCGCCTCAAACGGGCAGATGGCAAAGATGTGACCGCTCACTGCGTTGAACCCCGCGTTGAACCTGGTAAGCTTGTGGGCCCCTCGCTGAGCCCCTCGCTGAGCTATCTTCGGCTGCTCCCCCCCACAGGGGGACCTTCCAACCGTCCAACCGCAGCCCACTCGCTCATCGGCCCACCTCTCTGCACGCACGCCTGCACCTTCCGCTACTGCTCTGCGGGCAAGACGGCTGCGCAGCAGGGTAAAGCCCTCTCCAGCAGCCTCAGCACCGGCAGCATCAGCACCAGGCAAGGCGCAGCAGGCGCAGTGGGCAAAGCAGCTGCTGGGCCAACGCTACGTCTGTAGCAGCTGCTGCGGATGCTAAGGATGGACTGCGGTCTCAGTGGCTAACGCAGCTCGCGCAGTAAGACACGGTCGCTTCAACCCAGGTATGAGCTGCGTTGTGCCCTCAGTTGCTAGTATACCCCCGCTTGCTTGCTGCTGTTGTTGCACCTCACCAGCTCAAGTGCTCGATGCACAGCTATGCGCTGCATTGCTTCACTCCTATGTGTGGCAAACGCAGCAGGGATACACCATCAGAGAAAGGCATGCTTGGCTTATTGACAGGGAAGGATATGTCCATGCTTGTGCCTACTGATGCTTGTGCAGATGCCCGCCCAAGGCGATGGCGGCAGCAGTGGGGAGGTGGTGCAAGCAGCAGCAACAATGGTGGCAGCAGTGGCGGCAGCACAACAGGAGTAGGCCCTTGTAACAACGATGGCAAGAACAGAATGGCTAGGCAGGTAGTGTGGGACAGGGGCAAGCGGACAGCATACCAGAGGTAGGCAACTAGGAGAATGGCAGCAGCAGTGGCAGAGGCAACAGCGACATCAACTGGCATCGACAGCGGCAGTGGCGGCAACAGTGGCAGCAGCGGCAGCAGCGGCAGCAGCGGCAGCAGCGGCAGCAGCGGCAGCGGAAGTGTTCGATACAAGTCAGCAATGTCAGCAATCCCCTAGAAATGTCCAGGTAAACATGTCTCGTGCTAGCCTGTGCTTGTGCCTGCGTGTTCCTATCTGTGTGTCCCATCATGTGTGCCTATCTGTGTGTCTATGCCAATGCATGCCCAGCATTCCCAGCACAGCACAGTCAGGAGCGGCAGCCAGGCGTTGTCGAGGTGTTTGGCCAGCCTGCCTACTTCTAGTTTGTCCGTGTTTGTTGATCACAAGCGTGCCCCTTGCTTGCTGCAGATGTATCAGTCACACAGCGACCCTTCGGTCCCTTCCCCCTAACCCTACCCTGGTGGTCCCCTCCCTATCCTACCCAGCAGCCAGGAGGAAGCCCCCTCTTGTCCCTCTTCTCCCTGCCCAATCTTATTTTTCTTCTTCTTCCTCTCCTGCCTGCCCTCTCTTCTCCCCCTTCTTCCTCTTCTCCTTAACCCCTCTAAGCACTGGCTAACCGCCTGCCGGCAAGTGGCTGACACCCAGTCCAGCCCAGCTGGCCTCCTGCCCCTTGGCCTCTTGCTCCTTCCCTCTGCTGTCCCACCACCACCACCACCATAAGTCCGCAACCCGTCTACTTCCCCCCATCCCAGCGGGCAGCCTGGAGCGGGCAGCCTGGAGCCGGTGCTAGTAGTAGCCCTCTTCTCCCTCTTCTCCCTGCCCCTTCTCATTCGTCATCTCCATCTCCTCTTCTCTTCAACCCTTTCTAGCTAACCGCCTCCCGGCAAGTGGCTGACACCCAATACCCAGCCTAGCCTCCTCCCTCATGTGCATGCCCCTTGGCTGCAGTCTGATGGGCACCTCCTCTCCCCTTCCTTCACCCAACACAGCCTCTGCCCAGCCCAGCCCGGCTCAGCCCTACTGGCCTCCTGCCCCTTGGTCCCTTCCTTCTGGTCACCCCCGCCATTGGCCGCACCCCCGTGGCTCAAGAGATAAAAACTTTCTCGTTTCTGCACGGATGAGGCCGCCGATTGGTGCGATGAGCTGCTTATGGCCTAACTAGAGTGGAGCCAGCCCCAGCGAATTGCCGGGTGGCTGGCCCCAACCCGCGAAGGACATTTCATATTTTCAGGTCAGCACGCGACAGTGCCGCTGCGTCCCAGCACGCATCGATACCATCTCCCAAGCTGGAGGCGTGACCGCGACGGCGGATTGCTGCTGAACCTGTGCCATGTGCAAGTTGCTGCCAAGTTGCGAAATTGCAGGATGCTCTGATCATTGATGCCTGCGACTTCCGAGCAACCACGCGCAGCAAGAATTGGTCAAAAACATGTAGAAACTGAGCTGGGAAAAAGTTGACCGCCCACTCATGAAACGGCCCAAACATGATGACATCGCACTTCTGTCCTGATTAGACGTTTGAAGCCCACGCAAGGAGCAGCATAGAACTGGCAGTTTATCATTTGACGTCCTGGTTGGACTCTGAAAAATTGTCCAGAAAGTAAAAAAACATGAAAAACTGACATGGGGTGACGCGACACGAGTTGCACGCTGTTGTGGTGCAAGGACAGCCCAAAAGCCATACCAGCACTCTCAAGCATATCAACAGCACTAGAACACATGTCAAGGGGGGTCCTGCGCCCGACAAGAAATCCTGCGCCCGACAAGAAATTCAAACATTTGAAAAGCTGGGCCGCTGAGCGCGATAGCTGTTCTCTGACCACAGCCCCACTAAGCAGGCCATTCCCGGCACAACGCGACCCTATCTTCCAACACCCCCGCCCGCCCCGGCACAGGTGCACATCAGCCCGAGCAGCCCGCTAGCTTCGCTTTGATGAGCTGCACAGCCCTGCGCTCGAATCGCTGTAAAACTCTTAAAGACCAGAAAGATTTTATCAGGGGTGCAGCCAATGGCGGGGGTGACCTTCTTCCTTCCGCTGTGGGACAAGTGAAAACAATTGCGCTATGTATGTCTTGGGCTTCGTGACTTCCTTGCTGTGTGGGTAGTAGCACCCGCAGATGATGACGAGACATTGGGCTGCTTGGCTTAGTGAATGGCATTGAAAAGGATTGGGGTGATGTGTGTCATGTACTTGCCATGCATCATAACTTTGGCTCCTGTAAGATCATGTTGAGTATGCAACATCATGTTGATGCAAGCGTACGACACAGAGCCTTGAATTGTCAATGATACCTAGTCTTCTAATGTAATAGTGGGAGGGTAGGATGTTTTGTGTAAAGCTGACAACCGGTTAGTGCATGGATGGCCCGCTTGTACGGATAACCCATCTTCGCAACGTTCTCGTGTTTTTGCCCTTGCTAGCTTAACGTGCCTTATCAAGCCTTGATGTAATGCACTACTCACGAGACGCAAGTGATAGCATGGTTTGCAGCTGCAAGCCTGATACCCCTCGTGTCGCCCTCATGCACCGACCACATGCACACACTACATTGTTATGGATGCGTCTCCAGGACCTAGCTGTGTGTTGTTGACCATACAAGGGGCATAACACGCACCACACCCTAGCATGTGGCTGGATCACTGTCAGGCCTGCACTTGCTAGGCATGACCGTGATGCATACATGCAAAGGGGGTATGTAGCAGGTGGCTACCATGTTTGCAGCATTAGCGCATCACCGCGTGGTGGTGTTGTCCATACAAGGGGCGTAAATATCTTTTGAGAAGAGGATACACAGCTAATGACCACCACCGTTTTCTTCATCACATCTTGACCATTCACAGCTTACAAATCACGTTGTGTGGCATGGAACTGAGCGGACGCTCAGGACAGCCTTTTGAAAGCTTTTGTACTATGCAACATTCTTCTTAGATGGGCTCTGACTGCACTGATGAGCACTGATTGGGCACTGCAGCCTGCATTGCCACACACTTACAGCCTGCTACTGCTGTTTATGCACTGTTCATGCACTACAGCCTGCTGCTCTTGCTGCTGCTCATGCACCGCAACACACCTACAACCTGCTGCTGCTGCTGTCCTTGCACAGCTTCTCATGCACTACAGCCTGCTGCTGCTCATGCACTGCGTCACATGCACTGCCGCCTGCTGCTGCTCCTGCTGGTGGTGCTCATGCACTGCAACACACCTGCAGCCTGCTGCTAACTGCACTGCTACAAACGCACAGCCTGCTACGGCTGCTGTCCTTGCACTGCTGCTCATGCACTACAGCCTGCTGCTGCTGCTGCTGCTGCTCATGCACTGCAGCACACCGACAGCCTGCTGCTACATGCAGCCTGCACTTCCACACACCTAAAGGCAGGGCAGGGTAGGGCAGGGCAGGGCAGGGCGGGGCGTGGCGGTGCATGGCGTGGCGTGGCGTGGCGTGGCGTGGCGTGGCGGGGCGGGGCGGGGCGGGGCGGGGCGGGGCGGGGCGGGGCGGGGCGGGGCGGGGCGGGGCGGGGCGGGGCGGGGCGGGGCGGGGCGGGGCGGGGCGGGGCGGGGCGGGGCGGGGCGGGGCGGGGCGGGGCGGGGCGGGGCGGGGCGGGGCGGGGCGGGGCGGGGCGGGGCGGGGCGGGGCGGGGCGGGGCGGGGCGGGGCGGGGCGGGGCGGGGCGGGGCGGGGCGGGGCGGGGCGGGGCGGGGCGGGGCGGGGCGGGGCGGGGCGGGGCGGGGCGGGGCGGGGCGGGGCGGGGCGGGGCGGGGCGGGGCGGGGCGGGGCGGGGCGGGGCGGGGCGGGGCGGGGCGGGGCGGGGCGGGGCGGGGCGGGGCGGGGCGGGGCGGGGCGGGGCGGGGCGGGGCGGGGCGGGGCGGGGCGGGGCGGGGCGGGGCGGGGCGGGGCGGGGCGGGGCGGGGCGGGGCGGGGCGGGGCGGGGCGGGGCGGGGCGGGGCGGGGCGGGGCGGGGCGGGGCGGGGCGGGGCGGGGCGGGGCGGGGCGGGGCGGGGCGGGGCGGGGCGGGGCGGGGCGGGGCGGGGCGGGGCGGGGCGGGGCGGGGCGGGGCGGGGCGGGGCGGGGCGGGGCGGGGCGGGGCGGGGCGGGGCGGGGCGGGGCGGGGCGGGGCGGGGCGGGGCGGGGCGGGGCGGGGCGGGGCGGGGCGGGGCGGGGCGGGGCGGGGCGGGGCGGGGCGGGGCGGGGCGGGGCGGGGCGGGGCGGGGCGGGGCGGGGCGGGGCGGGGCGGGGCGGGGCGGGGCGGGGCGGGGCGGGGCGGGGCGGGGCGGGGCGGGGCGGGGCGGGGCGGGGCGGGGCGGGGCGGGGCGGGGCGGGGCGGGGCGGGGCGGGGCGGGGCGGGGCGGGGCGGGGCGGGGCGGGGCGGGGCGGGGCGGGGCGGGGCGGGGCGGGGCGGGGCGGGGCGGGGCGGGGCGGGGCGGGGCGGGGCGGGGCGGGGCGGGGCGGGGCGGGGCGGGGCGGGGCGGGGCGGGGCGGGGCGGGGCGGGGCGGGGCGGGGCGGGGCGGGGCGGGGCGGGGCGGGGCGGGGCGGGGCGGGGCGGGGCGGGGCGGGGCGGGGCGGGGCGGGGCGGGGCGGGGCGGGGCGGGGCGGGGCGGGGCGGGGCGGGGCGGGGCGGGGCGGGGCGGGGCGGGGCGGGGCGGGGCGGGGCGGGGCGGGGCGGGGCGGGGCGGGGCGGGGCGGGGCGGGCAACGCAGTGCTGGGAGGGGGTAGGGCAGGGCTGGGATGGGGTGGGGCAGGGCTGGGAGGGGGTGGGGCTGGGAGGGGGTGGGGCTGGGATAGGGTGGGGCAGTGCTGGGAGGGGGTGGGGCAGGGCTGGGATAGGGTGGGGCAGGGCTGGGAGGGGGTGGGGCAGGGCTGGGCAGGGAAGGGAGGGGCAACGCAAGGTTGGGAGGGGGTGGGGCAGGGGTGGGAGGGGGTGGGGCAGGGCTGGGAGGGGGTGGAGCAGGGTTGGGTGGGGGTTGGGCAGGGTTGGGCAGGGAGGGGAGGGGCAACGCAAGGCTGGGAGGGGGTTGGGCAGGGCTGGGAGGGGGTGGGGCAGGGCTGGGAGGGGGTGGGGCAGGGCTGGTCAGGGATGGGAGGGGCAACGCAAGGCTGGGAAGGGGTGGGGCAGGGTTGGGAGGGGAGGGAAGGGGCAGCGCAATGCTGGGAGGGGGTGGGGCAGGGCTGGGATGCGGTGGGGCAGGGCTGGGCGGGGGTGGGGTAGGGCTGGGTGGGGGTGGGGCAGGGCTGGGCAGGGAGGGAAGGGGCAACGCAATGTTGGGAGATGATGCACGCGGGGGAGCAGGCTGACCAGGGCAGCTTCGCCTTCGCATAGGCTGGGCTGCCTGTGGGGCAGCACCGCTCGTGCCGAACTTCACTGTGTGGCCTGCGCTGTGGGAAGGGGCAACGCAATGCTGGGAGAGGCTTGCTGCGGCTGGGTGCGGCTGGGACCACAGGAGACGGCCATGTTCAAAGCGGGGTTCAACGCAGTGAGCGGTCACACCTTTGCCATCTGCCCGTTTGAGGCGCAATGGTGCGGGTGCCGCACATCCCACACTAAGCCGACGAGGTGGGTGCAGCAGAACGCCTGGAGAAGGGGTCGGGCAATTTCTCCCTCCCACAGTGAGCGAATTTCTCAACCCCGTCGAGATATTTAACGGTGTGATCTATCTGATGCACGGCACAATCTGATACACAGTGTGGTTTGCGAGTTGCACCACGATTCTGGCCTGACTTCTAGGACACACGCTCATGATGATGGCATGGACCATGACAGGAGAGAAGGCTGCAGAAAGTACACCCGACACATTGCTGCAGCCATGATGCAATGGGTTACATGCATATCTTATATCGTGCCACATGTCAAGCCTTTGAGCAACCAATCATGCACCTCATACACCTGATGGGACAACCAATCATACACCTGATGGGATCCAGACCAACAAAACTCATTCAACAAGGAACAACATGTCGGCCTGTGGGTAATCTCACTCCGCTACAAGTTGTAGCATCCTCGGTCGCACCCTTGATGACTACAAACCCCATTCCCCCGTTCCCCCATTCCCCCGTTTGTAAGGCTAACAGCCTGTGTAAACTACAAGTGGCCTATGCATTGTTGCGGGCCCGGCCATCAATGCCCCGCCGGTACTCAGCAGCCCGGTGCAGCCGCTGCCTGACCTTGGGCAGCCGGTCATTGACCCGCTTGTAGCCCTGCTGGTACTCCTTGCCAATGGGGGGCAGAGCCTCACGGTCCGTCCAGCTGCAAAGCTCCAGGGGGCGCTGCTTGCTCTCCCCAATGCGCTGGAAGTTGAGGCAGGGGTTGGTGTCCCGGTCCAGCCACCTGCCCCCTGGGGGGGCCTGGGGTCGTGGGACTGGGCCAGGTGGGGGCTGGGCAAGGGGCTGGTCCTGGGCAGGGGGAGGGGGCTGGACCTGGGCAGGGGGAGGGGGTGGGGGGTCCTGGGCTGGGGGAGGGGGTGGGGGGTCATGGGCAGGTGGAGGTGGCTCCTGGGCAAGCGGGGCCTGGGCAGGGGCAGGTGGGTTCTGGGCAGGGGGGTGCTGAGCTGGGGGAGGGGGAGGGGGGGTGGGCGGCACCTCATGGCACCACTTCAGGCCCCGCACACACTTAGCGTGGCGCAGGCTCCAGGCTGGGCGCAACAGCCGCTGGTTGACCTGGCCTGCTGGGGGTACCCAGTCTGCGGGCCTAGGCCGGTCATCTGGCAGGTGCAGCTCACATGGCTGGCGGGCATGCACGGACGAGCTGACACGGCTGGTGCGGAACTCATCCACGATCACCAGCCGGTCAGGCCTGGGATCTGTGCTGGGCCTGCTAGGCTGCTCCACCACCTTGCGAAACCCCGCCCGCACCGCCCCAGCCTTCCACCCACCCTGGCTGAAGTTGCCAGCTCCCAGGAACACGGCCACTCCCCTCTCCTCATGGTAGTGCTGGCGTGACACCCACTTCATCCCATTCACCACCTGCAGGTCAGGTCAGGTCAGGTCAGGTCAGGTCAGGTCAGGTCAGGTCAGGTCAGGTCAGGTCAGGTCAGGTCAGGTCAGGTCAGGTCAGGTCAGGTCAGGTCAGGTCAGGTCAGGTCAGGTCAGGTCAGGTCAGGTCAGGTCAGGTCAGGTCAGGTCAGGTCAGGTCAGGTCAGGTCAGGTCAGGTCAGGTCAGGTCAGGTCAGGTCAGGTCAGGTCAGGTCAGGTCAGGTCAGGTCAGGTCAGGTCAGGTCAGGTCAGGTCAGGTCAGGTCAGGTCAGGTCAGGTCAGGTCAGGTCAGGTCAGGTCAGGTCAGGTCAGGTCAGGTCAGGTCAGGTCAGGTCAGGTCAGGTCAGGTCAGGTCAGGTCAGGTCAGGTCAGGTCAGGTCAGGTCAGGTCAGGTCAGGTCAGGTCAGGTCAGGTCAGGTCAGGTCAGGTCAGGTCAGGTCAGGTCAGGTCAGGTCAGGTCAGGTCAGGTCAGGTCAGGTCAGGTCAGGTCAGGTCAGGTCAGGTCAGGTCAGGTCAGGTCAGGTCAGGTCAGGTCAGGTCAGGTCAGGTCAGGTCAGGTCAGGTCAGGTCAGGTCAGGTCAGGTCAGGTCAGGTCAGGTCATACCTTTTTGCAAAAGGCCTCAATGACGCGCTCTTGGGCATGGTGCAGTGCCAACCGCTGCCGGCGCCAGCGTGGCTTGAGGTACTCCTCCCACAGCGGGTCCCAGCTGGCCTTGAGGGCCAGGATGTGGGCTTGGAGGCCATCCAGGGTGGTGCCAGCTGGGGTGGCAGCTGCCAGCTGCTGCAGCTGTGGCTGGATGGCAGCTGACCAACGGGCTGTGTTCTGCTTGGCTTTGGTAAGCCCGCTGTCATGCTTTAGCTGCCCCTTGGTCAGTTCCCACTCCCACTGCCTCACCACCTGACCTGTGACTAGGTCCCGCTGTGCATGCCCAGCCTTGATGGCCTGGGTGACGCCCGGGTCCACCCCAACAGCAATGTGGGTGGCTGCGTTGAAATCGCTGGTGGCTGTGAGCTCACGCCCTATGCTAGGCGGCTCCACTGGCTCCTGGACTACCTGGCTGCGCACGAAGTGCACACTGATGCTCACCCCATCCGTCTCTACCCTGCGCGCGAAGTCCCACCCGCTGTTCTGCAGCTGGCTGTACTGTATGAACCGCTGCCACTGGGGCAGGCTGTCAGCCTCAACCTGGGGCCGGGTGAGGGTGGTCATGCCCAGGTCAGCCAGGATACCATGCAGCACCCTGTCATCAATGACAAAGTGCCGCGCCCGCACCCCCACCATAGGGAGCATGGTGAAGGGGCGCGGGCACGCGGGCATGCTGTTGCCAGCCCTCTAGGCTGCGGTTGACAAACAGTGCATAGAGCACCCTCTTCTCTAAGGGCAGCCTGCCTGCCCCCCCCTTCCCTATGCAGTCCACTCCCTCCAGCCACCGGGCCTCCAGCCCCAGCAGCCTACGATGCTTGGCTACCTCCGCCACCCACCTAGGCTGCCGCAGCACACTATTGACTGGCAGGCGCCACCTGTGCTTCTGGTCTGGCAGGCTGTAGTCAAGCCTACCTAGTACCAGCTGGGGGAAATGCTTCTGAGCAGCCCTGCTGAATCCCCCCTCAACCACCCCAATAGCCTTGCCCCACCACTTGATGAAGCGGACTGGGTGCCGGTAGAACTCCTGGATGCTGGTGATGACCTTGGTGGCGTTGGCGTTGAGAGAGTTGCCATCCCCTGTCAGGTGCACCTCATCCAGCTCCGTCAGCTTGGCAACCGGCCATGCGCTGCTGGGCTGCTCAAACACAGCCACCTCTGCAGGCAGCAGCTTGATGCCGCTGTGGTGGGGACCACGCATCAGATGCTCATGCACCCTGGCGGTTTTCAGCAGCTCCATGGCATCTTTGATCTGTGCCAGCAGTTTAGGGTCCAAGATGTTGAGCTGCACTGGGGCGGGTAGCTGGGCTGGGGCGGCTGCATAGCGAGGGGAGATGCGTGTGGCAGGGCGGGGGTGAGTATAGGGAGGGCAAGCTGGGTCAGGCGGGGGAGGGGGGCCTGGGGCTGGACCTGCTGCTGGGAAGCCTGCAGTAGGCTGGCCTAGGAAGGACTGGAGCAGCATGGAGAGGCACAGGACCGCTGCTAAGCAGCATTGCTTGCTGCCCATGGTCATGCGCTTGTTGACCTCCGCCACAACAGCGTCTACTTGAGCTGGGCTGAGATTAGGCAGCGCTGCCTCCACGAGGCCACGAAGGGCGGCCTTGATGACCTGGCGCCTCTCTGCAATTACTACCTTGACAGCCTGCCCCTGCCCCTGGACTTGCTGCCCGCTGCCACTGGCACCTGCATACATGGGACGGCATAGCACACGCGCAGCGACTTGATTTAGGGAGTCGCAGTATCGCGTGGTGCACACAGCGTCGGTTCGTCAGGGCGGCTTTGCGGCTTTTTGCGGCTTTGCGGCTTACCGGCTGCACTCTGTGCGGGGCGCTTGCGTTTCCTTTTCGCAGGCATCTCAGGAATTCAGTAACATTATCCAAGCGCAGTGGCCGTGCTAGGGGGTGCATCAGGTCGCCATCTAACCGGAGAGGCGACAACCGGAATGAGGCGGAAGTGAGATCCATTACACATTCATGACATGGTGTTGTCCCCACAGTGGCCGAGCTGAACTTGACGTCCTAAAGCTGGGCATAACAGGCAATACCGGTTACACAGACCTATCCTAGACCTATCCACACCCTGCTGAAGCATGGGAAGCTGTCATGGTGGCCGTTTGTGCATCCTCCACAAATTCTCTTAATCCTGCTGTGGTGGTGGAATGTGCATGACGCTGGTTACTCCGTAAGCTTAAGTTACTCCGTGCTGATGGGATCCAGACAACACTGACAGATGAACTCCATCAGGTTATCCTACTTGCTATGCCAGTTTGCAGAGTGCACCGCACCCTGTTGGTATGTCACATCAAGTTCTGTGCTACCATGCCACTTCTGGCATGCCTCACAACAGATAGCAAGAGCGAAGCCATTCATGTGCGCTAGTATGCAGCGCCACGGATGCTGCTTGCTCTCATGTGCTGCATGAGCGGCTCCAGCTACTCTGGCTTGGAGTCCTGCATTTCTGATGTCCACAGGGTCAGGTTGTCACGAAGCAGCTGCATGATCAGGGCTGAATCCTTGTAAGAATCCTCGCCCAGGGTGTCCAGGTCAGAGATGGCCTCATCAAAGGCCTGCAGGTCATGTTAGACATGCACACCAAACTCCAATGCCGCAAGGTGATTTGTACTGATGTGCACTGCTGCTTGTGCACAAAGGAGCACATGAAACTACAGCCAGCTTGTCGCAGCAGCCAGGTGTGCGCACCTGCTTTGCCAAAGAGCATGCCTGATCAGGCTGGTTCAGCACTTCATAGTAGAACACAGAGAAGTTGAGTGCCAGGCCTAAACGGATGGGGTTGGTGGAGGGAAGCTCAGACGTGGCCTTGTTCTGTGCCGCCTTGTAGGCCTCCAGTGTCTTCTCTGCTGCACTCTTTCTATCCTCGTCCACCTGCAGCCGCAGTTAACCGGTTTAAGCGGGGTGCATGGGATGTGGGATGGGAGCGCCCATTCAAACGTGCCTTGAATTCAGCGAGGTACCGGTGGTAGTCAGCCTTCATCTTCAGGTAGAAGACGGATGCCTCAACACTGCTAGCTGATGGCACAAGGTAAGTGTCAAGCAGGCTGAGGATCTCGCCGCAGACTTCGTCCAACTCCTTCTCCACGACAGTGCGGTATTTCTGAATGAGTTTTACCCGCTTCTCGTTGCCTTTGGCCAGCTCGCTCTGCACTCAAGCAGGAATGCAACAGGTTGAAAAACATGCAGCGCTACAACGCTGCACTGATGCGCTACATCGCTGCACTGCACGGATGCCTGCAGAGTTACAGGCACCTGCTCCACACTCTGAAGAATGCGCCAGGAAGCACGGCGAGCTCCAACGAGGTTCTTGTAAGCCACGGATAACAGGTTACGCTCCTCCACTGACAGCTCTTGGTCTTGAGCGCCAGCAGCAATCTTCTTCATTTCTGAGACCCTGCACGATCACAAAATTAGTAAAGCTGGGTCAGACTGTTCAAGACGCGAGCACTGCTAGTGGCGCCAGACCGGTGCCCTTTTGAAGCCAGGCGCGGTGTTCTTCACAGGCTCAGTCTCTTCTGTCATAACATACTCTGGCAATTGATCATCTACTCACATATCTGGGTAGCGTTCTGCCTGCTCGGATAGTTTTGCCGAGTACAGGGCAAGCTCGCGTTCTGTCGCCATTGTTGGTGTCTAGTTTACTCTAGCTCTTGCTACTTGGCACGCTAGGTGCAAAGTTTGGAGGCTTCGGGCACTTAAACCAGAAGTGTGGCGACGCTGTATATTTAATGAACCAAAACTGTTGCTGCTCTGATAGCCATACAACCTGACAAAAGACTCTGTGCAGCGTATGCAGCGTGAATGCAGGTGGGATGAGGGATCAACTGTGTGTCTCAAGTTCTTCTTGTTGAATTGAGCCCAGCCCAGCCCAGCCCAGCCCAGCCCAGCCCAGCCCAGCCCAGCCCAGCCCAGCCCCAGCCCCAGCCCCAGCCCCAGCCCCAGCCCCAGCCCCAGCCCCAGCCCCAGCCCCAGCCCCAGCCCCAGCCCCAGCCCCAGCCCCAGCCCCAGCCCCAGCCCCAGCCCCAGCCCCAGCCCCAGCCCCAGCCCCAGCCCCAGCCCCAGCCCCAGCCCCAGCCCCAGCCCCAGCCCCAGCCCCAGCCCCAGCCCCAGCCCCAGCCCCAGCCCCAGCCCCAGCCCCAGCCCCAGCCCCAGCCCCAGCCCCAGCCCCAGCCCCAGCCCCAGCCCCAGCCCCAGCCCCAGCCCCCGCCCGATAGATCACACCGTTAAGTTTCTCCGCGGGGTTGAGAAATTGCTACCCTGTGGGAGGGAGAAATTGCTCCGACCCCTTCCTCGGGCGTTCTGCCGCACCCCTTCGTCGACTTAGTGTGGGATGTGCGGCACCCGCACCAATGCGCCTCAAACGGGCAGATGGCAAAGGTGTGACCGCTCACTGCGTTGAACCCCGCTTTGAACCTGGTAAGCTTGTGGGCCCCTCGCTGAGCCCCTCGCTGAGCTATCTGCGGCTGCTCCCCCCCACAGGGGGACCTTCCAACCGTCCAACCGCAGCCCACTCGCTCATCGGCACGACCTCTCTGCAAGCACGCCTGCACCTTCCGCTACAGCTCTGCGGACAAGACGGTTGCGCAGCAGGGTAAAGCATGCCCACGGTAATCCTCTCCAGCAGCCTCAGCACCGGCAGCTCCTATTAGCACCAGGCAAGGCACAGCAAGCGCAGTGGGCAAAGCAGCTGCTGGGCCAACGCTACGTCCGTAGCAGCTGCTGCGGATGCCAAGGATGGACTGCGGTCTCAGCGGCCAACGCAGCTCGCGCAGTAAGAAACGGTCGCTCCACCCAGGTATGAACTGCGCTGTGCCCCCAGTTGCTGGTATACCCGCACATGCTGTTGCTTGCTGCTGTTGTTGCACCTCACCAGCTCAAGTGCTAAATGCACATCTATGCGCTGCATTGCCTCACTCCTATGTGTGGCATCGTCCTGGTTGTGGTGCTCGTCCACAGGTATGGCCACACAGAAGCGTACTGCCCGTGAGCAGACATTGCCTTACAAGGGGCAAGGGCATGTTGGCATCACAGCAGGAGCATGGGCCACAAGGGGCAGGGGCAGGTATGAAGCGCAGCCGGGGCAGGTGCAGCAGGGGTAGGCAGACAGCATTGCAGGAGTACGCAGGCACAGCAGCAGGGACAGGCGCATGCACATCATGGGTATACGGGTTGCATGCAGCTTGGGTAGGCAGGTGGTGGAGGGGCAGCAGCAGCAGCCAGGCAGGACAACAGTATACACTCAGGGCTGCAGTGGCAAACGCAGCAGGGATAGACCATCAGAGAAGGGCATGCTTTGCGTATTGACAGGGAAGGATGTGTCCATGCTTGTGCCTACTGGTGCTTGTGCAGATGCCCGCCCAAGGCGCATGATGTGATGGCGGCAGCAGTGGGGGAGGCGGTGCTAGCAGCAGCAGCAGCGGTGGCAGCAGCGGAGGCAGCACAACAGGAATAGGCCTTTGTAACAACGATGGTAAGCACAGAATGGCTAGGCAGGTAGTATGGGACAGGGGCAAGCGGACAGCATACCAGAGGTAGGCAACCAGGACAATGGCAGCAGCAGTGGCAGAGGCTACAACGACATCGACTGGCATCGACGGCGGCAGTGGCGGCAACAGCGGCAGCAGCGGCAGCAGCGGCAGCGGAAGTGTTCGATACAAGTCAGCAATGTCAGCAATCTTTTAGAAATGTCCAGGTAAACATGTCTCGTGCTAGCCTGTGCTTGTGCCTGCGTGTTCCTATCTGTGTGTCCCATCATGTGTGCCATCAACCGGGTTAGTACCCGAAGCCAGTAGCACCCCATGCAGCAGGTGTGGTTCAATAGCTACAAATCTCCGGGGAGGCCGGGGGATCGACACCCGTAATGGGCCAGAAATATTTGGCGTAATCGGACTTCCTGAGGGCAGTGCCCGCCATCGTGCGGGGTGGGAGCTGGAGTGGAGTAGGCTAATTTCCTATGAAGCTCAGGAGGGTAGACACGTTTCCGAGCCGGGGCGTGTCGTGCTGTGAGAGCGCCCTTTAGGCATACGTCAGCCCGCAGGGGCCCTCCCCATGGTGTGAAAGACCAGAAGCGGCGCGCGGTTCCTTAGTGCACGCCCCCTGAAGCTTCGGGGGGAGTAGTCTTTCTTTCTTTTTTTTTCATGTGTGCCTATCTGTGTGTCTATGCCAATGCATTCCAGAATTCCCAGCACAGCATAGTCAGGAGCGACAGCCAGGCGTTGTCAGGGTGTTTGGTCAGCCTGCCCACTTCTAGTCATGCATGTCCTTGTTTTGTTGATCACAAGCATGCCCCTTGCTTGCTGCAGGTGTAACAGTCACATAGCGACCCCTCGGACCCTTCCCTCTAACCCTACCCTGTCCCATCACCAACACCTCCAAGTCTCCTACGCCCCCACTTCCCCACTCCCCCTCACCTCCCCCCCGGACATCGTGGTCCTCTCCCTACCCTACCCAGCAGCCAGGAGGAAGCCCTCTCTAGCCCCTCTTCTCCTTGCCCAATCTCATTCCTCTTCTTCCTCTCCTGCCTGCCCTGGCTGACCGCCTGCCGGCAAGTGGCTGACACCCAGCCCAGCCCAGCTGGCCTCCTGCCCCTTGGCTTCTTGCTCCTTCCCTCTGCTGTCCCACCACCACCACCACCTCCAAGTCCGCAACCCGTCTACTTCCCCCCACCCCAACAGGGCAGCCTGGAGCCGGCGCTAGTATAAGCCCTCTTCTCCCTCTTCTCCCTGTCCCTTCTCATTCGTCCCTTTCTAGCTAACCGCCTGCCGGCAAGTGGCTGACACCCAATACCCAGCCTAATCTCCTCCCTCATGTGCATGCCCCTTGGTTGCAGGTCTGATGGGCACCTCCCCCCCCCTTCCTTTTTCCCATTTCCCCCTTACCCGCCACAACACAGCCTCCGCCCGGGCTGCCCCGGCTCAGCCCTCCTGCCCCTTGGCCCCTTCCTTCTTCCTTCCGCTGTGGGACAAGTGAAAACAATTGCGCTATGTATGTCTTGGGCTTCGTGACTTCCTTGCTGTGTGGACAGTAGCACCCACAGATGATGACGAGACATTGGGCTGCTTGGCTTAGTGAATGGCATTGAAAAGGATTGGGGTGATGTGTGTCATGTACTTGCCATGCATCATAACTTTGGCTCCTGTAAGATCATGTTGAGTATGCAACATCATGTTAATGGAAGTGTATGACACAAAGCCTTGAAGTCTCAATGATACCTAGTCTTCTAATGCAATAGTGGGAGGGTAGGATGTTTTGTGTAAAGCTGACAACCGGTTAGTGCATGGATGGCCCGCTTGAACGGATAACCCATCTTCGCAACGTTCTCGTGTTCTTGCCCTTGCTAGCATAACGTGCCTTACCAAGCCTTAATGTAGTGCACTACTCACGAGACGCAAGTGATAGCATGGTTTGCAGCTGCAAGCCTGATACCCCTCGTGTCGCCCTCATGCACCGACCACATGCACACACTACATTGTTATGGATGCGTCTCCAGGACCTAGCTGTGTGTTGTTGACCATACAAGGGGCATAACACGCACCACACCCTAGCATGTGGCTGGATCACTGTCAGGCCTGCACTTGCTAGGCATGACCGTGATGCATACATGCAAAGGGGGTATGTAGCAGGTGGCTACCACGTTTGCAGCATCAGCGCATCAACGCGTGGTGGTGTTGTCCATACAAGGGGCATGTGGCGCACCACACCCTAGCATTAGGCTGGATCTGGTGAGCCTCCACTATAGGTACCATCCGTGGTCCAGTTAGCTGTGACACATAGGGTGTGGATCACTGCCAGGCCTGCACTAGCTAAGCATGACCATGATGCATACACGTGAGAACTTGCATGACTTCATGTTGAGCACCTGTGTTTGTGCACCTTGCTTTGAAGAGCGTTACAGAAAGTCCCGAACCCTTAGAGGGGGAGGGCGGCCAAGCAGCCTAACGGCTGACGGCTTAAGCGGTGTAAGCCATCTATCATACATGCAAAGGGTGTATGTAGCAGGTGGCTACCATGTTTGTGGCCTTTGCGCATCACCGCGTGGTGGTGTTGTCAAAACAAGGGGCGTAGGTATAATTTGAGAAGAGGACCTGACCACCACCGTTTTCTTCATTACATTTTGACCTTTCACAGCTTACAAATCACGTTGTGTGGCATGGAACTGAACGGAATCTCAGGACAGCCTTTTGAAAGCTTTTGTACCATGCAACATTCTTCTTAGATGGGCTCAAAGTTGCTGCTGATTACAACTCAAGACTGCACTGCCACACACCTACAGCCTGCTGCTGTTGTCCATGCACTGCTCATGCACTACAACCTGTTGCTGCTGCTCATGCACTGCAGCCTGCTGCTGCTCATGCACTGCAGCACACCTACAGGCAAGGCAGGGCTGGGCAGGGCAAGGCAGGGAGGGCAGGACAGGGCTGGGCAGGGCAGGGAGGGTCAACGCAAGGCTGGGGTGGGGTGGGGCAGGGCTGGGATGGGGTGGGGCAGGGCTAGGCAGGGAGGGGAGGGGCAACGCAAGGTTGGGATGGGGCAGGGTTGGGGTGGGGCAGGGCTGGGATGGGGTGGGGCAGGGCTGGGAGGGGGTAGGGCAGGGCTGGGAGGGGGTGGGGCAGGACTGGGCAGGGAGGGGAGGGGCAACGCAAGGTTGGGATGGGGTGGGGCAGGGCTGGGATGGGGTGGGGCAGGGCTGGGATGGGGTGGGGCAGGGCTGGGATGGGGCAGGGCTGGGATGGGGTGGGGCAGGGCTGGGAGGGGGTGGGGCAGGGCTGGGAGGGGGTGGGGCAGGGCTGGGCAGGGAGGGGAGGGGAGGGGCAACGCAAGGCTGGGAGGGGGTGGGGCAGGGCAAGGCAGGAAGGGGCAACGCAACTGATGCCACTGTTGCCGCCACTGCCACTGTCGATGAGGTGAGGGCAGCAAAGGGGGGGGCTGCACCTGCTGCTGCTGCGGTCCTTGCCTAGGTGACAGCAGCAGGAGGGGGGGGTGCACCTGTTGCTGCTGCTGTCCCTGCTCAAGTGAGGGCAGCAGAGGTGGGGGGTGCACCTGTTGCTGTGCATGCTGTTCTGCCTCCACATCATTGTCAAGATTGTTTACATCATCACAATCTTCGTCACCACCTGTGTGCGTAGAAGCATGAGATCATGAGAATCAGCAGTATGTAGCAGTAGCATGTGCAGCTGGCATGCTTTTGATTGTTATTACCAGGGAGACACTTCCTCTTTAGCCTTGGTGGTGCTCGTTTGATCGTGCCAGAGCTGAGATCTATCTCCTGCTTTTGATCAGGTTTCAACATGTGAATGGCAAACTCTATCACGACCTCTAATAAGTTCCACATGCCAAGAAGCTGTATGACGAGCAATCTGACACTCCTACCTTGGCCTGGAGATTAGCCAACTTCAGCTTGTCAAGGTCTTGCCGAAGGCCTTGTAGTGCTTTGGTGACAGCTTTCCAGCCTTCAGGAGACTCGCTGGTAATGGTGGTGAAAAGCAGACCCAGGTCCTTCACAAAAGTAGGATGCATGGCTGCTGTCTGTCCGGACCAAACAAGCTATAGTGGTCACAGCTGCGGTACCCTGGGGAGGCGCTATACCACACGCAATTCAATCGGCGAAACTTCTTAGAAAACTTCTTAATCGTGTTGCATATCGACGACCTAGCCTTGCTTATATACTTGTTGTTCTGCAGTGTCAACGCGGTAACCTTTTGGGTCTCAACAGCGAGCACAGCGTTATCAATGATGGTCATGTTTAGCTCTGTCATCCTGTGTAGACGGCCCACTGTCCAGCCACCTGCCTGGCTGTGGTGCTGGCTTGGCTTTGGCAGCCTTGCTCTTGGCCTTGCCTTCGCCATTGGTGGGCTCAGCTGCCTGCTCAGCCTTGATGCGCTTGCTGCGCTTGGCTGGCGGGGGAGTGCTGGGCCATGGCTCTGAGACTGCTGCCGGTGTAGCCTTCTGGCTGCTGCGTGGGGCCTGTGGGGGCTTGCGGGGGGTCACTACTGGGCACCACATCAGGCCCCGCACTGGCTGGTCACGCTGCTTGCTCCATGCTGGGCGCACCAGGCACTGTTCCACATTCTCCACCTTTCTGTTGCTTTGGCGGGCCCTTCATTTCCTTGGCGCCGATGTAAGCTGTCGCTTGATTGTCGCTTTATGAATCGACTGTGTGATGCAGTGCTGGAGTTAATGACCATAACAGATAACTTTTACAGGATGTTCCCAGCAGCCTTCCACCTTCCTATCAGGTGGCAACCCCTCAGGCATGCTCTCAAGCACATGACCTTATCCAGCAGCACATGGTATTTCTTGCACACGGGCCGTGGCTCTCGTATGTTGTTTGCTATTTGCATGCACCCCACCCCACTCCCACTCCCACTCCCACATGGCTACAAGGTCAGGCACCTGCTTTGAGCTGTAAGTGAGCGGTTGGCCCAGCAGCAAGCTGGCTGCAGGGTCATGCTGCAGCTGCAGCTCCAGCATGCTCCAGCTCCAGCTCCAGCTCCAGCATGCTCCAGTCATGCTGCAGCTCCAGCAGGGGCAGGGCCAGCTCCAGCTCTGTTGCAGGCCGCCTTGACTGCCAGCATTGCGTAGGGTCCAGGGCCAGGGTCAGGACATCTGCCCAATTCCAAAGTCCTGGGGTGTGTGGTACCCCGGCTGCTGCTGTCGGTTGCGGCCCAACCCAGCATGGCCATAGGCCCCTCGGCCACCAGCCCGACCGCCCTCCTCATACTGCTTGCCAGGTCGGGGCAGCCCGCCATTCCCGTTGAACCCCAGCCTGTCATTACCACCCACGAGGGGCGCCTGGCCATTGCCATTCATCGCAACGCTGCTGTGCATCAAGGCCGTGGGTGGGGGCCCGGCATACCCCGCGTGCCGGCTGTTGGCTGGCTGTGCATTGCGGCCTTGGCGAGGGCCAGGCGGGGCCCGGCCTGGGGCCCCTTGCCCTGGGTTGGCCCTGTTGGTGCGGCTGCAAGGTCAAGCAAGGTGTTTGCACCACACTGGCAGCAGCGCATGGCGTTGGGTGCTCCCCGCTGCCACACACCTAAGCTTACCCAGCCTTCGCCCCACACCACCTAAACTGGCAGCAAACAACCGACACCACTTGAACAGAAGCATGCTCGCATGCAATGCAGGCCTACGGCTTGCATGGGGCGGGCACCAGCACCCGGCATTTTCTGTTGCAGCAGAGGCAGCACTGTGGGGGGCGGTAGTGATGGCAAGAGTGCATGGTCAGCAGGGGTGGTTGAAGCAGCAGCATGACCAGGGGCAGCCTCAGGGCAGGCAGTGACAGGACAGCACCGTGATAGTGCATGGGCTTGCCTGTCATAGTAGTTGGGATCGCCGCCACCTGACTTGTGCAGGTTGAGTGAGGTGGAGTAGTCAGCTTGGTGGCCAGTGTTGGTGGGCATGCCAGAGGCAGCGCTTGCCTCTGGGTCCAGCCCCTCGCCCTCCTCACCTAGTCCCATCCCTGAGGGGCCTGCAGGACAGGGCCGAAGGCAGCCGTTGATATCCAGACCGGAGCAAGTGCAGCACCTGTCCCCTTTCCCCCTTCCCCTCTCTCCCCAATCACCTCCCCCTCCCCGCTTTCTCTCCCCCTTCCTCTCTTCCCCTTTCACCTCCTCCTTCCCCCTTTCCCTGCTTCCTTCACCCTTCCCTCTCTCCCGCATCTTTGTATCTCCACTGCTTCTCAGCCTCCTCCCTACCCCAGCACAGCCCTCACCTGCCCCAGCATCTGGCAAGCCTTCCAAGCCACCGCTCAAGTACTGATGGGCCATGGCCTCTGCCCCGTAGCCCCGCAGCGCACCATACGCTCCCGCTTCTGCAGAAGTTGCTAGGGCTGAGCCGCTGCCGCCACCACTGCCGTTGGCATAAGCAGCGCCGAACCTGTTGCTGCCACCCACGCCCCTGGCGGCTGACAGCCCCACAGCTGACAGTGGGATGAAGGGAGGAGGCAGCCTGCTGGCCATGCTGGCTGCCCCTAGCTGGCTGGTGACATCACTACCCAGCTGCAAAAACGACTGCCCTGAATTCATGCCTGCCCCGGAGTTGATCCCAGGACCTCCCAAGTGGCCCAATGGCCCTGGCCCTGCGGCAGGAGGGTGAGCTGGCTGACTGCCCATGTTGTAGTGGTTGTGAGGAAGGCCCCCAGAGCCCAGATCAAGGCTTGTACGAGGGTGACTGCTGGTGGGGTAGTTTGTTGATGCAGTTGCAGCGGTGGAGCTGGAGCCGGTCACGTCCCCTCCTGCAAGACCAGGGCATCGACGTGGGGCCTAGATGAGCAGCCGGCTTAGGGGAGGGGGGGGGCAGGTAGGCAGGCAGGCAGACGGGCAGGCGGGCTTGAGGGAGGGGAGGGGCAGGTAGGCAGGCAGGCGGGAGGAAGCGCATGGGGCTAGGAGGAAGGGAATCCAGCCAAGGAGGGTCCGCTCGTCACATTGCAAAGACACCAAGCAAGACATGGGAGTGGTTGCAACCAAGGTGTGGGTTGGGGTCAGGTTTCAGGCTGGAATGAACCAGTGATGGGTTAGGATGAAGTAGGGAAGAGTCAGGAGTGGCTGATGATGTGTTTGGGTGAGCCACCTGCCCCGCACCTGCCATGAACAGGGATTTCAAGGTGTGGGGCAGGCGGGTCTGGCCCGGTCCCACAGCCGAGACATCCACGCCCCCACCACCCACAGTCCCAGGCTGCCCCTGCCCTGGGCCCTGACTCAGCGCTGGAGGGGGGCCCTGGCTGTGGCTGTGGCTGTATCCGTGATCCTGGGGCGCTGCTGCCATGGCTGCGGCCGGGTCGCTAGCGTCGGGTCGCTGGTGACCAGGTTGGGGAGGGAGGGGGGAGGGGCCTGATGGCGTCAGGTGAGGGCGTGCACCGGGCTCCTCCAGGCTGCTAGGCAGCTGCGGTGGGGGGCAGAGGCAGGGCAGGGGGGGGTGGCAGTGAACAAGCAACGGCCTGGAGGGCTGCTGCATAATGCTGCTGGGGCAGGTGCATGGCTGTGATGGAGAAGAAGTCAGCCACAGAAGGGGCTGGGACAGGCAGGAAAGGCACAACGACACAGGGTTGGGTGTGGCCACAGGAGTGTGACAAACAGCTCTGATTCCACAGTCCCCTCCCGCGAAGTGTCACCCCTTACACACACAGATGTAGCTCCCTTGCCGGGGGCTACAGACCTTTGACAAGCGTCATTTCTTCTACATTCCCTTCACACACAGGCAGTGCATGGCTGTGATGGAGAACGGTGGCAGTTGCAGTTCCCCTGCCCTGTGCATTTTAAGCTTCTGCACTTGAATTCACCTCTGCCCTCATGCCTGCCATCCTCACACCTCCACCTGCGCCTGCCTCCCTTCACGTTTCCCTGGACGCCACTCACTCACGCATCACACTTGTGTATCAAACTTCATTTTACTATTCAAATTCGAGCACACAGCCACCCTAGGCCTGTCGTTCTCCCCCCTGGCCGCACCTGTGCATCCAGTTCCTGGGAGTAGTAGGGCGGTGCTGCAGAGGGCAGGGGGGCCGGGCCCACCCCCATGTGCAGCGGCCCAGGGCCAGGTGCCAGCTGATGCAGCAGGCCTGGGCTGGGCACCGCTGCCTGCAGTGCTGACGGTGCAGGGAACCTCAGCACAGGGCCCGGGGCAGGGCCAGGGACTGGGGCCGCGGGCGGGGCAGGAGGGGGGTTGCGGGTGGGCACTGCTGAGGTGAAGTCTGAGGCCAGGATGCGTCCCAGCCGGCTGCTGATCTCGCCCACTGCAGTCAGACAGGGAAGGGGAAGGAACACAGATGTTAAGGTACAGTCGACAGTCAGGGGAGGGGAGGGGGAGGGGAGAACCACAGTGGCAAAGGTGAAGTCTGTCAGGCAGGGGAGGGGAGGGGAGGGATGGTCGACGTGAACCCTACATGGGTCAAGGTCAAGTCAAACTCAGGGTCAGGCTTAGTTTGCTGTGGCTGAATGCTCTTTTGGAAATGCAAGAGGGCGTACAGCAGGTGGGCGGAAGGGCAGGCAGGTGGGCAGGTGGGCAGGCAGGTGAGCTTGGCAGTAGCGCCGGTGTGTGGGCAGTGGACTCTTGGAGGCTGAACCTGGTTTCCCCATCTGGTGGGTGCTGAGCACTGCCAGCACGTAAGGCACTGTGGCGTATGCCGTCACACCAAAACATGACTTGGCCTGCTGTATCACACTTTTGATGTGCACATGAGCACATGGTGGCGGGTGTGCACATGAGCTCTGCCATGCAATCCATGCAGGAGGGCGGGCAAGCGCAGGTGGCATGGCGCCACGCACTGGTGATGGGCGCGAGAGCGGGAGGGGAGGGGATAGCTGTGGCGTCTGGGGCGAACAAGTACTCCAGGCTGGCCTCTAACGATGCTGCCAGGAACTCCTGCGGTCACACTTCACCACTTCTCACATCACACCACACCATACTACGCATGGGGCCATACCACACCACATCACACCTAGTGCCATGTCACACCACACCACATCACACATCCCCACTGCGCTGCAAGGCGACACGTCGCTACCTGCCCTTTCTCACCACAGTGTGTTATGCTTGTTGTGCATCCCCTGCTCTTGACTAGACCCTCCCCATGGCTTGGTCGTGGATGGCTGCTGCGACAAAGATCCTGGATGGCTGCTGCAACAAAGGCCAAGCAGGGAAGCGGAGCCCGTCCAACCTCAACCCTCCACTGCTCCCTGCTGACAGCCCTGCCTCCTGCCCTCTGCTCCCCTTCCTCAGTCCGTCCCTGCTTGTACCTGTAGGAGATCACGCCTGTGCAGCTGGTGTTAGCTCAGAGAAAGCTGGCACTCCCTGTACCCCCTCCCCCTCTTCCCCTGCTGCCTGCCTACCATCCACCTTGACAGCTTTTCCTAAGCTCATGAGGGCAGGCAGTCACAAGTGCCATGCAGAGCTGGTTGCAACATTGTGGATAGGAGGCTGGTGCCTGGCAGACATGCTGGTCAGGTCATGCGTGCAGGTGGTGTACTGCTCCTAGGGGGGTGTTGGCAGGGTGTTGGGCAGGGTAGTGGAGCGGGTGGGTAGGCGGGGGCGAGGGGTGGGCCCCTGTCAGCACCTGATGTGACACGACCTTGTCCATGCGGTCCAGCAGGATGCGGCCCAAGTACGCCACATTGCCCAGGTCCAGTTCAACTAGGGGAGGGCTGCTCTGTGGGCAGGCAGGGCACAGGAGAGTAGTCAGCCTGGCCCACCATGGCCGCCAGCTGCAGCTGTAAGAGAGCCTCAGCTGGCAATTGGCCTCAGCTCGCAGTTGACCTCAGCTGACGTTCAGCCTCAGCTGAGGGTGAAGTGGCACCCCAGAGAGGTAGGAGGAGGAATCCGCACGGGGCAGGGGAGGGAGGGTGCGTGCTGATGGTGCATGGTATGCTTGAAGCTTTGCAAGCTGATGAGGGTGGTGTAGATGCTACTGTTGCCAGGGTGACCAGTCTGACTCCCCAGTGGGCTGCTGTCCTGCGCTGCGCTGCGCCGCCCTGTGCTGTGCTGGCTGGCACGCAACAAACACCCAGGTAGCGTCCAGCTCATTGACACATGCAGCAGCAGCAGCAGACGGCAAGAACAGCAGCAGCAGCAGCAGCAGACGGCAAGAACAGCAGCAGAAGCAGCAGCAGCAGCAGCAGCAGCAGCAGACGGCAAGAACAGCAGCAGCAGACGGCAAGAACAGCAGCAAACCTCCTGCAGAGCCACTTGTTAGCAAGACGCACTGAGTGGCCCAGCGCCCTGGGTCTAGTCTCAGTGCCTGCTGACCACTCATTGGGGTGCCTTGCACAGCTGGCCAGTGTTGAACGCTGTTTGCACTAGTGTAGTGATGTTCATTGTTTGAAAAGAACCAGCTGCTGGCGCTGTATATCCCAGGACCAGGGCCATAGCCAGGCACCGGTGGTGTCCTCCCACCTCACCTCTGACGGGGGCAGGTGAGTGTCGTAGTTCAAACAGGCAGGCACTTCAGAGGCGGCCACCCAGGGGTTGCGGAAACTGTCAAACAGCTACGAGCATGGCAGGTGTGGCAATGTGCGGGGTCAGGTCAGGTCAGGTCAGGTCAGGTCAGGTCAGGTCAGGTCAGGTCAGGTCAGGTCAGGTCAGGTCAGGTCAGGTCAGGTCAGGTCAGGTCAGGTCAGGTCAGGTCAGGTCAGGTCAGGTCAGGTCAGGTCAGGTCAGGTCAGGTCAGGTCAGGTCAGGTCAGGTCAGGTCAGGTCAGGTCAGGTCAGGTCAGGTCAGGTCAGGTCAGGTCAGGTCAGGTCAGGTCAGGTCAGGTCAGGTCAGGTCAGGTCCAGAAACCTGGATCATATTTGGGGGGACAATCCTGGTGACTAGTGTCACCTGGCTAAAGTAGAATAGCTGTATGATCTTCATCAAGGGCTCGCGCAACAGCTCCTTGAGCTGCTCTGCATCTGGTGCACTGGGCTTTGCTTGCACCGCCTCCACTGCTGCACTGACTGCTGCATCGATTGCTGCAGGCAGCTTCTGCTCGTGCTCAGCGTCTCTGGCCTCCAGCTCAGCTGCATGCTGTTGGCGGGCCGCTTCAAGCTCTGCTGCATGCTGATCCCGCTCTGCGTTCAGCTGCTCGCGCAGTTCAAGCAGTTCGTGCTCACTGCGCTGACGCTCGGACTCTTGGCCTTCCTGGAGACCAGCGGTGAACCCATCTTGACGGGCTTCGGCCCTTTCCTCTTTCACGGCCTCTCTCACTGCCTCTTCCAATTTGGAAAGCTCATCCAGCACGGCAACTAGACCAGGTTTGGACGCCAAAATCGGCAACTGCAGCCCGAAGAGGTCCAGGGGTGAATGCGATCTGTCGCGATCAATCAATGCTGTGATCCGCCTACGCTACCTGCTCAGACGTCAGCACTTTGCCCTGTGCGCTTGCTGCTTCCAGCTCTTGCACCCTCGACAATTTCTTCCGGCATGCTCGTGCGCGCTTCGTGAGCACCAGCACAGCTGCTCCATCGGGCCCCATCGTCTTCGTGCCACTTGTGTTTGCCGAGGGACCAAGATAGAAGCCCTCATGCTACTCCAAAGTACTTTAAGGGTTATCATCGAACACAGGCTGCTTACTCATTATTAATGTAAGGCTACTGCTAGCGTGCCTAAGGCTCAGTTCAGCTCCGCCCATCTGGTGAGTGCCTTTCCATGGTTACTACTAGCTAAAGCTCTAGGTCACCCCGGCCGTTGGCCCCGCCACGCCGTGCCAGGCATGCGAATCACACCACGCTGGGGAGCTGAGGCTATCGCGGTAACTCACGCGCGCTACAACTCGCGTTTCGCCCTGAAGCCTCCCAAATCACTCCGCCCGCCATGACTCCGCCGCGGGCTGTGAACATGGTCGCTCGCTGCAGCTTGGGTGTGACCGTACGTGAGTCGCAGGTCGGCGCGCAAGATTCCCTGGGTTGGGTCGGGACCCCTCATGGCCCGGGCCCTTCCTGACACCTGGCCGGGGACCTGCCTGACCCTGCCTGCAAGCATGCAGAGCATCTCACTGGGGTGTCAGCAGCACCGTGCAAAGACCATACACTTTTTGGCTAGTGGTCCTTTCCGCGTGCTTCCACCTTTGTCGGATTGCTGGGCGGGTTCATATTCCGGGATGTACCCCAGGGGTCATGCCAAGAGCCACACAAACAA
This sequence comes from Haematococcus lacustris, assembly GCA_030144725.1. Taxonomy (NCBI): domain Eukaryota; kingdom Viridiplantae; phylum Chlorophyta; class Chlorophyceae; order Chlamydomonadales; family Haematococcaceae; genus Haematococcus; species Haematococcus lacustris. Next base: position 11,215,751 of record JASKMD010000026.1, on the reverse strand, counting down.
ACAATTCGATTGCTCCTTACAAAGGAGATGTGTGTGCGTTAGAGTGTGCAGGTAGTTGTATGGCAGAGCTGTCATGTTTACTTCTTAAGTTTGCTGTGGCCAGGCAGCTGACTAGTCGGCAGCTGCAGCTGGTCAAAATGACGGAGCCTTTGTGGTATTGTCAAAACTTGCCTCAGCCAGTCATACCACCACAGCAGTCGAGATGGTCGATACTGAAAAGGCAGCATGAGACCATCATGCTTAGGTACTCACCATCATGCAGGCACACAGATAAGGAGCCATGTCCATGTCAGCAGGCATGGCGGCCTTGGCCTTGCCCTTGCTGGATGCAGCAGCAGGGTTAAGGCACCAGGGACTTCTATCAGGGGTGTCCAACCCTCTTTTGTTTGATTGTATTCTGAAGCTCATGCATGTCAAGAGCCCCCTCACTCCATGCACGACATGCACCATACATGCCTACTTGCTTCTAAGCTCCGCAGGGCTCAGCTCTACTGGGCTGCAAGTCTTGTCTTTATCAGAGTCTAAGACCTAGGCACCCCTGTCAACAGCCCCTGCTTGTCCTCTGCAACCCCATGCTTTGCATCTGCAAGGGACATGACCACTGCCCCGTCAGCATTGCTGGGTGCGTGGGGCCCCTGCAAGAACATGGCACTCTCAGGGTCGTCCAGCTTGTACAGCTCTGCCAGCTCATCCGCGTACTTCAGCCGCATGGCATCAGCACGCTCGAACTTGCCTGCCCAGCCGTTTGCAATGAAGCTGTCGATGAACAGCTGCATGACATAGAACACCATGCAGGGGATGGTCATGAGGCCTGCGTTGTAGTTGGGGTTGTTGATGGCCTCAATCAACACAGCCGCGGTGGGAAGCGACTTTTGAGACGAGGAGATGACGAAGGCCTTGCGCTCCGACTCCTTGAGGCGTAGCAGCCAGGCGATGATGAAGTTCATGACCAGGAACAGGAAATGCTGGCCAATGGAGCCCATGATGGCCAGGATGATGTCGTACGCCTTCTGCTCCAGCAGCTTGTGCCGGGAGTAGCTGAGCGTTTGCCAGACAATCATGATGATCTGGAAGTTGTTGAACAGGTACAGCGGGACCTTATACTGGACAGCAAAACGAAGGACTGGTGGCACAAAGTCGCGCAGCAGCTTGCCCACCACCAGAGGGAGAAGAATCTGGACCAGCAGCTTGATGAGCAGGTCGACCTTGTCGATGGCCCCAGCAGGGCCCAGCACCAGGCCCACAGTCAGGGGTGACACAATAATGCCCAGCAGGTTGGTGGCCACTGTGTAGAGCAGGGCCAGGGCACCGTTGCCGTAGGACTGGATGACGATTGTGATTGACTGGGAGAGGGAGGTGGGGCTGCAGGCAAAGATGGCCAGCCCGATGCCGAACTCAGGCGGCTCAAAGCCGACGTTGGCGAATAGGAAGGCTGTGACGGCTGTGATGCCCAGGATGGAGACCAGGCCCATGATCAGGGCCTTTACGGATTTGAGCGCTGTCTTGACCTCTGATGTCTCCAGTGTCAGGCCAAAGATCAGGAACACAATGGCGATGTTGATGGTGGAGACAATTTTCCAGCCGTTGACCTGCAAGCATGGACAAGGTAGTTGTCAGGGGAGCAGCACAGCCAAAGCTGCAGTCTCTAGGTGTGTCACCCAGCCTCTGCCATCACGTCTGCCTGCTGCAGATGCATGACGGTGTGAACCGTGCTGATCGTGCAGCAGCATGCGTGTGTGGCCATGTGTTGAGCTGTGTGATGCATCACCCCTCTCAGAAATGCAGCAAGGTGACGCTGGTGGCGTTTGTATGTGTGTGCAAGTCCATGGCAGTGGGGTCAGGTGGCTGCCATGAGCGCACCGATCTTGTTTCCTTTAGCTCAGGTGAATATCACGCAGACTGCAGACTCTCAGGTACAAGGACTGGGAATTCATAGCAGGCCAAGTGGCGCCTGGAAGAGCAGGCCAACTAGCGCCTGTACACCAGGGAGATTAGCTCAACCTAGCCGAGGCTGAGGCATGTTGCTGTCTAGTGGTAGTGCTACAAAAGGATGTGGGTGCAAGAGTGAGTACTGTCCCAAACTACATCACTTGTCGGAGCTGGTGTGGTGTCTTGATGTGTTGTGTAAAGGTGCCTATGTGCGGCCCCCCTGGTACCAGGCTCCCCAGGCAGCAGCCTTACTAGCGGCTGTAGGTTTGGGTGAGTGGTGGGGGTTGGAGGATAACTGACAAGGAGATGGGGACAAGAGCTGGTTTGAGGCTGTCATGCATGCACTGTGCCAAGCGCCTTGAACATGGTGCTTGAGGGCCATATGCGCAAAGGAAGGGGTCGTGCTGATGAACAAGCACCAGGTTTGCTTGGATGCACACACACACCAGCCCTGTGAGCTGTACATAGACCAGAGCCACTTGAAGCCTGCAGACCAGGTGCCCCAAGAGTGGGGTGGGACTAGCAACTGTTGAGGCCATCCTGAAGCCTGCAGGAACAAGCTGGTATGGGGTCTGCTGTAGTGCCCCAACTGCTCCTGCGACCCAGCCTGCCAGGGGCACCATCGACATGTGTACGGCTGCTGCAGGTCCCTCTCCCCATACCATCTAGGCAGGTTTGTAGACTGGGGCACAGATTCAGCGTTGACCCTGCAGCGCCAGCTGCTGAAGCTTTGCTTAAGCACCAAGGGATACAAACAGAGATCCCAAGGCCAGGCAATAAGTGGCGAGAGATCACACAGAAATGTCGAGTCACCAACTGCTTTGTAAGCGCTTCTCAGATCTACTACTACAAATTAGGGTGACCTGCGACGTCCTCTTGTCTGGCTGCTTGCCACGCTCTAGAAATGCTGGGACCTGTGCCTCGCTAACAGCAGCAAGGGGCCCACAGGAGTCTGCCACACCAGGCCAGATGTGGTGCCACCAGGTGCCGCAAGACAGCCACATCCCCACCATGCACCACGAGTCAGAGCTCGCCTCACAGTTTAGTACGGCATCAAGCCAAGGCTTGTCAGGCTCACGCTGGGCGCCCATGCCGTGTATGTAAGAGGGTTTCCTCCTGAGCGTCCCATCTTCCTGCCTTTGCATTGAAGATCTCTGCGGGTTGGCTAATAAAGGAGGTGCTCCTATCCTGCCTGCCAGCCTGCCTGAATGGGCGAAGAGGTTTTGAGGCTGAGTTTGAGCACTACGGCACACTTCTTCCCCATGGTCAGCAATAGCCACAACCAGATAGCCTAGCAGCCTGGCTGAACAGAGATGTGGAGGATCGGCAGACCATCCGGTACCCTCCAGGCTGTAATAGTCTCCTAGTGCTCCTAACCCTGCTATACTGAGTGTGGTAGGCTTGCAAACAACTATGAAAATTGGCACCATCCTTGCGCAAAATGAGCTCTCGCACCTTGATGCCGTAAAGAAAGTGGCCGGGCACATCCCACACCATCGCGAACACCACGCCGACCACAAATCCTGGAGACGGCGACGCAGCATGATGTTTCGATTCTCGACATGTATGCGTCGAGCAGTATCTCGGCAGAACGAACATGCAGGCAAGGATGGTATTCTTACCCAAAGGCAGGAACTGCTTGATTATAAACTTTTTCAGCTTGCCTCCCTGCACTTCCACCATCTTGAATCGCTGATTTGGAGAAGAGAAGGTAGTACGATGGCGCGCTGAAGCGAATTAAATCAAAATCCTGCAAGCACCCGCCGCGGTCCAGGCTTGTATCACGACTGATGCCCGCATCTCAGAAGGGAAGCCACTATCTCGTTCTCTGTCATAGACTGCAACAAAGCACTCACTGCCACAAAGGGCCGACACTCCCGCGCACGCCACTTCTATCTCCTAAATCTCGTCAGCTCGTCAGCGAGCGGATGATGACCCCGACCAAGCTCAAAGAGGCTCCGAATGCAATGACGATGGATGTTTTGACTAAACAGTGCCTCGTACTGAGAGTAGAATGCATAAAAGCCATGAGCGCACCATGGTCACGGAGGAACCGTGGGGTGCATGCCTTGCACAGACACTTGCACCATGTCCGACCTTCCGTTTCAAATTCATCATATGGCAACTGTTGTTCAAGAGATCGTTACTCGAGGTAAGGAAGTTCCGTGTTTTAAAGGATTAATCCAAGGTAGTAGGGTTCATAGGGTAAATAAAGACTGCCCTCTCCCCCACCTCCCGTAATTCATTAAAGCTCGACTGCTGCTGTACTAACTGATGTAGCTTGGAGAGAAGATGTAGTAGAGATATGTAGTAGAGATATGTATTCATTACAATTGTGGGCTTGTCCAGTGTGATGTGGCCCGCATGGTGGTTGGCACATTGCTGGCGTGAAAGTTGAAGGAAACGACTGCTAAGGTTAAGTTGTGGCTGTAGTGCGTCGTCATGGTCTAAGAAGTTGATGACAAATTCTTCCTGCACGGGACTAGACACATCCGCACCGGTACGTTCTTACTTACCTTTATCCTTACTTACTTACCTTTATCCACACTGATTTGACACGACTGTTAGTACTTAGACACCCTTAGAACAGGTTCTGGTTATAAACCGACTTGGACATGTGCCTGGTGGGAAGCAGTTGCGTAATATAGAGCAGGCACCAAGACCGTGTACTCGCTGCTCAAGCAAAAAAGGCGCTGCTCCTGTAACGTACCCAATGTCTCGCTTGCTGGACACGTACTCGCTCCAGCCGTTGCAACTAGCAGTGCTACATGCCAGGCCCACACGAGCAGAGAAACGCAAGCTCAAGGCGCACAGGAAAGCAGTTCGCGAATATATGGAGCATCGCGAGCAAGCCAACTTCCACGCACCACCAGCCGCGCAACAATGCAGCGCAATGAGCGACTCAGTGTGGTGCAACCAGTTGCTGAGCGAGCCCAGCTTAGTCTCATCGGCAAGTCGAAAACCTCCGCAATGCCCGCCATGTCCGCAAGCCGTTTTGGGGGGGACTGTCGCTCAAGCAGACGATGAGGAGTACGTCTATGTGGCACGTGGCTTTGAGCTCGATGACGACGTTGACCAGGCGGTTGCCCTGCCCTGCTCGGCCCAGCCAAGCCACACCTTCAGCTTTGACGACCAATGGAGCATCGTGGAGCATGAACATGTACCTTGAACAGGTGCCCCAGCTTCCTCTGTCGGGTGCGGCACACCTCAACACGACCGTAGCCCCCCTGGCGCCAGCCTATGCCAAGTACTGATAGAACACAGTATGCATTCCTGATTGCCTCGTGATCTGTGTACGACAAACATGTGACTATTGAGCGTTCTCATGCTTGTTGCTGTCGTAGTCAATGCACATTAGCACAAGCCTTGCAACCCCCTAGCCGTGTCATTGATTGCATACAGAGCTTATGCCATGTTTCAATGTCATCTGTGCGAATGCACATAGCATCTTCTGGTGATCCTAGATGTTGTATGACTGATATAATTGGTTCTTATCAACTATGCCTTGCAATCGTTCCCCTACCTGCAGTTTTTGTTTCGCTTGCTGCTAAATGGTTGCATGAGGTGAGACCTGTACTGTTTTTGTTGCAGCTGGGCCTGTACTTTTATCATTTTGATTACCTCTGCTTTTATGTACAATAGACAGCTTTTAATAGTCACGAGCACGTGGTCGACTGGCTCGTTATGATCTCGTGAGCCGATTACTCACTGGGGACGAGGGCTCACTGCCATGTGACTAGCTGATGACCAACATATACTTTTGTTTGCTTCATCTGTCAGCGCATATAGCGCATGCCAACGTCCCTGGGTGCTGCAAGTTGACAATCCCCCATGTTTGTGAATTGACCCACAACCCACGACGGAGAGCCCTAAACTCTTGAAGAGGAGGACAAGCACATATCCTTGTGGCTCCTAGAGCAACGACAGCATTGTGCCACCTGTTGACTCAGCTCCAATGCAAAGCCACTTCGACATAACAGCCTCACTCTAAGCCAGGGCATCGGCAAGTCCGCCCATATCCTCAAACCACTATTGGGCAGGTGGGTGGACCAGTGGCGCAATGCAGTTTTGTACATGCAACACATTGGTAGAGAGAATGGCACAGAATGGGAACTGTGCTAGTGGTCTAGCTGCCAGCCACCCAAGGCCCAGCAGCAGCAGCCTGAGGGACAGTAGTGTGCCTCCCTATGAGCATTTTTCAGCTTGCAGCAGTGCATGTTTGTCATACCAACTCTAGTCTATAGCCCTCTCACAGGGGTCAGGCAACATTAAAGGTGGAAGGCAGCCATGCCATGTGTGTGAGAGGTTTACTCCACACAGACCAAACACCACCCCTAGTAAGGGGTCTTATGGCTCAGCCTTGGCGTTCATACTTGTGACCAGCTATGCTGATGAGGAAGGTGCTGCGCCGCCCATCAGCTGGCCATGGTGGGCATACTGCTGTTATTCGTCAAGCCCAGCAGCAAAGCTGGGGCTATGTGCGTCATGTTGCCAAAACCCAAAGCTAGGGTGGTGGTGTTGCCGAGCGCCAAGGATGGTAGATCGTGGTGGAGGGTGTGGTGGTGGGGAGGGTGCGGTGCAATGAAGTGAAACAGAACCGACAGCACCCCCAGGATCAGCGGGTTCCACACCACCAGATAGCGCAGGGAGTCCAGCATTTGAATCCTGGATAGCAGGTGGCGACAGCTGGGAGTGGGGTGGTGAAGCAGAGCACATGACATCGGATGAGCGGTGAGTCATGACAGACAAGGGACTGACAGCAGGGTTGTCACACCTCACTAAGATCATTGTGACCATTCACTGAGCAGCCATATGCCTGGGGCTTGATGCTACGTGACATGGGGGCGGCAGGAAACAAGGCTGGGTGGTGTAATGGTGTTTGTGCCCTCAGTGGATGGTGCAGACAATCTCAGCCATCTTTGCATTGCTGGAGTGCATGCCATAGCGTGAAGAGAGGCATGCATGAGCTGAGAAGCTGGGTGGCAGCAGCAGGTGGCAGCAGTGGGTGGCAGCAGCAGCAGGTGGCAGCTGTGGGTGGCAGCAGTGGGTGACAGCAGCAGCAGGAGGCAGCAGCAGGTGGGGCGCACCAGCTGAGGTTGCGGGTCTCCCAAGGCCTATCAGCCCACAACGCCCGCAGATCCACCTTCTCACAGCATACTGGGCAGGTGTCCTTCTTGCCCACCTGCAGCTCCAGCACAAGCTGCACCATCACCAGCTTGACTATCCCAACCACTATCACCAGTGCCATCACCACCATTACCACCACCACCCCTGCCACCACCACCACCACATCATCACCATGTACTGCCATGACGATATCACCACTACCATCATTACGTACTGGCTAGGGAGGCTGCTTGCAGTGAGAGGGCAGGCAGATGGGCCTTTCTGTTTGCAGTGACACCCGAGACAATGAGCGAGCACTCTGCAAACACAACAGTGATAAACTCCAAAGCACAAGCTAAGATGGGTCTCACACAATAGCATTGGTAAACTGCAAACACTATAAGGGACTGGCTGACCTGTCTTCACCACTTTCCTAACACTGGCCTCTCTAGGCAAGGGCTGGACAGTCTGTTCAAAAAGAGGAGACAGGCATCTGAAGGTGGCGGTTGGAAGGAAGGTAGGTCAGGCTGAGGCCCACCCAGCTCACCATGGTCCAGCCACGAACACACAGTTCATGGAAGCAGTGCTTGCAGGACAGCTGCACACACTTCTCAACCGCTGGAGACTCCTGTGGGTGACAGGTCACAAGGGGGCTGGGGTCGCCATGAGGGGCTGAGGCTGCAAGGCCACACGCCCTTGGCACAAGGTGTCACACTGTGATAAGGGCCACAGGGTATGAGGTGGCGCAGCAGGGGCAGGGTGGCGGGGTTAGGCAGGGTGAGGCAGGGTGGGCCTGAGGCTCCAAGGCCCCAAGACATTGTGATGCAGGTCATAGCATGCAGCAGGGCAGCAGGGGCACCTGTGGGAGGGTGGCAGGGTGGGGCTGGGTGTCGGCTGCCCCAACCACAGCAGCCAGGAATTCGTCAGAGCCCACATTGCAAGTCGACAGCGTGCAAGTGAACTCTATCACAACCCATGCTGAGTGGCAACAGTGGGCGGGCGGGCGGGTGGGTGGAGTCAAGCGTAGAGAACGTATGGATTCCACTCACATCTTCGCCCAGGTGGCTGAAGTCTTGCAGCTCATTGCCACAAATGCCGCAGCTGTTTGCAGTGTTGAGCAGGCGGCGGCCCTGGGTGCCCAGTGCACAGGCCTGCACCACACACTGGACTCTCACACTGGCAGCTGGCCTCACTCTTGCCTCCATGACCCTACCCACCCGCCTTGGCTCCATCGCAACCGTGCAACCTCCATGCCAGTGCCCATTTCTTTGTTTTGCTGCATAACTGCATGTGGCTCATGCTGGCTTGCCCCTGGGGTGTGCATGAAGTACATGCTCCATTTCCCCTTTCTCCCCTCATCCCTCCACAACTGGCTGCGACACCACTCAGCCCTTACTATTACCTGTGTGTCTCCTGCATCCGTTGTCGACACCTCGTGGCCTCGACACCTCGTGGCACCCTAACGGAACTACCAGCACAATGACAGCGCAGCAATGCCTGCCAGCCCTGTACCAGCCACCCACCCACCATGCGGTCTGATGCAACTTCGGCACAGTCCCGACCCAGCACGCCAAAGTACAGCCCATACCTACAGCATGTGGTGGCCATGTGCAAGGTCAGCATGTGGTGGCCATCACCATGAGGCAAACTCATCCACGGCCTGCTAGCCACCAACTGTACGACCCTGCCTGTGCCCTCCTGCTCTTGCCTGGCTCAGGCTTAAGCTCATGAACCTGATGCTGGACCTGATGCTGATGCTGAACCTGATGCAGTCTTGGTGGTGGAGCTTGTGCTCACTATCATTGTGGCCATGAGTGACCACACCTGGCAGCATAGGTGTGAAGGTCACTCACAGCCCTGGACCAGTCTACCACCACCCATGCGACCTGCGCTAAATGGGAGGAGTCCATGCAGGTATTACCTGGACACCTTATGCCCACCACGAGGGTGAGCATCCACAAGTCACACAAGTCAGCATGCAGTTCCCCCCCACAGGGAGGTTGCCTAGGCAAGGAGTGGCTCACCACAACACATCCAAGGAGGTGCCCTTGGGCAGCAGCAGCCTGAGCATGGGCCCTGCGCCCAACAGCTCCAGCAGCATCAGCATGTAGCCAGTGAAGCCTATAGCCAGGCACACTCTGAAGCCTCCCAGAAACCAAGAGTACACCTGAGCAGACAGGGTGGCCACGGGCAGGGCAAGGTGGCCAAGGGCAGGGCAGGGTGGCCAAGGACAGGGCAGGGTGGCCAAGGGCAGGGCAAGGTGGCCAAGGGCAGGGCAGGGTGGCCAAGGGCAGGGCAGGGCAGGGTGGCCAAGGGCAGGGCAAGGTGGCCAAGGGCAGATTAGGGCGGGGCGGGGCTGCAGGGCGGGGCGGGGCGGGGCTGCAGGGCTACAGGAGCAGGGGTCAGAGGCAGGGTGCTATGTGGTGGGGTTGTGTGGTGTGGCAGGGCGGGCTGGGGTGAGGCAGAGGGCTGCGCAGAGAGTAGCAAAGCGCTGGTCAGGCTGCGGACAGCAGGGGCCAGGCTGGCAGGCAAGAGGTGAGCAGGCTCTGACCTGGCGTGGTGTGGTGGACTGAATCTTCTTTGACATACACAGGGACAGCAGGTAGCCAGTGATGCTGGAGTAGATGAACCACACCTGGGGTCACACCACATGCAGTGCTGAGGTCAATGGGCAGGTACAGCAGCAGAAGCAGTGGTGGCGGTGGTGGCAGCAGCAACAGTTGCAGCAGCAAAAGCAGTGCCAATAAGAGCTGCCGTACAGAGGTTGAGTGACTCACTGCATGGGCAGCCATCCCCTTCATCACTGCCTGCACCAGGTTTCTGCATCATGTGATGGTCAGCTGATGGCGGTCTGATGATGGTGTCCTTCCGCTTTGGGCGTGCTGCCCTGGCCCTGCTGCAGCTGCTGCTGACCCTGCTGCTGGCCCTGCTGCTCTGGCCCTGCTGCCAGCTGTGATGCTCACAGTGCTATTGGTCAACCACCAGACTGGCGTGACAGACTGGCTGTGCAGTGCCTCATCAGGCAATGGCTGTCCTAATCAGGACACCTTGGCATTCTGGCAGTGTGTACCCGGACTCACCACCAAGAACCTCCAGAAGTGCAGCTGTATGCAGAACAGGGGCGGCATCAGCCAGAGGCCCACCAGGGTGACCTGCAGCATGCTAGACATGCAGCGTCAGGTGACTGCTCATGACCCGGGGCCTGGCCATGACTTAGCACGATGGTGCCGTGCCTTGCCCAGATGAAGCACAAGAGCACATGCACCATCAGCACAGTGTCATACGTATGCTATGTGATGCTATTTGCAGCGCACCACATCACAGGCTCTTGCGCATGTGCATGTGCATAGAGTAACCTGCTGCAATGAGTTGTGCGTTGCTCCCATCCTGGTACTCCTGATCCTGGCAGCCGGCCGGCCGGCTGGTGCTGGCGTGGCATGCACACTCCAAACCCCACACCCCACGGGTCATGCCATGTCCATCATTGACTGTCTGGCTGACTGTCTGACAGTCCATCTAGATGACTGTCGGACACTATGTGAAATGCTGTTCATCACTTCGTGGAAATGAGCCGTGAAGGCCCCAAATGGGCCTGACCTGACTCTGCCTTTGCAGACTAATGATGGCGGGGCTGCAGGAGCAGGGGTCAGGGACAGGGTGTCTGGCAGTGGGCATGGCCATCACATAGAGCACAGCTAGGGTCAGAGAGCAGTAGCAGTGAGCCACAACTGCCTCAGCAGCTTAGGAGCTCGTGGCACCATAGCACAGCTGCTCAGTGACATCCCCATGACCAAGCTGCAGCGTGGGCGGTGGGGCTGGTCCAGGCAGGGCATAGGTCGCACCCTCTTGGGCTCATGCAACAACATGCTGCACAGCAGCCCTGCTGACTGAGTGGGCTGCTGAACAGGGTGCTAGTTGACACCAACTACGCGCACATCTAGCAGCAGCAGAGATAGCAGCAGTTTTTTAGCCTGCAACCACGTTGGCGTGCTGGCGAACAAGGCCCTGGAGAGGTTTAGGGTGTGCTGAATGCAGCTGCAGGGTCATTGACCATGTCCCAACAGCAGCCATAGCAGCTGGACGTGTTCTACACTACATGCTAGCAATGCATGATGTGCTTCCCCATGACCCCTGACACGACCAGCAAGCTAAAGGTGTGTGAGCGCACCCAGCGACCAGCCAGTCATGCACTGCTGCAAGAGCAGTGGCTGGAGCAGTGGCAGTGGACATGACATGGGAGATGTCACTGGAACAGTTCCCTGATCTATGTTGATCTGGAAGATCTTGGATGCCTGGCCAGGCCCTGATCTAGCGGGAGAGCATGACCCACATGCACCATCAGCACAGCACCACCACTGTGTTGTGCTCGTGGCAGCGCACCAAGTCATATGACCTCTGGTGCTTCTTGCGCCACAGAAACAGTGCTGTTTGAGCAGCGACCATGAGCAGCTGCAACCAGAGGGAGATGGGCAGTTGCCAGGCTGGCCTTCATATCAGCTCTGATACAAGTTGCAAGCAATATACGAGCTACAGCTGATAGATGGAGGGTGAGGGCATATGAGCCTTACCAGTACGCCATAAATGAGACAGATGGCAAGCAAGGGGTGCAGCCGCGGTTCGTCGCTGTCAATTGCAGTGGCATTGAGATGGGTCTGAACCAGCGCGTGCCCGTCATTGGCAACCATCGGCGCAGCTTCACTTCAATTTGTACATCGCTTCTGATGGTGGGTGCCTGTTGCCTCAGCTGCCCATACGTAGCACAAGCTAGGCACCCGAGGCTGTTGCCGCACCCTCCAGGCTGGGAGTTGGATAGCCTAGAGCGTACTATTGCACAGGCCGTAACAGCCCACTATCAGAAGCATGTCTTGCTGCCATATGTGTCAAATCCTCCCGTATCCCAAGACAACTCCTGAACCCCACAGCCCTCATGCTACACCAAAATAAAGCATGAGTTGGAATCGAACCAGGCTGTGAGCTCATCATTGTAAAGGCTACCGACAGTGTGCCTAATGCCCACTTCAGCTCAGCCTTCTGGTGTGTGTGCTTGTGCCAGTGCCTGTGCCTGCGCCACACACATCCCCTTTGTGAGGGGTTTTATATTTTTATTTATGTTGTGATTGTCTTGAGCTGTAGCTGGCTATTGCTGCAGCTTGCGCTGCCACTTGAGCAACAGGGGCTTGTCAACAGAGCTTGTTTGACTTGAGCAACAGGGGTATCTCCACCCACTCCTGGCCAGGCTGGCCTGGCTTTGGCATGGCTGGGCGGTTAGTCCAGTAGCACAGCTCAGTGGGACGAGGGCCTGGGCCGACTGCACAGCGGCGGATGTTCAGCGCGGCTGACACGTCCCTGCACATGGAGGTGCATGTCCCTGAACCTGCACATGGAGGTGCAGGAAGTCAAGTCATGTGCCATGTCATGTGGGATATGCTCATGTCATGCACATGTGTAGGGTTGGGTCAATGCTTACCTGGTGATGTTGTTGATGCTTGTTAAGTGAATACTAAAGATTTTCGTGCTTGTCACCAGTGATGGGTAATACAAGATACGTGTATCGATACCGAGACGTATTTTTTGTATAATACAAGAATACACGTATCGTATAAAAAAATACAAGTGCCGGCCGGCAAGTTGCGTGGGTGCCTTCGCAGCAGCTGCTGGTTGCTGCCACGACTAGAGTCAGCGCTAAAGCCATGCCGCGCGGGGCTAAAGCCATCGGCCTGCTCCCGGAGCAGTCGACCGCATGTGCCGGTTTTACATGCAAGAACAAGGCCCTGACTTTCCGACGTCGCCGTCCTGCCCAGACATCAAGGACAGGCTGCGGGACTGGCTGCGCTGCTCCTAGCTGCGCAATTCCCGCGTGACATGTTGCCTCTGTATCGCTGTATTGTATCGATACAAAAAATACACGTTTTCTTGTATTTTCTTGTATTTCCTGTATCGATACACGTATTACCCATCACTGCTTGTCACACCCATGTCAAAGTTTCACAAGCAAAGGCCACCCCGACCCTTCTTACGCTTGTATTTGCGTGTGCAGGATGCGGGCCTCCGAGTCGCTTCATGTTAGTCAAAAGTGTTCAACCTAGCGAGCTTGATAATTAGGGAGCGTCTCATGTACGTAGTAGATAATGGTGTCGCGGGTCGTTTTAGGCGGTTTAAAAAGGCGAGGTCGAGGCCCTGGCGCGGGGCAGCTCGAGACCGAAGCCAGCGGACACGGAGCGTAGCGACGTGGCCGCTGGCTGAGGTCGAGAGCTGTCCCGCGCCAGGGCCGAGACCGAGCCTTTTTAAACTGCCTAAAACGGCCCAGGCGACTCCATTATCTAGTGTAATTGAGTTTTACGTAAGCGAAGCTCTATTGGCGCGGCGAAGCCGCGCAACGTGATGCTTCTTGTCACCCTGCGATGGTGTTGGCCGGCTGTTACGTGTTCGTTGGCAACCACTTTTGTTAATACACCAGGTCGCTGCAGTTAACGATTCTTAAAACGAGGTCTATTAACGATTACAATTGAGTAAAACTCAATTACGTACATGTACGTACATGTAACTGTTACATTTGCGGGTTATACGGGTGTTACACGGGATGTTATGGCTGAGGTTTGGGCTGGAAATTTCCGGCCCATGCGCTGGGCGTCGGCGCGTATCGGAGCCTGCGGCAAGGCTGGGCAAGGTACTGGGTGGACCGTGGTGAGGTCTGGAGGGCGCTCCGAGCTGGTCGGGAGGTTTGGGCTGGGTCGGTTGGGAGGTGGTTGGGGCACAGGCAAAGATGCGAAGATCCTTTTCAGTGCAGGTTAATATGTTTGTAGCCAGAAGTGCCCGAAGGGAATGAAGCCAGAAGTGCGCGAAGCCCGAAGTGCGTGAAAACTCAACAACGTCAATGTCGGATCTACGTCTTGCCGCTGACACAGGTCGGCGAAGACACCGTCAGCGTCAGTGCATGAGCACAAGCACCAGCGTCAGTGCATGAGCATGTGCTGCGTGAGTGCACCAGCAACAGGTTGCAGCAGGCTGAGTGTGCAGGAGATGAGCAGCAGCAGCAGGCTGCAGGTGTGCTCCAGTGGATGAGCAGTAGCAGCAGCAGCAGCAGGCTGCAGGTGTGCTCCTGTGGATGAGCAGTAGCAGCAGCAGCAGCAGGCTGCAGGTGTGCTCCAGTGGATGAGCAGTAGCAGCAGCAGCAGCAGGCTGCAGGTGTGCTCCAGTGGATGAGCAACAGCAGCAGCAGCAGCAGGCTGCAGGTGTGCTCCAGTGGATGAGCAGTAGCAGGAGCAGGCTGCAGGTGTGCTGCAGTGGATGAGCAGCAGCAGGCTGCAGGCTGCAGGTGTGCTGCTGTGGATGAGCAGCAGCAGCAGGAGCAGGCTGCAGGTGTGCTGCAGTGGATGAGCAGCAGCAGGCTGCAGGCTGCAGGTGTGCTGCTGTGGATGAGCAGCAGCAGCAGCAGCAGGAGCAGGCTGCAGGTGTGCTGCAGTGGATGAGCAGCAGCAGGCTGCAGGTGTGGTGCAGTGGATGAGCAGGAGCAGCAGCAGCAGCAGCAGGCTGCAGGTGTGGTCAAGTGGATGAGCAGCAGCAGCAGCAGCAGCAGGCTGCATGTGTGCTCCAGTGGATGAGCAACAGCAGCAGCAGCAGGCTGCAGGTGTGGTCAAGTGGATGAGAAGCAGCAGCAGCAGCAGCAGCAGCAGCAGCAGGCTGCAGGTGTGCTCCAATGGATGAGCAGCAGCAGCAGCAGCTGCAGGCTGCAGGTGTGGTCAAGTGGTTGAGCAGCAGCAGCAGCAGCAGCAGCAGCAGCAGCAGCAGGCTGCAGGTGTGGTGCAGTGGATGAGCAGCAGCAGCAGTAGGCTGCAGGTGTGGTGCAATGGATGAGCAGCAGCAGCAGGCTGCAGGTGTGTTGCTGTGGATGAGCAGGAGCAGGCTGTAGGTGTGGTACAGTGCATGAGGAGCGGCAGGCTGCAGGTGTGCTGCAGTGCATGAGCAGCTGCAGAATGGGTTGGGAGCTTACCATTCCGTCAGCGGGCGATGATTCGTAGTCCTTCCGCATTTGATTCAGAATGCCTGTAGCAGCAAGTGCGTCGAGGTTCTCCAGGTCCCACATACCCTCCGGGTACTTGGCGCACAGGGCCCTGATCTTCTTGTATTGGGTGGCGTAGCACGCCAGTGTGGACGCTGAGAGTTGACCGCCGGATGCGGCGATGACATCGCGGCGCACGCCATCAGCCAGGCTGTCATCTCCAGCCTCGGCAGGCCTCGTTGGCATTCAACTGTGCGGCAGTCAACTGTACATCTACAGTACAGCCCAAGCAACAACAAGCGCGCGAGAACTGGGGCTTTGCCGTCGCTTTAATGTTCGCGAAAATAGGTTTGGCTGCCCTGCACCCAAACCTATGTACTCATGTGCGCCCAACCGTCCGCCCAAACCACCTGCCCAACCGTCCGTCTCATGTGCGCCCAACCGTCCGCCCAAACAGCAGCTGCAGGTTGCAGGTGTGATGCATTGCAGGCTGTAGCAGGCAGCATGTGTGTTGCAATAATTGAGCCATGATTTCAACATGTACCCAGTAACAGCCCCGCTCGTCTCGTTATGCTTTGGTTACTGTAAAAGGTGTAAGAATGACGTCATGCATGAGCTGCTGCAACATGTTGCAACATAGCCTGTCTCAACACCGACTCAACGAATGTCAACACAACGCCAAGCACAATAGCCAAGTACCAATGTTGTGCCATGCTAGCAGGCCTGTGCCATGCCAGCAGGCCTGTGTCATGCCTTGCTATGAAGTGCGTTACAGAAAGTCCCGAACCCCTAGAGGGCGAGGGCGGCCTAGCAGCCTCACGGTTGACGGCTTAAGCGGTGTAAGCCACATCATACAATCATGCCAACATGCCTCGCCACTCTCATAGAATGGTCTGTGGGTGGGTCATGCACATCCAATGCAACACCCATCAGCCTTGTTACCGTCACTTCCTGCCCTCCAACTTGTTTGTGATGGCAGCATACATATTGTAACCAGCCTGGACAGATGGCCCCACCCCATATTAAGCAGCTGCGATGAGCTGGGTGATCTGGGAAGGCTGCACCCCTGGATGCTGAGCCTCCACTCCACCCCGTTTCATGGCAAGGTACAAGGAATAGCCACACAGGCCCTGATGGCCTTTCTTGGCTGGGTCAGGGGCAGGGAGGGACAGGGCCGTAGCCAGTTGGGACAGCGTGCTCAGCTCCACCCCCCCAACCACTTCCTTGTAGGCCATACCCTCACTCATGCCTGGCAGAGCACGGGCCATCTCTTGCAGGTGCTTGATGACGCTGTCCGCACATGCTGCCACATCACACCCTGCACCCGGTGACTCCCCAAACTGAAGTGCCCTTCTGACAGAAGCCGCATTAGGGCTTTGCAGACCTGCTTCTACCCTTGCCTTCTTCAATGCCCGAGAGGGTGTGGGCAGGACCTCGGTAGGCTGCTTGACCTTTGCATAGGCCATGGCAGCTGATAGGGTGGGGTCCTTCTTCATCAACCTCCCAGCAAGGAAGCAGTTTGGGAAGGTGGCCTCCAGCCACTTCACGTGCCCTGACCATTGCCGGCCAACCCTGTGCCTGTTGGGCCCCTTAGCAGCCCTAGCAGCGTCCTCCTCCCACTGCTTATTTGCTTGCTGCTGAACCTGCTCCACAGTCAAGCCCTCGACCTCCAGCACGACCTCTAGACCGAAGACGCCGTCCTTAAAGGACTCTATCTGGCCGGTGAAGGTCTTTCCCATGCCTACCCTGTATGGCCTCCCTGGCTGAGCGTCCAACACCTTCAGGGGGGGTCTGACCCCTTGCTGACCTTGGTGCCACTCCCTCCGCATGTCGGCAAAGCTGCAGTTATGCTTGAGCCACTCATAACTGCCCTTCTGCTTTTTGCTTGCTGTAGCTGCCTGGGTGCTGGGTAAGCCTGGGTGCTGGGGGGCAGGGGGCTGGGTGCCGTGCAGGCCAGGGTGCTGGGGGGCAGGGGGCTGGGTGCCCTGCAGGCCAGGGTGCTGGGGGGCAGGGGGCTGGGTGCCCTGCAGGACAGGGGACCAGGGCTGGGTGCCCTGCAGGCCAGGGTGCTGGGGGGCAGGGGGCTGGGTGCCCTGCAGGCCAGGGTGCTGGGGGGCAGGGGGCTGGGTGCCCTGCAGGCCAGGGTGCTGGGGGGCAGGGGGCTGGGTGCCCTGCAGGACAGGGGACCAGGGCTGGGTGCCCTGCAGGGCAGGGGACCAGGGCTGGGTGCCCTGCAGGCCAGGGTGCTGGGGGGCAGGGGGCTGGGTGCCCTGCAGGACAGGGGACCAGGGCTGGGTGCCCTGCAGGCCAGGGTGCTGGGGGGCAGGGGGCTGGGTGCCCTGCAGGCCAGGGTGCTGGGGGGCAGGGGGCTGGGTGCCCTGCAGGACAGGGGACCAGGGCTGGGTGCCCTGCAGGCCAGGGTGCTGGGGGGCAGGGGGCTGGGTGCCCTGCAGGCCAGGGTGCTGGGGGGCAGGGGGCTGGGTGCCCTGCAGGCCAGGGTGCTGGGGGGCAGGGGGCTGGGTGCCCTGCAGGACAGGGGACCAGGGCTGGGTGCCCTGGCAGGGCAGGAGGCCCTGGAGGCCACGGAGGCCCTGCAGGGCAGGGGACCAAGGCTGGGTGCCCTGCAGGACAGGGGACCAAGGCTGGGTGACCTGGCAGGGCAGGAGGCCCTGGAGGCCAGGGAGGCCCTGCAGGGCAGGGGACCAAGGCTGGGTGCCCTGAAGGACAGGGGACCAAGGCTGGGTGCCCTGGCAGGGCAGGAGGCCTTGGAGGCCAGGGAGGCCCTGGAGGGCAGGGAGGCCCTGGAGGGCAGGGAGGCCCTGGAGGGCAGGGTGCTGGGGGGCGGGGGAATGGGGACCCAACAAGGCAGGTGACCCTGGCTCGGGGCCCTGGCAGGGCAGGAGGCCCTGGAGGCCAGGGAGGCCCTGGGGGCCAGGGAGGCCCTGGGGGCCAGGGAGGCCATGCAGGCTGCCCATCACTCTGTTTAGCAAAGTAGGCAGCACTCGCTCCAACAGACTCGGCAGCATGCCCTCCAGCAGGCTAGGCAACAGGGTGCTCAGCAGTTGAGGGGGCAGGGTTCCCAGCTGGCTAGGGGTCTGGGTTGGGTTGCCCATAACCATCCCCATCAGAGCATTGGGCAGCCCAGCCAAGGTGTCACGGATGACCAGCAACTCGTCATGAACTCCATGTGGTCTTTTATGTTCAAAGGCCTGCATAGTGAGGTAGAGGAGCAGTAGTGAGGTAGTGGAGCAGCAGTGAGGTAGTGGAGCAGTAGTGAGGTAGTGGAGCAGTAGTGAGGTAGTGGAGCAGCTGCAGCAGGAGAGAAGAATAGCAGCAGTAGGTGGACAAGAGCATCACCTTGGTCTTCAGATTGTTGATGTGTATGTTCACCAAGACCGGGACCTCTGGCAGGCTCCACATGTGCATGGCCAAGGGGCTGGTCAGGTTTGGGGGCGTGCCCTCCAGCTGATCAGCAGCAGTTTGGTGTATGAAGTCCTGCAAGACGACCTCGCCAATGCTAGTCATGGCCTGGGCCACAAGCCTTGCGGGGGGACGGCCAGTCCGCTTCTTGCAGGCTGCGTCCTCATACCCCTTCAGGAAGGGGAACAGGCCTTGGATTGCAGTGCTTGGCACCTGCAGGGTGCACACCAGGCTGTTTGCACTGTTTGGGCTGCGTTTCTTGACTTGCTACTGACACTTGTTGCCTGCAGTTGCTGCTGCCTTTGACTATGACAAACCTTTATGAGCATTCTTTCGTGGAAATAGCCTTTCAGGTAGTTGTTGTCAATCTCTGGCCAATCCCCATGCTGCACCAGGACCACTGGTGATGGCCCCGTTGTGTAAGCTTGGGTCATGCTGTCAGGAGCCAGCCAGTTGCCCACAATCCGAATGAGATCAAGATGAACCCTGTGACAATGACACGCACCAACACTAACATTGAAGTGAGCTGGGTAAGCACACATGTCTAGTGGCTTACCCTTGGGAGTACAGGTCATAGGAGGCACCCTTGCGGAAGGAGTGTAGAACTCTGTCAATGAGGATGTCAAACAGCGTCTTCAATTTCTTAAACTGATCTGCCACTGCTTGCCAGCTGGCAGCCTTATCTCGATGCGTCTTGTTCACACAGAAGAAGGCCTCTGTCAGCCTGCGAAGTTCAATAGCAGCAGTGCATGATCACTAGCAGCAGCAGCTGAGTGCACATGAGTAGCAGCAGCAGGCTGCGGGTGTGCTGCAGTGCATAGCATACCAAGGGTCTCTCTCTCCCTTTGTCTTGTCAGGGTGTGGCATGTCCCAGTTAGCAAAGACGTACTTGTACCAGAGGAAATGGCCAATGGCATTCACAGGGCACACCACCCAGTTCATAGCTCTGGTAAAGGACTGATAGCGCTTTACGTTCTGCATTCATGCATGTAGGCAGGCAGGCAAGCAGGTATGGAGGCAGGCAGGCAGGCAGGCAGGCAGGCAGGCAGGCAGGCAGGCAGGCAGGCAGGCAGGCAGGCAGGCAGGCAGGCAGGCAGGCAGGCAGGCAGGCAGGCAGGCAGGCAGGCAGGCAGGCAGGCAGGCAGGCAGGCAGGCAGGCAGGCAGGCAGGCAGGCAGGCAGGCAGGCAGGCAGGCAGGCAGGCAGGCAGGCAGGTAGGCAGGCAAGGGCTTACCGGGGTGTTAGTCTTGCCACCAATGAAGAGGAACCCATACTGATAGCAAGGCAGAGGGCCCACAGTAGGCAGCAGGGTAGGAGGTCTCAGGTCTTGGAGTAAGAGCTGGCAGATGTCATCAAAGCGGGATATCCCTGCCCACATACATGTGAAGGCTGACCTGCAGATGCCAACAGGAATGCATTGCTTTAGTCCCTTGTTTCTTGTCTGAGCATAAGGATGATATTATCTGACCTTAAAAACGCTGGGCTGAGGCCAGGCACCTTCACAAGATGCAGTGACACTTCAGCTAGCTGTATCCTGGTGATGCCACCTGCTGGGCACTGATCTTGTGACTCCACACCTTCCTTCCTGCAAGGTTTTCATGCAGCACACTAGGCAGTTCGCTGGTGTCATGTTGTCCATGTGTCATGATGTCAGTTGCAATCTCAGTGTGTCATCTCACCTCTTTCCACAACCATTGACAACGTACAGCAGGTTCTTGTAGGCCTGCTTGTAGAGGGCGTCGTCGATCAGGTTTGATGGGTGGCCAACGTGGGGGCGTTGCAATATGCGCTTCTTGTAGTTGATTGCCAGCACGGCGTGCACCTGCCTCAATGTTGAGTAGGACTGCAGATTGCATGAGCAACAACAGCAGGCTGTAGGTGTGGTACAGTGCATGAGCAGCAGCAGGCTGCAGGTGTAGTGCAGTGCATGAGCAGCAGCAGGCTGTAGGTGTGGTACAGTGCATGAGGAGCGGCAGGCTGCAGGTGTGCTGCAGTGCATGAGCAGCTGCAGAATGGGTTGGGAGCTTACCATTCCGTCAGCGGGCGATGATTCGTAGTCCTTCCGCATTTGATTCAGAATGCCTGTAGCAGCAAGTGCGTCGAGGTTCTCCAGGTCCCACATACCCTCCGGGTACTTGGCGCACAGGGCCCTGATCTTCTTGTATTGGGTGGCGTAGCACGCCAGTGTGGACGCTGAGAGTTGACCGCCGGATGCGGCGATGACATCGCGGCGCACGCCATCAGCCAGGCTGTCATCTCCAGCCTCGGCAGGCCTCGTTGGCATTCAACTGTGCGGCAGTCAACTGTACATCTACAGTACAGCCCAAGCAACAACAAGCGCGCGAGAACTGGGGCTTTGCCGTCGCTTTAATGTTCGCGAAAATAGGTTTGGCTGCCCTGCACCCAAACCTATGTACTCATGTGCGCCCAACCGTCCGCCCAAACCACCTGAATAATTCTCTGTTATGTTTGGGGTGACCTCTTGTACGTTCAGTGGTACAGCTCAGTGCGGCGTTGCCCTTGGCCGACAGCACAGCGAGGAATGTTCGACACGGCTAATATGGCCCGGTCATAGAACCTGCACATGGATGTGATGTCCCCTCCCATGTTCCATCCTGGGACGATGGCCGCTGAGACCAGTGCCGTGCATCAAGGCCTTCGATTGAACAGGGGCGTATTTGCGACAGCGCGAGGAAAGCTCCGCAGCTTGTCTTGGGATACCTATCAGCTCTATTATCAGCTCTATTATCAATAGGGAGCGTCCGGACCCGTGTAACGTTACATGTTACATTGTTATGTTATGTTACATGTTACATCCCGTATACGTACACGTGCCGGTCATGTTACATAGCCTTCTTAGCTGCTCGGCTCGATTACAGTGAGCTTGTACACCCCGCCGCACTGGTCGCAACTGCTCCCGCATCTAGAGATATTTTTGGGGTCGCGGGCCGCGGACTGCAGCTCGGCAAGTTCTAGCAGCTGCTGATGGCTGCTGCGAATGTTCCCAAGCAACAGTGTCACATTGGCAGCAGATGTTGTACTTCAGCAAGTTCGCAAATGACTGGCTCTTTCGTTTAGCGACGGCATTGTGGTGTGCCAGTGCGGCTGAGCTTGGCGTCGCTAACATGAGCCAGCTGGCTCAAATGCAAGCTTGACGGTGCACCCAGCATCTCCAAAAAGCGCAGCCCCGAGCCAAGTTTTGGGCCACTGCCGCGAGAGGACCGGGGTGAAGCAATGCCTGCAGGCATTCAGCGGGCTGTCAGGCGCAGGATCGCACTCTTTCTCGTAGCGCAGCAACTTCTGACTTCTACTTCTACTTCCAATTCCACTTCTACTTCTACTTCTACTTCTTCTTCTACTTCTGACTTCTACACGCAACAACTTCTGGCTTTTACACAACCTTAATATGCATGTCCCGGTGCCGGGACGTGTGCGATTGGCTTAGCACCGTGCGGCATGCGATGAACGCTTAGTCTGCTATACGCCCGTGATGCCAGGAACCCCGTAATCGTTAGCATGTAACATCCCGTGTAACAGAGAATTATTCAGGTGGTTTGGGCGGACGGTTGGGCGCACATGAGTACATAGGTTTGGGTGCAGGGCAGCCAAACCTATTTTCGCGAACATTAAAGCGACGGCAAAGCCCCAGTTCTCGCGCGCTTGTTGTTGCTTGGGCTGTACTGTAGATGTACAGTTGACTGCCGCACAGTTGAATGCCAACGAGGCCTGCCGAGGCTGGAGATGACAGCCTGGCTGATGGCGTGCGCCGCGATGTCATCGCCGCATCCGGCGGTCAACTCTCAGCGTCCACACTGGCGTGCTACGCCACCCAATACAAGAAGATCAGGGCCCTGTGCGCCAAGTACCCGGAGGGTATGTGGGACCTGGAGAACCTCGACGCACTTGCTGCTACAGGCATTCTGAATCAAATGCGGAAGGACTACGAATCATCGCCCGCTGACGGAATGGTAAGCTCCCAACCCATTCTGCAGCTGCTCATGCACTGCAGCACACCTGCAGCCTGCCGCTCCTCATGCACTGTACCACACCTACAGCCTGCTGCTGCTCATGCACTGCACTACACCTGCAGCCTGCTGCTGCTCATGCACTGTACCACACCTACAGCCTGCTGTTGTTGCTCATGCAATCTGCAGTCCTACTCAACATTGAGGCAGGTGCACGCCGTGCTAGCAATCAACTACAAGAAGCGCATATTGCAACGCCCCCACGTTGGCCACCCATCAAACCTGATCGACGACGCCCTCTACAAGCAGGCCTACAAGAACCTGCTGTACGTTGTCAATGGTTGTGGAAAGAGGTGAGATGACACACTGAGATTGCAACTGACATCATGACACATGGACAACATGACACCAGCGAACTGCCTAGTGTGCTGCATGAAAACCTTGCAGGAAGGAAGGTGTGGAGTCACAAGATCAGTGCCCAGCAGGTGGCATCACCAGGATACAGCTAGCTGAAGTGTCACTGCATCTTGTGAAGGTGCCTGGCCTCAGCCCAGCGTTTTTAAGGTCAGATAATATCATCCTTATGTTCAGACAAGAAACAAGGGACTAAAGCAATGCATTCCTGTTGGCATCTGCAGGTCAGCCTTCACATGTATGTGGGCAGGGATATCCCGCTTTGATGACATCTGCCAGCTCTTACTCCAAGACCTGAGACCTCCTACCCTGCTGCCTACTGTGGGCCCTCTGCCTTGCTATCAGTATGGGTTCCTCTTCATTGGTGGCAAGACTAACACCCCGGTAAGCCCTTGCCTGCCTACCTGCCTGCCTGCCTGCCTGCCTGCCTGCCTGCCTGCCTGCCTGCCTGCCTGCCTGCCTGCCTGCCTGCCTGCCTGCCTGCCTGCCTGCCTGCCTGCCTGCCTGCCTGCCTCCATACCTGCTTGCCTGCCTGCCTACATGCATGAATGCAGAACGTAAAGCGCTATCAGTCCTTTACCAGAGCTATGAACTGGGTGGTGTGCCCTGTGAATGCCATTGGCCATTTCCTCTGGTACAAGTACGTCTTTGCTAACTGGGACATGCCACACCCTGACAAGACAAAGGGAGAGAGAGACCCTTGGTATGCTATGCACTGCAGCACACCCGCAGCCTGCTGCTGCTACTCATGTGCACTCAGCTGCTGCTGCTAGTGATCATGCACTGCTGCTATTGAACTTCGCAGGCTGACAGAGGCCTTCTTCTGTGTGAACAAGACGCATCGAGATAAGGCTGCCAGCTGGCAAGCAGTGGCAGATCAGTTTAAGAAATTGAAGACGCTGTTTGACATCCTCATTGACAGAGTTCTACACTCCTTCCGCAAGGGTGCCTCCTATGACCTGTACTCCCAAGGGTAAGCCACTAGACATGTGTGCTTACCCAGCTCACTTCAATGTTAGTGTTGGTGCGTGTCATTGTCACAGGGTTCATCTTGATCTCATTCGGATTGTGGGCAACTGGCTGGCTCCTGACAGCATGACCCAAGCTTACACAACAGGGCCATCACCAGTGGTCCTGGTGCAGCATGGGGATTGGCCAGAGATTGACAACAACTACCTGAAAGGCTATTTCCACGAAAGAATGCTCATAAAGGTTTGTCATAGTCAAAGGCAGCAGCAACTGCAGGCAACAAGTGTCAGTAGCAAGTCAAGAAACGCAGCCCAAATAGTGCAAACAGCCTGGTGTGCACCCTGCAGGTGCCAAGCACTGCAATCCAAGGCCTGTTCCCCTTCCTGAAGGGGTATGAGGACGCAGCCTGCAAGAAGCGGACTGGCCGTCCCCCCGCAAGGCTTGTGGCCCAGGCCATGACTAGCATTGGCGAGGTCGTCTTGCAGGACTTCATACACCAAACTGCTGCTGATCAGCTGGAGGGCACGCCCCCAAACCTGACCAGCCCCTTGGCCATGCACATGTGGAGCCTGCCAGAGGTCCCGGTCTTGGTGAACATACACATCAACAATCTGAAGACCAAGGTGATGCTCTTGTCCACCTACTGCTGCTATTCTTCTCTCCTGCTGCAGCTGCTCCACTACCTCACTACTGCTCCACTACCTCACTACTGCTCCACTACCTCACTGCTGCTCCACTATGTGCATGGCCAAGGGGCTGGTCAGGTTTGGGGGCGTGCCATCCAGCTGATCAGCAGCAGTTTGGTGTATGAAGTCCTGCAAGACGACCTCGCCAATGCTAGTCATGGCCTGGGCCACAAGCCTTGCGGGGGGACGGCCAGTCCGCTTCTTGCAGGCTGCGTCCTCATACCCCTTCAGGAAGGGGAACAGGCCTTGGATTGCAGTGCTTGGCACCTGCAGGGTGCACACCAGGCTGTTTGCACTGTTTGGGCTGCGTTTCTTGACTTGCTACTGACACTTGTTGCCTGCAGTTGCTGCTGCCTTTGACTATGACAAACCTTTATGAGCATTCTTTCGTGGAAATAGCCTTTCAGGTAGTTGTTGTCAATCTCTGGCCAATCCCCATGCTGCACCAGGACCACTGGTGATGGCCCCGTTGTGTAAGCTTGGGTCATGCTGTCATCCCGCCCCGTCGTGCGGTGAAGTGGCTCAGTTGGTTAAGGGTGATACCTACAACTGAGAGGTCGTGGGTTCGACTCCACTACGACGAAAAAGTATCTCTGGTGGGATAGTGTCGGCGCCCCATGCCGGAGTCCTCCCTTAATGCACGCTGGTGTTAAACCGGAGTAGTCTTTCTTTCTTTTGGGTCATGCTGTCAGGAGCCAGCCAGTTGCCCACAATCCGAATGAGATCAAGATGAACCCTGTGACAATGACACGCACCAACACTAACATTGAAGTGAGCTGGGTAAGCACACATGTCTAGTGGCTTACCCTTGGGAGTACAGGTCATAGGAGGCACCCTTGCGGAAGGAGTGTAGAACTCTGTCAATGAGGATGTCAAACAGCGTCTTCAATTTCTTAAACTGATCTGCCACTGTTTGCCAGCTGGCAGCCTTATCTCGATGCGTCTTGTTCACACAGAAGAAGGCCTCTGTCAGCCTGCGAAGTTCAATAGCAGCAGTGCATGATCACTAGCAGCAGCAGCTGAGTGCACATGAGTAGCAGCAGCAGGCTGCGGGTGTGCTGCAGTGCATAGCATACCAAGGGTCTCTCTCTCCCTTTGTCTTGTCAGGGTGTGGCATGTCCCAGTTAGCAAAGACGTACTTGTACCAGAGGAAATGGCCAATGGCATTCACAGGGCACACCACCCAGTTCATAGCTCTGGTAAAGGACTGATAGCGCTTTACGTTCTGCATTCATGCATGTAGGCAGGCAGGCAAGCAGGTATGGAGGCAGGCAGGCAGGCAGGCAGGCAGGCAGGCAGGCAGGCAGGCAGGCAGGCAGGCAGGCAGGCAGGCAGGCAGGCAGGCAGGCAGGCAGGCAGGCAGGCAGGCAGGCAGGCAGGCAGGCAGGCAGGCAGGCAGGCAGGCAGGCAGGCAGGCAGGCAGGCAGGCAGGCAGGCAGGTAGGCAGGCAAGGGCTTACCGGGGTGTTAGTCTTGCCACCAATGAAGAGGAACCCATACTGATAGCAAGGCAGAGGGCCCACAGTAGGCAGCAGGGTAGGAGGTCTCAGGTCTTGGAGTAAGAGCTGGCAGATGTCATCAAAGCGGGATATCCCTGCCCACATACATGTGAAGGCTGACCTGCAGATGCCAACAGGAATGCATTGCTTTAGTCCCTTGTTTCTTGTCTGAGCATAAGGATGATATTATCTGACCTTAAAAACGCTGGGCTGAGGCCAGGCACCTTCACAAGATGCAGTGACACTTCAGCTAGCTGTATCCTGGTGATGCCACCTGCTGGGCACTGATCTTGTGACTCCACACCTTCCTTCCTGCAAGGTTTTCATGCAGCACACTAGGCAGTTCGCTGGTGTCATGTTGTCCATGTGTCATGATGTCAGTTGCAATCTCAGTGTGTCATCTCACCTCTTTCCACAACCATTGACAACGTACAGCAGGTTCTTGTAGGCCTGCTTGTAGAGGGCGTCGTCGATCAGGTTTGATGGGTGGCCAACGTGGGGGCGTTGCAATATGCGCTTCTTGTAGTTGATTGCCAGCACGGCGTGCACCTGCCTCAATGTTGAGTAGGACTGCAGATTGCATGAGCAACAACAGCAGGCTGTAGGTGTGGTACAGTGCATGAGCAGCAGCAGGCTGCAGGTGTAGTGCAGTGCATGAGCAGCAGCAGGCTGTAGGTGTGGTACAGTGCATGAGGAGCGGCAGGCTGCAGGTGTGCTGCAGTGCATGAGCAGCTGCAGAATGGGTTGGGAGCTTACCATTCCGTCAGCGGGCGATGATTCGTAGTCCTTCCGCATTTGATTCAGAATGCCTGTAGCAGCAAGTGCGTCGAGGTTCTCCAGGTCCCACATACCCTCCGGGTACTTGGCGCATAGGGCCCTGATCTTCTTGTATTGGGTGGCGTAGCACGCCAGTGTGGACGCTGAGAGTTGACCGCCGGATGCGGCGATGACATCGCGGCGCACGCCATCAGCCAGGCTGTCATCTCCAGCCTCGGCAGGCCTCGTTGGCATTCAACTGTGCGGCAGTCAACTGTACATCTACAGTACAGCCCAAGCAACAACAAGCGCGCGAGAACTGGGGCTTTGCCGTCGCTTTAATGTTCGCGAAAATAGGTTTGGCTGCCCTGCACCCAAACCTATGTACTCATGTGCGCCCAACCGTCCGCCCAAACCACCTGAATAATTCTCTGTTACACGGGATGTTACATGCTAACGATTACGGGGTTCCTGGCATCACGGGCGTATAGCAGACTAAGCGTTCATCGCATGCCGCACGGTGCTAAGCCAATCGCACACGTCCCGGCACCGGGACATGCATATTAAGGTTGTGCAAAAGCCAGAAGTTGTTGCGTGTAGAAGTCAGAAGTAGAAGAAGAAGTAGAAGTAGAAGTAGAAGTGGAATTGGAAGTAGAAGTAGAAGTCAGAAGTTGCTGCGCTACGAGAAAGAGTGCGATCCTGCGCCTGACAGCCCGCTGAATGCCTGCAGGCATTGCTTCACCCCGGTCCTCTCGCGGCAGTGGCCCAAAACTTGGCTCGGGGCTGCGCTTTTTGGAGATGCTGGGTGCACCGTCAAGCTTGCATTTGAGCCAGCTGGCTCATGTTAGCGACGCCAAGCTCAGCCGCACTGGCACACCACAATGCCGTCGCTAAACGAAAGAGCCAGTCATTTGCGAACTTGCTGAAGTACAACATCTGCTGCCAATGTGACACTGTTGCTTGGGAACATTCGCAGCAGCCATCAGCAGCTGCTAGAACTTGCCGAGCTGCAGTCCGCGGCCCGCGACCCCAAAAATATCTCTAGATGCGGGAGCAGTTGCGACCAGTGCGGCGGGGTGTACAAGCTCACTGTAATCGAGCCGAGCAGCTAAGAAGGCTATGTAACATGACCGGCACGTGTACGTATACGGGATGTAACATGTAACATAACATAACAATGTAACATGTAACGTTACACGGGTCCGGACGCTCCCTATTGATAATAGAGCTGATAATAGAGCTGATAGGTATCCCAAGACAAGCTGCGGAGCTTTCCTCGCGCTGTCGCAAATACGCCCCTGTTCAATCGAAGGCCTTGATGCACGGCACTGGTCTCAGCGGCCATCGTCCCAGGATGGAACATGGGAGGGGACATCACATCCATGTGCAGGTTCTATGACCGGGCCATATTAGCCGTGTCGAACATTCCTCGCTGTGCTGTCGGCCAAGGGCAACGCCGCACTGAGCTGTACCACTGAACGTACAAGAGGTCACCCCAAACATAACAACATGTATGACTGTGGCCCACAGTGTGGGTAGTCTCACTCAGCTACTCCATTCAAGCTGAAGCATCCTCGGTCGCATCCTTGATGACTACAAACCCCACACCGGTGGCACTCTTTCCCCCTAAACCACTGTGCACCTCATCAAAACTATCAGCTTAATGCTTGAAAAGGCTAACAGCCTGTGCAAACTACTAGGGCCTATGCGTTAGTGCGGGCCCGGCCATCAGTCCCCCGCCGGTACTCTGCAGCCCAGTGCAACCTCTGCCTGCCTTTGGGCAGCCGGTCATTGACAAGCTTGTAGCGCTGCTGGTACTCCTTGCCAATGGGGGGCAGAGCCTCACGGTCCGTCCAGCCGCATAGCTCCCGTCCCGGTCCAGTCACCTGCCCCACGGGGTTGTGGGACTGGGCCAGGTGGGGGCTGGGCAGGGGGCTGGTCCTGAGCAGGGGGAGGGGATGGGGCCTGGGCAAGGGGAGGGGAGGGGGGTCCTGAGCTTTCGTTGAGCTTTGTGGCTTACCGGCTGCGGAGGGTGCGGGGAAGCGGGGCGCTTGCGTTTCGTTTTCGGCGACATCTCAGGGACTCAGCAACATTCTTGGAACGGAGTGGCCGTGCTGGGGGGTGCACCAGGTCGCCATCCAACTGGAGTGCCAGCAACCGGAGTGGGGCGGAAGTGATGACCATTACACAACCCATTACACTTTACAAATGCAGCCAGGGGCAGCTCATCCGCCCATTGTCCAGCCGCCAATGGATAAGTCAACATGCACATTGGGCATCCAGCTCCTTGTCAGTGACTGCCCACCATCTGCGCATTGGGCAGGGTCTCAGTCCTGTTTCAACTTCCAGTCCATGCACTGACCAACTTGAGCACAACAACTGATGCACGTTTTGAACATGTCAGATGACAGGCCACACACCAGTGCCAGCAAGCCAGGCGGCGAATGCCTGGACACTCACTGCCATGCTGTGCATGACAGCATGCATGCCTCTCATTCTGTACAAACTAACGAACCCGTAAGCTCATGTCGGCCGACTCAGTCGGCTAGCTCGTTAAGTCACGCCCCACCAGTGCCCGGTGCTCTGCCCCTCTACCCTCTGCCCGCTATGCTTTGCATAAATGTGCTCTTCTACCAACAAGCATGCAATCAGCATGAATCAGGGCAGCAGAACAGCCAGATCCACTACATGGAGCCCTCTACCCCGCATTATGTTCACCTGGCAGCCCATCAGCACGGCTTGCCTCAAAACAAACCCTTGCAGGGGTGCTCCTCGGCCTGCAATAAGTGAAGCTGATAGATTTGTCAACTGTGCCTGTGACATCACAGTGTGCAGCAGTGTGACAAAAGCGGCTTGACAGTGTGGTCACACATGCAGTCCAAGGCATGGCCACGCTTTCATGCTAGCATCCGCGGATGTCAATGTCACTGTTGAGCCGCCAGTTGCCTGAGGACTTCTCGCTCCAAGTCTTTGAAAAGCGTGAGGACCTGCAGATGGGTGCTGAACCAGAGTGTGCGGAATGCCATCTACTTCAGCAGCCAACACACTCTATAAAAGGTAGTGTATGTCAACTTCTATGTCTGACACTCCACACATGAAAATGACACAATTTGAACGGGTAGGCCTGGAGAGGCTGAGCAAGGGGCAGTCAGGGGCTGAGGAGGGGGCAACAAGATGAGGGTGGGGAGGGGTAGGGCAGATCAGTCCGGGGTGCTGGCTCACAGGCGCCATGCAACTCTAGTCGCCTTCCTTGCCCTCCCACATGCACTTGCAGCACACAGACCTCACCTGGTTCTTGAAAATGGAGTTGGTGGCAAAGCCCACCAACGGTGGCAGAGGCAGGACTGGCTGCACGTTTAGGACATGCTCCACCAAGCACCACTGGCCGCCATACCCCGCTCCCTCCCTGACAATGATGCACAACAGCAGAGCATGGGCACATGACATTGCATGGCATACAGGCCAGGAGCACTCACAACATGTAATGACCCTGACCCTAGCCCTGGCCCCGGGCCTAGCCCTGACCCTGACCCTGATCCGCCCTGACCCAGCTTGGACCCTTGCCCTGACCCTGACCTTGGCCCTGACCTGCCCTGCCCTGGCCCGGTCATAAGCTTCCCACATGACGTACCAACCTGCCTCACCTGACAAAAGAGTCCTGCCCTACACTGCTTCGGCTCATATCCCTCTCCTCCTCCACCTCCTCCTCCTCCTTGCTGCCCTCGTTCTCCAGAGGGCTGTTACAGAGGCTGCTGCTGTCCTTGCTGTCATTGTGGGTGTAGATGCTGGTGCTGCCCACAAATTCACGTCCCTTGCTCAAGCTTTGCTGCTCATGCGGTGCTGCCTTGATGAAATGGGCTGCATGGCTGCCATGCATACCAAAACCTGAGGCTGGCAGAGGCTGGCATACCAAAACCTGAGCCTGGTCCCCTTCCCCTACACCTAGGTTGTGTCCAACTGGCTGCATGGTGCTGTCAAGATGAGACAGCCCCCCTGTGCTGCTGCTGCTGCCCCCTGTGCTGCTGCTGCTGCTGCCAACGCTCCTGCAGGCTAGGCTGCTGCCACCGCTGCTGCTGCAGGGGGAGTAGCTGTGAGACCGCCCAGGCCATGCAGGGGAAATGGGCGCGTCCATGGCTGACACCTTCCAGCGGCCATCAAAGCCCCTGAGCGCGAGGCAGCAGCAGCAGCATTCAACAGCCAACTATCAACCTCCATAGCATGTTGGCTGCCATACACGG
>JASKMD010000026.1:11065914-11184272 GCA_030144725.1 Haematococcus lacustris | reverse complement strand
CAGGTGCTGCATGTGGTGTGTTGTTGGGCATCGACATCATCCATAGCAATGGAGTCTGCGGTTGAAACTATGCTGTAATTGCCTGCAATATTACCTTTAGATGAAACTGCGGCAAGGGGTTGCTATGAGCACTGTCATATCACCACACAAGTTTCAGGCCTAAATGTTACACATGTGCCATGTGACACCACATCATGTGTGATGTGGTACTATTCCCTGCCAAGATGCACACACTGTATGCATCATCATGCAACCTAATCTATTGCATACCTTGTGCCATGACGAGCAGACGGATATGTTTTCAGCTTTAAATTCGCTGAGGCTGGACAGGGGGCCGGGTTTGCAGCAGTTCTGCATGGTCGCAGTCGGGTCCACAATTTATGAGTCCCACGCGTTCATTTTAGCAGCTACGCAGCGAGACAAGAGCCAATGTTCTCACTGGCATCGTCGGTCGCTCCACTTGCAAGGAGCACGAAAGTCAGCGCTCAAGCTATTAGAAGCTTTGCGATGCGCATGGGGTCTATTATACCGCACTCCGTCGACTGGACAGTTCTCTAGGCTACGCTTGGTCCAGATTCTTCAGGCTACGGAGGTGGACATCCGGCAGGGAGCTAACAGCGACGCGCTGAGCCCAGCGGTGCAAGTCTTACATGCTGGGATGGCCTGTACGTGATATGCGAAAAATATTTAAATTACTGCAGGACGTGTCACAGCTGAGCTAAGCTCCTTCTATTCTTTCTATTTATATCTTTGTAAACTTGCAGCTGCTTTCACGATGCTAAGAAAGATATCCTCCACTTCTCATCTGATGCATGAGGTCAAATCTGGCCTAATAGTGACAAGCCAGAGCTCGATCAAATCTTGCAGCCCATGAGCTCCATGGCGGTCTCTAAACAATAGCACGTGTCCGGTACCGTCTCCACCTGAGATTGGTGACAACAACAATTCATGGTCATGTGTGTGAGCTCCATGCAGAGCTGCCATTAATGCTACAAGGATGGTGCAAGACACATGGTACAAGACACACGTTATACAACGTGCGCTTACCTGGGTGCCCAACGTGCGCTTACCTGGGTGCCCATTGGAAGCCCACGGGCATTATGCTTCCCCGGGCATGTGTTGCATCCACTGCGCAAACTGCTGCTACTCAGCTTCTGGCTGTGGCTTAGGTTTGCGCTCCAGGACCCTCTTGTTAAAGTAGATGAACGCTGTGAGCCATATGCGGCCCAACAGCAAGCTTAGCCGCTTGTCGCTGCGCCGCCGCCTGCAGTAAACCAGCTGCGCCGCTGCCTCCAGTATGGGGGCACCCCCCCCCCCCTCTCAGCCCACCATTTCAAGGGGTGGGCGGTGAGGTGTGCAGAAAATGTGTGGGCGGTGAGGTGTGCAGAGCAAAATGGACAGGCAACAGCTGCGTGCGAGGTGGGGCTGCACGGAGAAGAGGGCGGGGTCTGCAAATTGGGAGGGGGTGGTTGGCTGCTTGGCAGCCACCAAACACGCGTGCAGTCAAGGCAACTGCCCATGAGCCACCAATGCAGCCGGGTCTTGATTGCTCACTGCGGCCCCCCCAGCTTGCTGTTCGTAGGGCATTTCAACAGCCGTCAGGCTGACAGCTGCGTACTCCTCCAATAGCCGTCAGGCTGACAGGCTGACAGCTGCGTACTCCTCCAATAGCATGTGGCCGCTCATCTGCAGCATCATCATCATCATCATATGAGGTAAGCAAGCCAACAAGACGAGCACAACCAAAATGCAACAAACAAAAACAAAGCCACCAAGTGGACACAATACAAGTATTAGTGCACAAGAAGACAACACCCACCGATTAGCGAGATGGCAGCACGAACGATGGGTTCAGGGCCTCCACGAAGGCTTGGAACGCTGGCGACTCCACCACGCTAATGGGGATGGCTTCTTGCACAACCCAGTTGAACAAAGCTGGCGTCGGATGCTTTTGGGTCGAGCTTGCTGGCAGCGGCTCTCAGTCTTTGCTATTTGCTGCAGCAGTACTCGGTCGCCGTTAACTAAGCCGGGCACTGGGGCCGAAGTGACTGTGGAAGAACCCGGTGCATCCATTCCATCGCATTTGATGATCCATTGCTTGCACAACGCTCAGAGCCACGGGCCGCAAGTGGTCACAGGGGCGGGCACTAGTCACACATCGACAGACGAAAGATAGATAGACAGATTGACAGACGAAAGACGGTTGTATGAGACGAAAAGACGACGTAGACGAAAGACTTGTCACAGCCCTGCTTAAGATGCAGCTGCAGCACCAACAACGGATGCTGGAACAGGAGCAGTGATGGGTGCAGGTGCAGGACCAAGCATCGCTTCAGCTTTTTGTGTTCCCGTGCGTGAGTGTTGCATCGGTTTTGCAAGCCATGTGAATCGTTTCACCGCGAAAACCTGACTCTTGGGCCAGGTCGGTCGCTACAATAGTCCTGGTCACGCTCTATGCGTGAGCCTCCTGGCTGCGTGCCATCTGGCTGCGAGCCATCGGCCATCGAGGTCTTCAAAGTACCCCCTCATTTTTTCCCCCGAACACTTTTTTGCTACCGCGGGGTTCGGCTGGGGTAGCAAAAAGCGAGGAGGGGAGGGCGGTTAGGGACCAACCACCGCCATTCCCCTTGGGGAATTCCCCAACGGCGAATTCTTAAGGCTTCTTGCATGTGCAACCATTGAACTGCTCCGCTTGGCCTTGCCCAACCCTGCAATGTACTAGGTGTCTACCAATACCACCTCTACAGCCCCCAGCCCAGCCCAGCCCACTCGCGGCCACTCGCCACAACTCGCAACACAACGAACATAACCTCCATTTTCCCCCATTCCCCCGCATTGAAAAAGGGGGGGTAAAAAGTGAATTCCCCCGTTCCCCTCTACCCCGCTACCCCGCATTGGAAATACCCCCTTTGTGGTGCTTCACGGTGTTATTTTCTAAAAGAATAAACAATGACATCTTGGATCGCGACGAGGCACAACAGCCAGACCTCACCGTGGCGCAGCGCAAAAGAAAGGCTTCCGGAGACGCCCGCGCTGCCCGCGATAGAGACAACACCTACCACGGCCGGAAGTGTAAGTTAGTCCCGCCCGCAAAGCACCGCAAGGCGCAACCGCTAAAACCGCTAGGGCTGGCTGCACACTGGTCAGGCCATCAGCAGCTCATCGCACCAACCGGCGGCCTCATCCGTGCAGAAATGAGTTAGTTTGTATCTCTTGGGCAATGGAGGGTGGGCCAACCGCGGGGGTGACCTGGTGCCTTCGCTTGGGTTGAAAGGTTGCCCCCTCCTCTGGCCCACACTCTGGCTGGGACACTATTAAGTTATCACATCCTTGAGTCAACTTGCCCCCTCCCTGGCCCATATCTCCGTCACTGTTGCTGAAACAAGGTTTCACACCAGGCAAAAGGGTCTACAACAGACCGTCGCAGGAGATATAGGCGCCTGGTGGGAACGGCGGCATGGACTAGCAAGTTGGCTCCACTTGCATGCAACGTCCTGCAAGAACATTTGCTTGTAGGAAGGCTACCTAAGCAGCCATGGGGTCAAGAGAGCGTTCCCGCAGGTCCCGCTCTCGTGACCGGCGGAGATCCAGGTCCCGCTCGCGTTCACGCCGCAGACACTCCCGCTCCCCCGAGGCCCGACGCAGGTGCCATATGGGTTGAGAAAGTGCATTCCAGGAGCAGCCTACGGCACATTGCGTCGAAGTATACGCATTGTGCAGTGAGCGGAGTCGCAGCCGTGAGAGGACCAAACCCATCTCCACAGCAGCTGCAGATGCCATCGCCGCGATGCAGGCAAGCACATGCTGCTTGTCAGTAGGATCCACCCGTCCAAACCTTTACCCGTGACCTCGCCTTGCATGCAGGCCGTGGCTGCGTTGCAACAACAACAACAGCTGCAGCGGCAGCTGTTGGCAGTGCAAGCACAACAGCACCAGCAAGTCATGTTCCAGCAGACCGGCCTGGGCATGCCTCTAGGTGGCTTGGCCTCTCAGACAGCTCCAACAGCCAGCGACTTGGCGTTAGATGCGCCGCCTACTCAGACCAACAAGAAGCAGCGTGAGCTGTACATAGGCAACCTTGCCACAGGGGTAGTCAATGCGGAGATGCTGCGGGAGCTGTTCAACGCAGTGCTGAGCAACATGGTGCCCGACCCTATCACCACACCTCCAGTGCTGGACGTGAAGATCGACCCTACAGGCAGGTACCTGCCTTGCACCAAGGCATGTGGCTTCACCCTGTAGCCCACTCCTTCCCAACCCAGTGTCCACACTGTGAATGCAAGTGCAAGCGAGGGTACGTATTTGCCCCATACCTGTGGGTGTAACAAGTCTCAGCGAATATCACACTGGCAATTGGCTTCAGGCATCCTCACCAGTGCTTCTCATACATCCCTTGCAATGTCTTGTGATGGCATGGCTCCATTAGGCTCGAG
Organism: Haematococcus lacustris; assembly: GCA_030144725.1. Taxonomy (NCBI): domain Eukaryota; kingdom Viridiplantae; phylum Chlorophyta; class Chlorophyceae; order Chlamydomonadales; family Haematococcaceae; genus Haematococcus; species Haematococcus lacustris. The sequence continues at coordinate 11,179,839 of JASKMD010000026.1, read as the reverse complement.
CTGTGCCTCCTTCTCGCTTTTAACCTTTCGTTCACCTTGTCCCTCCTGCTCTAAACCCCAGGTCGCTTCTCCTTTGTCGAGCTTCGCACCGCTGCCCTGGCCCTGGCTGCGCTGCACCTAGACAAGGTGGAGCTGTGCGGGCGGCAGCTCAACATAGGGCGGCCCAAGGGTTACATTGAGCCGCCTGCTATCGAGCAGCAGGCCAAGCTGACCATGGCGCAGATGTTTGCAGCTCAGGTCAGAGGGCAGCACTTGCGCTCAAGGGACCACTGTGACACACATATAGCTGCCTGGTGAGACCTGATGCCCATGCTGGTGTCATGTAACATTTCTCCTGGTGCTGCTAGGGAGCACAAACATCAGGGACATGGCCAGCCACAACATGGTAACTCCCGTCTGATCCACTCTTACCCTGCCCTGCATTTCTAAGAGCTGCCATGCTCATTGCCTGGTATGCCTGCTGCTCTCCTGCTGCCCATGAAGCTGAGATGACGGCCTGCGCCAAAACCTGGGCCCCTCAAGCGCACCTCAAATGCAGACTGGCCCCATGCTGAATGACATCTTCGTTTGGGTTGGGCTGTGATGAGCTTCAGTGGCCTCATCATCACATGGCATCACCCACCTGCGTTTCCTGCCGCCATGGGCCCCATGTCAAAGTACAACTGCCGCATGCTGCGCCCATTGGTTATGCAGGCAACTTACCTAAGCCTGCATAGCTATCGCCACAGTGCGGCCCACTGACTGTGAGCTGTGTGCTCCCTTACACTCCCTCTGCTCGCCACATCAGCTGGCTGGCGTGACGTGTCGACCTGGCTGCCACTGCCCACAGGTCAGCGGGGGGCCCACCAATGTGGTGCTCTTAGAGAACCTGATGCTGGCCATCGCCGTCCAGGATGAGGCCGCCCGGCGTGAGGTGTGTGTGCATTGGCAGGAGCAGCAGCCAGCAGGCCACCGCAGCACACCATAGGGAGAGGGGTTTACAGGGGCATGGGAACTAGGGTCAATGGGTGCCAAGGCAGGGAGGAGCAGCAGGCAAGATATGGCATGGCAGGCAATACAGGGAGATCAGGACCAGAGCTGGCGCTGGGTGCTGCACACCATTTGAGCTATGCTACTGTGCGCTATGAACTTGGAAAGAGGGCAAATGCAATAAAACAACTGGGTGGGTGTGACAGCTGCCACTTGCGTGTGGCATGGACCTGTGCGATGTGGCTCGGCAGCCGCCAAGGAGCCGCGCCTGACCTGTGTGCAGCTGTATGATGACGTGTACGTGGAAGTGGTCAAGTGCGGGGCAGTGGCGGGGCTGTGCATACCCACCCCTCCCAAGACCCTGCCGCCTCCCACAAGCTGCCGCGTGTACATCCGCTTCTCAGCCCAGGAAGCTGCGACCCGGTGCAAGGCCATGATGGATGGCCGGGAGTTCGACGGCAACCTCGTCAAGGTCACTTATGTCACGGAGCAGGACTACTTCCGGGCGCAGGCGGGGGAGTGGCTTTGACCTGCGAGGGGGCCACGTGCCCACAGCTTGCTAGTATTCTGTCAGCTGTCTCAACTAGCTGTTTGCAGTGGTGGTTTTCGTCTTGGCACATTGCAAGCCATGCAATGATGAGGATGAGGATGGTATTGGGGCCACATTTGTATAAAACTCAGGCCAACAAAACTTATTCAACAAGGAACAACAAGTTGGACTGTGGGTAATCTCACTCAGCTACTCCAATCAAGTTGAAGCATCCTCGGTCGCACCCTTGATGACCACAAACCCCATTCCGGTGGCACTTTCCCAACAGACCACTGGGCACCTCATCAAAACTACCATTGTGCATCGCAGAATTCCCACTGCATGGGCCTGCTTGAAGGTTACTACAAATCTTCCCACTATATGGAGAGTTCCCCCAGGCCTAACCCTAACCCTAACCCTAACCCCTAACACTGACCCCTAATCCTAACCCTAACCCTTGTATGAAGATTACCAACCCCATGTTGGGGACTTCTGAATTTAATCACGACTCTTGCCATACTGGGGAGGATCATGAGGGGTTTGATGATGTGGCTTACACCGCTTAAGCCGTCAGCCGTTAGGCTGCTAGGCCGCATCAGGGGAGGATCATGAGGGGTTTGGGGTCAGCACCTGCTGTTGGGTCGGGATCAACGTCAGCTCTGATTACATGGGCTAAACGCATCCAGAGCGCCATCGAGCATGCCATGACCGTTAAACGCAAAAAAAGGATGGTATTGGGGGCAAAGTGCGAGAGATAACGGGTACGACTCAAGCGTAGGTTTCACGCCTATTCAGCTCTGGTCAGCCGTCAGCTGTTGTTACAATCGGTACTTTTCCACAATGCCAGCTAGGCCTACTCGCAGACATTAATACGGATGTCCCTGGGAGGTTTGTTGCGAAGTCCTTGCAAAGAAGTTGTATGGAATGCACACATGTCATGCAAATCCAAATGGCATGCTAGAACGCCACGGGCATAGGCCCTGTTCGCACTCGCAAATTTTGAATTGTGAATTATTCGCGGCCAACCAACGCACTTTTTCCCGTTCCGAGCCACTGGCTGCCTAGCTGTCCGTTGTGACCCAGCACGATTAGACCCCGCATTCAGAGCATTCGGACGCATTCAGAGCATTCGGACGCAGCTACAACAGGTCCAGTTGCTGCAGATGTTGCAGGCCCCGCGGACTCGGACGCAGCAGCCCCCGCGGATGAAGCTAGCCAACTAAAGCGCGGCAGTTAACTAGTTAACCGTCAACAACATCGAATATAGAAAAACGAATCGAGTGCGAACAGGGCCAGTAGCTTCGGGCGCCCCCAACTAACAGAAAACCTACCCCTGGTAGTAGGACGGCTGCAACTTTGCACTCACTGCGCCAATTACTATGCTAGATGGTCCACAATGTAGCCAACACAGCCAGCTACCTTCGACCCATCCAGAATAGTTATGCAGTTAGTAGGCCGTGCACAGCAAAGCATCAATGTTAGTGATTTAAATTCGAACCGTGGCGGGGCATGCAGTCATCGCTGCGACAGCCCGCGTCGCTCAGGCTGCTCTACATGAGCATGCGCGTCGGCAGCAGCAGTCGGATCGGAAAGCGAATGCGGCGATGTGGCAATGAGCCCACCTCCCCCCCTTACCTGGAGGGCAATGCCACAGCTCGACCATTGGGACTTACAGCATGCTACATACTAGGTTAAGCTCATCTAGGACAGTGTTACAAACGCTCTTACTCAGACAAGCCAAGAGCTCACTTTGGTCTGTGACCCCCCAACTCCCTTAGCCGATCTCAGGGCCAAAGCCATGCAGTCAATCACACAACTCCACACCATGACCGAATCAGGACTGATTATGCTTGGAGAACATGATGTCACTTTAAAGATGTCAAACAGATAGCGGCCTGGGTTGCTTGATGTACGGTTTGTTTCAAGAGATCCGCCAATGGGTCAAGAACAACAATTCTATGTCGCTTTTCCTCTAGGTGCAACGGTCAGGTGTTCCCAACTAACCGAAAATGACAGGAAACCGACCCTTGGCAGTAGGACGGCTGTAACTCTGCACTCACTGAGCCAAATATTATGCTAGATGATTCACAGTATAGCCAACCCGGCCAGCTACCTTTCACCCATCCAAAATTGATATACACTGAGTAGGCCGTGCAAAACAAAGCGTCAAAGTTAGTGATTCAAAATTTGAGCCGTAGCGGAGCATGCAGTCATCGCTGCGACCGCCCGCGTCGCTTAGGCTGCTCAACATGAGCATGCGCGTCGGCGGCAGCAGTCGGATCGAAAAGCGGTTGCAGCGATGTGGCACTGAGCCCACCTCCTCCCCATACCTGGAGGGCAATGTCACAGCTCGACCATTTTGACTTACAGCATGCTACTTACTAGGTTGAGCTCCTCTCAGACATTGCTACAGACACTCATACTCAGACAAGCCAAAAGCTCACTTTGGTCGGTGACCCCCAACTCCCCTAGCCGATCTCAGGACCGGGGCCATGCAGTCAGACACACAACTCCACACCATGACCGAATCAGGACTCGGCTCCTCTTAGAGTTACACTCCCCTACATGCCATCCACCTGCGTGCAAAGTTTCATAGCTCAACTGCCACCCCACAGCCCCGTAGCCCTGATTCTGCTTGGAGAACATGATGTCACTTTGAAGATGTCAAACTGATAGAGGCCTGGGCTGTTAAACGTGCGGTTTGTTTCAATAGATGCGCCAATGGGTCAAGAACAAACGTTTTATAGCCTTTTTCTTGCGGGTGCAGCGGGTGCAACACAGTGATGGACACAGTGGAGGAGGGGGGTTATAAGCCGGTGATACCTTAGTGTGCGCCGACCCAGATGGTGTATTCGGCGGAAGCGAGTATAACTATATGTTCCAATCACCCCGTCTAGGCGCCCTGCACGCCCGGCAGGCATCGCGATGGGTGTTTGCCGGACATTCCATGTGTGCACAACCCGCTCACTGCGCTAGGTAGATGGGGTCACAGCGATGTGGCTCACCGTGCCAAGGAGACCCATATCGCCGCTGTGGTTTGTTCGCGGGCACATGTGGCAGTACGCGAGCAAAAACTCCAATGGCTTGCGCTGATGGTCAGATGACGCGCATTGATTTGCAGCTACCAATGTGATAAACGCTATCGAAAACGATACAGTATTGAGAGAGTAGTTGCATGCATATTACCAACCCCATGTTGGGAACACCTGAGCAACGGGTGCAACACAGTGGAGGACACAGTGGAGGGGGGGGGGGGGGGGGGGTAACCCGGTGCTACCTTCGTGTGCGCCGACCCAAATGATGTATTCGTCGAGAAGTCAGGTGTTCCCAACTAACAGAAAATGACAAGAAACCGACCCTTATTAGTAGGACGGCTGTAACTTTGCACCCACTGCACCAAATACTATGCTATATGGTTCACAATGTAGGCAACCCAAACAGCTACCGTTCACCCATCCAGAATAATTAAATACAGAGTAGGCCGTGCACAGCAAAGCGTCAAAGTTAGTGATTCAAATTTGAGCCGTAGCGGAGCATGCAGTCATCGCTACGACCGCCCGCGCGCTCAGGCTGCTCTACGCGAGCATGCGCGTCGGCAGCAACAGTCGGTTTGGAAAACGGCTGCAGGAATGTGGCACGGAGGCAGTTGGCAGGTGCGGTTGGGTGAGGTGGCCACTACAACCTGTGATTAACTATGTCTCGCTTGCGCAACTGTGTCACCGCTTGCGCTTGGCAGCTGTCTTTGGCTGCCCCAAACCAGCAGGTGTGGTACGCTTGCGGAGCGTGCAGCCAGGAGCTGGCGCTTGAGCCAGAGCACCCTGCCCCTCGGTGGCGATTGCAGCTAGTGCCAACTGATACATGTGGCCGAAATCAGGTGATGCAGCACTCGCGCCGATTAAGGCCGGAAGTCGACTACATCATTTTCTCCCGGGAGGCATACTGCAGATAGCCCCAGGAATGGCCGACTCATCGCCGTTGTAATCATTGAAAAACTCAAAGTTGCTGCGATGTTATAACTATTTGAAAAATCGCCCGACCCTGTACCGGGTCCTACCGACCCTGTACAGGGTCCTGGGCCACAGGGTTCTGCCGCACGGCTACAGGGTCCTACGACACACGTCTACAGGGTTCTGCCGCACGGCTACAGGGTCCTGCGACACATTCTCACAGGGTTCTGCCGCACGGCTACAGGGTCCTGCGACGTTTGTCTACAGGGTCTTGCCGCACGCCTACAGGGTCCTGCTACATTAGGCTACAGGGTTCTGCCGCACGCCCACAGGGTCCTGCCACATTAGGCTACAGGGTTCTGCCGCACGCCTACAGGTTCCTACGACATATTCTCACAGGGTCCTGCCGCACGTCTACAGGGTCGTACGATACACGTCTACAGGGTTCTGCCGCACGGCTACAGGGTCCTACGACACAGTTTTACAGGGTCCTGCCGCACGCCTACAGGGTTCTGCGACACATTCTCACAGGGTTCTGCCGCACGTCTACAGGGTCGTACGATACACGTCTACAGGGTTCTGCCGCACGGCTACAGGGTCTTACGACACACGTCTACAGGGTTCTGCCGCACGGCTACAGGGTCTTACATTAAAGTTTCACAGGGTCCTGCCGCACGGCTACAGGGTTCTGCGACACATTCTCACAGGGTTCTGCCGCACGGCTACAGGGTCCTACGACATATTCTCACAGGGTCCTGCCGCACGGCTACAGGTTCCTACGACACACGTTCACAGGGTCTTGCCGCACGCGTACAGGGTCCTGCCACAACGTATGCAACGACGCCCGAACACCTTGCAACACCACAACAAACGGCATGTATTGCTGGTGCTAAGCACATGCATTGATGGAAGGTGACAACACCACACAACAACACCACACAACATCACTACAACAACAACACAACGACTCATGCATTGCTCACCACCTATGCCATGTGCACAACCACAAGGACTGGCTGCACCTCATTGCTATGGGCTAACACCTCATCACGGGACTGCTAAGCACTTTGCCTTGCTGTCTATGCCCCATGGCACCAAATCAGGCTGGGCTAGGCTAGGCTGGGCTAGCCTGGGGTAGGCTAGGCTAGGGTAGGCTAGGGTAGGCTAGCCTAGGCAAGGCTAGCCTGGGGTAGGCTAGGCTAGGCTAGGCTAGGCTGGGGTAGGCTAGGCTAGGCTAGGCTGGGGTAGGCTGGGCTAGGCTTGGCTCCAGGTTGCCCACTCCAGGTTGCCCGCTCCAGGCTGCCCGCTTCAGGCTGCCCGCTCTAGGCTGCCCGCTCCAGGCTGCCCGCTCCAGGCTGCCCGCTCCATGCTGCCCACTCCGGGCTGCCCGCTCCAGGCTGCCCGCTCCATGCTGCTACGCCAAGGGCTGCTGGGTGCCATTGGGTGGGGGAGAGGAGAGAAGAGGGGAGGAGGGGAGGAGGGGAGGAGGGGAGGAGGGTAGGTAGGTGGCAGACTCGGAAGTGGTGGTGGTGGGCTTGGGCAGGGAAGGGGGAAGGGAGAAGGGGGCAAGGGGCAGCAGTGTGACCATCAGACCTGCGGCAGCAAGAGGCATCCTTGCATTTAGGCTTGGCATTGGGGACCACTCATGTGCAAGGACTGGCCACTTACAGTTATGCTCCATGTCACGACGCCGGGGGAGGGTACGGGGTACGAGGAGGGTACGGTCCTTGCTGGCTCCTTGTTGGTTGCTGCTCTACCGCCATGCTTGCAATCAACCCGGCCATGCTTCACCTGCCATGCTCCAGCTGTCGACAACTGCAATCAAACATCAGCCAGCAAGCAGATGGATTAGGACATGCATGACCAGAACCGGGCAGGCTAGGCTGACACCTCCCAAGCATGTGCACTCACCGGAAGTCCTGGCTGCCGCTCCAAGCGCCTCCTACCTGCTGCTCTTGGCTGCTACTCTTGCTTTCTGCTCATGGCTGCTGGGGATGGGATGGGATGGGATGGGATGGGATGGGATGGGATGGGATGGGATGGGATGGGATGGGATGGGATGGGATGGGATGGGATGGGATGGGATGGGATGGGATGGGATGGGATGGGATGGGATGGGATGGGATGGGATGGGATGGGATGGGATGGATGGGATGGGATGGGATGGGATGGGATGGGATGGGATGGGATGGGATGGGATGGGATGGGATGGGATGGGATGGGATGGGATGGGATGGGATGGGATGGGATGGGATGGGATGGGATGGGATGGGATGGGATGGGATGGGATGGGATGGGATGGGATGGGATGGGATGGGATGGGATGGGATGGGATGGGATGGGATGGGATGGGATGGGATGGGATGGGATGGGATGGGATGGGATGGGATGGGATGGGATGGGATGGGATGGGATGGGATGGGATGGGATGGGATGGGATGGGATGGGATGGGATGGGATGGGATGGGATGGGATGGGATGGGATGGGATGGGATGGGATGGGATGGGATGGGATGGGATGGGATGGGATGGGATGGGATGGGATGGGATGGGATGGGATGGGATGGGATGGGATGGGATGGGATGGGATGGGATGGGATGGGATGGGATGGGATGGGATGGGATGGGATGGGATGGGATGGGATGGGATGGGATGGGATGGGATGGGATGGGATGGGATGGGATGGGATGGGATGGGATGGGATGGGATGGGATGGGATGGGATGGGATGGGATGGGATGGGATGGGAGGGGAGGGGAGGGGAGGGGAGGGGAGGGGAGGGGAGGGGAGGGGAGGGGAGGGGAGGGGAGGGGAGGGGAGGGGAGGGGAGGGGAGGGGAGGGGAGGGGAGGGGAGGGGAGGGGAGGGGAGGGGAGGGGAGGGGAGGGGAGGGGGTGGTGGAAGTGTGAGGGTAAGGTAGGGGAGGGGCTGCAGTGTAGCGCAGGAGGGGGGAAGCGGAGCGACACGGGTGAGTTTGTGGGTAAGGGGAAGGACAAGGGAAGGGTGTAACATTAGACCTGCAGCAAACAAGGGGCATGCTAGCCATCAGGCTTGGTACCAAGAGCCACAAATCTGCTTCATGCTGGCCACTCACCGTTTGCTGGGGTGGGGTGGGGTGGGGTGGGGTGGGGTGGGGTGGGGTGGGGTGGGGTGGGGTGGGGTGGGGTGGGGTGGGGTGGGGTGGGGTGGGGTGGGGTGGGGTGGGGTGGGGTGGGGTGGGCTGGGATAGGGGAGGGGTGGGGTGGGCAAGGGGTGGGCGTGTGACCGTCACACCTGCAAGCAACAAGGGGCGTGCTCACGGTAAGGCTGGGCAATGGGGGCCACTGATGTGCAAGGGGCTGGCCACTCACTGTTATCTCCATGTGCCATTGCTGAATCCTTGCTGCCTCCTTGTTGGCTGCTGCTCCTCCCTCCTGGCTGTGCCTCCTGGCTGTGGGGGGCATGGGCCTCTTGGCCTTGGCCAACCACTTGCCTTGCCCATGCCTCCTGGCTGCCACTCCTGGCTGCCGCTCCTAGCTGCTGCTCCTGGCTGCCGCTCCTGGCTGCTCCTCTTGGCTGCTCCTCTTGGTTGCGCCTCCTGGGGAGTGGTGGGTCTGGCAGGTGGTGCTACCAAGGGTGAGGGTGAGGGTGAGGATGACAGTCACCAAGGGTGAGGGTGAGGGTGAGGATGAGGAGGAGGTGAGGAGGGGGTGGAGCGATGGTCGCACGATGAGCGCACAAGGGGGAGCCAAGGGGTTCAGCATGGCAGTTACACAGTCCTTACCTCCATGTTCCTCCTGGCCTGGGTAAGGGTGAGGGAGAGGAGGAGGAGAGGGGTGTGAGGGAAGGAGGTGAGGGGGAGGAGGTGAGGGGGAGGAGGGAGAAGAGGCATGGGAAAGAAGAGTGGAGTGGAGGGGAGGGGAGAGGGAGGGGAGGGGGCCTGTTGCTCCTTGCTGCCGCTCTGGCTGCTGAGCTGACCATCACACCTGCAGCAAACAAGGGGCGTGCTAGGATGAGGAGGAGGCCACTGATGAGGAGGAGGCCACTGATGGGGAGGGTTAGGCTGGGTACAAGGGGTCACTTGTACGGGTGGGCAGTGTGGTAGGGAGGAGGGAGGGGGGAAGAGGGAGGAGGGAATAGCGAGGAGGGAGGAGGGTACGCTTTAACTCTTGTCCGCCGCCCTGGCTGCCGCTACTTGTTGCCGTTGTGGTTGCTGCTTCTGGCTGATGGAAGGTGCCACTGCGCCTTGGCACCGAACCTGCTCAAGCAACACATGGCACATGACACATGCCACGCTCCAACCTCGCGGTCGCACCTCAGAATCGCATCTATGCATCGCACCTTTGCAAGCTACCTTTGTGCCGTTCGCCCTCAACTCTGTGCTTGATCACAAATACCCTATTCCTTTCGCTGATCGCTAATGGCTGCGAGACCGAGCTGCATGCTGGCCTCTTGGCTGATGACTGATGGCTGCGAAGGCTAGCTGGCCCGCATTTCATGGCAAGCTGTGAGGCTGCGCATTTGAGCGCTGTTGATGTCGCCGCTGCTGAGTTTGGGATGGATGTGTCGCGTGTTGCGTGTTGCTGCATTACTGCGGGCTTTGCGAGGTCGACATGGTTTCCTCTCATGGCGCCTCGCGACCTCATGGCACACCAACGGCATGCTTGGTGGCAGCTAGCGCAGATCCCAATACCAAGCCCGTCAGTTTTCGCGCTCTTGCATGCAAAACACATGCAGAAAGCGGGGTTGGCGAATCCCTGCACAGCGTCTTTGAATCACTTAGGAGAAATCAACACAAGGAACGAAACCCTGCACAAGGTCGGCGAAACCCTGCACGAGGTCAGGGTTGACTTAGAAAAAGTCCATGCTTTGATCGAAACCCTGCACTAGGTTAGCAACTTGACTTTGCACATGCTACCTACTAGGTTGTGCTTCTATTCTGATGCCTGACAACTCCTCATACTCAGATATTTTAAAAAGTCACTTCAGTCAGTAAGCACCATCTCCCTTAGCCAAATTCGGGGTGAGGGCCAGGCTGATGGTCCAGCAGCTCCGCAATGACCAAGAATTTCACTTTGGCCCAAGAGAGTCTTCTCCTCCACTAGGTCACAGCAGCCTACATGCCAAGTCTCAGACATCAACTCGCAAGTTTGCCGAGCCAGCCAGCCCCTGTGGTACCAGGACCCTGTGGTGAGGTGCCAGAACCCTGTGGTGTGGTGCCAGGACCCTGTGGTGTGGTGCCAGGACCCTGTAGCCAAACGTCGCAGGACCCTGCAGGCGTGCGGCAGGACCCTGTAGCCAAACGTCGCAGGACCCTGCAGGCGTGCGGCAGGACCCTGTAGCCAAACGTCGCATGACCCTGTAGGCGTGCGGCAGGACCCTGTAGCCAAACGTCGCAGGACCCTGTAGGCGTGCGGCAGGACCCTGTAGCCAAACGTCGCAGGACCCTGCAGGCGTGCGGCAGGACCCTGTAGCCAAACGTCGCAGGACCCTGTAGGCGTGCGGCAGGACCCTGTAGCCAAACGTCGCAGGACCCTGCAGGCGTGCGGCAGGACCCTGTAGCCAAACGTCGCAGGACCCTGTAGGCGTGCGGCAGGACCCTGTAGCCAAACGTCGCAGGACCCTGTAGGCGTGCGGCAGGACCCTGTAGCCAAACGTCGCAGGACCCTGCAGGCGTGCGGCAGGACCCTGTAGCCAAACGTCGCAGGACCCTGTAGGCGTGCGGCAGGACCCTGTAGCCAAACGTCGCAGGACCCTGCAGGCGTGCGGCAGGACCCTGTAGCCAAACGTCGCAGGACCCTGTAGGCGTGCGGCAGGACCCTGTAGCCAAACGTCGCAGGACCCTGTAGGCGTGCGGCAGGACCCTGTAGCTAAACGTCGCAGGACCCTGTAGGCGTGCGGCAGGACCCTGTAGCCAAACGTCGCAGGACCCTGTAGGCGTGCGGCAGAACCCTGTAGACGTGTGTCATAGGACCCTGTAGGCGTGCGGCAGGACCCTGTAGACATCTGTCATAGGACCCTGTAGCCGTGCGACAGAACCCTGTGACCTATGACTTTGTGGTGTGGTGCCAGGACCCTGTGGTGTGGTGCCAGGACCCTGTGTGCCAGGACCCTGTAGGTGTGCAGCAGGACCCTGTGGTGAGGTGCCAGGACCCGGTGGTGCCAGGACCCTGTGGTGAGGTGCCAGGACCCTGTGGGCCAGGACCCTGTGGTGAGGTGCCAGGACCCTGTGGTGAGGAGCCAGGACCCTGTGGTGCCAGGACCCTGTGGTGTGGTGCCAGAACCCTGTGTGCCAAGACCCTGTGGTGTGGTGCCAGGACCCTGTGGTGAGGTGCCAGGACCCGGTGGTGCCAGGACCCTGTGGTGAGGTGCCAGGACCCTGTGGGCCAGGACCCTGTAGGTGTGCAGCAGGACCCTGTGGTGTGGTGCCAGGACCCTGTGGTGCCAGAACCCTGTGGTGTGGTGCCAGGACCCTGTGAGCCAGGACCCTGTGGTGAGGTGCCAGGACCCTGTAGGTGTGCAGCAGGACCCTGTGGTGAGGTACCAGGACCCTGTGGTGCCAGGACCCTGTGGTGTGGTGCCAGGACCCTGTGAGCCACAACCCTGTGGTGTGGTGCCAGGACCCTGTGTGGAAAGGCACTCATCGTAGGACCCTGTACAGGGTCCAGGCACACATGGTCGAAAGCATCCAAACGGGGTCAACAGGACCAACAACCGGGTATGTAGGAAATATAACAGGGTTCTATCACATAGGGATGCAAAGCATGATTGTAATATCAACACTCATAGGGTACACAGGACCCTGTACAGGGTCCTACGACCATGGTGACGCTAGGACCCGGTGCAGGGTCCTATGACACGGGCCATAGCTCATCACTGGCTTGGACGTTTTGCATGCCACCTACTAGGTTGGGCAGCTGTAACCACCCTTTACAACCTCTCATACTCACATTTCATGAAAAGTCACTTTGGTCACACGGTGCCAACTCCCTTAGCCAAAATCAGGGTCTCAGCCCCATACCTGGCCCAACAACTCGACACCGAGTGAGAATTACACTTTGGCCCAAGAGAGTCTTGTTATCCCCTAGGTCACAGCAGCCCACATACCAAGTCTCAGACCTCAACTCTCAGGTTTTTCAAGCCAGCCAGGCCTTAATTTGCACGAGTGAGCCCTTAACCCTTCGCCCCACGAGCTCCAGCCCTGCTGCTGGGGTGGCTGCTGTGGGGGTGGCTGTGGGGGCGGGTGGGGCTGTGGGGGGGGCACACCAGCTGGCACAACTCTGTTGCACCCTGCTGTTGTTGTTGCTGCTGCCACCCGCTGCTGGCTTGCATGGTCCCCCACATTCACCACAACCACCCCAACACTGCAAGCACCTGCTGTGGCTTTGCGTGTGGCTGGTGCTTTGGCTATGGCTGCAGCCACCTCATCCAGCCGCACCGCAGCGCGAAGCTTAGGCAGCTGCAGCGTGAAGTCTTGCACATCTATGTTGTTGAGGGTGGACCTATGTGTGTGCAGGAAAAGAAAGAAAGAAAGACTACGCCCTCTCCGTCGGGCGTGCATTAAGGGAGGAGAGTAGCCTCGGGGCGTGCCCTTGCTACCCTCCCACCAGAGACAGGGGGTGGGGGGGGGTGGGGAGGGTTGCCAGGCTACCGGGCGCACCCAGATGCCATGCCAACATCCTCCCTCCCCCGCATAGCTCATCCAGTCGGTACCCTTGCCTTTCGTGTCCATTGTTTGCTTAGTTTTCCCAACTGTTTCGGCGGTTCAGCCTGTCGTCTCGCCGTAACGAGTGCATGTGCTGTTTGTATGGCATGGCGGTGCAGCCACTTTAGCAAGTTGTCGTTTGTGTCATTTACTCCTAGCTCTAGAAGTTGTTTGTGGGTGTGGTCCTTGTAGACTGTGCCACCCACTCCTAGCATGATGTTGATTTGTTTTGCGGAGGCACAATTGATGCCTGGGTGGAGTGCTTGGAGCAAGTTGGCGTGCTGCGCGGTCGCTTTGTGTAGTTGCTCTGCTGGGTCGGTGTCCATGCAATACTTTATTTCTATCAGGGTCACATGCCTGTGCCTCGGCGGTATCTTCGTCGCTGGACCTTCATAGGGCCCAGTTGGGGAGACGAGTACCGCGTCCGGGTAGGTAATCCGTCCTGTAGTGGTGGGGTCGCAGTCAAGTGCGCGTCGCAGATTTCGGCGTTTCACCTTGTTTGTGGTTGGTGAGGCAGTGTCGCTTTCCTCGTGTAGGTCGCCGACGTCGGTGAAGATCAGACCGGCGCCAAGGGCTCCATCCTGCACGGCTCGGAGGATGGCGCGGCCGGCCACATTGTGGCGGTGCGTGACTAGCTTGTTCGTAGCAGTGCAGCCGGACAGGATGTGTAGAGCGCTGTCCGGCTGGCCGCACAGAGGGCAGTTAGTGTTATCGCTAAATCCAAAGCGGACTGCGTGTTTTTGGTTGTAGAGAGTGCCAGTTCTGTAGCGCATAATGCACCTTTGTTGTGGCGTCGTAATGGCCCCATCCCGCCAAAGAAAGTTGCTCATCTTGTGCGTTGTGAGGGTGAGAGACTGCCAGGCTTCATAGTAGACAGAGTCTTGATTGGCCAGTCCTAGTCTATGTCTGGTGTGCATGTGGGTTTTCAGGCAGCTAGTCAGGTCCCCTAGTGGCCGGGGGGGTTGGTCCTCCTTCCCAGGAGTTTGCAGCCAGTGGATGTCGTGGTGGGGATCCTTGCAGCCTGGGACAGTGATATCATGGTTATCCTGTTGTGCTGCCAGTTTGGCTGTGTGGTCGGCATACTCATTCCCAATGATGCCGTTGTGTGCTCTCACCTTAAAGAGATGTATTGTCGTAGGGCTAGCTTTGATTGTTTGTACGATGGTGGTAAGGATGTCCTTGTGCTTGTGCAGGTGGAGACGCATGGGTTGGAGGACAGCCATCCTTATCTGGAACATGGCGGTGAGGCTGTCGGTGGCGATATGTGTGTGCCCCTGGTCAAGTGTTGCCTTGATGGCTGCCAGCTCGGCTCTGGTGATCGTGTTGGTAGCCCCCTCTCCACAGGGGTTAATAGTGTGGTGTTGTTGTGTGCCTTGGGGGTGGTAGATGCCTGCTCCAATGCGTTGGGGTGCTCCTGGTGCTGTGGTGCAGCTGCCATCGGTGTATGTCCATGACTTCCAGTCCCTAACCTTTGATTGGAGGTGGGTGCCGCTCCAGTTGGTATCGGGGGTGTTGGAGGTGGGGGGTAGGGCTGTGGGGGGTGTTGGTGTATCTGGGGGTAGTTTCCTGTAGGTGCCGGCCCCTGGCAGGCTTGTGTGGGCCGGTAGGAGGGGGGGTGGGCGTGAGTTGGTGGTGGGGAGGAACTTTCTTCCGGCGAGTTGACTCAAGGCACAGCGTAGGTTGTCAAGCCATAGTGGGTTTCGCGCTTGTAGGTGATGTGTTGCGCTCGAGTTGTGGATCAGTACGAGCAGTGAGTGGTGTTTGTTGCTGCAGGTGTACGGTATGCCCCCAGTCCACGCTTGCGGCGGGTCTGGCTGCAGCGCATGGGGTGCAAAGGTGCCAACTTTGGTGCACAGGTGGGGGTGTTCCGTAATCCACCGCATGTATGTTGCGCCGATTGTGCGGCCTTTGTTAGGCAGGAGCATGGCAGTGAGGGTTGGTATGTGTGTTGGGGCTTGCGCTGCGTGTAGGGCGTGTCGCACGGCCATTGTGATGTGTGTTTTGTTGGGTTGGGCCAATGACATGCCTTGGTGCTGGCAGAGTAAGGGGGGGCCCAGCGAGCCGAATAGCTTGTCTCTTTCGTATGGGCTGTAGTACTCTTCAATTAGTGAGCTGCAGTGGAGAGGGGTGGTGTAGCGTTCCTTGGTGATCGCCAAGTGTTTTCTTAGGACGTGGGCCAGTGGTGTGGGTGTTGTATGTGTGTCATCAGCGGTTGCTTGACCATGCCTTGCCAAGAGGCTGGCAAGCTCTGCGGCAAAGCTGGTGTTGGGGTGTGTGGGGGCGTTCTTCTGGGTTTCATTGTACCTAGATAGCAGGTTTGCTGCTCGGGCGGGTGTGATGACTCCCACGCATTTACCATCTGTGTTGTAGACGGCTACAACTTGTTGTGTGATTGGTTGGGGTAGGGCTTGAGTCAGGGCTGTGGTTTGTTGACAGGGGTAGAAGTCTGCATGTCGAAGCCACACTTCGCATCTTCCAGTTGGGCATATATCGAGCTGCGGGTTGGTGGCGAGGACATCAAATCTAACTTTCGAGCGTAGCGGGTCGCCATGGCTGGACTGCCATTGTCCACGTGCAGTCTCGCTCATGCTTTGTCGCACCAGATCATCGTCAATGTCGCCGTCCTTGCGCGTGCTTGTGAGTGCGTGTTGCCTGGCCTCTATCTCTGTTTTGTACTCCTCCATGTGCTCGCAGAAGTCTGTATGGTGTTTAAGCATGGTCAATGCCTCCGCGCTGGGTTCCCAGTGAACCTCTACTATCTCCTCGTCCGCAAGAGCTTTGCGTGCCTCCTTCTCATGTGGGGCTAGCGGTGCGCACGAGGGACATTCCCACTCTGTGTTGTCATCACAGCCAGGTCGTTCATTTGGCTTGGCGCAGTTGCAGTCAAGAAGGCACTGCCAGTGGTACGTGCGTTGGCATGTGTCACAGACATACATGTCTGCAGCACCTTCATCATTCTCCCTGCTGTTGGGTGACCAGCATAGCTCACAATCGCAATCGTCATCCCTGAGTTGGCTGCGTGGGTAGGGCTTTATGCTCTGCGGGTGGTAGCCATTCTTGGCGTAGAGGGGGAGGGCCCATTTCTCAACTCTGGACGGGTGCCACGTTACCCAGTGTTGCTGTTGCATGGTGACATCGGTTTCCTCTTTAGCTTTCTGCTTTTGGTGCGTCCTTCTTGCAGCTTTAGGAGGTAAGTCCCGGCCAAGTGTGGTGTTAGTAATCTGCCAGCCAAAGACCTTCTTGATCTTCTCCCTGTGCCTGAACATCTGGTTTAGCATCAATTGGCTGTGGCTAGCTGTGCCCCTTGTGGCTTGGTCCTCCTTCCAAGTGTATAGTTGGGTCGGGTCCAGGTGTGGCAGAGGGATGTCAGTGGCGTCAGGTAGGGCTACTCTGCCCATGCTCTTATTGTCAGAGAATGGGTCTGGCGCTGGCCTCTTGTTGCTAGGTTTTTGTAGGTCGGCTATGGTTGCACCGGTGGGTTGTGTGTTTGTGGTGTGGGGTGGTGGGGCAGCTGTGGACTGTTTCTGAGGCTGGTTGAAGAGGTCGGTAATGCGGATGACTTGGTTGGAGGCGATGGAGGCCTGCCAGTTCCACCCCGGTAGTGCGCATGTGCTTTTGTCAGTCCACTGGCAGGCTGTGAGGCCTCCCATGCTCTGGTGCGTCTGCCTGTGTTTCAGGTCCAGGTCAAGGTTGGTGTCCCGGTGGTTCATGATGGCTTGCAGTTGGTCTGGGGTGGGTTCCTCGCCGAGCTGGAGCAGCAGGCGCAGGCGGTTTAGGGCTACAATGTGTTTGTGTGTTGCCCTCCTGCCCCTTTGTTTGGCGAGGACCTTCAACTCTCTGCCTGATATGATGTTGGTGCCTTTCATTTCTAAGAGCTGGTGGGGGCCAGAAAAGCCAAGTGCAATGAGGGGGCCCACTATGGCACGCATCACTCTAATGTGGTGTTTGTCTAGGGGTTGGGGCACTGATGCTGTGTGTATAGCTTGTAGCTGTGCCAACAGGGGGGGATCAATGGTGGTGCCTTTGAATGCCACTTGTAGGGAGCTGTTGTGGGCGCAGAGCAGCTGGCGAGTGCGCGAGCATTTCTGCAGCTCCTTCTGAGTCTGGTGTCTGGATGGCTTTTGGGCTAGCAGCTGCGAGAGGTATGTGATCTGCATGACAAGCATGGACCTGGTGACCTTGCCATAGCGGCCCTCCGCTTGGAGTCCTTCCAATAGTGTCTTCACGCAGCGGCTGTTGTATTCCACTGCCAGTGAGGTGCATCCTAGGCCAAAGGTGTCTGTATCTTCACGGATCATGGCGCTAGGTGCGCTGACCCACAGACCAAACCTGCGTTTGATCATTGTGGTGATCATGCTGTCCCATGTTTCTAGGTCAGTGGGCGAGCATGGTGTCACTGGAAAAGCATAGGCTAAGCAGGTGGCCACCGCCGTCCTTACGATGTGGAGGGTCTGACGAGGTGAGGCGTATGATGTGCGGAGGCATTCAAGTCTGCAGCGAAGGGTGTCAGTCATGCGTCTATGCTGGTGCTTCCAGTCCAGGGTCATGGTGATGTTGACACCTAGGTACAGGAAGGGCTGGGTGGGGGAGAGGTACTGAGTGGCCTGCCCTTGCACCTCAATCTGGCCATGGAGCTGGGCTGCCACCTGGGCTGTAGGGTCATTTGTGCCATAGACTTTTGTCTTGGCCTTTTGGTGTAATATGCCTGTTACTTTGGTTTTGCTGCCTGACACTTGCAGGCTGCCCCAAGTGGAGAACTCTGTGAGCTTATGCGCCTGGATCTTAAGGTCGGAGAGGCACGAGGTGAGAATGATGAGGTCGTCTGCAAAGGCTAGGCTGCTCAGTTTGTTTTGATGTCGTAGAGTGTTGTCCTGCTGCTGGGTTGCATCGAGGCAGCCGTGCTCATACCCTCTGCCTCCAACATGCAGCCATTGCAAGAGCGGCTCCATGTAAATTAGGAATAGTAGAGGGGAGAGAGAGTCTCCTTGGATAGTGCCTCGTGTGATAGGAACAGGTTGGCCTTTCAGTTGTGGTGTGAGCTGTACTGTGCTGCTCGCCCCGGTGTAGAGATCTTTTACTGCCTCGATGGCGTCCGTGGGAAAGCCTAGGTCATACATGATCCAGAGTGTCTTATCCTGATCAGTGGTGTTAAAGGCAGAGGTGAAGTCTACGATGAGTGCGTAGATGTCTTGTTGGCTTATCTTGGCGTCTTCGAGGGCCATGACTAGGCTTTGCAGCTGGGTCATAGTGTCTTGGTGCCTGCGGAAGCCTGCCTGGCAGCTACTAAGGACGTTGTGTTGTTCGGCATACTCGTATAGTGCCACTGTGATAATACGTGTCCATAGTTTGTAGAGGGTGTTGGCAAGGCCGATGGGTCTGTAGTTGGCTAGGTCAGTCTCGGACCCCTTGTTTTTGTAGATGAGCACAGTGTTGCTAGTCTTCCATCCGATGGGGGTGAGGCCTGTCGCCCATAGGATTGTGAACATGTCGTGTATGGCGGTCGTGATTTCGTCCGGTAGCATTTTCAGTAGCTCGTTAGGTATATCGTCTGGTCCTGGTGCTTTGCCGTTGCTGAGCTGTTTTAGGCAGGTGTGGAAGGTGGCAGTGTCCTGGATCGTGGAGTTAAGCCATGCCCTCTTTGCTCTGTTGCCTTCCAGGTTTGGCTCTTCTCGCTGGGTGGCGCCGGTCTTCAGTGTGAAGCGGTCAATGGCATTGGGCTGCTCCCAGGGTGCCTTTCTAGGGCAGTGTTCTGGTAGATATGTCCCTGTTTTGCTACCTGTGGCGGCCCAAGTTCGTGTAAAGTAGCGATCAGCTACCTGCACAAGGTGTGTGGGGTCTGTTGCCAGCGCACCACTTCTGTCATCGTGTAGGGCTGTGATGGTGTGGCGTCTGCTCGATGGTTGGAAGATGGCCTTGTTTGCTAGCCTTGGTTTGGTGTGAATGAGCTTCTGGGCCGCTGCTCGGTGTCTGTCAGCATGGATAGCTGACTGCTCTTTGTCGTAGGATTGTAGGTCTGTTTTTGTGTGTTTGTAGGCTAGTTTACGGCAGTGTGGAGAGGGGTACCGTCTTTGTGGTACGTCCGTATGATGTCTAGTGCTGTCTGCTTGGCCGCTGTAGGTATTTTGCAGGAGGGGAGGGGAGGCACATGTGTTAGTGCGTCAGTGATGGTGCTCCCCTTGTAGTCACTCAGGTGGTGCTGTGCATGCTTGATCCATAGGTGGGTGTGCCGCTTGTGGCTTCTAAATTTGTTGCAGCCTCGCAGCCGGTAGTGTTGTCCTGTGGCATTATGGGTTTTGGTTTGGCAGTTTTCTATTGCCACCTTGAGGCATCTGTCCAGGAGATTGTGCATATGGGTGGCCAGCTCGTTCACAACTATTGGTGCACTGATTCCATCGATGTGGGTTAGTTGGTGGATACATTTGGCGCAACTGTTGGTGATGGCTGCATAGTGTGCTTGTGCCGCTGCTTTAGCAGGTCTCAAGGTCAATTGCAGTCTTGCTAGGAGCTGTGGAATGTTGTTGTTCGTGTCTTGGCAGGCTTGCTTGTACTTCTCCTGGTCTTCTTTGCTGACGGGAGTTGTGAGCGCTTTTTTGCAGGTCTGTCTTAGGGTCGGCATTGTGGGTATGGCAGGTATGTGGAGGCCAGTGGACGTGATATCTAGGGCCATAGTAAGGGGTAGGTGGTCGCTGAGCCCGCCTCCCCATTTGCTTGCGCAGGCTAGCAGCCGTGGTTTTGCGGGGCTGTTGCGTGTGAGGATGTCGTCAATGCGGCTGTCAGTGTTTTGTGGCTTGCCTGTTTCGTCTGCCTCCTTCCATTGCCTGTGTGTGGCTTTTCTATCTTCTTGTTGCACTGGCTGCAGGTTCTGGGAGTGCAAGAAGGCCCTGTACTCCAAGTCCTGCGGGTAGGTGGTGTTGCTGCTCCTGTCATTGGGCCGCCAGGTGGCATTCATGTCTCCTATCATTAGGGGGAGGTGTGATGTGTGTGCGGTTAGGAGTGTTGTTATGGTGTCTTGCATGGCGTGGCGGGCTGAGGACGCTGCTGCGCTGTGTCCTGATGGCCAGTAGGTACCTATCAGGATGACTGGCGTGGAGTTTGTGGGCTGCAGGGTGGCTGTGACGAGTCTCCCAGCAGTGTCAGCGGGGCCCGCTTTGGCTGCGGTTGCCACAGCTATGGAGCGCTTGACAGCTAGGATGGTTCCTGCGGTGTGGTGGTGGCTGTGCCACCAGGTGTAGTCACGTAGCATTGTTTGCAGCCATCTTGGCGTCATCTTGCTCTTCCTGCCTATCTTGGTCTCTGTGAGTACTAGAATGTCTGGGTTGTCTTCCAGAATCAGCTCTGTAGCGTCTTGTCTCTTTGTGTAGAGGCCTTGTGTGTTGAGTGTGCTGATTGTGAGGTTGCTGAGGATGGGTATGGGTTTGGGGTTAAGCGTGGTTGTTGGTACCGTTGTGATGGCGGGCTGGCCTGTACGAGTGTTGTTGTTGGTGCTGGGCGTGGCACATGGTTCAGAGGGAGTCTTCGGGGAGAAGAAGTTGGTGATGCGGATTTGGCGCTTGGTGTTGTTGTCGTGAGTGGTAACTCTGACTAGGCGCCGCTTCTTTGTCATGGGGGGCACTTGTTGCATGGGCTTGCTGGGGGGGGGTGGCTCTGCTGCCTGGGGTGGGGATAGGTTGGGGTGAGGGGCTGGGGCTGGGGTTGGGGCTGGGGCTGGGGCTGGAGCTGGGGCTAGGGCTGGGGCTGGGGCTAGGGCTGGGGCTGGGGCTGGGGCTGGGGCTGGGGCTGGGGCTGGGGCTGGGGCTGGGGCTGGGGCTGGGGCTGGGGCTGGGGCTGGGGCTGGGGCTGGGGCTGGGGCTGGGGCTGGGGCTGGGGCTGGGGCTGGGGCTGGGGCTGGGGCTGGGGCTGGGGCTGGGGCTGGGGCTGGGGCTGGGGCTGGGGCTGGGGCTGCCTGTCTGCGTCTGGTATGTTTGGTTGTAGGGTTCATGGGGTTGGTTCTCTTGGATCTAGGGTTCAGGGTGGTCGCTCTGGTCTGATGTGCTTCTGTCATGGTAGTGAGGTCTATGGGGGTCGTGTGGTCT
The DNA here is from genome assembly GCA_030144725.1 of Haematococcus lacustris. Lineage (NCBI taxonomy): Eukaryota > Viridiplantae > Chlorophyta > Chlorophyceae > Chlamydomonadales > Haematococcaceae > Haematococcus > Haematococcus lacustris. The sequence goes on along the minus strand of JASKMD010000026.1, from coordinate 11,158,639 downwards.
GCGAGGTGTGCGGCTAGGTCTTGAGGTGTGTAGCCTGCCTGGGGGTCTGCTATCCATATCTCTTTACGGACAAATGTTGTGTGCTCTACGTTGCCTGCAGTGATGGTCAGCAGGCTGCCCTGAAGGCGATGCCAGTCAAGGGGCGTGTTGAGCGGTTGTGGTGCGTGGCGTAGCGAGTCTAGCCAGAGCCATCCTTGTGAGGTGTGCCTTATAGCAGTCGCATGGCCGATGCCTTTGCCATCGCTGCATGAGAGGAGGATAATTGCGCTTGTGCATGTTGCACCTGTGTCTGTTATTGCACTAAGGATCCTACTGGGTGTGATGCTGCCTCGGGGGAGGGGTTGGGTGGCGGGGTGTAGATAGGTATTGTGATGTGTGCGGTGGAGGTAGTGGTTCAGTGTGTCTAATGAGAATTTGCCTTCTTTGTCGTAGATATGGCTTGTGTGCAATGCTCTCACTGCAAGCCCCATGTCCCGGGCTTGTTGCGCTAGTTGTTGCAGGTGGTCCGTCAGGTTCTTACAATGCCTGATGGCTGCTTGATGGTCTATCAGCTTGACTCCCATGGCCATGTTGAAGGCATGTACGAGGCAGCAGTTATCATGCTGGCACTCCATGTATGGGGGAAGGAGGGTCTGGGGTGGGTTTGGCAATGTGTACCTGGGTATGTTGTCTTCCTTATGACTGATGATGTGGCATATACCTTCTCGTCTTAGGGCTATGGTTTGTGTCGGTGTAGCTCCTGGGTATGGTTCAATGACGAATATCTCGTGGAAGGTTGTTTTGTAGAGAGGCGACAGCTTGTGAATTGGTATAGCTGCTTTACTGGGGCTGTTGGAGTCTAGGAGCTTCCATAGGCCGCCAAGTTTTCTAATTGTCATGCTGTGACCGTTCGTTTTACATAAGAAGTTAAGGGTGGCGTACGTTATCGCCAATGTTTCAAACTTGTCGTCGCTCCAGTCCTCTGCGGTGTGTAGTTGGGCGACGCTTGTAAGAGTGAGGCCGAAGTGTGTCTGAAGGTAGAGGTGGATGACCTCGTCGCTAAGTGCACCTCCGTCGCCACGTGCAATCAACCACGCCTTTCTGTCGCCTTCGTCGTAAAGTCTATCTTGCCAGGCTTTCCAAAAAGTGTGGAGGTCATTAGGTTTTACCCAATGCTTTCCAGCTGCATTGTTAAGGGAGTGGGCTTGACAATTGCGATCTATTTGTACTTCAAAATAAAGGGGGTTAGGGTTGGCTCCTGAGTAGTGCTCCTCACAGTGGGCTGGGCCGGGGTTAACTTCAACATCCCCAGCGGCTAGCAGGAGCCAGGCCACGTAGACAGCCCGGGCGGCAGAGAAGGGGTCCATGGTGCATGGGCTATTTTCTCTTCCATTCCTGTTGGCTGCTATTTGGTAGGTGCAGTAGACATGCAGTGTGCTGTTAAACTGGCTGACTGTGTAAGGATGGCTGCTGTTGGCTCCATGCGTAGAGAGGTAAAACCTGTCGGCCAGCTTGCAGAGGGCACAAGAGGATGCTTGGGTGCCGTCTATCCCTGCCATGAGATTGTAGCAAGTGGTCCTAACCGTCGCTCTGATACGGGCGATTAGTTTCTTGTGTTTCCTAAAGCAACGTTTGGAATCCTTGATTGTGGGCTGCAAGGGGTGGCTTATGCGTTGGTATAGTGTGTTTAGCACGTGCGTGCATATAACAAAAAGCATGAGCATGTTCATTAGCCTGTTATGTTGTTTAATGGTTGTCCCAATGTGTGTGGGTTGTAGTTGTTGGTGAACAGAGGGTTGTGGTTCTTGGTGATGTGGGTTGTGGTTGTGGTGATGTGGGTTGTGGTTGTTGGTGATGTGACAGAGGGTATTGGGCATGACAGTCAGGGCTGGCAGGTGGTGGTAAGGCTTTGCAGCATTGCCCTCCATATCAGCCTCCATATCAGCATCAGAAGCTTGCATCTTAGTTACAGCTAGCTGGTCGTACCAGGCTGCAACAGCCAGGGCTGGCAGGTGGTAGTAAAGCTGAGCTACATGTCTCTTTTCAGCCTGCATGTTAACATAGATGGCTTGCATCCCTGTGTCAAACAGTTGGTTGTGCCTGGCTGGCAGGTCATTGTGGATAGCAGTTGTGTTTGTAGCAGCCGGGGCTGGTAGCTCAGGGTGCTCAAAGTGGGCGTCCTGGGCCACACAGGCGCCCATGCTGAAGGCCGAACTGTCGTTGGCTATCTTGAGGGTGTATTTTGGTAGCGGTGTGCCTGCAGGTGGTGTAAAAATGTCCGCGAGGGATAAGGTAGTGCCCGTAAGGGCTTGAAGATTAGCGTTGTATTGGGCCAGTGGCCTGGTCGTGACCCTGATTGCGTAGCTACCGTGAGGTTTCCCTCGCACGGTGCCTGGGCGGTCTGACAAGCGGCGGCAAGGGTGGCTGTTGCCACCGATGCTCGCACCGCCCCAGCACCGCCCAGCGCAAATCAGTAGGAGTAGCAGAACTAGAGCTAGCTTACGCCTGCCATCTAGCTCCATCGCTCTGGCTCCAACGACGGCAGTCAACGAGGTCAACTTAGGTGATTCGAAGCTCATTCCAAAGCTCTACGCTTGCTCTAGCACGTCCTACCAACAGGACAGGGAGAGCTAGCTAGGGTGCTCCGGAAAATCGCGACGAAAATTCAAACCAAAAGTTATATATGTGTGTGCAGGAACATATGCTTTAGGAGCGCAGGCAGCTCCATGAAGCGTCCAGCTCCATGCTTCAGCAATTGTAGCAAGGACTCCACCGGGGCATTGGAGGTGGGACATGCCAGGAAGTACACCTCGAGGTGGAGGCGCAACCCGGTGCTGCATGGGCTGCCCTCAGCCATGGCCTGGATGTCCTGTTGGAACTGGTGCCACGTGCAGTGAGGGTCCCACACACCTGGGTCAGTATGCCCGTCATCCATGCGCAGGGCGGCACACTGCACCACCTTGGCGGCTACTTCTTTGCACGACTGCGGGTCTGACCCCCCCAGCGCAGCCATGAGGTGTGGCATGTCCAGCTGCCGTTTGCAGTGCTGTCACAATTTCGGTTTGAAATTTCGATAGCGATTTCCTGGAGCATCTACGCCAGTTCTCAACGACCTGTTAGCAGGACGGTGACGAGCAAGCTGAGAGCTTCCAAATGAGCTTCGATTCACCAAAGCCGAGTTGTAACCTCCGTGGACAGACAGCAGCAATGACGGTGGACGCGCCTGCAGGTAGAAGCAGGCGGTGGCTTATCGTCTTATGCGTTGTTCTGTGCCTGATCTGCGCTGGGCGGTGCCGAGCTGCGATCGGGACATGGTCCTTTGAGACCCCCCCGCAGCTTGAGCACCGCCCAGAAGTCTTTAAAAGCCGCGCAAACATGGCGTTGGCTATATGCCAACCTGCGGCCCTGTGCCACTACAACTGGGATTCTCCCAACAGCAATCTGCCACATACAAGCCCCGTCAAACGACGTGGTGCATTTCAACTACCAGCCTTGGCTGCTACAAGCAGGCACATCCAGCCGCCTGACACAGAATTACATGCTATACACAATGGCATGAAGGATCACCACCACCCTACAGTCCTCGCTGCTACAGCCAGGCACAACCAGCTGTCTCACACAGAGAAGCAAACCGTCCAAGTTGACATGCTGGCCGACAAGCTACATGCCGCTCAGCCCCACCACCACCTGCCAGCCCTGACCGTTGCAGGTTGGCATGACCAGCCGTATGACACAGCGATGCAAGCTACACATGTCGACATGCAGGCTGACAAGCTACATGCCGCTCAGCCCCACCACCACCTGCCAGCCCTGACCGCTGCAGGTTGGCATGCTCACCCATATGACACAGCGATGCAAGCTACACATGTTGACATGCAGGCTGACAAGCTACATGCAGCTCAGCCCCACCACCACCTGCCAGCCCTGACCGTTGCAGGTTGGCATGACCAGCCGTATGACACAGCGATGCAAGCTACACATGATGACACGCAGGCTGACAAGCTACATGCCGCTCAGCCCCACCACCACCTGCCAGCCCTGACCGCTGCAGGTTGGCATGCCCACCCATATGACACAGCGATGCAAGCTACACATGCTGACATGCAGGCCGACAAGATGCAGGCCGCTCAGCCCCACCACCACCTGCCAGCCCTGACCGTTGCAGGTTGGCATGACCAGCCGTATGACACAGCGATGCAAGCTACACATGATGACATGCAGGCTGACAAGCTACATGCAGCTCAGCCCCACCACCACCTGCCAGCCCTGACCGCTGCAAGTTGGCATGACCAGCCGTATGACACAGTTATGTTATACATACATGCTGACATGCAAGACATCCACCAACAACCATATCCTCCTCACCAACGACCACAGCCCACACACATCGGGATAATCTTAAGACAACAAGACAAACTGGTGAATGTGCTTATGCTCATTTTGATATGCACACACTTGCTTACCACTCTCTATCAACGCATGAACCACCCCCTAAAGCCAACAATCAAGGATTCCAAACGTTGCCTCAAGAAGCACAAGAAATTACTTAGCCGTATCAGAGCGACGGTTAGAACCACATGTTACAACCTTATGACAGGGATAGACGGTACTCAAGCAGCCTCTTGCGCCCTCTGCAAGCTGGCCAACACACTCAGGCAAATTAGCGCGAATATTCGACATCCTAGGGGGGTAGTTTTTTGATGGGGTTCGCCTCGGATTGTCCTTGCGACTCCAACGCCACTTGGCGCGTGTTGAAATTCTGAGTGTGTGAGCAGTTGGAGTGGAGGTACCTACAGTACTGTAGATGTCTACAGTACTGTAGATGTCTACAGTACTGTAAAGGTCTACAGTACTGTAGGGGTGTACAGTACTGTAGATATTTACAGTACTGTAGGCAATTCTTAAGCTGTTTTAGAGGCCATATATTTTAATTGTTCCTTTGCTTTTCATGGTGACTCTGTTTGTCTTGACGACTAGTACAAGCACATGGGATTCGGCGGCTGACAGTTGTGGTCATGAGATGTGTTCATGAGATGTTTGAATGAATCATGTCGTGTGCTGGCGCGCAAAGTAATAGACGAAGGAGCTTGTAAGAGCCATTCATACTTACACCATGATTGACAGACATTGCAAGGTCATTCAACATGTCTGTGAGTCATGCATGCCCTTGTTGCCTACTTGTCCATGGATTTGTTGCTGAATGGAACAAAGTACATGTCTCCCCCACCCTCCTTGTGCGGGAAGAAGGGCACCAGCAGGTGTGTGAGCTTAGCCCCATCTACCGCAAACCAGTTGTGAGGGCCAGCTGCTGAGTAAAGAGTGGATGGGTGCCGGCCAACAAGTGAGCGCTGCTGGCGCACCGGTGTGGGAAGGGGAGCCTGGTAAAGCTGCCTTTGGCTTGGCTTGCGCCCTGAACGCCTGACCTGTGTTGGGGCCTCCTCCCCCTGGCTGTCTGACTCATGGCCATCACCTTGTGTGCCTGGGGGTGCAGCTGAAGGAACTATAGCCGGCTGCTGATCTGCTTTCTGCTTCTTGCTGCGCTGTGTAGGTCGTGAAGGCTGCTTCCTTTTTGCTGGCACCCGCTTCTCTGCTGTTGCTGAGTCGCCATCAGCAAGGGGTGTGCCTCGTGCTACCGCTAACGTGTCTAGCTGTGGAACAGGGGTGGTGCGGTACAGTCGTGCCATGGCCAGGCGCAGGAAAACACCCTGCTTGTGTGGGTGCTCCACCCGCACCCAGAACTGGATATGTGATGCATATGGTACCTCCCCCCACACCGCAACCAACTCATGCTCCCCTGTGTATTGCCCGGGTATGATCTGGTAGTACTGGTTCATTACCCAGTTGCTGTTACGCACATGGACCTTGGTGTAGTCCACACTGTGCATGACCTGCCCGTTGCACGCTTGAAGTACTTGACACACTGGGGCACTGCTGGGCTGGCACCACTGACAGGATCTGCAAACACTGCATTGATGTCTGCATCGCTCCACTCTATGCTCTCAGCCAAGAACTCCTCCCTGAACTTGATGCATGCCTGGCGCACCCACTCCTCGCCTTCCCCACCATTTGGGCACTCACTGTAACCACACCCCAAGAGTTGGCACACCTCCTCCGCAGGCACTGGCTTAGCATCCCTGACACCCTTGCTGCTCTTCTTCTTCTTCTGGCCAGCAGCCTCTTTGCCCTCCTCATTCTCCTCACCCTCCTCATCCATTGTCTCACCCTCCTGCTCTTCAGCCCATGCATCCCTCCCATGCTTATGCCTGTGTGTATTGAACCACTGCTGCATCTGTCGGCTCAAGCGCTCCCGCAAACACATGGCCAAGGTCACCTGCAGCCCAGCAGCATGGGAGCCACTGAAGTGCTTGGCACGCTGCATGGCGCGCTCCACGAAGAACTCCGTCACCCAGCAAGCACGCCCGCGCTCACGCTCTTGATCAGGCAACCTGCATGCATAGCTCATGCACACTATATTGAATGTACCAGCGTATATATGACATGTTGTTTTCGATGGCCAATGTATGGTGGAGCATGGTGACACCCACCGGCAACACAACATATGGAGGTTGCTGGAGAACAAGGAAATCGGCACGTTCTCTCCCAGCCAGTCCTTCTCAGCCAGCAGGTAGGCATAGGTGTGAATGGCGTTAGCGCCCTCGTCCATACCCGCTTTCAGCCGGGCCTCATACAGTGCCTCAGCCTCCGGTGTCTTGTCTGGGCTTCGCTGCGGGTCTCCCTCTGTAGGGCATGATGACAGGGCCATGCAGTACTTCATGGTGTACACTCATGGTGCAGCTGTTGTGGCAATGTTGGTTACCTGATGTCAGGTAGTGCAGCACAGCCTTCACCAATGCCTTCCAAATGGGCAGGTGCCCGTTCTCCTCTGTCACGATGTCTCGAAACACGTACTGCCAGCCGTACCGGACGAAATGCATGGAGTCATCCATGATCCATCCCCTGCAGCAAGATGATGCACATCAGTGTTGTGAAGGGGAAGTTGTTTACATGTGTCATTGGACACCTACAGTACTGTAGACCTCTACAGTACTGTAGACCTTTACAGTACTGTAGACCCCCACAGTACTGTAGACCTTCAAAGTACTGTAGACATTTACAGTACTGTAGACCTCTACAGTACTGTAGACCTCTACAGTACTGTAGACCTCTACAGTACTGTATACCTTCACAGTACTGTGGACCTTCACAGTACTGTAGACCTCTACAGTACTGTAGACCTCTACAGTACTGTAGACCTCTACAGTACTTCAGACTTCTGCAGTACTGTAGACTTCTACAGTACTGTAGACCTTTATAGTATTGTAGACCTCTACAGTACTGTAGACCTTCACAGTACTGTGGACCTTCACAGTACTGTAGACCTCTACAGTACTGTAGACCTCCACAATACTGTAGACCTCTACAGTACTGAGACCTCTACAGTACTGTAGACCTCTACAGTACTGCAGACCTCTACAGTACTGTAGACCTCTACAGTACTGCAGATCTCTACAGTACTGTAGATCTCTACAGTACTGTAGACCTTCACAGTACTGCAGACCTCTACAGTACTGTAGACCTCTACAGTACTGTGAAGGTCTACAGTACTATAAATTTTAACAGTACTGTAGACCTCTACAGTACTGTAGACCTTCACAGTACTGTAGACCTCTACAGTACTGTAGACCTCTACAGTACTGTAGAACTCTACATTACTGTAGACCTCTACAGTACTGCAGACATCTACAGTACTGTAGGCTTCTACAGTACTGTACACCTCTACAGTACTGTAGACCTCTACAGTACTGTAGATTTTCACAGTACTGTAGACCTCCACAGTACTGTAGACCTCTACAGTACTGTAGACCTCTACAGTACTGTAGACCTCTACAGTACTGCAGACCTCTACAGTACTGTAGACCTCTACAGTACTGCAGACCTCTACAGTACTGTAGAGGTCTACAGTACTGTAGACCTGCACAGTACTGTGGACCTTCACAGTACTGTAGACCTTTACATTACTGTAGACCTCTACAGTACTGTAGACCTCTACAGTACTGTAGACCTGCACAGTACTGTGGACCTTCACAGTACTGTAGAACTCTACAGTACTGTAGACCTCTACAGTACTGTAGACCTCTACAGTACTGTAGACCTCTACAGTACTGTGGACCTCTACAGTACTGTGGACCTTCACAGTACTGTAAACCTCTACAGTACTGTAGACATCTACAGTACTGTAGACCTCTACAGTACTGTAGACCTCTACAGTACTGTAGACCTGCACAGTACTGTGGACCTTTACAGTACTGTAGACCTCTACAGTACTGTAGACCTCTACAGTACTGTAGACCTGCACAGTACTGTGGACCTTCACAGTACTGTAGAACTCTACAGTACTGTAGACCTCAACAGTACTGTAGACCTCTACAGTACTGTAGACCTCTACAGTACTGTAGACCTCTACAGTACTGTAGACCTCTACAGTACTGTAGACCTCTACAGTACTGTAGACCTCTACAGTACTGTAGACCTCAAGAGTACTGTAGACCTCTACAGTACTGTAGAACTCTACAGTACTGTAGACCTCTACAGTACTGTAGACCTCTCAGAGTACTGTAGACCTCTCAGAGTACTGTAGACCTCTACAGTACTGTAGACCTTAAGAGTACTGTAGACCTCTACAGTACTGTAGACCCTCAGAGTACTGTAGACCCAAAGAGTACTGTAGACCCTGCCAGTTCTGTAGACGCCTTTCAGACTATGCTCCACTCAGATCAGCACACTCACGTGAAATCCTCTGTGTGCTTCAGTTGTCGTCCAAACGTCACAGGGAAGTGCATGTCCTGGAAGCGCTTGATCATCGTCTCACGTGGACTCTCCTTGTCGTTGCCTTGGCGCTTGCTGAAAGGCCCGCTCTTGGAAAACAGCCACTGCATATGGTGCTTCACAACACCAAACAGGAAGGCGTGCGCGATGGGCACCACATGCAGCCACTTGGCCTGCACGTACTTGAGGTACTTGGTCACTATAGGCCGGCCCCAACACCCGATGTCTGGGCCCTTCACCCAGCCTCCCTCAACGGCTGCGCCACGAGTCTGCATGTCCTCCTCTGACAAACGATTCCGACGTTCCCACATCCAAGCCTCAAACCATTCGCCCACCACACCCCTGCCCACCACAGGTTCACCATCATGCCCCTGGCCACCAGCAGCTCCTCCACCAACCTCGCCACCACCACCCTCTGCCTCCTCATCACGCCCTTCAAACCGATCAGCATGCCCACCCTGATCACCTTGTGGTGCAGCCAAGCCCGCACCCTGGCTCGCACCCTGGTTTGCACCCTGGCCAACTTTTGGTTCAAAAAATCAAAAGAGTTTTGCGGCCTTAACACGACGCTCCAGACTCCTACACCCGACCCATCGGAACCAGCACGAGAAAAGAGCCCAAGAGATATGTGGAGTGCGACGACCAATACCGCGGGCACCCTCGCCCTTATCAGCCACTGCATCAACCTCCGTGGTAAGCACAACACCACTAGACATATTCTCATTGTGGCCATCTTGCTGACAGCTCTGTTGCAGACAAATCGCAACAGCGCACCGACAGCTTCAATACAGCAGCTATGGCCTACAGATCATAGCATCGAGGCTAAGCAGAGCTGCTTGCTGCGGTTACGAAATGTCGAGGTAGATTCGTCTGCAGGATCGTGTAGAGCTCCCCAGCGCAAGTTGACGCACCCAACTCCGCTCCTTGTCTTGCTTCCTACGGGCAAACTGACGTACTCAGCCCCGGTCCCTGTCTTGCTGTCCTCGGGCAAACTGGTGTACCCAGCCCCGATTCTGGCCTTGCTTTCCTCGGGCAAACTGGTGTACCCAGCCCCGCCTCTTGTTCTGCTTTCCCCGGGCAAACTGGTGCACCCAGCCCCGCATCTCGATTGGCTCTCCTCGGGCAAACTGGAGTACCCAGCCCCGCTTCTTGTTCTGCTCTCGTCGGGCAAACTGGTGCACCCAGCCCCGCTTCGGACCTTGCTTTCCTCGGACAAACTGGTGCACCCAGCCCCGATCTTAACTTGGCTTTCCCCTGGCAAACTGGTGTACTCACCCCGGTTCTATAAATTGCCGCCGCCAGATGCACCAACACCGCCTCATAATCTGCTCTCACCAAGAGGACAGTGGCACACACCCTTGCACCACCCGTCGTTCCTAGGTGAACAGCCGCATATAGCCCCGCCTCCCACTCAGACGAAAATCCACATCCTGCAACCATGCACCTGTCCTGTCCATGGCAGTGGAGACCCAAGACCCTGGCCCGGTGCTGACAAACACACCCCCACATGCCGTGCTGCCCCTGGTGCATCACACGCAGGGGAAGCAAGACTGAGGGCCATCCTTAACAACACGACGTACATCAACAAAACCATGCGAGGAGCCCTGCTGACTGGCACCCCGTATAGGGGCTCAACATCCACAGCGCAGCACAGCAGCCAGCGCAGGGTGGACGCCAGGTTTGCAGACATACCAGCCACAGCCCTGTCTGGCTGCACTGAGGGCCAGCTGGTAGAAGCAGCTCTCCTGGGGCACATCGTCAAGACTGTGCTAAACTGCCCAGGTGGCCAGCTGCCAAACCTTATGTACAGCACCAGCCCGGAAGCAACAGCCGTCAGAATCCAGCTCTGGCTAGAGGAGAAGAACATAGAAGGGGCCAGCACAGTCACCCACTGCCCTATGCGTCATTTCAGCCTAGGACAGACAGGGTACACCTGCCACCCCTACCAGTACAACGTCAAACTCCCCCCTGCTAGCATCAGCCGCTTCCTGGAGGCATATGAGACAGACCCCCCCCTTACAGACATCGCCACAGAGAAAGGGGTGGTGCAGGGCAGAATGCAGTGCACCTTGCTGGAAGAGCACCCTAGGAACAGCTCTCACACAATGAGGGTGCAAGCACACCTGCAGCTCCTGCCGGGTGCAGACTGCCTGGGCATTTGGCCACCTGAGCACATGCAGGGCGCTCATACACCGCAAGCCATCAGACAGGTCATGCACATCCTGGGCTGCGTCCTGGCTCTGTCAGATATGGGAGCCCCCCCCGGCAGCCTGGAGGCCTGGCGAGCATACGCAGCGCGAGTGCCCCTTTCTAGCCTTAGGCTGATGCAAGCCCTCAGCGTCAACGCCGTCACCCAGGAAAGGGGCCAACAAGCAGGCGCATACACAGCGCACAACACCACGCCAGCTCTAAGGGAGATGCTCACCGCCTGCCACAGCCTGGTGTTTGAGCTAGAGGGAATCCTCACCCTCCGGCTCAGTGCGGCGTCCCCCCCCCCCGCTGCCCCCCCATTGCATCGCCATCGGCAAGCCCACAGGCGGACCTGTCAGCCCATCAGAACTCTGTGACGTGCTATGGGCCCTGCACGATGCTCACCACCCCCCTGATGCGGTGGCTCCCTTGGTCAGTGCGCAGAGTGCTGAGGGGCAACGCTTGCGAGATATGCTGGCCCAGGGAGCCACCCTGCCTCTCTCCTTTGCCAACTTCGCTGGGGACATGCTGACCATGAAGCAACATGGATCCAGCAAGATGCTCCTGACTACCATCAAGGACCCCCTGACAGACCAGGCAAGCACTAGCACATACATTGCCACACCCTGTTCTAACATACAATACGCACAAGAAGTCGCAACCCTGAAAATGGCCCACACAATGGACACAAGCTTGCGACCGACTAGAACACATCAACACCATACATATGCTACACCCAAAACATTGTTTGCTTGTGCTATACAGGTGATTGCCAACGAGCATCCATTGGGCACGGTGGCCAGAGCTATCACAGCGTGCTGCACGCCAAATGGCCTGCCCCTCAGCAGCCACGGGGTCAGGGAGGCCCCCATCCTCTACCTCACGCCGGCCAGCAAGCAAGCCATGGTCAGCGCCCTGGCAGCCGCCCAGGACTTGGGAGGGGTAGTAGAGACGCAGCGGGGGCAAGTATGGATAGGAGTACCACGCAGCCTGGCAGGTGTCAGCGGCGGCATCAACCTCCCCATCTGGTTGAAGGAGGTGGGGACCCCCGTGGATGCGGCAGACCCGGCCACCCGAGCTAGGACTGCGAGCAGGAACACACGCTACACAGGCCTCCAGCATGTGCCGGACCAGGCGGCCCTCACCTTCAGGGCTATCGCAGCCGTCACAGACGGCATCACCATGCAACAGGTGGTGGGGGCCAACGCGGCCTATGAGCTACAGGGCAGGGCCACCACCTACCTGGTGGAGGCACGCGTCGTGGACCACAACGATGCCAAATACACCCCAGCTGTGCTACGGGCCCTTACCCATGAGGGCAGCACACAGCCCACTCCCCAGCCGGCGGCAACCAGCAGGGGATGGGGAACCAGGGCTGTTGCAGTAGCGACTCAGCTCCAGGCCGCCCCGCCCCGCAACACCACCGCGACCACAGCCCCCATCCCACCCACTGGAGGCGCAGCGGCAAGGGCCCCTGGCAGGGGAGGGGCGGGAGGCCGGGGCCGGGGACCCAACTCCGTCCCAGACCCATCAGGCAGAGGCACCAGCAGGGGTCCCTCCCCCAACCTGGTGAGGGGCGCCTCGTCAGGGGCATGGGCTGGCAGAGGCACCAGCAGCAGAGCCAGCAGCGACAGCAGTATCGCGGCTTTTGACGAACTCGCCATCGAGGCGGGCTTCCTCTACACTGCACAGGTGACACACTGCACACAACCCGCAGAGCAGAACCACCAAGTGCGCAGCAAAGAGTACATGCACACACACTACGGAAGAACACACACGATTGACAATCAACACCCTACCAGCCTGCCGGAAGGGCCACATCAACCCCACAATCCTCACACATTGCCATGCAGGCCCCTACCAATGAGACCGGAGGCAACGACGGGGCAACCCTTGAGAACAACGCAACGCTGGTGGACCCCCTGCCCCACACAACAGGTGACAGCAGCACCCACGGAAACACGCTCCCCCACTGCGCTAGGCTGCATGCCCTCAAGGTCACACCACTCAGACAGACTCATCGCCTGGCTAACACCGCCCCACCAGGAGCACACCACAAAATATACCAATAATGGTAGGACACTCTACCACACACAGATGGCACTGCCCACAAGCGCAGGTGACAATGACCCATCAGGCGGAGCTGACACCACCCAGGAGGGGGCAACCCAGCGAGACCTAGCGGGGTCCAGCGGCATCCAACGGGCTGGAGGACGTACCCAGGTCAGCACCACCGCACATCACCATAGCATGCAACCTAGTAGCACTATACTCAATGTTATACACCACACCCATATGCCACGACAGGTACACACACCTGCCGCTAAACTCACGCATACCCGCAGGTACACTCACCGGCCCTTACCCCAGGAGCAGAGAGGGCTGCCCGCCGACAGCGCCATGGGAGCTCAGGCGGGGGCAGAGGACTCAACCTCTCATATATCTCCAAGATGGACTCCGTATCAGCTGAGGATCATAACCCAGGTGTGCAATAATAAGCCGCACCATGGACATACCTGGAAGGGGCCCATAGACCTCACCACTACCACACAACACATACTCACACCCACACCGTGTAACTGCACAGGCGGCTCACCCATGGAGGAGGAGCAAGAGGAGATGCCTAAGGAGGGCACCAAGACGGCGGTGAGCAGACCAGCCACACAAGCCCACCGTGTGACACATTGCACCACCCCCAACCACACCGACAGGAACGAGAAGTCAATGGGCCTTGCAGGGCAGACCCTGTTGTCTCAACATGGCCCCCCACCACCGCACACCAACCACATACCTATCACCAATCAGGACAGCTTGCACCATGCCGCCCACATGACTGCAGGGGACTGGACCCAGCAACTAAAAAATGGGCACAGCAAACCTGGACCTCGTAGCAAGCAGCAACCTGGACAGGCAGCTGCTGGAGCTAGCTGGGCCCGGGAGCCCAGCGGGGTTGGAGAGGTACCAGGGAGGATAAGTACTTATGAGCTCGCAGAACATGAATGCCACACAGTATCTGAAGTAGAAATGGGTATGCTAGATGGCGACTTGGGCTGGAATTCAGACCCTAGCACTGCAGAACCCCAAGCCTCACAAGCTGAGATAGGACACCACATAGGGCACCGTGCACATCCTACAGCGGACAGCAGCCTCCTACCCTTGTGCATTGGTAATCTGAATGTAAGAACTATGGGCACTACCGCTACTGAGACGAGCACACACATGAACCTAGACTATACCACCCACCCATGCCCCTCCAACGCAACTCAACTTGGACGAACCTATCACCTAGACACACCTATCCTCATCGCCATCCTCATAGGATGGTGTGCGACACAACGACACCAACCACAGATACCTACCCCGAAAGACTCCAAACGTTGCCTGGCACGACAAAGAAGAAAGATCACGCGCCTCAGGGCCATAGTACATATCACGACATACAACACATTGCGAGACCTCACCGGTATAGTGCCTATCACTACGGCCATCTGTAGGATCTCAAATAGATTCTACCTGCACCTGAAGGGAGGGCACAAGAGCTACTCCCGGACAGTCAGCCAATACAACACAACCATACAGGCCTACTGTACCTATCAGATCAGGGGAACTGAGAGAACCACGGCAACGGCACGACACCAGGACCCCACATGGAAACCCTCGTTCACCGTTGACTACTTCATATCATGGCTACTACTCGCAGCCGGGGACGTTGAAGTCAACCCTGGCCCATGCCCCAGTGGGAGACAACATCCACATGACATCCACAGGACAACACATACCCCACACCCCAACCCCAACCCCTTGTTTTTTGAAGCACAGGTGAACCGCAACTGCCAGGCCCACTCCCTCAACAATGCAGCCGGAAAGGAATGGGTGAAGCCTGAGGACCTACATAACTTTTTGACAGCCTGGGATACAACACTACACGACGAAGGCGACAAACAGGCGTGGCGTACCGCGCACGGGCAAGGGGGTGCTTTCAGTGACGAGGTCATCCACCTCTACCTTAGGACCAAATACGGCCTCACTATTACGAGGGTCGCTCACCTACGCAACACAGACGACTGGAACGACGACAACCTCGACACCATAGCGATAGAGTATGCCACACTCAACCTCTTGTGCAAAACGAACGGCCACAGTATGGCGCTCAGGAAGTTGGGCGGGCAGTGGAAGCTCCTAGACTCCGACAGCCCCAGTAAATCAGCTATAGCCATCTGCGAGCTGTCGCGCTCCTACACGACACACTTCCACGAGGTGTTCGTCATCGCACCTGACCCGGCAGCTACACCAGCCCAAACCATGGCCGCCACCCGACAGGGTATTAGCCACATTATCAGCCACAAGGAAGACAACCGGAACCCGTCCCAATGCTACATGGAAAGGCAATACAAACAATGTTGTCTTGTGCACGCCATCAACATGGCCATAGGGAAACCCATGATCTGGCCCGAAGACGTCATCACCCACTGCAAATCACTCTACACACACATCCAAGGCCTAGCCAACCAGGCAAGGCAGGAGCACAGGATAATACCACTACGTAGCAGCCTCCCACACATCTACGAGGAATCTGGCAACTTTACCATCTCCACCATAAACCACTACCTATACCACCACCACAAGGACCTCCACCTATGCCCTATAACCACCACCACCACCACCACCACCACCACCACCACCACCACCACCAACATCACACCCGAGCTCCTCACCACGCTCACGGGCAAGACGGACAGCTACACTAACACAGCCGCCATCCTCATTACTCACAATCACGCTACCACCATCCGCCACATTAACAACGCATGGCACTGGTTGGACTCGGAGCAAGGCCGCCCATGCCGATTGGACACCCCGGAAGACTGGCTTCAGCTGAAGGGTACACTCGTCCAAATCAAAAAGGGCGACGCGGCTGATACCAACCTCATCCATCCACTATGCTGGCTAGCTGACCCAACAAGGCGCGCCACAACGGAACAGCTGGAACAACATCTACGTACCACCCACATCGATCTTACTACCCAAGACCTGGGCACACAACCCGCGCACAACCCTCGAACAGACCGGCCGCTACCCACTGCACAACCAGCGAGTTACAAGCGCATACTAACAGCCACAGAAGACACCCACCCGACAGACAAGCAGGCCCGGCCGCGACTGCGCCAGGTCGCCCCCACAGTCACTCTCCCCACTCTACAAGACCGGGCAAGCAGCAGTAAGCGGCCCACGACATCGGGCACCATCGTAGACAAAAGACGGACCAAACCAAGAGCGCATACCAAGGACTCACACACGCAGACCCTGATGTACAGATACCTAAACACAGCCCCCACCCCACCCCCCGCCGCCATCCCCACAACACCGCCACCCCCCACCGGTAACCTACCTGAGCACCCAGGACCACACCCACAACACAGCACCTTGCCAACCCGGCAGCCACAAGCAACACACAATCGACAGCATATCACACTAACGACCCTGAACGTCAGAAGCCTCCATAGGTCCAGGAACGACGTCCTAAACCATGTGCATCAACACAGCCCGGACATCCTGATCCTAACTGAAACCATGACCCAGCCCAAGAGCAATAACCCAAGCTCTGGCTGGCTGAGGCGCGTCATGCCAGACTATACGACACACCGACACAGAGGCCACAGTGACGTCCTAATAGGCATCAAACACCACTTAGCCATCCAAATGAAAACCACTATGCTTCCACCGAGCAACGACGCCGAGATAAACGCACGATGCGTCATCCTGACCCTCAACCAACACCAGTGCGAACAGCTCACCATCATCGCCACGTATTGGCCGTCGGGAAACAACGGGGACGCGCTGTTAATGCGAGGAAAAATGCAAGAGCACATACGAACAGCCACGGGCCACCTGCCCGGCTCACTCATCCTGGCGGGAGACATCAACGCCACGATGAAAACAGAGGATCGTTCCGAGCACACCGAATACACACAAGACAGCATGATGAGGGGGTTCGCCGCAGAAATGCACCTGAAGGAAGCTGACCCCGGCGACCGGGCCTGGACCTACCAGCAACCGCACTGCAACAGCCGCATCGACGCTATTCTAACACGCGACGCAAGACACGGCCCTGAGCACCGCACGCACGTCGATACCAACGTCTATCTGAGCGACCACAGGCCACTCACCGCCACATTGAGTACAGCCCGCCTGGGCATAGACCTGGCAGCCCCACTCAAACCACCGAAGCACAACCACACCATCCTCACCACCCCCATTACCAACAAGGACAGGGAAGCCTACCGCCTGGCAGTGCAACAACCCAGCTCAGGCGTCCCACAATTGCATGCAGAACTGACAGCCTTCTTAGCCCCCATATACACAGAGGCTACCCACCACCTGGCTACACTTGGCAAGACCAACCCTCAACAACCACAGCGTCTGACATCAGTGGCAGGACGCCCGGCCAGGGAAGCCGTAGACACCGCAGCCACCATGCTCACAAACCTCCTACAAACCTGCAGGACGGCAGCCATAAAGACATGCAACACTAAGACCCTCACAAGGGGAGGCCAGCACTACCAACGCAGGACCATGTGCAGGATTAGACTGGCACTGGGCAGAAAGCTTAAGACCGCTAGAGACCTCAGCCGGAAGGCTAACTCCCTCTTTAAGCAAACCAACGTGCACCCGACAATCGACGAACTCATTCTAGGGACAGATGCGATAAACGAAGAGATCAGGGACGCGGTGCAAGCGCGACAGGGTGAAGACCCAACCGACAATTACGTGCAAACCGCGCTCGCCCAACTGACCAATACGTACCGCGACCAAATCCACCAACTAGACGACGATGACTCCGCACTCGCCGTCGCACAAGCTCGCGTCAGAATGCAACAACTGATCAGCACCCAGCCCAAGAAGGCTAACAAACGTATCTTGCGCCCGTCCCGCACCGACCACAAAGGCCTACAGGCGCTAGCTGACCCTGACACCAAAACCATATGCACAGCCCCTGCCGACCTCAACCGGATAATCACCGCCGCATATGGGCAGAAGCTGGCGGCCCCGACCCCCAAGACTGGCCACTACACTAACACACAGACACGAAACTACCCGTGGGCTCGCGCCAAAGCCGACGACGCCTTCGCATTACACGCATGCCCAAACATACACTGGCTGCACACAGCCATCATGGACAAGGCAGGCTTCCAGGAATGCATCAGCAGGCTGTCAGGAGGCAAGGCCCCGGGACCAGACGGGGTGGAGAACGAGATCATCAAGATGCTGCCATGGGAGATGCGGGAAACCATCCACCAGCTCTTCATCATCATGTGGGCAACAGGTTGCACACCCACAGCATGGAAAACCAGTGACACATGCCTCCTCTACAAGGACAAGGGGCAAGAAACGGACCTCAACTCCTACAGACCTGTGGGCCTAGCCAACACCGTTTACAAGCTGTGGACCAGCCTCATTACCAAGACGCTGTCTGAGTATGCTGAAGCTAATGGGATGCTCAGCAAGAACCAGGCTGGGTTCCGCTCCCACAGGAACACCACACAACAGCTGCAGATGCTTGTCATGGCCCTTGAGGATGCTAAACTGGCCAAGGCAGATATCTACGCACTCCTGGTCGACTTCACCAGTGCGTTCAACACCACGTGCCAAGACAAACTACTCTGGATCATGCATGACCTAGGCTTCCCCACGGACGCGACTGACGCTGTAAAGGACCTATACACGGGCGCTACAACGCGCTTTAAAACCCCGTACGGCCATACTGACCCGGTACCCGTAAACCGGGGCACCATACAAGGCGACTCTCTCTCGCCCTTCCTATTCCTCATTTACATTGAACCCCTCCTGCGATGGCTGCAAGTGGGCGAGAGGGGCTATAAATTCAAATCAGCAACGGCCGACAGCGGGGAACGCGCCACCGTCAGCAGCATCGACTATGCTGATGACATAGCCATACTCTGCAACACCCTTCGCAACCTCCGATGCCAAGCGGACAAACTCTCAGCCTTCTCGGACTGGGGTCACCTCATCATCTCACACAGTAAAACCCTCGCTACAGCGGCGCTCCATCACTCGGTCGAAACAGGCATGTGCAGCAACGCGGCCGAAGCGGACAAGCGGGCCCGCCAACAACTCCAAACCGTCAGCCTACAAGGGAAACCCGTCACCTACCACCGCCCGACCTCACCTTTCACCTACTTGGGTGTGCTCATCACCATGACGCTGGACTGGAAACCACAACACACCGCTATGATCACCCAGCTCCGCCAGAAACTCGAGAGACTCAGACGCTCCTTTGCTAGCGCTAGGCAGGCCATACACATCATCCGCACGGCCATCATACCCAGCCTAGCCTACAGCTTCTGCGCCGTGCCGTGCACCCCAGGGGACCTTGAGCTGTACGACAGGTCCATCAATCAATGCGTGAAGCTCAAACTCAGACTCCCCCTGGGAACGCCCAATGCCATCATCAGAGAAGACGCTGACAAACTAGGCATAGGCATTAGCTCCACTGCCCAAGAATATCACGCCCGCAACACGACAGCCCTTACACACAGCCTCCAGTCCACAGATGTGGCACACGCCCACATCTCGAGGAGCATGCTGCACAAACAAATCACATGGCTCAATACCCAGGCAAGCACACAAGGACACCGCATGCTCACCCTCCTTCATCACACCCTTAGAGCACGGCAGCTAGTCTATGCCTCTATATCCGGGCTATCGGCCACAGAAGAGGGGCTACCTCTCTATCATGAAGAATGCCAAACACTCGGCCGCCTCATCACACAGGCCAGCAGCTCTCAAGCACACGATGTCGTCAGCGCCAGCATCACCTGCCTCAAAAGCCTAGGCGTCACGCACGCTTCTGAACTCAGCTGCAAGGGAAACACACACATCATCACCGGTAGCATGCTCACATCGCAGTACGGAAAAAAGGTCAAGCAGAAGCACATCATCGCCCTCAACAAACTTGCAGCCATGGCGGCCCAACCCTCATGCCCAGACGCGACCGCAACGCGTGCCATCCGAGACAGCCGCAACACATCACTCGACCTCCCGCCCGACCAACGCAAAATCACAACATGGGCCGCGGGCCTCACGGAACTTGCGCCCACACCCGCAGTGCCTGACACCAGAGCTCGCTACATGGATATGAAAGCGTATGCGGTCATGCACGCAACGCAACCAGCAACGGCGGACCGGGCCGCAGCGGCACCCGCAGTCCATGAGGCCATTCGGACGAGCTCACGACTGCTGAAACGAGAGCAACGAGCAACAAAATCGGCCCCAACGAAGCCCAACCCACCCAAGGCGGGCACGAAACGGAACAATGAGGGCAGACAGACCCAAACTATCCCGCAAGATATAGTGCGCATAGTAGGCCTTGACCTCCCAGGACTTTCCAGCTGGAAGGTGGATAAAGCCTGCCAATGTAAATCCAAGAATCTAGGCTGCATACTTGGGGCCATGTACGGCCACCAAGAGGCCATTACCAGCATAGATGGCTGGCAATGGGACGGCATCAACAAGGAAAACTACTACAAGGTGCATTGGAAGCCCACAGTCATAGATAGATGGGCATTACCACTATGTGCAGAAGAAGGCTATACACCCACACACATAGAGACCATCAGCAGGGAAGAGGCTAAAGACGTATGCACTTGTGAGCTGTGCTGGCTACCAAGAGGAGACAGCCCAACGTGCCATAACTGCAAGAGGGCCTACCACCCAGCCTGCCTAGATGAAGCCCACCTGTCAGGACACAAGGAACCAGGATACTGGCTGTGCCCTATATGCAAGTTCGGCAGCAATGACTTTAAGACAACCATGCGCCAGTCAGCGCACTCGGACCTCATACGAGTACACTGGCACCCCACTCTCGAACCGGCGCCGCTCATCACGGCACACCTGGACTACATGGCAAAGCGCAACGACTACGACGAGGAAAACAGGCAGATACAAGAGGCCAGACATGCGAGGCCCGACGCGCACCTGCCGGCCCACACCCGACAGGGACTACCGGACCCGCACACCTGGCTACCCCGGTGCACCAACCTGCACTCGAAGGCCACCTTTCACACCTACCCCATCAACCCGCAGACGGACATCGTCGGGACGGGCAATTGCGAAACCTTCCTCCAACTGCACCCCCACATGACCGCCCCCGCGATGAGCCTCAGCACGGGGGAGCCCATTATGCCACGGCACGACTTAGTGCAACACGTAACGGTCCACGACGAGTCGGGTCGCACAGTTGGCCTCCTGACAAAAGACCAGCACCAACATCTACACGCTTGGTTACAACACACACCACACACACGCAACCTGGCCACAGAGGCAGTGGCCCTACTAAGGAGACAGGACGCACAGAGCAGCCACCACCCCATGAGAGGGGCACAAGACAAAGCCATTAACACCCTACACACCACACGAAGCTTTCCAAGCACCGTGCAAAGATGGGCTGATCCACTCACAGTTAGACCAGAAACCACCACCTATTGGAGCCCTGACACCAACGACACGGCCTTTGGGGCACACCACAACTGCCTACTGGTTCGCCACACTGGCTTATCCACATGGAACGTACCGGCAGATGATGTTGTGGCACTGAAATGCGTTAACCATGCTATACATTCAGCTACTCAAGAGGAGGCCATGGCAACCATCATGCTGATCCCTGGGAAAAAGGGCATCTCCTACCCTAAACACATTGACACCCTGCGGCGGTACCCTGAGTACTGCCAGCACCTGGCTAGCATACCCCCCACCAAGACCAGATGCCCCAAGCCAGGCAAGCACGCCAAACTCCACATCTACGTCATTTGGAATGCAGCAGGACAACAACTCGTCACCAAAGGCAACCCCCAAGGTTGGCTGGCTAGCACTGCCACTGCCCTCCACCCTCAACGAGACACACACCCAATCCGCAACAGACCAACGAATCAAAGCCAGCCAGCCACACCCCCTAGCGGTCACAAACAACATATGCGCTTGCCGCTGGACAGGGACCTCCCCACCTCGGGGCACCAACGCAGCCACGAACAACTCACGCACCATTCCACGACGCAGCCACGGATGGCCATCACCGAATGGGCCACGATCGCGTACACGGACGGCAGCTGCATTAAGACCTCGGGGGCAGCTCCGGAGAGCGTCGGGGCGGGGGTCTATATCCCGGAGAACAACGTCCTCATCACAGCCGCCCTAAACGACCCAGAAAGCAAAACCATTAACAGGGCGGAACTCACGGCGATACACGCGGCACTCAAAGCGGGGGCCAAACGTATCGCCACCGATAGCCTTTGCTCCCTCTACCAGATCCGCAGAGCCCTCGCTAACCCGATGTCGCTCATCACCCACAGACACAACGACATCCTGACCGCTATCGCCACCCTCATCATCGACAGCCCCGCCACGATCCACTTCTACAAAGTCAGGGCCCACTCGGGCATCATCGGCAACGAAGGCGCCGATGCCCTCGCCAAGTATGCGGCGCTACACCCAGAGCTCGCCAACACCCCGGCCTACAGCCCGACCACACGGAATGAGACGAAGAACTGGCTCAGCAACGAAACCGACGGCGAATCCCCCGCCCCATTGCCGGATTGCCGCCAAAGCGTGCGGGCACACATGCACCGCAAGCACAACCTCGGTCTTGCCAATCAAGACAGTATCTACTACCAGATGACTCAGGAGATCACCAAAGCCGCGGCGAAAGGAGCAGGCGAAAGAGTGATGATCGACACGAACATCTCCACCCACGCGCAACGCACTGCCCTACTCTATCGTACCGGAGGGCTATACAACCAGAAACTAGCTATGCGCTGGAAACGGGCGACTGATGACCGATGCCCGCTCTGCGGGGAGGCGGATAGCGCCACTCACCTCCTCTCGGGCTGCAGCGAGACACTACCGATGGTGCAAGAAAGGCACAACGGGGCGGGCCGCCTCATCACTAAAGCTATAAGCAAGGGAACCCTAGGCGGGTACATCAGCTTTGCGGACACCGGCAGCTGGGAGAAGGGCGCTAAGGAAAGCCTGGACCTCCCGAGCGACACGCTACACACAACACTCCAAACACTCGGACTGAAACCAGAAGATACTAAACACACCACTAGGCCGGATATTCTCATGGTGCTCCCTCATAAGAAGGCAAGCAAGGACGGCAAAGACACCAAGCGGGTCTGTATCATAGAAATCAAATACTGCTCGGACTCACGGTGGACGGACCAATTAAACAAGGCACTCACTCAACACACCCACTTAGCCGAGACCATACGCAAGGAAGACCATATGGTCGCTATCATACCAATCCTACTAGGCATAGGGGGCATAACCTACGAAGCGCACACACGGCAACACCTCCTAACCCTCGGGATCACACAAGCCAACACTACCAAGCTGCTCAACAAGTTAACTAGGCACGCTATGGAGGCAGCCCACTCTATTGCAAAGACAAGCTACAGACTCAGGGCTACCAAAGGGGGGGGAGGGTAGGGGGGACGCCTCTTCTTTGGCTGGATGGTGGGAGCAGGCCGCGCCCCAGGCGGTAGCTCCTCCCTTAATGCACGCCGGTGAATACCGGAGTAGTCTTCTTCTTCTTCTTCACCCTGGCCAGCGCCCTGACCTCCACCCTGGCCTGCACCCTGGCTTCTCAATCCTGCACGCCCAGGGCCACCTACAACACTAGCCGCCCTGCCCGTATGGCGACCGCCTCTCCCCACCCCAGCACCCACGCCAGCATCTTCTTCAGGGGGGGGAGGAGGATAGCGGCTCAGGTCTGGCACCAACACCTCCACCGGCAGCCAGTACCCCTTGGGGTGCACACCACCGTCACCAGGGGTCCGCAGCCAGCACCAGGCACAGTTCATGCAAGCACCATGGCCAAGACTCTTCATCAAACACATCCTGCAAAGCACCATGCATCATTGGCCTTACACCCAACCAGTTGGTGGTGTATATGTTACCCTTACTCACCGAGCCGGAGTGTCCGCCACCACGCTAGCCAGCATAGGGTATAGCCGGATCTTCGTGGCCTCATTGGCACCACGGTAGCCTTTGGGGGCGTGCAGGTGGACCCAACTGTCGCGCATGCTTTCATCAAGCGAGTCACGGAGGTCCACCAGCAACTGCCAAACACATTAGCTACTTGTTAGTCATGTATCATGATGTGGTGGTGGTGATGAGCTTGTTCACCTGGTTCACGCAGCCCTCCACAAACTTGGACTTGTCAGCACCCAAGATCACTCCCACAATAGCCCAGGTCTCGTCCTTGCTCATGTACTTGGTGGGCACATCCATGACCTGGGGTGGACGCGCCTCATTTGTATGGGCTAGAGCTCAGGCTAGGGCTAGGGTTAGGGCTAGGGCTAGGGCTAGGGCTAGGGCTAGGGCTAGGGCTAGGGCTAGGGCTAGGGCTAGGGCTAGGGCTAGGGCTAGGGCTAGGGCTAGGGCTAGGGCTAGGGCTAGGGCTAGGGCTAGGGCTAGGGCTAGGGCTAGGGCTAGGGCTAGGGCTAGGGCTAGGGCTAGGGCTAGGGCTAGGGCTAGGGCTAGGGCTAGGGCTAGGGCTAGGGCTAGGGCTAGGGCTAGGGCTAGGGCTAGGGCTAGGGCTAGGGCTAGGGCTAGGGCTAGGGCTAGGGCTAGGGCTAGGGCTAGGGCTAGGGCTAGGGCTAGGGCTAGGGCTAGGGCTAGGGCTAGGGCTAGGGCTAGGGCTAGGGCTAGGGCTAGGGCTAGGGCTAGGGCTAGGGCTAGGGCTAGGGCTAGGGCTAGGGCTAGGGCTAGGGCTAGGGCTAGGGCTAGGGCTAGGGCTAGGGCTAGGGCTAGGGCTAGGGCTAGGGCTAGGGCTAGGGCTAGGGCTAGGGCTAGGGCTAGGGCTAGGGCTAGGGCTAGGGCTAGGGCTAGGGCTAGGGCTAGGGCTAGGGCTAGGGCTAGGGATAGGGATAGGGATAGGGATGGGCATGGACGTGGGGATGGGGTTGGGTTGGGGTTAGGGATAGGGATAGGGATAGGGATAGGGTTAGGGCTAGGGTTAGGGTTAGGGTTAGGGCTAGGGATATTTGCTCATACCTGCAGAACAATAATCCCGACGGACTGTGTTTCAGTGATCTTCACCCAATCGATGCCCAGGCTCAAGCGCACTGCGTACGGGTTGTCGAACTGGTCAGCTCCCACGCTGTCTCGCATGAACTTGCCAGCCTCACCTGTGCTCATCCAGCAATCCGTTAAGTGTGTTCTATTCAACCACGCTGCATATGATCAACGTTCACTCACTGGCATAGAAAGATCCCGGGCCCTTGTCCACGTCCCGGTTGAACCACATTTGCATCCCGGGGCTGAGGAGAATGGTATTCAGGGTCTCCTCCAGTTCCAGGTAGAATAGCTCTGCTCGAGGCCGCAGGTTATTGCGGTCACCTATAACATCATGCATGAGTACCACCTGTTCACAACACATCCCTGCCCTCTGTGGTATTGGCCATGCAGGTTGTCTCACCCTCAAAACGTGAGAGCTTGCACTTGGGGCACACCTCCTTCTCGTGCAGAGTCCACTGATCTCTGCAACGCATGTCACAAAGTCATGGGTTCACCCCTGACCCTCCGCTTGTTTTGGCATGGCAACATATACAACCTGTGGCATAGGACATGGGTCATGGGTCATGGGTACTTGGGAAAACATAGCACCCACCGGGGCAGGTGGCCAAAGGTGTGCCCACAGGGACGCTCAGCCGTGCCGTTGCAGACATGGAGCCGACTCTCTGGCTGGTCAAAGGTCTCCAAGGTTTGTCGGTACAGGTACGGAGTGCTGGGGTGGTTGTGTGGCGTGCGTAGCTCCCCTTGTCCGAACATGTAGCCCAGCTCCAGCAGGTGCGCCTTCAACACCTTGGCGTCAGGATTGATGGCTGTCATCCAGTTGTGGATCCTCTCCAAGTTGTCGTACGTGGTGGTCATGGGGTGCCATGCAGACACAGGCTCACTCAAGCGTCGCTGGATGTCTGTTGTCCTGCAACGCCTCCTCCCCTTCTCCAGACGGGGGCCCCTGTCTCTGCTGTCCCCCCCCCTCCTACTGTTACGAGGGCGGCCAACACTACGTCCACGGGAACGGCCCTGGCCTCGACCTCTGTCCACACTGCCGCCTCTCCTGCCTCGTCCACCTCTGGCAACACCTTCACCTCGTTGTGCATGCTGGGCTCCGCTGTTGCCTCTGTTGTTGCGTTTTCCACTGTCATCAGAGCTGCTACCTGTGTCCATTGACTGCTCAGATTCTTCAGACTCAGACTGGGAGGTGGTGGTGGAGGATTGGGAGGTGGTGGAGGATGCATGGGGGCAGCCCATGGAGCATCTGGCACCAACACAACAACCCTTTGCATTGCCGCTGGGTGGGCTGCCTGTTGCATTGCCACTGGGTGGGCTGCCTGTTGCATTGCCACTGGGTGGGCTGCCTGTTGCATGGGGTGAGGGGGGGAGGGGCGGGGGAGGGAACGGAGGGGAGGGGGGATTCACAGGGCTCAATCCAGGTGATGCCATGCCACGAACTGCCGTGGGCCCACTAACTCCGGCCCTCCTTGGCTGCTCCCCCTCATCTGTCTCCATGTCGTCATTGCCTCCCAACCAACCTTCTTCTCGTCTGCTCCTTGACTCCACCTCTGGCCGGAGAACAAGGTCATCGTCATAGTGACGGGCCAGCAGGCGCCCTGCATCTCCTGGGCGCAGTGGAGCCTTTTCTGGCCGAAGAACAAGGTCGTCCTCATAGTGACGGGCCAGCAGCCGCCCTGCATCTCCTGGGCACAGTGGCGCCACCTCTGGCCGTAGAACAAGGTCGTCCTCATAGTGACGGGCCAGCAGCCGCCCTGCCTCTCCTGGCCGTAGTGGAGCCTCCTCTGGCCGAAGAACAAGGTCGTCCTTGCATTGACGGGTCAACAGGAGCCTTTCATCTCCTGGGCGCAGTGGCTCTCCATTTGACAGACGGTGAAGGAGGGATTGTGGAGGCGGAGTTGTGGGATGGGAGGGTTGAGGAGCAGGGGGGGGAGGTGGGGGGGGGTTGGGAGGCTTTGGGTTCCTACCGGGACGTTGTGGCGGCGTTGGAGAGCAGGGAGTTGGGTGGGATGAATCAGGGGGTAGGGGTGGTACCGGGCGGCCTAGGAAGGTGGTGGTGGAAGGCCGTGGCGGCCACACCTGGGAGGGAGGTGGCCAATCTACTGGTGGACGCGTTGGCCTCAGCGGTGTGGGTGGCAGGCCTGGGAGCGGTGAGGGTGAGGGAGGAGGCCAATCTGGTGGGGGACGAGCTGGCTTGGGGGGTGTGGGGGGCCGTGGCAGGGGACTAGGCGAGGGAGGAGGCCACACAGGTTGGAACTGGTTGGAACGGGGTGGGGAACGGGGTGGGTGTGGGATCCCCGCTTGGGATTGTTGTCGAGCATGCTGCAATCGATGAAGTACATAGGGTAAATTGCGCTTCGTCACCATAAAGTCAGTCCAATGTGACAAAGCGCGATGCCTGCAACCAACGTCGACCGCCGTAAGTAAACGTCGCCTACTTTTAGCATCGCCATGTCGGCCACATACGAGGGTTGGGAGCGCGTCTCCGGTGGTTCTTGTGATGGCTGGGCGATGTTGGGACGACGAGGAGACCGGGTTGGGTCTGCATCAGACCAATCACGAGTCACCGCTGTTTTAGACTTTGGCCTAGCCGCTAGCTGTCACTATGGGTCCTGCGTGGTTGCCCCACCTGGCCGTGGCCGTGGCATTTATTTGTGATGGGCCGTGCTAGACAAGGCTTTCAGCTAGTATGTGGTAGTGTGGGTCGCCCCTTGCGCTGTCGGCGGTGGCTGATGCGGGTCGCGACTGTTGGGTTGGGTGTGGTGTTTGATGCAATACACAAGCGCAAAAATCGGACCCGCACTCATTGCTGTGTGCACTATCCCTCCCTCGTTGCTCAGTCTTTAATCACCAATGGCCGCCGCAACCATCATCGATGTAGAGGTCATCTTCAATGTTGGTGGCGGTAGTGAAAGCGACCCGATGAGCATTCATCGCGGCCAAGAGTCATTCACCGCTGAAGCCATGGTAGCGTTTCTGAAGAAAACGGGTAACTTGTATCGGGTGTACCTCGATGAAGATCGTGAGCCGGTTCTTGAGGTGCCCTATACTCCAGAGGACTACACCACCATGGCAGGCCTCATGGTTAACCTGGGGACCAGCCTGATTACTTGGCGTAATCTGTTTGACACGACTGGCCTAGCGTTCGTGACATGGAGGACTGAGACCGGTGGCATCGTCATCGAGGTGTACCTGTACCCCTTGGCCACGTCTCAGCAGGTGCTTGCCTCATCCCCCCTACATGCATTCAAAGCCTGATGTGGTAGGCGTATGTTGACTTTGCATGCGATTGTGCAGGGACCTGGTGAGGAACAGGCAACAGAGCCCCTACTGGACGCCATGTCGCAGGGGGCAGCCAGCGCACAACCTGTCAGCCCACAGTCAGGTGCCGACAGGGCCTTAGCTCCCCCTGCAGCCCTGAGGAAACAGAAGGATGCCGCTGGCCCCTCGAAAGAGGCAGCCCAACCCCAGCCGCCCAGATCAGCAGCTGCAGCAGCAGGACGTAAACCAGGTCCTGCAGCAGCGGTGCATGTGGGAGGGACTAAGCGTGGCTCAGCCCAGGCAGTGAGGCAGGTGTGTGAATCACAGGGTGCATGCCAGTGTCTGTACATGTGCACATGTTCCAGCTGTCAGCTGCCCAACACTCCACGGCCCTTGTGTCCCGTTGGCCATGCTGCACCATTATGGTGGTCGTGTGTGGCTGCAGCCGGCGGGGGACAGTGGCGATGGCATGGTCGAGACCCAGCCTGTGCGTAAGAGGGTGGCTGGTAGTCGGCGTGCCGCGGGGTCCCCAGCTGGACCCCATGCTCATGGAGCAGTCGGGAGCAGTGGTGTCAGTAAGGTGTGCTTGTGTGTGTGTGGTACGGTTATGTATTGGGTTATGAACCACATGTTACCACATGTTGAACCACATGTTGAGTGTGGCCTTGTATGGTTGCTGATGTAGGCACCGGCAGCTGGCCCCCTCCTTTCCTCCCCGGCCTCCACATCCACCCGCAGCATGGGGAAGGGGGAAGTCGGAGGTGGCTCAATGGTGAGTGTGAGTCTGTGTGTGTGGATGTTATTCTTCATTAAGCCTATCATTTGCATGGTATGCAGCAAATCCGGCATCATGCTGAATGTGGTGCCTCATGCAGGGCCAGGGGTTCAGATTGGACATCTCCCCGTCCAAAAGGGTCTCGCTAGCGACAAGGCTGTCTGCTAGGAGCATGGTAAGAGTAATTGGCTAGTATCTATGCAAACTCCCCCTGACCTGCTTGTCTTGCCTCGTTCAGCTTACCGGACTACCTTTGTATTTGCTGTGCAGATCACGAAAGACGCTACCTATTTTGAGGTGAGTGTGGTAAATGAAGAC
The DNA here is from genome assembly GCA_030144725.1 of Haematococcus lacustris. Classification (NCBI taxonomy): domain Eukaryota; kingdom Viridiplantae; phylum Chlorophyta; class Chlorophyceae; order Chlamydomonadales; family Haematococcaceae; genus Haematococcus; species Haematococcus lacustris. The sequence goes on along the minus strand of JASKMD010000026.1, from coordinate 11,129,196 downwards.
ATGCGGATGTATTTTTTTACAATGTCACAACCTCACATGTTGTGCTTGTGATGTGTAGGTGTCGGTTGAGAAAGCGGCCAAGGCATTGGCCAGTGCAGCAGTGAGGAAGTGGGGCATGCGGTGCCACACGCTCCCGGAGGTGGGCGCATGTGTTATGAGCGGTTCCATAGTAGTCAGCGTTGTAACCCAATACCATGGAGGTCCATGCCTGACTTCATGCAGGGCCAAGGGTTGTTTATCATACCCGGCTTGTCCCATGGGGACATTGTCAAGTCGGAAAAACTGCCTGAGGAGTTCAAGTGGGATATGGCTGAGGAGTTCTGCATCGCAGAAGTGATGAAGGGCTTGTTCAAGGAGTTTGGGACCCTGCCTGCCCCCTACAACGACTACCAGAGGTTTAAGACCCTGATTAACGAGTGGGTGCCCGTTGTGTTGTAGGAGTCCCATGACTTGCTGGCCAAGGTTGTGCCCCATGGTCACTGTCTTGTCATGATGTGCTACTGCAGGGCCTTCGGAATGCTAGTGGAAACTCAGAAACGCGTCAAGTCCATCTCCAAGGCCGTCATGGAACAAACACGGATCTGGGGCGTGGATGTCGGGGTGACCCGCAAGGCAGGCAACAGGATGACGGTGCTCGCCTCATGGACAGAGGGCTTGCACCAGGTCCAGCATCTGAAGGAGTTTGGGGGTAAGGCTCTGTACCTGTGCATTGCATTGTGCACCGTGTGCATGTTGTTCATTGCATGCATGTTGTGCACCGAGTACATGTTATGCATGTTATGTGTATGTTGTGCATTGTAAGCATGTTGTGTGTTGTTCATGGTGTGCGTTAAGTGAAACACTCTTGGATGCCATGTGCATGTGTACGCTGCAGTGCCTTCGTTCCCCTTGCCAGAGGGTTGGGCTATCGCCTTCCCCCCAGTCACCTGGATGGAGATGATGCACCGCAAAGGCGAGGAGCTGGTCTCCCGGGTGGCCGGCAAGCATGACATGGAGGTGAGTGCCGTATACATGCAGCCTCCTAAGCTCATATGCAATGCCAATGCCAATGAAGGTCTTTGGCATGCGTGCTTGTAGGAGACAAAGGTCAGCCATGTGGTGCGGGACGTCACACGCTGGTCTGACAGAAAGATGGAGGTGGGCTCTACCCCAGCTCACCGCATGGTTACCTGCTGGTGTCATGCTTGCGCCGCGCACCAACCCATGTGATGTGCGGTTTTCCTGTAGGCCATCCTGGACAAGGCCTTTGCCGAATTTGAGGCTGAGGTGGAGAAGGAGCTCAACCTCCCCCTTGCGGCCCCTGTCCTGTCGGGGGACGTGGAGGCAGCAGGGGCAGCAGGGCAGCCGGGGCAGGGGACGGGGCAGCCGGGGCAGCAGCAGCAGCAGAGGGGCAAGGCAGGGGTGGAGGAGGGTGGGGATGTAGAGGGGAGGGGTGAGGAAGAGGAGGAGGAGGAGCGGGAGGGAAGTGGGCTACAGTAGGTGCTGGGGCTTGTGCCGGTGCAGGGGTAGGGGGGGCATTGGGGTAGGCGCAGGGCAACGTGCTGCATGCAATGACTCATGGTATAAAGAGCTGTTACAGCATGCAATGACTCATGCCTATAGTGAAGAGCCAACAGGCAAGAGGTCTGCTATGGTTAGTGTAAGTGTTGTGATGTCATCTGGTATTCAGTGCCTACTAATGTTACATGTTCGGGGGTTGATCCACTGGTTCCTGAGAGCTCATTGCTAGCTTTGGTGGTGATTGGGCTGGTTTGTTGTGCCGTGCACTGGGCTGCTGTTGGGGGTTTCCTCATGCGTTCATGCCGAATTCACCTCCTCTAATACCTCCTAACCGGCAAGGGTGCTCGTTGTATTACGAGTCGGCTCTGGTCAGAGATTTGGAACTTACAACAAGGCTGTCTCAATAGCCCCTACACGAATAATTAGCTATACCGAAGTCTTGCATGTGCAAGCGCCCGCAAGCGATCATACGGTCGGGTGCGGTACACACCACAACACGATGGAGCCCCCATCAGCCCAGCAACGAGCCGTCCCGGCCCAACAAATCAACGCGTTGGCACTGCCATCAGCGGTTTTTGAGCTCATCACTAGCGAGGCCATCAGAGCTGGCGACGGGCCCAACCTCAACCAAGCCAGCAAAGCCTGCCGGATAGCATGTCTGCGCACCATCAGCAACCTCAGCTTAAACATCGACGACATGTCCTACAGCGGCTTCCTCACCCACGACAACGTGATGGCATTGCGGGGGCGGGGGCTGCCCATGAACTTGACGTTGTGGCAGCGGAGGACGCACATCGACATGAAAAGCCGGTACCTGGTGGAAGGGGCAATCGGTCAGCTGGGCCATTGTCCGGCCATCCGACGGGTGAGAATCGTTGCCGGCGACTACCCATACGTCGACCTGAATGTGGACACCTGGCTGTCTGCCAAGATGATGCCCAACTTCCCCAATGTGGAGCACTTGGTGGTGGAGGGGTTTGACATGCTGTCCAAGGGGTTGAAGCGGATGCTGGAGGACCCGCTGATGCGGGGCTTGAAGACCCTGAACATCCAGGACAGAGGCCGCAGCGACAGGGTGCGCCACAATGGGGGGGAGTGGCTGGCAGCAGCACTGCAGCTCAGGGAGTTGAGGGTGTTCAGGCTGCCGCTGATGCGTTCCCTCCATGACCACCCCAGCAACCTGCGGGTGCTGGACATCACGGAGATGGATCTCCATGATGCAGCCAAGCTCCCCCTGCACTCCCTGACAGAGCTGAGGATAGGGAGGCTGCATGTGGGGACGGAGGTCTGGGATCAGGAGAAGCACAGGAGGTGTGTGACCAACCTGTACATGGGGGGCCGTGTGAGGCCCGAGGTGCAGAAGCTGGTCATTGAGCTCAGCATCACCTACCCTACATGGATGGGTGTATTGTCAGATCTTCGCTTCCTCAGTGGGGGCATTGATGAGGTTGAGGTGCAACTGCATGTGTACCATAGTGGGGGGATCACCACCGAGATAGATGAGGTCTTGTTGCCAGCGCTGGCCCCTGTGGTGCAAGGGTGTGCCTCTGTCAAGTTCGTGAATGGCGAGGTCAGGCCATCAGTGGAGTGGGTGCAGCTCCTGTTTCACTGCATGCCCGGGGTTGAAAGGGTGGCCATATCGGAGTGTGATGGGGCAGCCACACCAGAGATGGCACAGGCTTTGATCCAGACGCACCAGCTGTTTGGGTCTAGGTGCCTGCCCATCACCGTGTCCAAGCCCTCATGGTTGGCTGGGTCAGTGCATGCCTCATTGAATGCCATGCTGGCTGCATCAGGGGCAAACGAGCACTTCTCCTTCGTGTGACACACTGAACATGCTGGGTCGTGAGTGTGGCATGAACATGATGTCAAGCTGCACGTGCATCAGTTGGGCATGACAGTACAACGTGACTTGAACGTGGGGACAAGGCCTTGCAGTATGTGACGTGCATTATATGCATGTGTTCATAGTGGAGGCGGGGTTGTGGTGGTGTGTGTGTGTCACCTCTATGTCACCTCTATCAGCGTGCCACGGCCAGCCAACCGTACATGTAACAGAGCCCTGACTTCCCCGTCAACACACCTGAAATGCGAAAGAGACTCATACGGGCCTCAGGACGCGCTATGCTGAACCGTGCCATGCATATTTATTTGGCGTGCAAGCGATCATGGTGCAAGCCGTGCGCCTAGCTTGCAGTACAAGCACAACGTTTGACAATGCAGCGCTCAGTGATGGAGCATAACTGGGCCGAGCCTGTCGTTGTTACCGGCGGCGGAGATTTTCTGCGGCCCGGTCGGGGTAGCGAGTCCACTCCAATCACCGAAGAGTTCCGTGAGACGTACCTGGTGACTTGCGACTTCCTGGTCCTCAGCATCGACTCAGAAACCATCTACTCGCATCTATCACCTCGCCTCCTGGCGGCACTGCGTGGACGTCGGCGGCGTCTGATGCTGATGCTGACCCTGGAGCAGCGACTTGGTCCATGCATGACGAGGGCCAGAGTGGAGGGGGTGCTTGGGTTCCTGGGCCACTGTGAAGCAGTTCGGGGCGTGGAGATCAGACTCATCATGGACGAGCACACGGCAGAGGAGCCCACCTATGAGCACCTGCCAGTGGGGGCCTGGTTGGCGGAGCGGCTTATGTCCAACTTCCCCAACTGTCGTGTGTTGGGGTTCAAGCCTTTCTTAATGCTGCACTCAGAGCTGCTAGAACTCCTCCGCCACCACCTGGTTGTGGGGCGCATCAAGCATCTGGACATCCAAACTGCCCTCCTGACTGGAAGGGAAAGGGTTCACCCTCTTGTGTGGTTGGACCCAGCTTTGGGGCTGACATCCTTCTACGCCACCTACCTGGGCCCCCTCCCCGTCTCCCTACGTGACCGCCCCAGCAACCTTGTGAAGCTGAGCGTCACAGAGATGTACCTAACAGACGTGGGCAATCTACCACAATCCGTCTCCACCCTACTGATATCTGACCTCAATGTCGTCCTACCCGAGCCGAACATGGCGGCCTTGAACAGAGGTGTGGCAGACCTAAGCTCAGGCCGTTTCGGGCGTCAGGTTATTGGGGTGCTGGCCATGGGCACCACAAGGAAGGAAGGATGTGCATCAATAGCAGCCCTGCAGCCCCTGGTGGGACGGTTTAGGGAGGCCGTGGTGCAGGTGGGGGAGCCAGGCCATAATGTCCAGCTGGTGCAATGTGATGTGGTTCGGGCTGTGCTTCCATTGTTGAAAAGGTGTGCTGGGGTCAAGTTCAGGAATGTCATGCACCCGCTGCATTTATGGCAGGAGTGGTCAGTGAAGAATGCCATGGCTCCTGGTGCATCGTTGAGCGTACGTTATGACTGACATGCTGCGCCCATGCTACTTAGTCCAGTGCTTCAGTGACAAGGTGTGAGCTTGCATGGACAGCACGGACTCCAAGGATGCGTGGTCATGGATGTAAACATTGAATGATGTTATATCTCGAGCACCATTGACTCCCCTCCAACGATTGCATACCCTAGCTGTAACTAATGCATGTAACTGACCTCAAAGTGTCTCGCCGCCACTCGTCGTATGTGAACAACGGTAAAACACACTCTTACATGGCATTCAAGTGCGAGTGGGCGTACATGATAACCACACCATACTATTCAATGTGGGGACAGGGATGGTGTAACAGAGCTCTGAGTTCCCTGACAACACACCTCTAGTGCGAAAGAGACTCTGGTGTCTACAGTACTGTAGGTGTCTACAGTACTGTAGGTGTCTACAGTACTGCAGGTGTCTACAGTACTGTAGGTGTCTACAGTACTGTAGGTGTCTACAGTACTTTAGGGGTCTCGAGGGAGGCTGGTGGTTACAGCGTGTTAGCTTGGAGGAGGTTGGCTGGTATAGCGGCAACTTGGGTGACATGTACGGCACACAGTGGCTCACAGACCAAGTTGTTGAGATAAGGCCTGAATTGGATTTTTGTTCGTTACTGCTGTACTGTCATGCAATCAGCACAACTTGCGCACGTCCATCGTAGCCGCGCATCGCAGTAACACAGACACCGCTGCCAGCACACTCACAAATGCAGGGCAACGAATCCATTTTCGTCGATGCAGCCTTGTTCGCGGCAACACTTGCAGTGGGGGAGCTCATCATCGACGCCGCCATGTTGCCCAAATCTGAACTCCTATGCCGGGTGATGGCATGGGCGGTGCAGTCCCTCTACCCGCGCAGCCCAGACGAGGTGCGTACCCTGCCCACAGCATTCATTAATACACATTGGCATGACATGCATTGACAGCATCAAACATTGTGTACTACAGGTTCCTGGGCCCTACCTCAACCCTGAGGTGCCTGCTTGGCTGAAGAACGCGGTGAATGGCATGGCCATCAGCTGCATGTCATTATTTCATGCCAAAGCATACCTCCCAACTAAGGAGGAGCTGACAGACTTGCAGGACAGGTGTGACTGATGCACCATGTGACCTACACAGCGCACCATGCTCCGGGCGTTCAACGCACCATGCACCTGCTGGGCCTGCAGGATCGTCAGCAACATTAATGACAACAACACCGACAGCTCAGACTTAGCTGTGAAACAGATGCGCACCACCCGCCAGCGTTACCAAGACATGGAAATGCGCATGCGAGGCATGTATACGGAAGACACACCCCCGCTGTTTCAGCCCTTCTTCAACCTGGCTGAGTGGTACTGGACCTGGCGCAGTGAGTAGCACGTGTTGCATGCTTGTTCAGCAGACAGCATGTTTCATGTTGCAGTTTGCAAGTGAAATGACGCATGGAGCCTGTCCTGGTACCATGGACTTACCACATGTTCACCGTGTTGTGTTATGCATCAGGTGACGGGCAAAACCAGGAAGTTGGCGAGAAGTGGCTGCCAAATGTACGTCGCGGACTGATGGAGCTGGTGCACCCCCACCTTAACCTGGGCTCCTCCCAGGTGAGGTGCAAGGACCTCATGCTTGAGCAACATGAGCAACATGTGCGACATGCATGTTGGCATTACATGCTGTCAACCATGACTGTTGATGTTGCCTCAATGCATGCAGGAGACCTATGCCAGCATCACCAAGACCCAGTCAACCATGCCCAGCCAGCCCAGCCTAACCCCCGCCAGCCCTCGCATGCAGGACACCCAGCTGGCGCCTTCCCAGCCAGGATCGACCTTGGTGAGGACCAAGCAATTGTCTGGGGGGCATCGGGCATTGTCTGAGGCCCGTGTTGAGTGATGTGCCATGTTCAGGCGTCAGCCGCCCAGTCTCTGCCAGCGCATGCGGCTCAGGTCCAACCCATGCAGGTGAAACTAGCCCAGACTAGGATGGTAAGCACATCTGCATCCTGATGCAACACCTACATCATGTGTGCCATACAGGCACATCGCAACAGGCCAGCCTTGGGTGACCTATGTACCGCCTACAACATGGGTAGGAAGCGTGCGTTGCGTGATGTGCTACAGCTCCTGGGCTTGTACGCCTTCAACGTGTTGGGGGACGGCAACTGCGCATACCGAGCAGCGGCAATGATTGCCGGTTTATGCAGTATCACAGTGAGTGTCAGGGCCAGGGTAATGAGGCTCGTCACATGACAGCGCACTGCCCTGATAGTGTCATCAGTCAATGAATGCCATAGCCAGTCACATGACATCACATGGCTGTAGGCTGATGTGTATGCAAGAATGCAAAGTGCATGTAGTGAATACACGTAAAACTGATGCCAAATATGTGCAGGGGCACAAAGACCTACGCCAGGCCTGCTTTGATATTGGTATGAATATGATCAAGCATTTCCGGAGCCAGGCTGCCCCCCAGAGCAGCACCCTAGCGATGATGCTGGAAAATGCAGACACTGACAGATACGAGGTGGACCCTGTGACTGGACAGTCGAAAATTGCCAGCATCTCGCTGGAAGAGCACCTGCTGACAGACATCCAGCAACCCAAGGCATGGAGTGGCTTCACCTCCATGGTGCTCATGTCCGCAGTCCTTGGAGTCGAACTGCAGGTTCTAGACGAGGGCGATGGGAAGTGGTATGTTACTCCAGTAGGTGCCCGAGGCTTGCTCACCCGGGAGGAGAGCAAAGCTGTCATGCCACCAAACTTCCCATGCATGGACGAAGGTGAGACTTGCTACTTGGTGCGAGTTGATGACAACCATTTCCTGGCTTTAGGGCGTCAGGACGGCAGGCGTTTGACCCCGAATGAGGTGAACCTCAAGGCCATCGCTGTCCAGGTGAGCAGGACTAATGGCAGCGAAGATGTAATGACATGGTAGGACACGTTGTAAGTGAGCTGATTATATATGCAGGTTAACAACCGCCAGCAGCAGCTTGCAGCCCCACCAAATGCTGCATTGGCCCAGGCTGTGGAAGTGGGCTTGCGTCTGGGCCTGAGCGGTGAGCTATGAACTTTGTACTGTTGGCGACCACGTGCACATGCGATGCTGGCTGTAAGGTATCCACCGTACAAATTGCAGGAGCAGCAACAGCTACCAGAGCAGCACCAGGCGCAGCAGCATCAACAAGACCAGCAGCCCCAGCAGTAGCAGCAGCAGCTCCACGAGCAGCAGCACCACCGTCCACCGTGCAATCTGCAGGGGCAGCAGCAGCAGGAGCAGCAGGAGCAGCAGCAGGAGCAGCAGCAGCAGCAGGAGCAGCAGGAGCAGCGGCATGGGCAGGAGCAGCAGCAGGAAACGCAGCAGCAACAGCAGCAGGTGGTGGTGCAGGTAGCCCTGCCAGTTTGGGTGGCAGCAGGGGTGGTGGTACCCCAAGCAGCAGCCAAGGGTCAGGCCTGAACCCGCCCGCCCCACCCCCTCGGCCAGGGAAGTGGGCCTCACAGGCCAAGCCCAAGCAGGGCCGGCCAGCCCTCCCCATGGGCCCAACCCTGCCCATGCACCCAGGTACAGGAGCGGCAGCAGCAGGTGCGGCAGCAGCAGCAGCAGCGGCAGCAACAGTGGCAGCAGCACCAGCAGCAACAGCATCGGAGGCTTGGGCAGGTGGTGAGGACAGTGATCCAGAGTGGACACGTGTGATCAAACGTGGTCGCCGAGCTTCACCGCCCAAGCCTGGCCATGGAGCAGCAACAGCAGCAGGTGGAGGTGGAGGTAGCCCAGCAAGTGTGGGTGGCAGCAGAGGTGGTGGTACCCCCAGCAACAGCCAGGGGTCAGATCGCTCCCTCTCCTCCCCGCCTCGTCCAGGGAGGCATGTTTCACAGCCTAAGCCCAAGCAGGGCCGGCCAGCCCCCCCCATGGGCCCAACCTCCCCCATGCACCCTGGGGCAGGAGCAGCAGCAGGAGCAGCAGCAGGAGAGACAGGAGCAGCAGCAGCAGCAGCAGGCGCAAGGGCAGCACCATGGTCCAAAGCAGCAGCAGGGTCTGGAGCAGCAGCAGGAGCAGCAGGAGCAACAGTAACAACAGCACCAGCAGCAGCAACAGACCTGTGCCCGCCCCCCCCGGCTCGTATAGGGAAGCGGGCTTCACAGGCCCCACCCAGCCAGAGCCGCCTAGCCCCCCACATGCGCCTAGCAGCAGCAGGACCAGAAGCAGGAGCAGCAACAAAGTCAGGAGCAGCAGCAAGGGCAGGAGCAGCAGCAGGAGCAGGAGGAGCAGCAGCAGCAGCAGCATGTGGTGCAGGTGGCCCTGCAAGTGCAGGTGGCAGCAGGGGTGGTGGTACCACGAGCAGCAGCCAAGGGCCAGGCCTCAACCCGCCCGCCCCACCTCGGCAAGGGAAGCGGGCTTCACAGGCCCAGCCCAGCCAGGGCTGCCCAGCCCCCCCCATGCGCATAGCAGCAGCAGGAGCAGAAGCAGGAGCAGGAGAAGCAACTGGTAGGTATTGAGGCATGGGTCACATCCTACGGATACATGGTGTCCGGGACACGCAATAAGCACATGACACCTTAATGCATGTATAGAAATGTGGGTCATACCTGTAGATATGCTTTGTTGCTGCCATGCAGAATACGCACAACCGTACACTGCTGGAGCTGCCCCCCATGTTACATCTAAAGAAGCTGAGGTAAGGACATATAGGTCTGCGCTAGTCACCTATGTCCACACATGATCTTGACATCATTTGGTTGATAAGCTAACACCTAAAGACTATACCCTAATAGACAAATACTCTAAACATCAATGCAGGCGCAGCCTGAAGGTCGTGCAGCACCCCACCCATCTCCAAGTGACGCTACCGGACCAGACAAGCATCAGCAGCAACCAGCACGTCCACTCAAGAACATTCTCAAAGTAAGTTTACCATGCATGAATTGGTGAGAAGCTAAGCTCAATGAAAACGACAGCACATTAGCCCTAACCAAGACTACAAGAACATCATTTCCCCCGTGCAATGTGCCTTTGTGAAGGCCTCACAGGCTGCGTTGCCACCCGGTGGAGGCATGTTCTGGCAGCAAGGACCTGATGGGAACAATAGACCCAAAACCCTAGACAACAATGTGCTGAGGACGGCACTTGGGCGCATGAAGGTATGGGCTAATACGTCGATTCACAGCATGGGGGTAGAACCTGAGCGTAGACTTCATATTTCTTTGCCAATGTAGTCCTTCTTCACCCATCGGGGCAGACGTGATGGCCACTGTCTAAACCCAGACCTCGGCAATGAAGTGATGAAAGGATCGGTATTCTCCGATGGTACATTCAAAAGTTGCCGCCTAACGAAGTACGAGGTGTTTTTCCTCCCCATGGGGGGCCGGCTGATCGTTGTGTACCCGAAGCATGACATATTCGCGATCTTCTGCCCCAAGGGAGAGGTAAATGAATTCCAAACCTGTCACCAATCCCAGGTACACGGTCAGTACATGAATCAAGACACAATTTGCCTTGGATGGGATGCCGCAGGGCCTTACACCAGAGGAGGAGTCTAACCTGGTAGATTTTTTGAATGCGAACGTCAAAACAACAGAATGGGAGGTCATTGATGGGACGTGCCCACAGCAAACGGATGATTGGAGTGATGAGCTGCGGCTGCTAATCCACATGGAATACTTATGGCGCCGAAGCTTCAGGTGAACAACTAGGACGACATGCCTTCAACACAGCAACATAGTTTGCATGCTATGAAACGTCATTAAGGTTAGTCTAATCTAGATTGCAAACAAAGACAACAGATACCATGATGCACGTAGGCGGAACTGCATGCAAACCGGCATTCGTTATGATGCCAAGCGGATGTTAGCTCGGCAGCGATTACTGCAGTGTACCCTGGAGACTGAGGGAGAGTGGTGCTCTTTGGTACGTTCCTTAACCCTAGTAAAATAGATGTATGGGTTGCATTACCACATGTGATATGATCAGACTAACCGCTCTTGTGTTACCATGCAGATTGATGTGCACCCCAAGTGGAAGAACAGGGCACCAAGTGACATAGCTGACCCATTGTCGGTAAGTTATCCGCACCAAATGCATGGTAAGGCAGAGGGTGTTCAGGCCGGTGGACCACATGGCACATGGCGATTGTCCGCGCTGCAGGAGAGTGAGGTCCCATCACCAGTGCCATCTCCGCCCATGTCCATCGTGTCGCCTGAGTCTCCTCCCTCACCGTCACCACCACCATCCCACGACCCTGGACACACCCCCCCTCAATCCTCTGAGCTGGACAATGATACTGAATCTCAGCCATCACCGGGGCCCCTCCCCCTTCCCAGCGGTGAGCCCCTAACCCTAGGCCATATATAGAAATCGGGTTCACCATGCATGCATAGTGTCAAATGGTTACTTCACAACACAAGCATCGTGTTGTCAATTGATAAGGGGAGATGGATGGATGTGTGTGCAGGTGTAGGTGGAATATGAACTGAGGTACAAGAGTGTGGGATAGGGTTATCCCTCATCTGCATTGATCCTCACCATCATGCTTCACTTGTACATGACACCACAGGACACCAAGCTGTTTCGTCTGGGTCTACAAGCGAGGGGCGCTCGCTATCTTTCCCTTCTCTCCCCATCCCAGCAGCTACCCCCCATCCCCTCATCAAGCCATTCAGCGCACCTCCAGCCCATACCCCAGCGCCGGCAACAGTCACAGCAACAGCATCAGCCCCTGAGCCAGCCCCTGTTACTGCCCCTGCCCCTACCAATGCCCCTGCCCCTGCAGCAGCGGCACCAGCAGAGACACCAGCACCAGCATCAACACCGGCACCAGCATCTGCCCCTGCCCCTAACACTACCTGTACGCCAGCCCATGTCACAGCCCCTGCCCCTGCCCCAACTGCCCCTGCCCCTGCCCCAGATGCCCCTGCCCCAGCATCCCCTGCCCCAACTGCCCCTGCCCCTGCCCCAGATGCCCCTGCCCCAGCAGCCCCTGCCCCAGCAGCCCCTGCCCCAACAGCCCCTGCCCCAGCAGCCCCTGCCCCAACTGCCCCTGCCCTAGCAGCCCCTGCTACAGCAGCACCTGGCCCAGCAGCCTCTGCCTCAGCAGCCCCTGCCCCAGCAGCCCCTGCCCCTGCCCCAGAAGCCCCTGCCCCAGCAGACCCATACCATGCCCCTGCCACAGAAGCCCCTGCACCAGCAGCCCCTGCACCAGCACCTGCCCCAGCAGCTCCTAACCCAGCAGCCCCTGCCACTGCCCCAGCAGCCCCTTCCCCTGCCCCATCACCCCCTACCCCTGCCCCAGCAGCCCCTGCCCCTGCCCCAGCAGCCCCTGCCCCAGCAGCCCCTGCCCCAGCTGCCCCTGCCTCAGCAGCCCCTGCCCCAGGTGCCCCTGCCCCAGCAGCCCCGGCCACTGCCCCAGCAGCCCCTGCCCCTGCCCCAGCAGCCCCTAACCCTGCCCCAGCAGCCCCTGCCCCTGCCCCAGCTGCCCCTGACCCAGCAGCCCCTGCCCCAGCAGCCCCTGCCACTGCCACTGCCCCCGCCCTAGCCCCTGCCCCTGTCCCATCCCCTGCCCCTGCCCCAGCCCCAGCAGCACCTGCCTCAGCAGCCCCAGCCCCAGCCCCAGCCCCAGCCCCTGCCCCAGCCCCAGCCCCAGCCCCAGCTGCCCCTGCCCCAGCCCCAGCCCCAGCCCCAGCCCCAGCCCCAGCCCCAGCCCCAGCCCCAGCCCCAGCTGCCCCTGCCCCTGCCCCAGAAGCCCCTGCCCCAGCAGCCCCTGCCCCTGCCCCAGACCCAGCCCATGCCCCTGCCCCAGAAGCCCCTGCCCCAACAGTCCCTGCCCCAGCAGCCCCTAACCCAGCAGCCCCTGCCACTGCCCCAGCAGCCCCAGCCCCAACCCCAGCCCCTGCCCCAGCCCCAGACCCAGCCCCTGCCCCTGCCCCAGCAGCCCCTACCCCAGCAGCCCCTGCCCCAGCAGCCCCTGCCCCAGCAGCCCCTGCCTCAGCAGCCCCTGCCCCAGCAGCCCCTGCCACTGCCAATGCCCCCGCCCTAGCCCCTGCCCCTGTCCCAGCAGCCCCAGCCCCTGCCTCAGCAGCACCTGCACCAGCAGCCACTACCCCTACCACAGCAGCCACAGACCCTGCCCCAGCAGACCCTGCCAGAGGTAAGGATGAATATGTGTATACATTACAAAAACACATGCCAATAAGCCATGTCATGTCCATGCGAACATATGTTCCCACAGCAGCCCTAAGTAGGTTCTGAAATAACCCAACAGAGTACAGTGTCTTGCATGCAGTGGACGTGAACCGGCTGATAAACACGGTTCTGCATCTTGATGAGCGCCAGAACCGGGAGGTCGCGTACGGACAGGCTGCATGGCATGCGGTATCACAGTTGCAGAAGGCTGTAGGCGATGCAATGCTGGAACTGCATCAGCGGCAGCGCGCGGCATTTCAGCAGCAGCAGCAGGAGCTTGAGCGGCAGTTGAGGCAGCAGAATGACACCGTGCTCAGGCTACAGCAGCAGTTACAGGCATCTGAGAAGGCAAGGGCCCAGCAGATGCTGCAGCAGGAGCAGCAGGAGAAGAAGCGTCAGCAGCAGATGGAGCAGCTGTCAGCCAGTGTGGCTTCCTTGTTAAAGGTGAGACGATCATGCATCAGAAAGACTAGGGACAATAAACGGCCACGAATTAGGCAACCGCCATGTGGCCATTCAATACACCATTTATAATACATGATCACATGAGTCGATTCACTGGATCAGCATCATGGCACATGCAGAGGTGGGAGCAGGCCGCGCCCCAGGTCAATACCGGCGTAGTCTTCTTCTTCTTCTTCTTCTTCTTCTTCTGGCACATGCAGGGAACAGGGCCTCAGCAACGTGCTGTTGCACAAGCGCGGACAACACAACGAGCAGCTACCGCCGCCAAGAAAGCCCAAGTATGTGACAACGGGCTAGGGACCATGGAACACAAGGTTTAGAATGCATGGTGTCATATCATACATCACTAACAACAGCATCATGGCACATGCAGGTGACAAGCCCCCAGGACCATGTTGTGGTCAGAGGTCCGCCCACAGCAACCGCCACGAAGAAGGCCCAACAACCGGCAAGAACCAATGCCACTCGACAGCAGGTACGATATAATATCTGAAAGAGACTGAAGAGACAACAATTACAAACTCACATGTGTTACTTGAACTGTATTGCAGACGGCAAGTCCACCAACAGCTGAAGCAGCGGCAACAAGCATGAGACAAAAGCGAGGCAGAAATGGCCAACAAGTGGACAACAGCAAGAAGGTGAAAGATGTCAACCCCTAGTACATCCCTTACCACATAACTTAGAAACCAAACCATATCCCAATCATACCCCGGCCCTTACAAAATATCCCCTACTCCAAGCCCTAGACCTAGTCCTAGCCCTAGCCCTAGCCCTAGCCCTAGCCCTAGCCCTAGCCCAAGCCCTAGCCCTAGCCCTAGCCCTAGCCCTAGCCCTAACCCTAACCCTAACCCAACCCCATCCCCACGTCCATGCCTAACCCTACCCCTATCCCTAGCCCTAGCCCTAGCCCTAGCCCTAGCCCTAGCCCTAGCCCTAGCCCTAGCCCTAGCCCTAGCCCTAGCCCTAGCCCTAGCCCTAGCCCTAGCCCTAGCCCTAGCCCTAGCCCTAGCCCTAGCCCTAGCCCTAGCCCTAGCCCTAGCCCTAGCCCTAGCCCTAGCCCTAGCCCTAACCCTAGCCCTAACCATACACCATCCCTTGTAACAATGAGATACGTGGCGTGTGACTGCAGGCTACTGTTTGGCGGCCTTGCAATTACGCCGATGGCAATGCTGTGGTGAAGAAGTTCACCCCTGAGCAGGCTGATCAGTGGCGTGAGGCAGTGCTGGAGATGGGTGTTGCCATGACCAGCCTCCCAGGCCACCTCATCCCAACGTCTCAGCTGGAGTGGGCATTACAGCTCCTCAGCCTGGTGTTTGGCTACGCCATTTTCAACGACATCCCCCTCACCGAGAGTCACGGTTGGCCCGTCATAAGCGAAGGGGAGCTCGATGTGCGATACAGCACAGGCCAGCGCCTGCAGATGCCTTTCACTACGGCAAATGCAGATGGCAGCCTGCCTGATGATGTCTCCATGTCGGGGTGTTGGACAGCCAGGTCCTTGCGCATCATCAGAAAGGACCAAGCCATGGCAGCCCAGCAGGATGCAGCAGGCGAAGCTGCGCGCACCAGGTTGAAGCAGTATGCCACAGCTGTCCGCGTTGCCCGCCCTTACCTCAGGAACCTACAGCAGCATGCCTCACAGCTTTCGCAGGTCACCCTCAGGGGGGGTACAGTGCTCACCAACGACACCATGCATGGGCGTGACGTCAATTCTGTGGGCATGGCTTTGACGAAGGCCACAGGTTTGGTGGCAGCCCAGGCGTTGCATGTGGACGTCAACCCAGACCCGTCCCTCTCCATCCCCCCCCCCACAGCAGCAGAAGCTGCAGCCGCGGCAGCACCCCAGACCAGCAGCCCTCTCTCACATGCCGTCCCCTCTACCTCAGCCCCTGCTGCGTCTTCAGCAGCAACACCCACAGCCCCCCCAAGGTTCATTTGGGGGCGAGATGGTCTGGTGATGATCATCGCTGTCGGAGTGACGCAGGTGCTGGTCAGCCCAGGCAGCCATGTGCAGGTGTTGCAGGTGGAGAAGAAGCACAAGGGGGAGATATCGGCGAGAGTCCTGAAGACGGCCATGAAGGCCATGCCCAAGATGCAGGTCTACAGAGTGACACTACAGCCGGGTGAGGTGCTTGGGATGCGCGGTTACACGGTCCATGCAGGGGATTGGGGCCTGCCAGACAAAGCTTCCACCAGGGTGCACTTGTATGGCAGCGAGGGCTACATCAACAATGCCACCTGTTTTCTGTCCATGCTGGATGTGGAGTTCGTGCACAAATGCCAGCCCACCAGTCCTCCTCAGCGTCGTGAGCAATATGACCACTGGCCACCGGGGTTAGGGCCATTGCATGGGGGTCTTTGTGTGCAGCCTGAGCCCTATCAGCGCCCTGCACGAGCACCGGTGGACACATTATGGAACTCAGACTGGGCATTGTCTGATGAGCACGTACAAGCAGAGTTGACCAGTCTGTTGGGCCATTGGGATGAGTCCATGGCTGCAGAGGCAGCAGAGGAAGCAGAGAAGGAGAAGAAGAAGGGAAAAAAGGTTGTAGTGGCAGAGGTGACGGAGGAGGCACAGGAAACAGAAGAGGCAGGGGGCAAAGAGGCAGGGGACGAGGAGGCGAGAAAGAAGAAGCAAGGGAGAAAGAGGTAGATGTGTAACATGAATGTCGTTATGTTAATGTGTGAAAAGACAAATGTGTTAAACATGTTCGTGATTCCGGCCTAAATTGATTTTACAACCACTAGGTCTCAGTCCAAATCGGACAACAAGGTCACGGAGCGTGGTGCCTACAGTACAGTAGGCGCCTACAGGACTGTTAGTGGACTCGCGAGGTACCCCGGGGTGTCTACAGTACCGTAGGTGCCTACAGTACTGTAGACCTCTACAGTACTGTAGACCTCTACAGTACTGTAGACATCTACAGTACTGTAGACATCTACAGTACTGTAGACCTCTACAGTACTGTAAATGGTCTCTCGAGGTACCTCGAGGTACCCAAAGTACTGTAGATGTCTACAGTACTGTTAATGTCTACAGTACTGTAGATGTCTACAGTACTGTAGACATCTACAGTACTGTAGAGGTCTACAGTACTGTAGACATCTACAGTACTGTAAATGGTCTCTCGAGGTACCTCGAGGTACCCAAAGTACTGTAGATGTCTACAGTACTGTAGATGTCTACAGTACTGTAGACATACTACAGTACTGTAGACATCTACAGTACTGTAAAGGTCTACAGTACTGTAGAGGTATACAGTACTGCAAATGGTCTCTCGAGGTACCTCGAGGTACCCAAAGTACTGTAGATGTCTACAGTACTGTTGATGTCTACAGTACTGTAGATGTCTACAGTACTGTAGACATCTACAGTACTGTAGAGGTCTACAGTACTGTAAATGGTCTCTCGAGGTACCTCGAGGTACCCAAAGTACTGTAGATGTCTACAGTACTGTTGATGTCTACAGTACTGTAGATGTCTACAGTACTGTAGACATCTACAGTACTGTAGAGGTCTACAGTACTGTAGACATCTACAGTACTGTAAATGGTCTCTCGAGGTACCTCGAGGTACACAAAGTACTGTAGATGTCTACAGTACTGTAGATGTCTACAGTACTGTAGACATCTACAGTACTGTAAATGGTCTCTCGAGGTACCTCGAGGTACCCAAAGTACTGTAGATGTCTACAGTACTGTAGATGTCTACAGTACTGTAGACATACTACAGTACTGTAGACATCTACAGTACTGTAAAGGTCTACAGTACTGTAGAGGTATACAGTACTGCAAATGGTCTCTCGAGGTACCTCGAGGTACCCAAAGTACTGTAGATGTCTACAGTACTGTAGTATGTCTACAGTACTGTAGATGTCTACAGTACTGTTTGTGTACTCGCGAGGTACCCCGACAGTACTGTAGACCTCTACAGTACTGTAGCATGGCCGTATCTCACCAACCGCGCAAAATCACGAATTTTAGTTTCAACCCCCAATCTTACAATGCCTTCATTTGACTATGTACCAAGTCCGAGGCTCTGAATCTCAAAAATGCTGTTACTAATTTGCCTGAGTGCAGGTTTCACCTCTCCACACACGGCGCCAACAGCAGCCACCCTTTCACAGTCAACCAGTTCAATAACACGCTGCATGTTTATTGCACCTTCCAGGTTACAGTGAATAGCAATGAAACAGAAAAGGCACCTTGCAACGGGGACCTATCTGCCGCCCGGGCCACCTTCAACCCCATAGCTGTCGCAAGAGCTGTCTACGTGGCCTGGCTGTTACTAGCCGCTGGGGATGTTGAAGCTAATCCAGGCCCAACCATCAAGCACTTTAAGCAAGACAAAGATAGCTCGGCATGCCAGGTTTACTCCCTGAATAATGCTGCGGGACATGAATGGGTCACCATGCAAGACATAGACAATTTTTACGAGACCAGGCTCCCTCAACTAACTGACCACCTTGAGCGCGGCGCATGGCTGATGGCACGAGGCGTTGATGGCTATTCCGACGAAGTCATTGAAATGTACCTACGTACCCATTACGGACTTACAGTACAAAGCATTGCCCAACTCAACCAACCCAGTGATTGGTCCGCTGATAATCTAGGGCACCTCGCTGGCCAGTACGGCACACACACGTTCTTGTGCAAAAAGTCAGGCCACAGCATGGCCATGAAGTGCATGAATGGCACATGGAACTTGTTGGACTCCTTGGAAACGACACCTACACCTCTCTTGCACATCCCTGCTGCAACCAAGCGGACTATGCACCAACTCTTTATCATCAAGCCCATCACCCGCTCACGAGAGCAGATACGCCGATGCGAGGACAAGGGCATCCATCACATCATCAGCCATGTGGAACAGACAGGCGACCATGATTCCAACCCAATAGCATCCGCCCCCGCGTACACCCCGACCCACCACCCCACACATATGTACATGGAAGGGCAATACGAAGAGTGTTGCCTAGTACATGCATTGAACATGGCCATGGGGAAGAAATACATAGACTACCACGCTGTCATCGACCACTGCAAGCAGTTAAAAGAGCACCTGCAACACCTTGCACAAAAAGCACGAGAAGAAGGATATGCTATCCGAACCCTCACAACCGACCACATCTATAGCGAGAAAGGCAAGTTCTCCACCGACACACTGAACCACTACCTGTACCGCAAACACCATGAGGTACGCACATACTTGCACCCAGCAACAACCTACCTACCAACCCACAGTATCACACCAGAAACAATCACCACAACCATCGCAAGCACCGGCGCGACAAACACGGATGCTGTCCTCTTACTATCGCACCACCATGCAACTGTCATCAAACATACGCAACATGGTTGGTACCAGCTGGACTCACTCAACCGGGGACCAAAGCCACTTTCCACACCTAACGACTGGAGCCGCCTCCAAGGGAACCTGCTCACCATTTGCACAGGCAACGTGAAACACACAAGATTCATTAGAAGGGAGATCTGGATAGCGGACCCGCTGGAGGCCACCACCACATCAACGCTAGCAGCACACTTCCAAGACCACATCGACCCAATAGACCTGACCAAAGACAACACACCGGCAAGGGAGACCACCGCCCCTTTGCACGTGACCACCAATAAAACTGAAAACAACTACACACTAAACAACAAGCGCAGACCTACGAAAGACACCACCCCACTACGTGAAGAACCTGCCCCGGCACGACAGCGCCAGGACACTCCCGAGGTCACCCTCCGCCCGCCGATACCTCAGGGCCAGCCACGTATCAATCGATCCACCACGCCTCTCGATAATACCACACGCCCATCCACTAAGCGGTCACGAGCCACCAAGGCACACCGCAAGGACACGCACACACAAACCCTCATGTCCCAATACCTCCCCAAACCCACGGGGATCCACACCACAGAAACAAATCCAATCATAGACGAGACACCGCTAACCACGCCAGAGAGTGACCCAAGAATGAGCCAACACCACAGACCCCCAACCGGACTGCCCCAAGCAACCCTCAACAGGCAACACATCACCCTCACAACCTTCAATGTCAGAGGCCTACACAGATCTAGAAACGAAGTCCTTAACCTGGTACACAAACAAAGTCCGGACATCTTAATCCTCACAGAAACTATGACCCACCCCAAGAGCAACAACAATAGTTCTGGCTGGCTGAAGAGGGTTATGCCCAACTACACCGTCCACCGTCACGAAGGCCATAGTGAGGTCCTCATTGGCATCAGACACGATCTAGCTATCCAGATGCAAGCCACCATGATGCCGCCGTGCACAGATGAGAACGTGAACACCCGATGCGTCATCCTAAACCTTCGCCAACGACAAAGCGAGGAACTCACACTCGTCGCCACGTACTGACCGTCAGGGAACAACGACGACGCGATCCCGCTAAGGAAGAAGATGCAGGAGCACATACGGACTGCCACTGGACAACTGCCCGGCTCACTCATCCTGGCGGGAGATGTCAATGCCACGATGAAAGCAGAGGACCGCTCCGAACACACTGAATACCCACAAGACCACATGATGAGGGAGTTCGCCACAGAGATGCGCCTGTCCGAAGCTGATTCCGGCGACCGGGCCTGGACCTACCAGCAGCCACACTGCAACAGCCGCATCGACGCCATCCTGACGCGCGATGCGAGACACGGCCCTGGGCACCGCACGCATGTCGACACACACGCGTACCTTAGTGACCACAGACCGCTCACCGCCACACTGACCACAACCAGACTGGGCATAGAACTAGCAGCCACAAATAAACCCCTGAAACACAGCCACACCATTCTCACCACCCCAATTACCAACAATGACAGGGAAGCCTACCGCCTGGCAGTGCAACAACCCAGCTCAGGCGCTCCACAACTACATGCACACCTGACAGCATACCTAGCTCCCATGTACACAGACGCTATCCACTTCCTGACCACACTAGACAAGGCCAACCCACAACAACCACAACGCCTAACACTAGTGGCAGGCCTCCCGGCTAGAGAAGCTGTCGACACCGCAGCCACCATGCTCACAACGCTCCTGGAAACCTGCAGAGGAACTGCCATGCAGACATGCAACACCAAGACATTGACCAGAGGAGGCCAGCATTACCAACGCAGGAGCATGTGCAAGATCAGACTGGCACTAGGGAAAAAGCTCAAAACCACCAGAGAACTCAGCCGGAGGGCTAGAAGGTTATACAAACAAAACGGCGTCCACCCGTCTATCGATGACCTACTCCCAGAGACAGACACGACCAACGCGGAGGTAAGGGAGGCGGTGCAAGCACGCCAGGGCGACGGTACAACCGAAAACTACGTGCAAGCCGCGCTCGCCCAGCTGACCAACTCCACTCCGCGACCAAATCCACAAACTAGATGACGACGACTCCGCACTGGCCATTGCACAGGCGCGTCTCAGAATGCAACACCTCATCAGCACCCAACCCAAAAAAGCCAACAAATACATACTACGCCCTTCTCGCACCGACCACAAAGGACTGCAGGCACTAGCCAACCCCGATACCAAGAACATCTGCACCGCCCGGCCGACCTCAACCGAATTATCACCACCGCCTACAGACAAAAGCTCACGCCGCCGACTCCCAAAACCGGTCACTACACTAGCACACAGACCAGAAACTATCCCTGGACCCGCCCCAAAGCCGACGACCCCTTCACGTTGCACACCTGCCAAAATGTACACTGGATGCACACAGCCATCATGGACAAAGCAGGATTTCAAGAATGCATCAGCAAACTGTCAGGTGGCAAAGCACCTGGCCCAGACGGCATTGAAAACGAGATCATCAAGATGCTGCCATGGGAGATGAGGGACACCATTCACCAGCTGTTTATCAATATGTGGGCCACTGGCTGCACACCCACAGCATGGAAAGCCAGTGACACCTGCCTGCTATACAAAGACAAGGGCCAGGAAACAGACCTTAACGCCTACAGACCTGTGGGGCTGGCCAACACCATCTACAAACTCTGGACCAGCCTCATAACTAGGGCGCTGTGCGAGTATGCTGAAGCTAATGGGATGCTAAGTAACTGCCAAGCAGGCTTCCGCTCTCACAGGGACACCACACAACAGCTCCAGATGTTAGTCATGGCCCTCGAAGACGCCAAGCTAGCCAAAGTAGATATATATGCGCTCCTGGTCGACTTCACTAGTGCCTTTTAACACCACTTGTCAAGACAAACTGCTATGGATTATGCATGACTTAGGCTTTCCCACCGACGCTACAGATGCGGTGCGGGACCTCTACACGGGGGCAACGACACGCTTCAACACTCCGTACGGTCACACCGACCCGGTACCCGTTGACCGGGGCACCATCCAAGGCGACTCCCTATCACCTTTCTTATTCCTCATCTACATCGAACCCCTACTGCGTTGGATCCAAGTAGGAGCGCGGGGGTACAAATTCACATCCGATACAACCGACAGCGCCGGGCGATTTACAATCGGCAGCATCGACTATGCAGACGACATCGCTATCCTATGCAACTCAATCAGCAATCTACGTTGCCAGGCCGACAAGCTCTCCGCCTACTCGGACTGGGGCCACCTCATCATATCCCACAGCAAAACCATCGCCACAGCGGCGCTCCACAAAGCGAACCAATCCGGCAGATGCAGCACTACGGCAGAAGCGGAAAAGCAAGCGCGTAGAGAACTGCAAGCCGTAAAGCTGCAAGGGAAGCCCGTCACCTACCTCCAACCGACTGCCCCCTTCACTTACCTAGGTGTCCTACTTACCATGACGCTCAACTGGAAACCACAACACATAGCCATGGTGTCCCAACTGAGACAGAAGTTAGAAAGACTACGACGCTCGTTTGCCAGCGCGAGACAAGCCATCCACATCATCAAAACAGCCATCATCCCCAGTCTGGCTTACAGCTTCTGCGTGGTCCCATGCACACCAGGAGATCTAGACCTCTACGACAGAGCAATCAACCAATGTGTTAAGAAAAAACTCAGACTCCCACTAGGCACAACCAATGCCGTCGTCAGGGAGGACATCGACAAGCTCGGCCTGGGCATCAGCTCAACAGCCAAAGAGTACCATTCCAGAAACACTACAGCCCTCTTACACAGTCTCCAGTCCACAGACACCATACATGCCCACATAACCAGAAGCATACTACACAAACAGATCACCTGGCTCTACGCTCAAGCTGCCAAGCATGGACACCGCATTCTCATTATGCTACAACACACCCTACGCGCCAGACAACTCCTGCATGCTACCACGGCGCAACTCACTGCCACTCAGGAAGGACAAGACCTCTACCCTAAGGAAACCAAACTACTTGGACAACTCATCACACAGAATACTAGCCCCCTTCCACTTGACATAGTTGGTGCCTGCATGACGTGCCTCAAAAGCCTGGGCATCCGACATGCCACAGAGCTCCAACACACCATCGCTGGCAGCACCTACATTATCTCAGGAAAAATGCTTAAAGAACGCTTCCACAACAAGGTCAAACAAAAACACTATATCGCCCTCAACAGACTAACGACCATGGCGACCCAGGACAGATGCCCAACCACAACAGAAGCGAAAGACATCGCAGCCAAACGAGACACCACCTCCGACCTGCCCGCTGCGCAAAGACTAGTTAAACCATGGGCCGCGGGCTTGACGGAGCTTGCACCAACCGACGTCGAAGAAGACACAAAGCACCGCTACGCTGATATCAGGGCGTATGTGATTGCCAAGAAGCCCACATCGGGAACACAACCGCCCAACCCGACGCACGTGACCGAACATGCAACACAACCGCCCGCAGCCCAGGAGGCCATCAAGAGCAACTCCCGGCTGCTAAGACGAGAGAACAAAGAAGCACAATCGCCCCCAACGAAGCCCACCCGACCCAAGGCGGGCACGAAACGGAACACTGAGGGCAGACAGATCCAAACTATCCCGAAGGATATCGTGCGCATAGTAGGCCTTGACCTTCCAGGGCTCTCCAGCTGGAAGGTGGATAAAGCCTGCCGATGTAAACCCAAGGACCTAGGCAGTATACTAGGGGCCATGTACGGCCACCAAGAGGCCATTACCAGCATTGAGGGCTGGCAATGGGACGGCATCAACAAGGAAAACTACTACAAGGTGCATTGGAAGCCCACAGTCATAGATAGATGGGCATTACCACTATGTGCAGAAGAAGGCTATACACCCACACACATAGAACCCATCAGCAGGGAAGAGGCTAAAAACGTATGCACATGTGAGCTATGCTGGCTACCAAGAGGAGACAGCCCAATGTGCCACAACTGCAAGAGGGCCTACCACTCAGCCTGCCTTGAGGAAGCCCTCCTGTCGGGACACAACGAACCAAGCCACTGGCTGTGCCCAATATGCAAGTTTGGCAGCAACGAGTTTAAAACGACTATGCGTCTATCAGCGCACTCGGACCTTATACGAGTTCACTGGCGCCCCACCCTCGAACCGGCACCTCTCATCACGGCACACCTGGACTACCTGGCGCGACGCAGCGACTATGAAGAGGAAAATAAGAGGATACAAGAAGCTAGATACGCGCGGCCTGACACACAGCTGCCGACACACACCCGGCAGGGACTGCCGGACCCGCACACCTGGCTACCCCGGTGCACCAACCTTCACTCGAAGGCCACCTTCCACACGTACCCCATTAACCCGCAGACGGACATCGTCGGGACGGGCAGATGCGAAACCTTCCTCCAACTGCACCCCCACATGACCACCCCCGCGATGAACGTAAGCACGGGGGAGCCCATCATGCCCAAACACGACCTAGTGCAACACGTAACGGTTCACGACGAGTCGGGCCGCACAGCAGGCCTCCTGACCAAACAGCAACACCAACACCTACACGCTTGGTTACAACACACACCACACACACGCAACCTGGCCACAGAACTGGTGGCCCTCCTAAGGAGACAAGACACACAGAGCAGCCGCCACCCCATGAGACTGGCACAAGACAAAGCCCTCACCAACCTGCACACCATACGATCCTTTACAAGTACCGTCCAAAGGTGGGCGGACCCACTCACAGTTCGACCAGAAACTACTACCTACTGGAGCCCCGACATCAATGACACCGCCTTTGGGGCACACCACAATTGCCTACTCGTACGTCACACTGGGCTGTCCACATGGAACGTACCAGCTGATGATGCGGTGGCCCTGAAATGCGTAAACCATGCTATACACTCAGCACACCAGGAGGAGGCCATGGCCACCATCATGTTGATCCCTGGTAAAAAGGGGATCTCTTACCCCAAGTACATTGACACCTTGAGACGGTACCCAGAGTACTGCCAGCACCTGGCCAGCATACCTCTCACCAATACCAACTGCTCCAAACTTGGCAAACACGCCACCCTCCTCGTCTACGTCATATGGAATGAGGCAGGGCAACTACTCACCACCAAAGGCAACCCGCAAGGATGGATGGCTAGCACAGCCACTGCCCTACATCCGGACCGGGAGACACACCCTTTCCATCACAGACCCAATAACCAAAAACAGCCAGCCACCCTCCCCAGTGGCCACAAACAGCACCTCCGCCTCCCGCTGGACAGGGCCCTACCTACGCCGGGGCACTCACGCAACCAACACCAGCTCACACACCACTCCACCACGCTACCACGGATGGCCATCACCAAATGGACCACTGTAGCGTACACTGACGGGAGCTGCATTAAGACATCCGAGCCAGCCCCGGCACGCGTCGGGGCGGGGGTCTATATTCCAGAAAACAACGCCCTGATTACCATTGCACTGAACGACCCAGAGAACAACACCATCAACAAAGCAGAACTCACAGCGATACACGCGGCACTCAAAGCGGGAGCCAGACGCATCGCCACCGACAGCCTCTGCTCCCTTTTGTCAGATCCGCCGAGCTCTCGCTAACCCTATGTCCCTCATCAATCATAGACATAACGACATCCTGACAGACATCGCCACCCTCATCGTCGACAGCCCCGACACGATCCAATTCTTCAAAGTCAAGGCCCACTCGGGCGTCATCGGAAACGAAGGCGCAGATGCCCTTGCTAAGCACGCAGCGTTACACCCGGAACAAGCCAACACACAAGGGTACCACCCGACAACACGTAAAGAGAGGGGCATATGGCTAAGCAACGGGACCGACGGCGAAACCCTCGCCCCACTGCCGGACTGCCGCCATAGCGTGCGAGCACACATTCACAGCAGGCACAAGTTAGGCCTCGCCAACCAAGACAGCATTTACTATCAGATGACCCAAGATATCACCAAAGCTGCGGCAAAGGGAGCGGCCGAAAGAGTGATGACCGACACGAACATCTCCATCCCCGCGCAAAGAACCGCCTTACTCTACCGAACCGGAGGGCTCTACAACCAAAAGCTGGCTATGCGCTGGAAAAAGGCGACAGACGACCGCTGCCCACTCTGTGGGGAGGCTGACAGTGCCACACACCTCCTCTCGGGCTGTAGCGCGACCCTACCACTTGTGCAAGAAAGGCACAACGGGGCCGGCCGCCTTATCGCCAAAGCCATCAGCAAAGGAACCCTCGGCGGGTGCATCCGGTTTGCGGACACCGGCAGCTGGGAGAAGGGTGCAAAAGACAACCTCGACCTCCCTAACGACACACTACACACAACACTACGGGCACTTGGCCTCAAGACAACAACGACCAAAAATACCACCAGACCAGACATTCTCATGGTGACGCCCCTACAGAAGACGGGCAAACGTGGCAAAGCCATCAAACGGGTCACTATCATAGAAATCAAATACTGTGCGGACTCCAGATGGGCAGAACAACTGGACAAAGCTCTCAACCAACACACGAAACTGGCACACACCATCCGCAAGGAAGGCCACACGGTCGAGATCCGACCAATCCTACTAGGTATAGGCGGCATTACATATGAAACACACACGCGCCAACACCTTTTGGCCCTTGGGGTCACCCAAAACAACGTCATCAAGCTACTAAACAAGCTCACGAGACATGCGGTAGAGGCAGCCCACTCCATTGCCAAGAACAGCTACAGGCTACGAGCTACTAAAGGGGGGGGGGGGGTAGGGGGTCTGTTGCTTCTCGACGGTGGGAGCAGGCCGCGCCCCAGGCGGTAGCTCCTCCCTTAATGCACGCCGGTGAATACCGGCGTAGTCTTCTTCTTCTTCTTCCAGTGCTGTCTGTAGTAGTCCTCCATGGCTGCACAATGCTGCTGTAAGTAGGTGGCCAGCTGCTGCTTCTGTTGCTCATGTTGATCGATTGGCACTAGCTGTTGTAGCTTGCTGTGCAGCTGTGACAGCAACTGCGCGTTGTTGGCCCATGGCTGCTGCAGACCCTTGCAAACCTGCTGGATGTGGCGGTACAACTCAAAGGCCCCAGCCCAGCCCAGCCCAGCCCAGCCCAGCCCAGCCCAGCCCAGCCCAGCCCAGCCCAGCCCAGCCCAGCCCAGCCCAGCCCAGCCCAGCCCAGCCCAGCCCAGCCCAGCCCAGCCCAGCCCAGCCCAGCCCAGCCCAGCCCAGCCCAGCCCAGCCCAGCCCAGCCCAGCCCAGCCCAGCCCAGCCCAGCCCAGCCCAGCCCAGCCTCACCAAGGGTCTTGCTCTTCAGGTACTTGGCTACCACGCGCAACCGCCGCCCCACAGTGGTGATCTGCCCAGGTCGGTGTGGGTTGGGCACCACGCACTGCTCATTCACGAACAGCTCTCGGCACATGCCCAACTTGCGGCGGCTGACCTGTGTCTGCAGCACCAGCCTAGTTGTGCTGAGGTAGTGTTGTGCAAGGTATGCAGCTGTCCTGGCCGCAGGCTTCCCACGGCGCCCCACTTGCGAGGGAATGAAGTTGGCTGTCAACGCGGGTGGGTCAGGAGCTGGGCAGGGTTGCTGGGCCGCAGTGCCTGACGGGATGCCATAGCCACCCTCAGCACACCGTTGCAGCACCTCTGGTGACACCCGGTGCCGCATCAGGGGGCTGGGAGGGGTGGGCTGGGAGGGGGTGGGCTGGGAAGGGTGGGCAATGAGGTGGGCTCCTGCATTGATGGGTGGAGGGGTGGCGGGCATAGTGGGTCGTTGCATGCCGTGGCCTTGCACCATTTTGGTGTACATGATGTAACTTCAAAGTTGTCAAACAGATAGAGGCCTAAGCTGTTTGTTGTGCGGTTTGTTTCAACAGATGCGCTAATGGGTCAAGAACAAATAGAATATAGCCATTTTCTTGTGGGTGCAGCGGGTGCAACACAGTGGAGGACACAGTGGAGGAGGGTGTGTGTTAGCCGGTGATACCTTAGTGTGCGCCGACCCAAATGGTGTATTTGGCGGTAGCGAGTATATTTATATGTTCCAAACACCCCGTCAATGTGCCCTGCACGCCCGGCACACATCGCATTGGGTGTCGGCCGGACATTCCATTTGTGCACAACCAGCTCACTACGCTAGGTAGATGGGGTCACAGCGATGTGCCTTACCGTGCCAAGGAGAGCCGTCTTGCCGCTGTGATTTGTTCGCGGGCACATGTGGCAGTACGCCCGCAAAGACTGCAATGGCTTGCGCTGATGGTCAGGTTACGCGGACTAAATCGCAGCTGCCAATGTGATGTACGGTATCGAAAACGGTGCAGTATTGAGAGAGAATTGCATGCATATTACCAACCCCATGTTGGGGGCGCCCGACGTAGCTATGCTGGATCAGGTGTTTGTATTTGAGCAAATCCTGGAAATATACTGAGAAGATTTTGACTTGGTAAGACACCACGACTTGGCAAGACACGCTTGGCAAGACACCACGACTCACCAGGTGCCCCATGGTCCAAGCCATCATCATGAGCGTGTGTCCCAGAAGTCAGGCCAGAATCATCGTGCAACTTGCAGACCACACTGTGTAACAGATGCATATGTCTGCACTCCGCCCATGTCAAACCCAGGTGTTTGGACGCAAGCGTTAGCAAGCATGCCACAGCCTGTCTGGTCCTTTGTCCTTGTCCCGTGAAGTGGTTGAATTCGTTGTAGCTCTCCCGCACGGCGCACCGTTGCCCGCATCCGAAGCAGCAAGACTGCAAGCAAGACTGGACGTATATGTATTCGCTGAACCTCCGAGCCTAGACCGGTGCATCATTGCCCAACTTCTTGTAAGGAAAGGTGCACTGCAATGCAGCGAGAGAGGCGCATGTGACAGTCGAACGCTTCTGCTGTCAGCATGACAATACGCAGGAGGCATTTGCTCCTTCTTTGTCTGCAGGTTGAGTCGTACAAGAAGATTGCTAGTGTTTGGGTCTACTCAGATTCCTCCGGCGCAACGGTGAGCTCAGAAGCAGGCATCAACCCCGTTGCAGATTGCATCAGGCTCACCTGTCTAGCCGCGGTCATGGAAGCAGTCGGGAAGTGTTGCGTTCTTGTACTGTGAGTCTGCAGCACAGCTGGTTTCTGCGTCAGGCATTTGTTGGTGGTGCAGCAGCCTATCCTCAGCATGCATCGCGTGTGCCTATTGTGGCATACTTCTTTTCCAACTTTCGCCCTTATGGTCCATGCTTTATGCTCCCTCAACCAAACGACCAAACGAGACATGTGCTTGCTGCTTGGGTTGCAGATGGCAGAAAAGATTGTAGTAAGCGTTGTGGACGCGAGCGGCATCAGGTCTGATCATACCTTCAGGCCACCCAAGACATATCAAGCGGTCACAGGGGTCTTAAAAGAAGCTTTTGGTGTGGGGTGCTTGGTGAATGTACAAGGTGACACCCTTACACCCGATGATCCAGTGGCAGCTGGTCCCTACACTTGACAGGTGAGTCTGCAGCTATGGGTGCTGTGTGCTCTACCCAGCCGCTCACATGTTGAATACGCTGCTACCTTGACGCGCATGACTGTGTGTCCAGCAGCTCTGCAGCGATGGTTGTTGTGTGCTCTCCCCAGCAGCTCACACATCGCACACACTGCTACCTTGCAGCTGGTTGACGCGCTTGACTGTGTGTCCAGCAGCTCCCAATGCCGTATGCGTGTGACATGCACTACATTTCTTTAGTGCACACACCTCAGCACATGTGGCACATAGCAACGTAGCAGCAGAGCATACAAAGCCATTGGTATCTTTTCTTGCACACACTGGCATGAACACTTGGATCATGCCAGCACACATGCACAGCAACAGAGTCAGTCACAGCGCGTGCACGCCCAATGCATGGGTATGTGTGTAATGCACGAGATGTGCTCAGCGTGGGTGATGTGTGATGTGTGTGATGTCAACAGCCCAACACGCTGATATCCACCTCCAGATGCGCCAGGACTGTGTGTCCAGCAGCGCCCAATGCCGTATGCGTGTGACATGCACTGCATTTCTTGGGTGCACACACCTCAGCACATGTGGCACATAGCAACGTAGCAGCAAAGCATACAAAGCCATCTTTTCTTGCACACACTGGCATGAACACTTGGATCATGCCAGCACACATGCACAGCAACAGCTCGAACCACAGCGCGTGCCCGCCCAGCTCATGTGTGTGTGTCATGCATGAGAGCGTCAAGCGTGTGGCATGTGCTTGCATGTGCTTGCAGCAGCGGCGGCACAGTCTCAGGCGGCATCTGCAGGTGGGTGGAGACTGCAGGGTGTGTGAAAAGGGGGTGTATCATGCAGCCTGCTCACTCTCCGGTTCGCCAGCTGATTTGCTGGTTGCTTTCTGCAGGGCTCGTAAGTCCAGCAGGGCTGGTGGAGGCGGTGGCTGCCACCCTGAAGGCTTATACAGCCCCAACACTGAAACGTAAGTGTGGCAACAACATGCTAATTTGTCCAGCTGCCAGGCAAAGTCCTGTACAGTAGAGCGCTAATAGCATGTGTCATCATGTACAAGTGTCGCACGCTGCGTCAACTACTGCGGCGCACCAGCTACCCAGCAGTGGCTTCCTGATGCCAGCAGCTTGCTTGTAGTGTGATTGGTCTTCCTGGGCACGTGCATGTGCAGGACCCAAGTTGCCATCAGCGCTGTCCAACATCAGCCAAACTGCCTGGGACTATGTGCAGCAGGACTTTGAGCTGCAAATGGTGGGCCTTCAGCCAAATGACTTGCCCGACGTCAAGTCCGCCCCTGACGTTCCGGCATATCAATGGCAAGACTGTAGAGAGGACGATCAGAAGGACGCTTATATGTTATACATAAGGGGCATTATCCCATTGGATGAACGTACCGGTGAGTGCCGAGGTAGTAACAATTGCAATCACAGTGATCACGCCAGACACTACATGCTGACTGGTCAAATTGCTGCATGCTTGCCATACACAAGCTTAGACATGCCTAACACAGGCATAGACATGAGTTATGGGTCAACCTGCCACTGCTTGCTGGCTGTCTCCTTCTGCAGAATGGATTCAGGGTGACAAGCACAGAACGCTGCTTAACGCTAGTCAGGTGCACAGGTGGCCTGTGGGCGAGGCTGAGCTCTACCATCTGTCTGGCACTACGGATGCAGCGGCAGTCCTCACGGCTTACATGTCCATGGGCCTGCCATGGGAGGGCATCTGACTGACCATTGAAGTCAAGAAGCAGATTGTGAACAAGTGAGTTTAATTTGAATTGCCTTGTCAAGTGTACCGCAGTACGCATGTCTTCGTTTTGCTTCGTGTGATAGTATGAGCTGTGACGACTTGTGCACAGGCATTTACAACATCTGCATTAACACTTGGTGCAATGCAAGTGTCTGCTGCTACTGGGTTTTTTGCGAGATCGTTGTGCAGCGTACGTATGCATCTCATAATACGAATGTTGCAAGCTGTGCAGCACGTGCTACTGAACTGCTGGTGAAGGTGGCATCACGTGGATGGTATTGCAGGTGGCACTTTGAGGCGGCAGCGCAGCTCATCTGTGCAAACATTACAAGCAGCAAGTTCAAGCCCCTGGCTATTCTGACGGACCTGGTGGATGAGTGGCACCTGAAGTACATGTCGGGTCACAAGCTGTGCGCTGGTCGGTTCCCATCTCGAGCAGCAGCGGTAGCCTGCATCAGGGACTGGCTGCAGAAGGTGAGCAGGTTACTGTATGTAACATCAATTCACTTATGCTAATCAATCCCAAAGTTAGCTTGTATGCTAAGTCAGGTCAAGCTCAATTATCCTAAAGTTGGCCTGTATGCTAAGTCAGGTCAAGCTCAATTCCCAAGAACGGTACAGCAAAGGTATTGGAACGATGTTCTCTGATTTTTTCAATGTAACATGGTGTGGTGAGGCAGAGCACGGATGGGCACACCGTCAATCAATGTCTGACATGCTGCAAAAGTCACTGTATGTGATGGGCCTGTATGTTGGCTTGTATGTTGATCATTGATTCTTGTCCCCTTGCATGTCAAGTGTATGTTAATTTGATGAGTTAATTCAATAATCCATTTCTATCATCCTGTATGTTGATCAATGTTACGTACGGTATTTCACCAGACTATGCCTCCTTTGGACTTTGTTGCAAAAGAGGTGTATGATGTTGTTGTTCAATGCGAACGAGGCAGCACAACACTCAACGTGCATAAGTACGTATTTTTTGGCAGCATGAGGTGATGCATCGAGCTTACGGGCTGGGTGCTGACACTTGCCCTTGCTGCAGGAAAAGGTGGTAGAGACTGCAGAGACTGATGAACCCCTACAAGTTGCCGAAGTTTCAGATCCCGGGGTGCTATCCCCCATTTTGAAGCGTGCGCGGTACACCTACAGGTTGCCAGTCGGAGGTCCTGGAGAAGAAGCTTGCCTCCGTGACTTGGCAGATTGTCTGCCCAAAGAGGAGGCGTACGAGGTGCTCTGCTTGGCTGGCATTCAAGATCTGATGCAGCATTATCCACTTTCTTCGGCAGTCAGGTGTTCAATGTTCAGCTAGCACAACAGAGGCAGGGCAATCCACTTGACATTCGCAGCAACCTCCTGCTGTGCCGAGACGCTGTCCCTACTTGGTGTCGCTGTATATTGCAATAATTGACTACAACTAAGCAGGGTGGGAGTCCCACTGGGACACGGGCATGCTGCCACTGTATCAGGGTACCTCAGACAGCTTTTGCCATACACTTATAATTTATCATTGAAATCTGCATTCATGTCTTTCATCATCATTTGCTCCTGTTGAATTGCTTTATGGAGTATTGGTGTACATTGAATGGTACATGATGAGATAACCATGTTTTGGCGAATTACAACGTCCTGTTTGCAAAGATCGAGCTGCTGAGGGTAACCTTTCGCATGCCCCTTCCACTGCAATTTCCTGTCATCTGCAAAATCATTGAATATATGGACCTGTTTGCATCACTTGTTAGAGTGTTTTTTGACCAAGACGAACCTTCTCGCTTACCTCCCCTCCACTCACAATAGAGCTCTTTGAAGATCCTACAAGGTTTAAAAATGACTTCTCGCAAACCTGACAATTGATTGGCAAGATCACAGTTGTTTGCCACCGCGCGGCACATTCAGGGATCTACATAAATCTACAACAGCAGGGGCAGCAGCAGGGGCAGCAGCAGGGGCAGCAGCCTTCCCCCCCTCCCTTCGCCTCCTCCATTTAGGTTTTGAGTTAGGGTTAGGGTTAGGTTAGGGGTTAGCTTTAGGGTTAGGGTTAAGGTTAGGATTGGGGTCAAGGGCTAGGGTTTGGGGAGGGAGGGTTAGGGCTAGGGCTAGGTTTACGGTCAGGGCTGCTCAACAGCCAGCCACTTGGCGTTAGACGCGCCGCCTACTCAGACCAACAAGAAGCAGCGTGAGCTGTACATAGGCAACCTTGCCACAGGGGTAGTCAATGCGGAGATGCTGCGGGAGCTGTTCAACGCAGTGCTGAGCAACATGGTGCCCGACCCTATCACCACACCTCCAGTGCTGGACGTGAAGATCGACCCTACAGGCAGGTACCTGCCTTGCACCAAGGCATGTGGCTTCACCCTGTAGCCCACTCCTTCCCAACCCAGTGTCCACACTGTGAATGCAAGTGCAAGCGAGGGTACGTCTTTGCCCCATACCTGTGGGTGTGACAAGTCTCGGCGAATATCACACTGGCAATTGGCTTCAGGCATCCTCACCAGTGCTTCTCATACATCCCTTGCAATGTCTTGTGATGGCATGGCTCCATTAGGCTCGAGCTGTGCCTCCTTCTCGCTTTTAACCTTTCGTTCACCTTGTCCCTCCTGCTCTAAACCCCAGGTCGCTTCTCCTTTGTCGAGCTTCGCACCGCTGCCCTGGCCCTGGCTGCGCTGCACCTAGACAAGGTGGAGCTGTGCGGGCGGCAGCTCAACATAGGGCGGCCCAAGGGTTACATTGAGCCGCCTGCTATCGAGCAGCAGGCCAAGCTGACCATGGCGCAGATGTTTGCAGCTCAGGTCAGAGGGCAGCACTTGCGCTCAAGGGACCACTGTGACACACATATAGCTGCCAGGTGAGACCTGATGCCCATGCTGGTGTCATGTAACATTTCTCCTGGTGCTGCTAGGGAGCACAAACATCAGGGACATGGCCAGCCACAACATGGTAACTCCCGTCTGATCCACACTTACCCTGCCCTGCATGTCTAAGAGCTGCCATGCTCATTGCCTGGTATGCCTGCTGCTCTCCTGCTGCCCATGAAGCTGAGATGACGGCCTGCGCCAAAACCTGGGCCCCTCAAGCGCACCTCAAATGCAGACTGGGCCCATGCTGAATGACATCTTCGTTTGGGTTGGGCTGTGATGAGCTTCAGTGGCCTCATCATCACATGGCATCACCCACCTGCGTTTCCTGCCGCCATGGGCCCCATGTCAAAGTACAACTGCCGCACGCTGCGCCCATTGGTTATGCAGGCAACTTACCTAAGCCTGCATAGCTATCGCCACAGTGCGGCCCACTGACTGTGAGCTGTGTGCTCCCTTACACTCCCTCTGCTCGCCACATCAGCTGGCTGGCGTGACGTGTCGACCTGGCTGCCACTGCCCACAGGTCAGCGGGGGGCCCACCAATGTGGTGCTCTTAGAGAACCTGATGCTGGCCATCGCCGTCCAGGATGAGGCCGCCCGGCGTGAGGTGTGTGTGCATTGGCAGGAGCAGCAGCCAGCAGGCCACCGCAGCACACCATAGGGAGAGGGGTTTACAGGGGCATGGGAACTGGGGTCAATGGGTGCCAAGGCAGGGAGGAGCAGCAGGCAAGATATGGCATGGCAGGCAATACAGGGAGATCAGGACCAGAGCTGGCGCTGGGTGCTGCACACCAGTTGAGCTATGCTACTGTGCGCTATGAACTTGGAAAGAGGGCAAATGCAATAAAACAACTGGGTGGGTGTGACAGCTGCCACTTGCGTGTGGCATGGACCTGTGCGATGTGGCTCGGCAGCCGCCAAGGAGCCGCGCCTGACCTGTGTGCAGCTGTATGATGACGTGTACGTGGAAGTGGTAAAGTGCGGGGCAGTGGCGGGGCTGTGCATACCCACCCCTCCCAAGACCCTGCCGCCTCCCACAAGCTGCCGCGTGTACATCCGCTTCTCAGCCCAGGAAGCTGCGACCCGGTGCAAGGCCATGATGGATGGCCGGGAGTTCGACGGCAACCTCGTCAAGGTCACTTATGTCACGGAGCAGGACTACTTCCGGGCGCAGGCGGGGGAGTGGCTTTGACCTGCGAGGGGGCCACGTGCCCACAGCTTGCTTGCTAGTATGCTGTCAGCTGTCTCAACTAGCTGGTTGCAGTGGTGGTTTTCGTCTTGGCACATTGCAAGCCATGCAATGATGAGGATGAGGATGGTATTGGGGCCACATTTGTATAAAACTCAGGCCAACAAAACTTATTCAACAAGGAACAACAAGTTGGACTGTGGGTAATCTCACTCAGCTACTCCAATCAAGTTGAAGCATCCTCGGTCGCACCCTTGATGACCACAAACCCCATTCCGGTGGCACTTTCCCAACAGACCACTGGGCACCTCATCAAAACTACCATTGTGCATCGCAGAATTCCCACTGCATGGGCCTGCTTGAAGGTTACTACAAATCTTCCCACTATATGGAGAGTTCCCCCAGGCCTAACCCTAACCCTAACCCTAACCCCTAACACTGACCCCTAATCCTAACCCTAACCCTTGTATGAAGATTACCAACCCCATGTTGGGGACTTCTGAATTTAATCACGACTCTTGCCATACTGGGGAGGATCATGAGGGGTTTGATGATGTGGCTTACACCGCTTAAGCCGTCAGCCGTTAGGCTGCTAGGCCGCATCAGGGGAGGATCATGAGGGGTTTGGGGTCAGCACCTGCTGTTGGGTCGGGATCAACGTCAGCTCTGATTACATGGGCTAAACGCATCCAGAGCGCCATCGAGCATGCCATGACCGTTAAACGCAAAAAAAGGATGGTATTGGGGGCAAAGTGCGAGAGATAACGGGTACGACTCAAGCGTAGGTTTCACGCCTATTCAGCTCTGGTCAGCCGTCAGCTGTTGTTACAATCGGTACTTTTCCACAATGCCAGCTAGGCCTACTCGCAGACATTAATACGGATGTCCCTGGGAGGTTTGTTGCGAAGTCCTTGCAAAGAAGTTGTATGGAATGCACACATGTCATGCAAATCCAAATGGCATGCTAGAACGCCACGGGCATAGGCCCTGTTCGCACTCGCAAATTTTGAATTGTGAATTATTCGCGGCCAACCAACGCACTTTTTCCCGTTCCGAGCCACTGGCTGCCTAGCTGTCCGTTGTGACCCAGCACGATTAGACCCCGCATTCAGAGCATTCGGACGCATTCAGAGCATTCGGACGCAGCTACAACAGGTCCAGTTGCTGCAGATGTTGCAGGCCCCGCGGACTCGGACGCAGCAGCCCCCGCGGATGAAGCTAGCCAACTAAAGCGCGGCAGTTAACTAGTTAACCGTCAACAACATCGAATATAGAAAAACGAATCGAGTGCGAACAGGGCCAGTAGCTTCGGGCGCCCCCAACTAACAGAAAACCTACCCCTGGTAGTAGGACGGCTGCAACTTTGCACTCACTGCGCCAATTACTATGCTAGATGGTCCACAATGTAGCCAACACAGCCAGCTACCTTCGACCCATCCAGAATAGTTATGCAGTTAGTAGGCCGTGCACAGCAAAGCATCAATGTTAGTGATTTAAATTCGAACCGTGGCGGGGCATGCAGTCATCGCTGCGACAGCCCGCGTCGCTCAGGCTGCTCTACATGAGCATGCGCGTCGGCAGCAGCAGTCGGATCGGAAAGCGAATGCGGCGATGTGGCAATGAGCCCACCTCCCCCCCTTACCTGGAGGGCAATGCCACAGCTCGACCATTGGGACTTACAGCATGCTACATACTAGGTTAAGCTCATCTAGGACAGTGTTACAAACGCTCCTACTCAGACAAGCCAAGAGCTCACTTTGGTCTGTGACCCCCCAACTCCCTTAGCCGATCTCAGGGCCAAAGCCATGCAGTCAATCACACAACTCCACACCATGACCGAGTTTGGACTCAGCTCCTTTGAGAGTTACACTCCCCCACATGCCATCCACCTGCGTGCAAAGTTTCATAGCTCAACTGCCACCCCACAGCCCCGTGGCCCTGATTATGCTTGGAGAACATGATGTCACTTTGAAGATGTCAAACAGATAGCGGCCTGGGTTGCTTGATGTACGGTTTGTTTCAAGAGATCCGCTAATGGGTCAAGAACAACAATTCTATGTCGCTTTTCCTCTAGGTGCAACGGGTGCAACACAGTGGATGTTAGAGTTTAGCCGGGGCAGCAGTATACATGGCTGGCGACGGAGGCCAGAATCTATTCCGACAGTGGTAGTGGCTGCTAAGTGGCTGTTGCTGATGCTTTCGTACTCTGGAAGTAGCGCGCTTCAGACATCGAGTGGCCAGGATCCATCCTTACATGTCTCTACATTCTTCTCAGCTCTCTAATCAGTGATCCCGAGTAGTGTGTGTGAAGCCCATCCTCCGCGAACCAATCCATACCGAAACCTGCCTTGCCTCAGCTTAAGTAAACCGAAAGTCACATCTCACGCATGCAAGGCTAAAAAGACTTGCAAGCGCATTCAAAGCTCATGCATACCAGGTCTGAAGATGAACTGTAACACTCTCCCCCACTCCAAAAAGCTACGTCCCGGAGCTTCCAGTGTCTGGGAAAAACAGTCATGCGATCACAGAGCAAGCAGGCAAGTGAAAAGCAGACATGCACAGGCTACATGCAAACAAGCAATCATGGAAACCTCATGCAAATCTCCTGCAAGTCTCATGCAAGAGAGCACGAGCTAAAGGTCTTGATGTAGTCTCGTTGTCCACAGTAGAGCTTGTGTCAGCTGACGGTGAAGACATCGTCCAGGAAGGAAATGAGCCAAATGGAGAGAAGCATAAGAAAGCAAAGATAGTGGTAGCACGAGAAGATAGTAAGAGAAGATGGTGATTGTATGAGATGGTAGTTGTTGTAATTGTGTGAGACGAAGACAACAATGGCATCGTGTCCAGCTGCAGTGGAGGGCAGCTGAGTGATGAGGTCCATGCTGACATGTTCCCAGCGGTGCTGAGGAATAGGACTGTGGAATAGGAATGTGCACGGATGTAGTTGTGAACTGATGCTGCCATGCGGGGCCAGAAGAAATGGCGTGATAGTCGTGCGTAGGTTTTGTCCCTACCGAGATGTCCGGAGATGGGGATGTCATGTGCTTAACGGAGTAGGGCGGTGCGCATGGGTCCCACCGGGATGTAAAGCCGGCGAGTCCCCCGTCCAGTGTGGTACATGAGGTTTCCCTGGATTTGAAACTGGCGTGTTTTGCCAGCCAGTGCAGCCGCTAGGAGGCGCTGGTACTGTGGATCTGCAGTCGCTGATTGTTCATCGATGTGCAGTTGAGGATGGGGTGCGGAGAGCGACTCCGTTCCCGTGGCAGTCGGAATGCCTGGAGTGTTTGGGGCCAATGGAATGCCCGGAGTGTTTGGGGCCAATGGAATGCCCAGGACGACGGAACGCCCTTCAGTGTGTGTTCACTCCCAAGACGGAGGTGTACAGCTAGGAAGTTAGCTCGGCGTGACAGCGCGTCCGCTGACTGGTACTGGGCGTGTGAGTGTGCGCAAGCTATGCAGCTAGCGGCTTGATTGTTGTGGCTGGTTGCTGAGCTGGCCTAGCTCTGCTTGTCATGCCATTGATGTGCTGACCTGCTGTGCAGGTTGTCCACGGTATTGATCCTGGCTGGGTAGCAGGAGATGTTTGATGTAGCTGTCATGATGGTGCGCTGTCATGGTGTTCTGTCATGATGGTGCGCTCAGCTGGGCAGCTGGAGTTAGCTGGTGACAGTGGATTGCTCACAGCTCGGCTCGGCGCTCTGCGCTCTGTGGTGACGTTCAATCTGTGAGGATGCTGACCAGTGAGCTGCTTGCTGCTTCTGTGTCATTGCTTCTGCATGCTGATTGTGGTGGTATGTCGTGTTTTCTGCAGGTGGAGGTGAAGAAAGGACTGTGGCGGTCTCATGGCGTTTAGTGTCACATGGTTAGAGTAGTGATGTGTTTGCTACCAGTGTGTTGTAGTCAGTGGTCTGATGTTGTGATGTTGTGCTCTGGTTGTGCACTGGTTGTCACCACATGTAGAGGGTTGTGGTTGCTGTGCTTTTGTGGCTGCAAGGCCTGATGACTGAGCTCTGCAATAGTGTAGGTTGAGACTGTGGCCTTAGATGGTTGTAACCGTGATGGTTGATGCCTTGGGTTGTGTGGTGTGTAACGTGGCAGAAGGTGAGGAGGAAGGTACCTCTTAGTGGGTTGGCCTGATGGTAGATTGAGCCAGT
This sequence comes from Haematococcus lacustris, assembly GCA_030144725.1. Lineage (NCBI taxonomy): Eukaryota > Viridiplantae > Chlorophyta > Chlorophyceae > Chlamydomonadales > Haematococcaceae > Haematococcus > Haematococcus lacustris. Next base: position 11,089,960 of record JASKMD010000026.1, on the reverse strand, counting down.
GGACTGTGATCAGTGGTGTGTAACTGTGCCTTACAACTCTGTGGTAGGAGGTTTGATCCTGACCTGGCCAGTGGTTGGTGTGCATACCTGGCCCGGGTTTAAGTAAGGTGTGGCAATGTGCCAGGTAACAATGGAAGGTGGAGACACAGCCTTGTAACATGGCTGGTGGTGTGTTCTGTGGTCTGATGTTGTGATGTTGTGGTCTGATGATGATGATTCAGCAAGAGGTTGACGTGTATGCCTGGGCGGTGAGCCAGGCGTTGGTAGTGTTTACAACGAGTGTCAACGTAACTGGAATAAGGGTGGCGGTGGGGTTGATGGAGGTGCACGCAGGCTGCTGGCAAACTGTAACTGGGCTGCATGTAAACGAAGGTGACGAAGGGCTTCCAGCCCGCCTGTCTTGGGCTACGTGTCGAACTTGGGCTGCGAAGTACGGATGTGTCCAGCGATGTCCAGCGAGGTACGGATGTGTCCAGCGAGTCCACTGCAAACAGCAGGTAGCACTGCTTTCGCAGGTAAGCACCGCTTGCGCGGGTAGTCACTGCTAACGCAGGTGGGCACCGCTTTCGCGGGTAGGCATCTGAAACACTGCAGGTACAACCACTGCAGGTCAGCGCTGCGAGTTGAGCAGCTGGGCAAGCTTACATTGCGGTGGGTCAGCGGTAGCTTGAGCCTTCGGCGTTCTTGCACCGGAGGTACTGCCCAAAAATATCTCAAAAGCTCGATTACTGCGTTGCGTTAGGCAAGAACACAGGCTGATGATCGATGCGAGGAAACCAAATGTTAGAGTTTAGCCGGGGCAGCAGTATACATGGCTGGCGACGGAGGCCAGAATCTATTCCGACAGTGGTAGTGGCTGCTAAGTGGCTGTTGCTGATGCTTTCGTACTCTGGAAGTAGCGCGCTTCAGACATCGAGTGGCCAGGATCCATCCTTACATGTCTCTACATTCTTCTCAGCTCTCTAATCAGTGATCCCGAGTAGTGTGTGTGAAGCCCATCCTCCGCGAACCAATCCATACCGAAACCTGCCTTGCCTCAGCTTAAGTAAACCGAAAGTCACATCTCACGCATGCAAGGCTAAAAAGACTTGCAAGCGCATTCAAAGCTCATGCATACCAGGTCTGAAGATGAACTGTAACAGTGGAGGACACAGTGGAGGGGGGGGGGGGGGGGGGGGGGTAACCCGGTGCTACCTTCGTGTGCGCCGACCCAAATGATGTATTCGTCGAGAAGTCAGGTGTTCCCAACTAACAGAAAATGACAAGAAACCGACCCTTATTAGTAGGACGGCTGTAACTTTGCACCCACTGCACCAAATACTATGCTATATGGTTCACAATGTAGGCAACCCAAACAGCTACCGTTCACCCATCCAGAATAATTAAATACAGAGTAGGCCGTGCACAGCAAAGCGTCAAAGTTAGTGATTCAAATTTGAGCCGTAGCGGAGCATGCAGTCATCGCTACGACCGCCCGCGCGCTCAGGCTGCTCTACGCGAGCATGCGCGTCGGCAGCAACAGTCGGTTTGGAAAACGGCTGCAGGAATGTGGCACGGAGGCAGTTGGCAGGTGCGGTTGGGTGAGGTGGCCACTACAACCTGTGATTAACTATGTCTCGCTTGCGCAACTGTGTCACCGCTTGCGCTTGGCAGCTGTCTTTGGCTGCCCCAAACCCGCAGGTGTGGTACGCTTGCGGAGCGTGCAGCCAGGAGCTGGCGCTTGAGCCAGAGCACCCTGCCCCTCGGTGGCGATTGCAGCTAGTGCCAACTGATACATGTGGCCGAAATCAGGTGATGCAGCCCTTAACCCTTCGCCCCACGAGCTCCAGCCCTGCTGCTGGGGTGGCTGCTGTGGGGGTGGCTGTGGGGGCGGGTGGGGCTGTGGGGGGGGCACACCAGCTGGCACAACTCTGTTGCACCCTGCTGTTGTTGCTGCTGCTGCCACCCGCTGCTGGCTTGCATGGTCCCCCACATTCACCACAACCACCCCAACACTGCAAGCACCTGCTGTGGCTTTGCGTGTGGCTGGTGCTTTGGCTATGGCTGCAGCCACCTCATCCAGCCGCACCGCAGCGCGAAGCTTAGGCAGCTGCAGCGTGAAGTCTTGCACATCTATGTTGTTGAGGGTGGACCTATGTGTGTGCAGGAACATATGCTTTAGGAGCGCAGGCAGCTCCATGAAGCGTCCAGCTCCATGCTTCAGCAATTGTAGCAAGGACTCCACCGGGGCATTGGAGGTGGGACATGCCAGGAAGTACACCTCGAGGTGGAGGCGCAACCCGGTGCTGCATGGGCTGCCCTCAGCCATGGCCTGGATGTCCTGTTGGAACTGGTGCCACGTGCAGTGAGGGTCCCACACACCTGGGTCAGTATGCCCGTCATCCATGCGCAGGGCGGCACACTGCACCACCTTGGCGGCTACTTCTTTGCACGACTGCGGGTCTGACCCCCCCAGCGCAGCCATGAGGTGTGGCATGTCCAGCTGCCGTTTGCAGTGCTGTCTGTAGTAGTCCTCCATGGCTGCACAATGCTGTTGTAAGTAGGTGGCCAGCTGCTGCTTCTGTTGCTCATGTTGATCGATTGGCACTAGCTGTTGTAGCTTGCTGTGCAGCTGTGACAGCAACTGCGCGTTGTTGGCCCATGGCTGCTGCAGACCCTTGCAAACCTGCTGGATGTGGCGGTACAACTCAAAGGCCCCAGCCCAGCCCAGCCCAGCCCAGCCCAGCCCAGCCCAGCCCAGCCCAGCCCAGCCCAGCCCAGCCCAGCCCAGCCCAGCCCAGCCCAGCCCAGCCCAGCCCAGCCCAGCCCAGCCCAGCCCAGCCCAGCCTCACCAAGGGTCTTGCTCTTCAGGTACTTGGCTACCACGCGCAACCGCCGCCCCACAGTGGTGATCTGCCCAGGTCGGTGTGGGTTGGGCACCACGCACTGCTCATTCACGAACAGCTCTCGGCACATGCCCAACTTGCGGCGGCTGACCTGTGTCTGCAGCACCAGCCTGGTTGTGCTGAGGTAGTGTTGTGCAAGGTATGCAGCTGTCCTAGCCGCAGGCTTCCCACGGCGCCCCACTTGCGAGGGAATGAAGTTGGCTGTCAACGCGGGTGGGTCAGGAGCTGGGCAGGGCTGCTGGGCCGCAGTGCCTGACGGGATGCCATAGCCACCCTCAGCACACCGTTGCAGCACCTCTGGTGACACCCGGTGCCGCATCAGGGGGCTGGGAGGGGTGGGCTGGGAGGGGGTGGGCTGGGAGGGGGTGGGCTGGGAAGGGTGGGCAATGAGGTGGGCTCCTGCATTGATGGGTGGAGGGGTGGCGGGCATAGTGGGTCGTTGCATGCCGTGGCCTTGCACCATTTTGGTGTACATGATGTAACTTCAAAGTTGTCAAACAGATAGAGGCCTAAGCTGTTTGTTGTGCGGTTTGTTTCAACAGATGCGCTAATGGGTCAAGAATAAATAGAATATAGCCATTTTCTTGTGGGTGCAGCGGGTGCAACACAGTGGAGGACACAGTGGAGGAGGGTGTGTGTTAGCCGGTGATACCTTAGTGTGCGCCGACCCAAATGGTGTATTTGGCGGTAGCGAGTATATTTATATGTTCCAAACACCCCGTCAATGTGCCCTGCACGCCCGGCACACATCGCATTGGGTGTCGGCCGGACATTCCATTTGTGCACAACCAGCTCACTACGCTAGGTAGATGGGGTCACAGCGATGTGCCTTACCGTGCCAAGGAGAGCCGTCTTGCCGCTGTGATTTGTTCGCGGGCACATGTGGCAGTACGCCCGCAAAGACTGCAATGGCTTGCGCTGATGGTCAGGTTACGCGGACTAAATCGCAGCTGCCAATGTGATGTACGGTATCGAAAACGGTGCAGTATTGAGAGAGAATTGCATGCATATTACCAACCCCATGTTGGGGGCGCCCGACGTAGCTATGCTGGATCAGGTGTTTGTATTTGAGCAAATCCTGGAAATATACTGAGAAGATTTTGACTTGGTAAGACACCACGACTTGGCAAGACACGCTTGGCAAGACACCACGACTCACCAGGTGCCCCATGGTCCAAGCCATCATCATGAGCGTGTGTCCCAGAAGTCAGGCCAGAATCATCGTGCAACTTGCAGACCACACTGTGTAACAGATGCATATGTCTGCACTCCGCCCATGTCAAACCCAGGTGTTTGGACGCAAGCGTTAGCAAGCATGCCACAGCCTGTCTGGTCCTTTGTCCTTGTCCCGTGAAGTGGTTGAATTCGTTGTAGCTCTCCCGCACGGCGCACCGTTGCCCGCATCCGAAGCAGCAAGACTGCAAGCAAGACTGGACGTATATGTATTCGCTGAACCTCCGAGCCTAGACCGGTGCATCATTGCCCAACTTCTTGTAAGGAAAGGTGCACTGCAATGCAGCGAGAGAGGCGCATGTGACAGTCGAACGCTTCTGCTGTCAGCATGACAATACGCAGGAGGCATTTGCTCCTTCTTTGTCTGCAGGTTGAGTCGTACAAGAAGATTGCTAGTGTTTGGGTCTACTCAGATTCCTCCGGCGCAACGGTGAGCTCAGAAGCAGGCATCAACCCCGTTGCAGATTGCATCAGGCTCACCTGTCTAGCCGCGGTCATGGAAGCAGTCGGGAAGTGTTGCGTTCTTGTACTGTGAGTCTGCAGCACAGCTGGTTTCTGCGTCAGGCATTTGTTGGTGGTGCAGCAGCCTATCCTCAGCATGCATCGCGTGTGCCTATTGTGGCATACTTCTTTTCCAACTTTCGCCCTTATGGTCCATGCTTTATGCTCCCTCAACCAAACGACCAAACGAGACATGTGCTTGCTGCTTGGGTTGCAGATGGCAGAAAAGATTGTAGTAAGCGTTGTGGACGCGAGCGGCATCAGGTCTGATCATACCTTCAGGCCACCCAAGACATATCAAGCGGTCACAGGGGTCTTAAAAGAAGCTTTTGGTGTGGGGTGCTTGGTGAATGTACAAGGTGACACCCTTACACCCGATGATCCAGTGGCAGCTGGTCCCTACACTTACACCGTGACAGGTGAGTCTGCAGCTATGGGTGCTGTGTGCTCTACCCAGCCGCTCACATGTTGAATACGCTGCTACCTTGACGCGCATGACTGTGTGTCCAGCAGCTCTGCAGCGATGGTTGTTGTGTGCTCTCCCCAGCAGCTCACACATCGCACACACTGCTACCTTGCAGCTGGTTGACGCGCTTGACTGTGTGTCCAGCAGCTCCCAATGCCGTATGCGTGTAACATGCACTACATTTCTTTAGTGCACACACCTCAGCACATGTGGCACATAGCAACGTAGCAGCAGAGCATACAAAGCCATTGGTATCTTTTCTTGCACACACTGGCATGAACACTTGGATCATGCCAGCACACATGCACAGCAACAGAGTCAGTCACAGCGCGTGCACGCCCAATGCATGGGTATGTGTGTAATGCACGAGATGTGCTCAGCGTGGGTGATGTGTGATGTGTGTGATGTCAACAGCCCAACACGCTGATATCCACCTCCAGATGCGCCAGGACTGTGTGTCCAGCAGCGCCCAATGCCGTATGCGTGTGACATGCACTGCATTTCTTGGGTGCACACACCTCAGCACATGTGGCACATAGCAACGTAGCAGCAAAGCATACAAAGCCATCTTTTCTTGCACACACTGGCATGAACACTTGGATCATGCCAGCACACATGCACAGCAACAGCTCGAACCACAGCGCGTGCCCGCCCAGCTCATGTGTGTGTGTCATGCATGAGAGCGTCAAGCGTGTGGCATGTGCTTGCATGTGCTTGCAGCAGCGGCGGCACAGTCTCAGGCGGCATCTGCAGGTGGGTGGAGACTGCAGGGTGTGTGAAAAGGGGGTGTATCATGCAGCCTGCTCACTCTCCGGTTCGGCAGCTGATTTGCTGGTTGCTTTCTGCAGGGCTCGTAAGTCCAGCAGGGCTGGTGGAGGCGGTGGCTGCCACCCTGAAGGCTTATACAGCCCCAACACTGAAACGTAAGTGTGGCAACAACATGCTAATTTGTCCAGCTGCCAGGCAAAGTCCTGTACAGTAGAGCGCTAATAGCATGTGTCATCATGTACAAGTGTCGCACGCTGCGTCAACTACTGCGGCGCACCAGCTACCCAGCAGTGGCTTCCTGATGCCAGCAGCTTGCTTGTAGTGTGATTGGTCTTCCTGGGCACGTGCATGTGCAGGACCCAAGTTGCCATCAGCGCTGTCCAACATCAGCCAAACTGCCTGGGACTATGTGCAGCAGGACTTTGAGCTGCAAATGGTGGGCCTTCAGCCAAATGACTTGCCCGACGTCAAGTCCGCCCCTGACGTTCCGGCATATCAATGGCAAGACTGTAGAGAGGACGATCAGAAGGACGCTTATATGTTATACATAAGGGGCATTATCCCATTGGATGAACGTACCGGTGAGTGCCGAGGTAGTAACAATTGCAATCACAGTGATCACGCCAGACACTACATGCTGACTGGTCAAATTGCTGCATGCTTGCCATACACAAGCTTAGACATGCCTAACACAGGCATAGACATGAGTTATGGGTCAACCTGCCACTGCTTGCTGGCTGTCTCCTTCTGCAGAATGGATTCAGGGTGACAAGCACAGAACGCTGCTTAACGCTAGTCAGGTGCACAGGTGGCCTGTGGGCGAGGCTGAGCTCTACCATCTGTCTGGCACTACGGATGCAGCGGCAGTCCTCACGGCTTACATGTCCATGGGCCTGCCATGGGAGGGCATCCGACTGACCATTGAAGTCAAGAAGCAGATTGTGAACAAGTGAGTTTAATTTGAATTGCCTTGTCAAGTGTACCGCAGTACGCATGTCTTCGTTTTGCTTCGTGTGATAGTATGAGCTGTGACGACTTGTGCACAGGCATTTACAACATCTGCATTAACACTTGGTGCAATGCAAGTGTCTGCTGCTACTGGGTTTTTTGCGAGATCGTTGTGCAGCGTACGTATGCATCTCATAATACGAATGTTGCAAGCTGTGCAGCACGTGCTACTGAACTGCTGGTGAAGGTGGCATCACGTGGATGGTATTGCAGGTGGCACTATGAGGCGGCAGCGCAGCTCATCTGTGCAAACATTACAAGCAGCAAGTTCAAGCCCCTGGCTATTCTGACGGACCTGGTGGATGAGTGGCACCTGAAGTACATGTCGGGTCACAAGCTGTGCGCTGGTCGGTTCCCATCTCGAGCAGCAGCGGTAGCCTGCATCAGGGACTGGCTGCAGAAGGTGAGCAGGTTACTGTATGTAACATCAATTCACTTATGCTAATCAATCCCAAAGTTAGCTTGTATGCTAAGTCAGGTCAAGCTCAATTATCCTAAAGTTGGCCTGTATGCTAAGTCAGGTCAAGCTCAATTCCCAAGAACGGTACAGCAAAGGTATTGGAACGATGTTCTCTGATTTTTTCAATGTAACATGGTGTGGTGAGGCAGAGCACGGATGGGCACACCGTCAATCAATGTCTGACATGCTGCAAAAGTCACTGTATGTGATGGGCCTGTATGTTGGCTTGTATGTTGATCATTGATTCTTGTCCCCTTGCATGTCAAGTGTATGTTAATTTGATGAGTTAATTCAATAATCCATTTCTATCATCCTGTATGTTGATCAATGTTACGTACGGTATTTCACCAGACTATGCCTCCTTTGGACTTTGTTGCAAAAGAGGTGTATGATGTTGTTGTTCAATGCGAACGAGGCAGCACAACACTCAACGTGCATAAGTACGTATTTTTTGGCAGCATGAGGTGATGCATCGAGCTTACGGGCTGGGTGCTGACACTTGCCCTTGCTGCAGGAAAAGGTGGTAGAGACTGCAGAGACTGATGAACCCCTACAAGTTGCCGAAGTTTCAGATCCCGGGGTGCTATCCCCCATTTTGAAGCGTGCGCGGTACACCTACAGGTTGCCAGTCGGAGGTCCTGGAGAAGAAGCTTGCCTCCGTGACTTGGCAGATTGTCTGCCCAAAGAGGAGGCGTACGAGGTGCTCTGCTTGGCTGGCATTCAAGATCTGATGCAGCATTATCCACTTTCTTCGGCAGTCAGGTGTTCAATGTTCAGCTAGCACAACAGAGGCAGGGCAATCCACTTGACATTCGCAGCAACCTCCTGCTGTGCCGAGACGCTGTCCCTACTTGGTGTCGCTGTATATTGCAATAATTGACTACAACTAAGCAAGGTGGGAGTCCCACTGGGACACGGGCATGCTGCCACTGTATCAGGGTACCTCAGACAGCTTTTGCCATACACTTATAATTTATCATTGAAATCTGCATTCATGTCTTTCATCATCATTTGCTCCTGTTGAATTGCTTTATGGAGTATTGGTGTACATTGAATGGTACATGATGAGATGACCATGTTTTGGCGAATTACAACGTCCTGTTTGCAAAGATCGAGCTGCTGAGGGTAACCTTTCGCATGCCCCTTCCACTGCAATTTCCTGTCATCTGCAAAATCATTGAATATATGGACCTGTTTGCATCACTTGTTAGAGTGTTTTTTGACCAAGACGAACCTTCTCGCTTACCTCCCCTCCACTCACAATAGAGCTCTTTGAAGATCCTACAAGGTTTAAAAATGACTTCTCGCAAACCTGACAATTGATTGGCAAGATCACAGTTGTTTGCCACCGCGCGGCACATTCAGGGATCTACATAAATCTACAACAGCAGGGGCAGCAGCAGGGGCAGCAGCAGGGGCAGCAGCCTTCCCCCCCTCCCTTCGCCTCCTCCATTTAGGTTTTGAGTTAGGGTTAGGGTTAGGTTAGGGGTTAGCTTTAGGGTTAGGGTTAAGGTTAGGATTGGGGTCAAGGGCTAGGGTTTGGGGAGGGAGGGTTAGGGCTAGGGCTAGGTTTACGGTCAGGGCTGCTCAACAGCCAGCGACTTGGCGTTAGACGCGCCGCCTACTCAGACCAACAAGAAGCAGCGTGAGCTGTACATAGGCAACCTTGCCACAGGGGTAGTCAATGCGGAGATGCTGCGGGAGCTGTTCAACGCAGTGCTGAGCAACATGGTGCCCGACCCTATCACCACACCTCCAGTGCTGGACGTGAAGATCGACCCTACAGGCAGGTACCTGCCTTGCACCAAGGCATGTGGCTTCACCCTGTAGCCCACTCCTTCCCAACCCAGTGTCCACACTGTGAATGCAAGTGCAAGCGAGGGTACGTCTTTGCCCCATACCTGTGGGTGTGACAAGTCTCGGCGAATATCACACTGGCAATTGGCTTCAGGCATCCTCACCAGTGCTTCTCATACATCCCTTGCAATGTCTTGTGATGGCATGGCTCCATTAGGCTCGAGCTGTGCCTCCTTCTCGCTTTTAACCTTTCGTTCACCTTGTCCCTCCTGCTCTAAACCCCAGGTCGCTTCTCCTTTGTCGAGCTTCGCACCGCTGCCCTGGCCCTGGCTGCGCTGCACCTAGACAAGGTGGAGCTGTGCGGGCGGCAGCTCAACATAGGGCGGCCCAAGGGTTACATTGAGCCGCCTGCTATCGAGCAGCAGGCCAAGCTGACCATGGCGCAGATGTTTGCAGCTCAGGTCAGAGGGCAGCACTTGCGCTCAAGGGACCACTGTGACACACATATAGCTGCCAGGTGAGACCTGATGCCCATGCTGGTGTCATGTAACATTTCTCCTGGTGCTGCTAGGGAGCACAAACATCAGGGACATGGCCAGCCACAACATGGTAACTCCCGTCTGATCCACACTTACCCTGCCCTGCATGTCTAAGAGCTGCCATGCTCATTGCCTGGTATGCCTGCTGCTCTCCTGCTGCCCATGAAGCTGAGATGACGGCCTGCGCCAAAACCTGGGCCCCTCAAGCGCACCTCAAATGCAGACTGGCCCCATGCTGAATGACATCTTCGTTTGGGTTGGGCTGTGATGAGCTTCAGTGGCCTCATCATCACATGGCATCACCCACCTGCGTTTCCTGCCGCCATGGGCCCCATGTCAAAGTACAACTGCCGCACGCTGCGCCCATTGGTTATGCAGGCAACTTACCTAAGCCTGCATAGCTATCGCCACAGTGCGGCCCACTGACTGTGAGCTGTGTGCTCCCTTACACTCCCTCTGCTCGCCACATCAGCTGGCTGGCGTGACGTGTCGACCTGGCTGCCACTGCCCACAGGTCAGCGGGGGGCCCACCAATGTGGTGCTCTTAGAGAACCTGATGCTGGCCATCGCCGTCCAGGATGAGGCCGCCCGGCGTGAGGTGTGTGTGCATTGGCAGGAGCAGCAGCCAGCAGGCCACCGCAGCACACCATAGGGAGAGGGGTTTACAGGGGCATGGGAACTGGGGTCAATGGGTGCCAAGGCAGGGAGGAGCAGCAGGCAAGATATGGCATGGCAGGCAATACAGGGAGATCAGGACCAGAGCTGGCGCTGGGTGCTGCACACCATTTGAGCTATGCTACTGTGCGCTATGAACTTGGAAAGAGGGCAAATGCAATAAAACAACTGGGTGGGTGTGACAGCTGCCACTTGCGTGTGGCATGGACCTGTGCGATGTGGCTCGGCAGCCGCCAAGGAGCCGCGCCTGACCTGTGTGCAGCTGTATGATGACGTGTACGTGGAAGTGGTAAAGTGCGGGGCAGTGGCGGGGCTGTGCATACCCACCCCTCCCAAGACCCTGCCGCCTCCCACAAGCTGCCGCGTGTACATCCGCTTCTCAGCCCAGGAAGCTGCGACCCGGTGCAAGGCCATGATGGATGGCCGGGAGTTCGACGGCAACCTCGTCAAGGTCACTTATGTCACGGAGCAGGACTACTTCCGGGCGCAGGCGGGGGAGTGGCTTTGACCTGCGAGGGGGCCACGTGCCCACAGCTTGCTAGTATTCTGTCAGCTGTCTCAACTAGCTGTTTGCAGTGGTGGTTTTCGTCTTGGCACATTGCAAGCCATGCAATGATGAGGATGAGGATGGTATTGGGGCCACATTTGTATAAAACTCAGGCCAACAAAACTTATTCAACAAGGAACAACAAGTTGGACTGTGGGTAATCTCACTCAGCTACTCCAATCAAGTTGAAGCATCCTCGGTCGCACCCTTGATGACCACAAACCCCATTCCGGTGGCACTTTCCCAACAGACCACTGGGCACCTCATCAAAACTACCATTGTGCATCGCAGAATTCCCACTGCATGGGCCTGCTTGAAGGTCACTACAAATCTTCCCACTATATGGAGAGTTCCCCCAGGCCTAACCCTAACCCTAACCCTAACCCCTAACACTGACCCCTAATCCTAACCCTAACCCTTGTATGAAGATTACCAACCCCATGTTGGGGACTTCTGAATTTAATCACGACTCTTGCCATACTGGGGAGGATCATGAGGGGTTTGATGATGTGGCTTACACCGCTTAAGCCGTCAGCCGTTAGGCTGCTAGGCCGCATCAGGGGAGGATCATGAGGGGTTTGGGGTCAGCACCTGCTGTTGGGTCGGGATCAACGTCAGCTCTGATTACATGGGCTAAACGCATCCAGAGCGCCATCGAGCATGCCATGACCGTTAAACGCAAAAAAAGGATGGTATTGGGGGCAAAGTGCGAGAGATAACGGGTACGACTCAAGCGTAGGTTTCACGCCTATTCAGCTCTGGTCAGCCGTCAGCTGTTGTTACAATCGGTACTTTTCCACAATGCCAGCTAGGCCTACTCGCAGACATTAATACGGATGTCCCTGGGAGGTTTGTTGCGAAGTCCTTGCAAAGAAGTTGTATGGAATGCACACATGTCATGCAAATCCAAATGGCATGCTAGAACGCCACGGGCATAGGCCCTGTTCGCACTCGCAAATTTTGAATTGTGAATTATTCGCGGCCAACCAACGCACTTTTTCCCGTTCCGAGCCACTGGCTGCCTAGCTGTCCGTTGTGACCCAGCACGATTAGACCCCGCATTCAGAGCATTCGGACGCATTCAGAGCATTCGGACGCAGCTACAACAGGTCCAGTTGCTGCAGATGTTGCAGGCCCCGCGGACTCGGACGCAGCAGCCCCCGCGGATGAAGCTAGCCAACTAAAGCGCGGCAGTTAACTAGTTAACCGTCAACAACATCGAATATGTGGAGGACACAGTGGAATCGAATATGTGGAGGACACAGTGGAGGACACAGTGGAGGAGGGTGTGTGTTAGCCGGTGATACCTTAGTGTGCGCCGACCCAAATGGTGTATTTGGCGGTAGCGAGTATATTTATATGTTCCAAACACCCCGTCAATGTGCCCTGCACGCCCGGCACACATCGCATTGGGTGTCGGCCGGACATTCCATTTGTGCACAACCAGCTCACTACGCTAGGTAGATGGGGTCACAGCGATGTGCCTTACCGTGCCAAGGAGAGCCGTCTTGCCGCTGTGATTTGTTCGCGGGCACATGTGGCAGTACGCCCGCAAAGACTGCAATGGCTTGCGCTGATGGTCAGGTTACGCGGACTAAATCGCAGCTGCCAATGTGATGTACGGTATCGAAAACGGTGCAGTATTGAGAGAGAATTGCATGCATATTACCAACCCCATGTTGGGGGCGCCCGACGTAGCTATGCTGGATCAGGTGTTTGTATTTGAGCAAATCCTGGAAATATACTGAGAAGATTTTGACTTGGTAAGACACCACGACTTGGCAAGACACGCTTGGCAAGACACCACGACTCACCAGGTGCCCCATGGTCCAAGCCATCATCATGAGCGTGTGTCCCAGAAGTCAGGCCAGAATCATCGTGCAACTTGCAGACCACACTGTGTAACAGATGCATATGTCTGCACTCCGCCCATGTCAAACCCAGGTGTTTGGACGCAAGCGTTAGCAAGCATGCCACAGCCTGTCTGGTCCTTTGTCCTTGTCCCGTGAAGTGGTTGAATTCGTTGTAGCTCTCCCGCACGGCGCACCGTTGCCCGCATCCGAAGCAGCAAGACTGCAAGCAAGACTGGACGTATATGTATTCGCTGAACCTCCGAGCCTAGACCGGTGCATCATTGCCCAACTTCTTGTAAGGAAAGGTGCACTGCAATGCAGCGAGAGAGGCGCATGTGACAGTCGAACGCTTCTGCTGTCAGCATGACAATACGCAGGAGGCATTTGCTCCTTCTTTGTCTGCAGGTTGAGTCGTACAAGAAGATTGCTAGTGTTTGGGTCTACTCAGATTCCTCCGGCGCAACGGTGAGCTCAGAAGCAGGCATCAACCCCGTTGCAGATTGCATCAGGCTCACCTGTCTAGCCGCGGTCATGGAAGCAGTCGGGAAGTGTTGCGTTCTTGTACTGTGAGTCTGCAGCACAGCTGGTTTCTGCGTCAGGCATTTGTTGGTGGTGCAGCAGCCTATCCTCAGCATGCATCGCGTGTGCCTATTGTGGCATACTTCTTTTCCAACTTTCGCCCTTATGGTCCATGCTTTATGCTCCCTCAACCAAACGACCAAACGAGACATGTGCTTGCTGCTTGGGTTGCAGATGGCAGAAAAGATTGTAGTAAGCGTTGTGGACGCGAGCGGCATCAGGTCTGATCATACCTTCAGGCCACCCAAGACATATCAAGCGGTCACAGGGGTCTTAAAAGAAGCTTTTGGTGTGGGGTGCTTGGTGAATGTACAAGGTGACACCCTTACACCCGATGATCCAGTGGCAGCTGGTCCCTACACTTACACCGTGACAGGTGAGTCTGCAGCTATGGGTGCTGTGTGCTCTACCCAGCCGCTCACATGTTGAATACGCTGCTACCTTGACGCGCATGACTGTGTGTCCAGCAGCTCTGCAGCGATGGTTGTTGTGTGCTCTCCCCAGCAGCTCACACATCGCACACACTGCTACCTTGCAGCTGGTTGACGCGCTTGACTGTGTGTCCAGCAGCTCCCAATGCCGTATGCGTGTAACATGCACTACATTTCTTTAGTGCACACACCTCAGCACATGTGGCACATAGCAACGTAGCAGCAGAGCATACAAAGCCATTGGTATCTTTTCTTGCACACACTGGCATGAACACTTGGATCATGCCAGCACACATGCACAGCAACAGAGTCAGTCACAGCGCGTGCACGCCCAATGCATGGGTATGTGTGTAATGCACGAGATGTGCTCAGCGTGGGTGATGTGTGATGTGTGTGATGTCAACAGCCCAACACGCTGATATCCACCTCCAGATGCGCCAGGACTGTGTGTCCAGCAGCGCCCAATGCCGTATGCGTGTGACATGCACTGCATTTCTTGGGTGCACACACCTCAGCACATGTGGCACATAGCAACGTAGCAGCAAAGCATACAAAGCCATCTTTTCTTGCACACACTGGCATGAACACTTGGATCATGCCAGCACACATGCACAGCAACAGCTCGAACCACAGCGCGTGCCCGCCCAGCTCATGTGTGTGTGTCATGCATGAGAGCGTCAAGCGTGTGGCATGTGCTTGCATGTGCTTGCAGCAGCGGCGGCACAGTCTCAGGCGGCATCTGCAGGTGGGTGGAGACTGCAGGGTGTGTGAAAAGGGGGTGTATCATGCAGCCTGCTCACTCTCCGGTTCGGCAGCTGATTTGCTGGTTGCTTTCTGCAGGGCTCGTAAGTCCAGCAGGGCTGGTGGAGGCGGTGGCTGCCACCCTGAAGGCTTATACAGCCCCAACACTGAAACGTAAGTGTGGCAACAACATGCTAATTTGTCCAGCTGCCAGGCAAAGTCCTGTACAGTAGAGCGCTAATAGCATGTGTCATCATGTACAAGTGTCGCACGCTGCGTCAACTACTGCGGCGCACCAGCTACCCAGCAGTGGCTTCCTGATGCCAGCAGCTTGCTTGTAGTGTGATTGGTCTTCCTGGGCACGTGCATGTGCAGGACCCAAGTTGCCATCAGCGCTGTCCAACATCAGCCAAACTGCCTGGGACTATGTGCAGCAGGACTTTGAGCTGCAAATGGTGGGCCTTCAGCCAAATGACTTGCCCGACGTCAAGTCCGCCCCTGACGTTCCGGCATATCAATGGCAAGACTGTAGAGAGGACGATCAGAAGGACGCTTATATGTTATACATAAGGGGCATTATCCCATTGGATGAACGTACCGGTGAGTGCCGAGGTAGTAACAATTGCAATCACAGTGATCACGCCAGACACTACATGCTGACTGGTCAAATTGCTGCATGCTTGCCATACACAAGCTTAGACATGCCTAACACAGGCATAGACATGAGTTATGGGTCAACCTGCCACTGCTTGCTGGCTGTCTCCTTCTGCAGAATGGATTCAGGGTGACAAGCACAGAACGCTGCTTAACGCTAGTCAGGTGCACAGGTGGCCTGTGGGCGAGGCTGAGCTCTACCATCTGTCTGGCACTACGGATGCAGCGGCAGTCCTCACGGCTTACATGTCCATGGGCCTGCCATGGGAGGGCATCCGACTGACCATTGAAGTCAAGAAGCAGATTGTGAACAAGTGAGTTTAATTTGAATTGCCTTGTCAAGTGTACCGCAGTACGCATGTCTTCGTTTTGCTTCGTGTGATAGTATGAGCTGTGACGACTTGTGCACAGGCATTTACAACATCTGCATTAACACTTGGTGCAATGCAAGTGTCTGCTGCTACTGGGTTTTTTGCGAGATCGTTGTGCAGCGTACGTATGCATCTCATAATACGAATGTTGCAAGCTGTGCAGCACGTGCTACTGAACTGCTGGTGAAGGTGGCATCACGTGGATGGTATTGCAGGTGGCACTATGAGGCGGCAGCGCAGCTCATCTGTGCAAACATTACAAGCAGCAAGTTCAAGCCCCTGGCTATTCTGACGGACCTGGTGGATGAGTGGCACCTGAAGTACATGTCGGGTCACAAGCTGTGCGCTGGTCGGTTCCCATCTCGAGCAGCAGCGGTAGCCTGCATCAGGGACTGGCTGCAGAAGGTGAGCAGGTTACTGTATGTAACATCAATTCACTTATGCTAATCAATCCCAAAGTTAGCTTGTATGCTAAGTCAGGTCAAGCTCAATTATCCTAAAGTTGGCCTGTATGCTAAGTCAGGTCAAGCTCAATTCCCAAGAACGGTACAGCAAAGGTATTGGAACGATGTTCTCTGATTTTTTCAATGTAACATGGTGTGGTGAGGCAGAGCACGGATGGGCACACCGTCAATCAATGTCTGACATGCTGCAAAAGTCACTGTATGTGATGGGCCTGTATGTTGGCTTGTATGTTGATCATTGATTCTTGTCCCCTTGCATGTCAAGTGTATGTTAATTTGATGAGTTAATTCAATAATCCATTTCTATCATCCTGTATGTTGATCAATGTTACGTACGGTATTTCACCAGACTATGCCTCCTTTGGACTTTGTTGCAAAAGAGGTGTATGATGTTGTTGTTCAATGCGAACGAGGCAGCACAACACTCAACGTGCATAAGTACGTATTTTTTGGCAGCATGAGGTGATGCATCGAGCTTACGGGCTGGGTGCTGACACTTGCCCTTGCTGCAGGAAAAGGTGGTAGAGACTGCAGAGACTGATGAACCCCTACAAGTTGCCGAAGTTTCAGATCCCGGGGTGCTATCCCCCATTTTGAAGCGTGCGCGGTACACCTACAGGTTGCCAGTCGGAGGTCCTGGAGAAGAAGCTTGCCTCCGTGACTTGGCAGATTGTCTGCCCAAAGAGGAGGCGTACGAGGTGCTCTGCTTGGCTGGCATTCAAGATCTGATGCAGCATTATCCACTTTCTTCGGCAGTCAGGTGTTCAATGTTCAGCTAGCACAACAGAGGCAGGGCAATCCACTTGACATTCGCAGCAACCTCCTGCTGTGCCGAGACGCTGTCCCTACTTGGTGTCGCTGTATATTGCAATAATTGACTACAACTAAGCAAGGTGGGAGTCCCACTGGGACACGGGCATGCTGCCACTGTATCAGGGTACCTCAGACAGCTTTTGCCATACACTTATAATTTATCATTGAAATCTGCATTCATGTCTTTCATCATCATTTGCTCCTGTTGAATTGCTTTATGGAGTATTGGTGTACATTGAATGGTACATGATGAGATGACCATGTTTTGGCGAATTACAACGTCCTGTTTGCAAAGATCGAGCTGCTGAGGGTAACCTTTCGCATGCCCCTTCCACTGCAATTTCCTGTCATCTGCAAAATCATTGAATATATGGACCTGTTTGCATCACTTGTTAGAGTGTTTTTTGACCAAGACGAACCTTCTCGCTTACCTCCCCTCCACTCACAATAGAGCTCTTTGAAGATCCTACAAGGTTTAAAAATGACTTCTCGCAAACCTGACAATTGATTGGCAAGATCACAGTTGTTTGCCACCGCGCGGCACATTCAGGGATCTACATAAATCTACAACAGCAGGGGCAGCAGCAGGGGCAGCAGCCTTCCCCCCCTCCCTTCGCCTCCTCCATTTAGGTTTTGAGTTAGGGTTAGGGTTAGGTTAGGGGTTAGCTTTAGGGTTAGGGTTAAGGTTAGGATTGGGGTCAAGGGCTAGGGTTTGGGGAGGGAGGGTTAGGGCTAGGGCTAGGTTTACGGTCAGGGCTGCTCAACAGCCAGCGACTTGGCGTTAGACGCGCCGCCTACTCAGACCAACAAGAAGCAGCGTGAGCTGTACATAGGCAACCTTGCCACAGGGGTAGTCAATGCGGAGATGCTGCGGGAGCTGTTCAACGCAGTGCTGAGCAACATGGTGCCCGACCCTATCACCACACCTCCAGTGCTGGACGTGAAGATCGACCCTACAGGCAGGTACCTGCCTTGCACCAAGGCATGTGGCTTCACCCTGTAGCCCACTCCTTCCCAACCCAGTGTCCACACTGTGAATGCAAGTGCAAGCGAGGGTACGTCTTTGCCCCATACCTGTGGGTGTGACAAGTCTCGGCGAATATCACACTGGCAATTGGCTTCAGGCATCCTCACCAGTGCTTCTCATACATCCCTTGCAATGTCTTGTGATGGCATGGCTCCATTAGGCTCGAGCTGTGCCTCCTTCTCGCTTTTAACCTTTCGTTCACCTTGTCCCTCCTGCTCTAAACCCCAGGTCGCTTCTCCTTTGTCGAGCTTCGCACCGCTGCCCTGGCCCTGGCTGCGCTGCACCTAGACAAGGTGGAGCTGTGCGGGCGGCAGCTCAACATAGGGCGGCCCAAGGGTTACATTGAGCCGCCTGCTATCGAGCAGCAGGCCAAGCTGACCATGGCGCAGATGTTTGCAGCTCAGGTCAGAGGGCAGCACTTGCGCTCAAGGGACCACTGTGACACACATATAGCTGCCAGGTGAGACCTGATGCCCATGCTGGTGTCATGTAACATTTCTCCTGGTGCTGCTAGGGAGCACAAACATCAGGGACATGGCCAGCCACAACATGGTAACTCCCGTCTGATCCACACTTACCCTGCCCTGCATGTCTAAGAGCTGCCATGCTCATTGCCTGGTATGCCTGCTGCTCTCCTGCTGCCCATGAAGCTGAGATGACGGCCTGCGCCAAAACCTGGGCCCCTCAAGCGCACCTCAAATGCAGACTGGCCCCATGCTGAATGACATCTTCGTTTGGGTTGGGCTGTGATGAGCTTCAGTGGCCTCATCATCACATGGCATCACCCACCTGCGTTTCCTGCCGCCATGGGCCCCATGTCAAAGTACAACTGCCGCACGCTGCGCCCATTGGTTATGCAGGCAACTTACCTAAGCCTGCATAGCTATCGCCACAGTGCGGCCCACTGACTGTGAGCTGTGTGCTCCCTTACACTCCCTCTGCTCGCCACATCAGCTGGCTGGCGTGACGTGTCGACCTGGCTGCCACTGCCCACAGGTCAGCGGGGGGCCCACCAATGTGGTGCTCTTAGAGAACCTGATGCTGGCCATCGCCGTCCAGGATGAGGCCGCCCGGCGTGAGGTGTGTGTGCATTGGCAGGAGCAGCAGCCAGCAGGCCACCGCAGCACACCATAGGGAGAGGGGTTTACAGGGGCATGGGAACTGGGGTCAATGGGTGCCAAGGCAGGGAGGAGCAGCAGGCAAGATATGGCATGGCAGGCAATACAGGGAGATCAGGACCAGAGCTGGCGCTGGGTGCTGCACACCATTTGAGCTATGCTACTGTGCGCTATGAACTTGGAAAGAGGGCAAATGCAATAAAACAACTGGGTGGGTGTGACAGCTGCCACTTGCGTGTGGCATGGACCTGTGCGATGTGGCTCGGCAGCCGCCAAGGAGCCGCGCCTGACCTGTGTGCAGCTGTATGATGACGTGTACGTGGAAGTGGTAAAGTGCGGGGCAGTGGCGGGGCTGTGCATACCCACCCCTCCCAAGACCCTGCCGCCTCCCACAAGCTGCCGCGTGTACATCCGCTTCTCAGCCCAGGAAGCTGCGACCCGGTGCAAGGCCATGATGGATGGCCGGGAGTTCGACGGCAACCTCGTCAAGGTCACTTATGTCACGGAGCAGGACTACTTCCGGGCGCAGGCGGGGGAGTGGCTTTGACCTGCGAGGGGGCCACGTGCCCACAGCTTGCTAGTATTCTGTCAGCTGTCTCAACTAGCTGTTTGCAGTGGTGGTTTTCGTCTTGGCACATTGCAAGCCATGCAATGATGAGGATGAGGATGGTATTGGGGCCACATTTGTATAAAACTCAGGCCAACAAAACTTATTCAACAAGGAACAACAAGTTGGACTGTGGGTAATCTCACTCAGCTACTCCAATCAAGTTGAAGCATCCTCGGTCGCACCCTTGATGACCACAAACCCCATTCCGGTGGCACTTTCCCAACAGACCACTGGGCACCTCATCAAAACTACCATTGTGCATCGCAGAATTCCCACTGCATGGGCCTGCTTGAAGGTCACTACAAATCTTCCCACTATATGGAGAGTTCCCCCAGGCCTAACCCTAACCCTAACCCTAACCCCTAACACTGACCCCTAATCCTAACCCTAACCCTTGTATGAAGATTACCAACCCCATGTTGGGGACTTCTGAATTTAATCACGACTCTTGCCATACTGGGGAGGATCATGAGGGGTTTGATGATGTGGCTTACACCGCTTAAGCCGTCAGCCGTTAGGCTGCTAGGCCGCATCAGGGGAGGATCATGAGGGGTTTGGGGTCAGCACCTGCTGTTGGGTCGGGATCAACGTCAGCTCTGATTACATGGGCTAAACGCATCCAGAGCGCCATCGAGCATGCCATGACCGTTAAACGCAAAAAAAGGATGGTATTGGGGGCAAAGTGCGAGAGATAACGGGTACGACTCAAGCGTAGGTTTCACGCCTATTCAGCTCTGGTCAGCCGTCAGCTGTTGTTACAATCGGTACTTTTCCACAATGCCAGCTAGGCCTACTCGCAGACATTAATACGGATGTCCCTGGGAGGTTTGTTGCGAAGTCCTTGCAAAGAAGTTGTATGGAATGCACACATGTCATGCAAATCCAAATGGCATGCTAGAACGCCACGGGCATAGGCCCTGTTCGCACTCGCAAATTTTGAATTGTGAATTATTCGCGGCCAACCAACGCACTTTTTCCCGTTCCGAGCCACTGGCTGCCTAGCTGTCCGTTGTGACCCAGCACGATTAGACCCCGCATTCAGAGCATTCGGACGCATTCAGAGCATTCGGACGCAGCTACAACAGGTCCAGTTGCTGCAGATGTTGCAGGCCCCGCGGACTCGGACGCAGCAGCCCCCGCGGATGAAGCTAGCCAACTAAAGCGCGGCAGTTAACTAGTTAACCGTCAACAACATCGAATATGTGGAGGACACAGTGGAATCGAATATGTGGAGGACACAGTGGAGGACACAGTGGAGGAGGGTGTGTGTTAGCCGGTGATACCTTAGTGTGCGCCGACCCAAATGGTGTATTTGGCGGTAGCGAGTATATTTATATGTTCCAAACACCCCGTCAATGTGCCCTGCACGCCCGGCACACATCGCATTGGGTGTCGGCCGGACATTCCATTTGTGCACAACCAGCTCACTACGCTAGGTAGATGGGGTCACAGCGATGTGCCTTACCGTGCCAAGGAGAGCCGTCTTGCCGCTGTGATTTGTTCGCGGGCACATGTGGCAGTACGCCCGCAAAGACTGCAATGGCTTGCGCTGATGGTCAGGTTACGCGGACTAAATCGCAGCTGCCAATGTGATGTACGGTATCGAAAACGGTGCAGTATTGAGAGAGAATTGCATGCATATTACCAACCCCATGTTGGGGGCGCCCGACGTAGCTATGCTGGATCAGGTGTTTGTATTTGAGCAAATCCTGGAAATATACTGAGAAGATTTTGACTTGGTAAGACACCACGACTTGGCAAGACACGCTTGGCAAGACACCACGACTCACCAGGTGCCCCATGGTCCAAGCCATCATCATGAGCGTGTGTCCCAGAAGTCAGGCCAGAATCATCGTGCAACTTGCAGACCACACTGTGTAACAGATGCATATGTCTGCACTCCGCCCATGTCAAACCCAGGTGTTTGGACGCAAGCGTTAGCAAGCATGCCACAGCCTGTCTGGTCCTTTGTCCTTGTCCCGTGAAGTGGTTGAATTCGTTGTAGCTCTCCCGCACGGCGCACCGTTGCCCGCATCCGAAGCAGCAAGACTGCAAGCAAGACTGGACGTATATGTATTCGCTGAACCTCCGAGCCTAGACCGGTGCATCATTGCCCAACTTCTTGTAAGGAAAGGTGCACTGCAATGCAGCGAGAGAGGCGCATGTGACAGTCGAACGCTTCTGCTGTCAGCATGACAATACGCAGGAGGCATTTGCTCCTTCTTTGTCTGCAGGTTGAGTCGTACAAGAAGATTGCTAGTGTTTGGGTCTACTCAGATTCCTCCGGCGCAACGGTGAGCTCAGAAGCAGGCATCAACCCCGTTGCAGATTGCATCAGGCTCACCTGTCTAGCCGCGGTCATGGAAGCAGTCGGGAAGTGTTGCGTTCTTGTACTGTGAGTCTGCAGCACAGCTGGTTTCTGCGTCAGGCATTTGTTGGTGGTGCAGCAGCCTATCCTCAGCATGCATCGCGTGTGCCTATTGTGGCATACTTCTTTTCCAACTTTCGCCCTTATGGTCCATGCTTTATGCTCCCTCAACCAAACGACCAAACGAGACATGTGCTTGCTGCTTGGGTTGCAGATGGCAGAAAAGATTGTAGTAAGCGTTGTGGACGCGAGCGGCATCAGGTCTGATCATACCTTCAGGCCACCCAAGACATATCAAGCGGTCACAGGGGTCTTAAAAGAAGCTTTTGGTGTGGGGTGCTTGGTGAATGTACAAGGTGACACCCTTACACCCGATGATCCAGTGGCAGCTGGTCCCTACACTTACACCGTGACAGGTGAGTCTGCAGCTATGGGTGCTGTGTGCTCTACCCAGCCGCTCACATGTTGAATACGCTGCTACCTTGACGCGCATGACTGTGTGTCCAGCAGCTCTGCAGCGATGGTTGTTGTGTGCTCTCCCCAGCAGCTCACACATCGCACACACTGCTACCTTGCAGCTGGTTGACGCGCTTGACTGTGTGTCCAGCAGCTCCCAATGCCGTATGCGTGTAACATGCACTACATTTCTTTAGTGCACACACCTCAGCACATGTGGCACATAGCAACGTAGCAGCAGAGCATACAAAGCCATTGGTATCTTTTCTTGCACACACTGGCATGAACACTTGGATCATGCCAGCACACATGCACAGCAACAGAGTCAGTCACAGCGCGTGCACGCCCAATGCATGGGTATGTGTGTAATGCACGAGATGTGCTCAGCGTGGGTGATGTGTGATGTGTGTGATGTCAACAGCCCAACACGCTGATATCCACCTCCAGATGCGCCAGGACTGTGTGTCCAGCAGCGCCCAATGCCGTATGCGTGTGACATGCACTGCATTTCTTGGGTGCACACACCTCAGCACATGTGGCACATAGCAACGTAGCAGCAAAGCATACAAAGCCATCTTTTCTTGCACACACTGGCATGAACACTTGGATCATGCCAGCACACATGCACAGCAACAGCTCGAACCACAGCGCGTGCCCGCCCAGCTCATGTGTGTGTGTCATGCATGAGAGCGTCAAGCGTGTGGCATGTGCTTGCATGTGCTTGCAGCAGCGGCGGCACAGTCTCAGGCGGCATCTGCAGGTGGGTGGAGACTGCAGGGTGTGTGAAAAGGGGGTGTATCATGCAGCCTGCTCACTCTCCGGTTCGGCAGCTGATTTGCTGGTTGCTTTCTGCAGGGCTCGTAAGTCCAGCAGGGCTGGTGGAGGCGGTGGCTGCCACCCTGAAGGCTTATACAGCCCCAACACTGAAACGTAAGTGTGGCAACAACATGCTAATTTGTCCAGCTGCCAGGCAAAGTCCTGTACAGTAGAGCGCTAATAGCATGTGTCATCATGTACAAGTGTCGCACGCTGCGTCAACTACTGCGGCGCACCAGCTACCCAGCAGTGGCTTCCTGATGCCAGCAGCTTGCTTGTAGTGTGATTGGTCTTCCTGGGCACGTGCATGTGCAGGACCCAAGTTGCCATCAGCGCTGTCCAACATCAGCCAAACTGCCTGGGACTATGTGCAGCAGGACTTTGAGCTGCAAATGGTGGGCCTTCAGCCAAATGACTTGCCCGACGTCAAGTCCGCCCCTGACGTTCCGGCATATCAATGGCAAGACTGTAGAGAGGACGATCAGAAGGACGCTTATATGTTATACATAAGGGGCATTATCCCATTGGATGAACGTACCGGTGAGTGCCGAGGTAGTAACAATTGCAATCACAGTGATCACGCCAGACACTACATGCTGACTGGTCAAATTGCTGCATGCTTGCCATACACAAGCTTAGACATGCCTAACACAGGCATAGACATGAGTTATGGGTCAACCTGCCACTGCTTGCTGGCTGTCTCCTTCTGCAGAATGGATTCAGGGTGACAAGCACAGAACGCTGCTTAACGCTAGTCAGGTGCACAGGTGGCCTGTGGGCGAGGCTGAGCTCTACCATCTGTCTGGCACTACGGATGCAGCGGCAGTCCTCACGGCTTACATGTCCATGGGCCTGCCATGGGAGGG
>JASKMD010000026.1:11034272-11065814 GCA_030144725.1 Haematococcus lacustris | reverse complement strand
TCATCGAAACTAACATTGTGCATTACGGTCAGTCTTTAATCACTACTCTTGCCATACTGTGGAGGATCATGAGGGGATTGGGGTCAGCACCTGATGGTCGCACCCTTGATGACTGCCCGCAAAGCAACAAGACTGCAAGCAAGACAGGACGTATTCGCTGAGCGTCCGAGCCTAGACCGGTGCATCATTTGCCCAGCTTCTTGTAAGGAAAGGTGCACTGCAAAGCAGCGAGAGAGGCGCATGTGACGGTCGAACGCTTCTGCTGTCAGCATGACAATACGCAGGAGGCGTTTGCTCCTTCTTTGTCTGCAGGTTGAGTCGTACACAGTTAAGTCGCCCGGTCACACATGGCCGCATTTCAGCCACAAATGTGTCACGAAAAACGTCGACAACTGGCCATCCCTGCGCAGTGTGGGCACTGTCGGCGGTAACAGCTGAGGAGCAGCGCCAACGGCTGAGGAGTAGCGTTGGTCGCACCCAGGCCAGCCCAGGTGGGGCTGCTCACACCCATAACTCCGCCACAGCGTATCGCAACGCAGCAGCGTTGATGCTCTTGGCATCATTGCTCGAGAGCACGATAGCGGTTACAGATGGTGCGGTTACAGATGATGTGCGCTCGCTGCAGGGAGCGATGTCCTGGCTAGCCGGCTCAATCTTAAGGGGCAAGACGACGAATGTATCAGCCCCTTTGCGCCCCTGCGATGCCCCTGTACCTAGGGTTGGGCAGGAACGTCCAGGCCAGTCACCACCACGAAGGAGAAAGCTTGCAAGGCCCCAGCATAACCAGGAGCAAGAGGATGGGCAGTTGGAGGAGTACGAGCAGCAGCAACAGCAGGAACCGCACCAACAGCAGCAACAGCAGGGAGAGCATCAACAGCCCCCTATGCACAGCGAAAGACAGTGGCAGATGAGCATTGGAGGTCGCTCAACCCCTTCATGCGCCAGTTGTACATCAACAACGCACCGCACCTGCTACAATGCCATGTTGAGAGAGGCCAACTGCTCCAGACGCACATTCAAGCACAACTCAATTGTGTCTCCAATAATTGCAGCTGCGCAGCTGCTGACAGCATGTTGGTGCCAAAGGAGCCCCTGCCAGCAGAGTATGTCTCGTTAGACTACCGCGTGCCAGTCTCCATCCCTCGCTGGCAGTGCACAGCCTGCAAGCTAACTGTTATGCCTGACTACATTCGTGTTGGTTGCTTTCCAAGCACCCCCCAGCGGCCCAGCCTGTTATTCAGCCACACAGTCATGAAGCACCTGACTGTTGCGCAGAACGGTGGTCTCTCCATGACAGGTCTGGTGATGGTGATGGTGATACTATTGTTGATGACCTGATCATTGGTGATGATGATGATGCTGATGATGACCTGTTGTTGTGCTCTGCTACATGCAGATGTTATCGAAGCCTTGGAAGCCGCACATCAGCCATACACGTTGTATCCAGCAGCTGACAGACAGGGAGCTGTGCGCATCACATCAGATATGCTTACTGATGCGCACTGCAATTGGCGCAGAGTCACCCATCGCGTGACTCACTTGGACAGTCTGCTGCCTGGATACCAGCTTCCTGGTGGCCATTTTGCTGATTGCCCATGTTGTGCTGGTGAGTGTCATCCTTGCAACTATCTGTCACAATCATGCACTGCAGCCATGTTTGTTGCCTTGTTTTGTTTTCACAGGCTCAGGAGAGGACGAGGATTACAAGCTCTGTCTGTGTGGAGATGCAGTCACCAAGCTCAGCAACTACTCTGGTGTTGGCCAGGCCACTACCGCCATACAGCCGCACCTAAACAGCCACCTGGACAGCAAGCCACCCCCTCTCCCTAACCACTCTGGAGGCCTAGAGTATGATGTCCAGCATCGCTTCAAGGCTGGCACGTTGTCCTTGCCCCACCTATTGGGCACTGCAGCCAGCGGGCCTGACGACACTGAGCAGGCAGACTGCTCCTCCAGCTTGTCGTGCTCGCGGCCGGAAGTCAGCAACAAGAGTGGGCCTGTCAGCATCTTTGGACTGGTCGGCTTTTGCTGTTGCCATGGGGTACCTGCGCTGGGGTTGTTCTGCAATATGCCCACGCCAGAGCAGTTCGCCTTCTATCTGCTAGCTCTGACTGTCATCATGGCAGGTGGCAGCTGCAAAAACATTGACTTCTTCATCGACTTCGGTTGTCGCCTGAAGGTGTGCGGCCATGGTTGCCTGGTGATGGTGTATGCACTTTGTTGAAGTGTCATGCCCTGTCGTCATGCGCTGTGTCATGCCCCTACTGTCATGCCATGTGTCATTTCCTGTAGACCACCTGGGCACGGTATGTGGATGCTGGAGGCAAACCCTCCAGCTGGAAGGCTGTGCGCATCATGGTCAACTGGATGCATGGGGCCTCCCACAACCAGCGCTGTCAAGTGCAGAACAATGGTCGACACCAGCCAGGATCAGGGTGGCGGTACGGCGAGCAGTGTGAGCAATTGTGGAGCATGCTGAAGGTGTGTTCTTGCTTGAATGGCTTAGAGAGCAGATCCAATAAACTGACCCAGTCTACTTCTTTTGTGTTGTAGGCTATTGCCGGTCTCACGCGCTACATGTCACTGGCCCATCGAGCAGATGTGTTGCAGAGCAGGTTATCGCAGATTGCCTTCCAAAAATCAGTTGGTTTGCTTGACTTGCTGGACAAGACATGGAAGGAGATGAAGGTCAAGTCAGGTGAGTGTGGCAAGCAATGGTGGCAAGCAATCGTGCACATGGTACGTAATGTTGTTTGCAAAGGTGCAATGTGTTCGCGTTTGCATGCAGGCAAGGTGCAGAGGGAGCTGGAACAGCTGAAGCTGGTGGCGCAACAGGCTGGCGTTGTGGATGGCAAGAGGGCCAGTGAGGCGTACAAGGCATCCTGCCTGCCAGCCAGCCCTTCAATTGGGGCGCATGACATACACGCATGGAAGGTGGGGCCAGTGTGGCGGTGTGGTGCCTTATGCCCAATGCTCTTTATTCATGCTGGCCTGATGCCTATGTATGACAGAGGGAGTATGTGGAGCTGGTACTGCAAGAGGCTGCATGGCTGGCCATGGATGGCCAAGCTGTTGCACCAGCTGGTCAAGCGGTTCAGCTGCCATCATTGAGTCCGACCATCACTCAATTGCTCTACTGCAAGAATTGGCAGCTAAAAACCTTCAAGAATAAGTTGCAACGCTTGGAGCTCGTCAACCGCATTGATGCTGAGGCGGGGATCAGCCAGTCAGACATGGAGTGCGGACTCCACTTGTTGAAAATTGAGAAGATATCTGGGTGAGTGTGTGTGTTGGATGTGCATGTGTATGTTCTGGTTGGGTACAGGTGGGGTTCAACCTTCCTCTTTACATGTGTCCTTCTTTTCAGGTGCCAGTTCCACATTGAAAGCCTTGTGGCAGAGGCAAGGCAGCTGCAACTAGAGAGGGACCGCGAGGGCACCGCCTGCAAGGAGACGAGGCGCAAGGCCAAGGCGCAAGCGCGCAAGCTATTGCAGGCTAAGGAAGAGTTGTTGAGCATGGCAGAGTGGCAGGTGCTGGGTACCTCCCAGCAGGTAGCATCTGTGCGGATCCCGGAGACTGTCATCAGCTCCATGGTATCTGGCTCTGCGCCGCCATGGGCAGAGGATGCGGCGTCATCCATGGCCAGCACCCTTCACCATGGCAAACGCTACTTCCAGCTGTACAGCGATCAGGAGCGCATTGCAGAGCAACAGGTTATCCTGCGCCAGGAGTTGAGGCGCTTCCAAGCATGGCTGCGCAGCATGCTGGAGGCGTGCACCCGCTCCTCAACTGAGCTGAATCCAGGCCAGCGTTTTTATGTGGAGCAGCATAAGGCATGGTTTGCTAGCAAGCTAGAGCATGCGTATCAGTTACAGTGGGAAGCCTAGGTGCTGTCTGACACTACTCTCAGAGGCTGAGGCACCAATGCTGTGTGAATGCAAGTTGTAAGGCGTGCAATGCATGCACAACCGCTTACCTGAAACAATTGCTCAAGCAAAGATGTTGAGAAACATTGTCACAACGCCGCTACAAGAACGCTCCAGCCACACCAGCGAAGTCGAACCTACCAAACCTACAAGCTGATTTCATAACCTAGTAGCTAAGGATCGTCCCATCTACGTAGATCTAGTTAGATGTAACTGATAGATTAGATGGTTAGATTATATCTAACATGCCGGTCTTACGTTAGACCGTCTTATCTAGTCGTTAATGGGGCGGGATGATCCCTAGTCGCCGGGATGATCCCTAGCCTAGTAGCACTCCTACTTTGGTTTGGGTCAGTTATGGATAGTCACCAGGCCACGTGTTGCATATTGCTCAAGGCAGCTGTTGCATGGGTTATGGTTGTTACTTGTGCCATCCCATCCAACCATCAGTGCCCAACCTATGATTAGCGTGGGGATGGTTGCCTTCCTGCCTTCCCAACCTATTCCTGCCAGCATCATGCCCTGTACCCAGCATCATATCATTCCCTGTACCCAGCATCATGCCTTCCCTGTGCCAAGCTGAATACCAAGCGTTGTGTACCAACAACAGTTGCTTGCCAATCCATTCCGGTCCCAGCCAGGGAGCAGCCGGAGTACACATGTTGTGTATGCCATGTCTTTCCATTGCATGGCTTCGTTTTAAGCACATGTGCACCTTTGTTTGTGCACCTTGCTTTGAAGTGCGTGGTAGAAAGTCCCGATGAGACCATGTTACATAGCTAATGATGTTTGCATCACAGTAAAGACCCGAACCATCTTCTTCCTCTTCCAATCGCTGACGGCTCAACATGTCATGTCATCTAACCAGTAGCCAGTCAGCCAATGTTTGGCTAGTGTGCGTTCTAGTCAACGCAGCTTTCGTAGCTGTGAGTGCAGCTCCTTGAAGAATCTATTGGTCTCTGCTCCTTCACGGGTCTTCATGACACGATAAACCTCTCGCATCAATGCGACGTCGTTGTTGTGCATGGCAAGGTTTGCATGCCCTCCCAGTCCTTCCAGTGTCATGTTCGCCCAAGGTTGTTGAAGGCCTGTGAGAAGAGGCAACGAACAAGTCACAAGAGCCAATAGCACAAGCAGTGCGGCTAGCCAAAGGCTTTAGAGACACACCTCCATGAGCTGTGTTAGGCAAATGTAGATCTGTTGGTGGCAACGGAAGAAGTGGCCGCTGGTCGCCTGCACGCATGGCCAAGGTATGTGACTAGACATCATGTTGCAAGCATGTTGCAATCAATAGATGGGAGGCAACAAGGTAGGCAACAGCAAGCAAATGCACACCTGGAGGGTGTCCACTGTGTGCGCCCACATAGGGGATTGGAGGGGGTGCCTGCCAACCACCTGTGCATGTGGGCAGTAGGCGGTGGGCTGGTAGGCAAGGCCAGTGAGATGAAGCGGTCCACAGGGCAAGGCAGGTAGGCAGGGCAGGTGGGCTGATAGGGCAGGTGGGGCTTGTAGACATGGTGGGCAGGGCTGTCAAGCATGTGGGCGGCAGATGGGCTATCAGGCATGTAAGGCAGGCAGGTAGGCTGTCAGGCAGTTGGGCTGTCAGGCATGTAGGCAGGCAGGCAGGTGGGCTGCCAGGCATGTAGGCAGGCAGGCAGGCAGGTGGGCTGATAGGGCAGGGCTGTCAAGCATGTGGGCAGGCAGATGGGCTATCAGGCATGTAGGCTGTGAGGCAGGTGGCGTGTAGGCATGCAGGCAAACTGTCAGGCAGGCAGGCAGGTAGGCTGTCAGGCAGGTGGGCTGTCAGGCATGTAGGCAGGCAGGCAGGCAGGCTGTCAGGCAGGCTGTCAGGCATGTAGGCTGTCAGGCAGGTGGGCTGTCAGGCATGTAGGCAGGCAGGCAGGCAGGCAGGCAGGCAGGCAGGCAGGCAGGCTGTCAGGCAGGCTGTCAGTCATGTACGCTGTCAGGCAGGTGGGCTGTCAGGCATGTAGGCTGTCAGGCATGTAGGCAGGCAGGCAGGCAGGCAGGTGGGCTGTCAAGCATATGACAGGTGGGCTGTCAAGCATATGACAGGTGGGCATGTGGGCAGGAAGGTGGGCTGTTGGGCAGGCACATCTGCAGGCTGTCTGGTGAATAGGTAGGTGAGCTGGCAGGCTGGCAGGCCAGTAAGCAGGCATGTGGAAGGTAGACAGGCAAGTGCGGCAGGCATTCATACCTGGGCTGATTGGAGCCCAAGGCGAAAGGGCATTGGCCGCACGAAGGTTCAGTTGCACTCCAGGCGTGCTTAACACTCCCAAGCCTGCATTCACGCACAAGGCAATGAACTACACTGTGAGCATTGTGCGTGTAGGTGCGTGCGTGTGAGCATGACATGGCATCTGTTTGTTGGTGTATGTGGCTCGTCAGCCTGACTGTAGCCATTCCCGAAGGCAGCTACAGCTGGCTTTTGCGTGATATTATTGTGTGTAGGGAGGTAGGGGATAAGGCATCATGGGGTAGCATCCCCAATTACTTACCAAGCAGCCGCGTGCCAAGCCCTGAATCAGAGGCGCCTAGCGCACTCAGACCTCCACGCCCAGGCTGCCGTGCGCCAGCTCCGCAAAACGGGCCAGGTACGTTTGCCCTTGGCTGCTGCAAGCCAGTCCCAGCTCCAGCTCCAACAGGCAGCCCTGACCCAAACAAACCCCACATGCCTGCGCTACGAGCCGGACTTCCCTCAGGTTGTGTGTCCAAGCCAACAACAATAGCTGCACCAGGTGAAGGTCCAGGAACCTCGCCTGGCAGTTGCTGGTCGGTGCGTACGCTCGTAACTGCATCATCGCCAGGTGCTGCAGGCTGTGTGCCTGCACCTGAGCTGCTGTTATCATCGCTACTGTCCACACTGTTAAAACTAACGTCAGGGGGAAGGAGGTTGGGGGCTGTGGGTTTGCGAGGTTTTAGACTGTTGTTGGAACGTTGAAGGAGGTGCAAAGCTCCCTTCACCAAGGTTGCTCTTGCTGCTCGCTGCAAGACTGGATCGGGGCAGATGAGACCGTTCAAAATGACATGGAGAGAGGTGGTGAGTTCTGTATCATCTTCAGAAAGAGCTGCACTATGGCAACTCAGAGATGTGGCCTTGCTTTGCTTTCCAGTAGCGCTGAACGAGAAAAAAGATGCCCTGCGGTGCTGACGCTGGTAGCGTGCTCCTAGCCTGTGGAACCTAGTCCGTTTGCGGCTGACTGCTTGATTCTCTGCTTTGGCTAGCTTCTCAGACTCTGTCAAGGCTGCTCTCAAACGAGAAGAAGATGGGGTGCCAGACTTGCCAGCCTTTTGTTTGGCCTTAAGCATGGCTGTGGGCTTGGGCCCTCTCCTGAACTCGGGAGGCATGGTTCAACTGGAGTTTGGGGGTTAGAAAAAGGGTTGCAGAGCTGGAGGACGAGTGCTGGGGGGCGAGAGCTGTAGGGCGAGCTTTAAGAGACACTTACAGGTCCGTTAACCATGCCGGAATAGCCAGGACATCGCCCCCTGCAGCGTGCGCACACCATCTGTAACCGCACCATCTGTAACCGCTATCGTGCTCTCGAGCAATGATGCCAAGAGCATCAACGCTGCTGCGTTGCGATACGCTGTGGCGGAGTTATGGGTGTGAGCAGCCCCACCTGGGCTGGCCTGGGTACGACCAACGCTACTCCTCAGCCGTTGGCGCTGCTCCTCAGCTGTTACCGCCGACAGTGCCCACACTGCGCAGGGATGGCCAGTTGTCGACGTTTTTCGTGACACATTTGTCAGATAGATCACACCGTTGAATTTCTCCGCGGGGTTGAGAAATTGCTACCGTGTGGGAGGGAGAAATTGCCCCGACCCCTTCCTGAGGCGTTCTGTCGCACCCACTTCGTCCGCACCAATGCGCCTCAATAGAGCAGATGGCAAACGTGTGACCGCTCACTGCGTTGAACCCCGCGTTGGAAATCGCCATCTGTGGGCCGTCTACACAGGATGACAGAGCTAAACATGACCATCATTGAGACTCAAAAGCTGTGCTCGCTGTTGAGACCCAAAAGGTTACCGCGTTGACACTGCAGAACAACAAGTATATAAGCAAGGCTAGGTCGTCGATACGCAACACGGAGTTTTCTCAGAAGTTTCGCCGATTGAATTGCGTGTGGTATAGCGCCTCCCCAGGGTACCGCAGCTGTGACCACTATAGCTTGTTTGGTCCGGACATTGACAAAGGAGCAGCCATGCATCCTACTTTCGTGAACGACCTGGGTCTGCTTTTCACCACCATCACCAGCGAGTCTCCTGAAGGCTGGAAAGCTGTCACCAACGCACTACAAGGCCTTCGGCAAGTCCTTGACAAGCTGAAGTTGGCTAATCTCCAGCCCAAGGTAGGAGGGTCAGATTGCTCGTCATACAGCTTCTTGGCATGTGGAACTTATTAGAGGTCGTGATAGAGTTTGCCATTCACATGTTGATACCTGATCAAAAGCAGGAGATAGATCTCAGCTCTGGCACGGTCAAACGAGCACCACCAAGGCTAAAGAGGAAGTGTCTCCCTGGTAATAACAATCAAAAGCATGCCAGCTGCACATGCTACTGCTACATACTGCTGATTCTCATGATCTCATGCTTCTACGCACACAGGTGGTGACGAAGATTGTGATGATGTAAACAGTCTTGACACTGATGTGGAGGCAGAACAGCATGCACAGCAACAGGTGCACCCCCCACCTCTGATGCCCTCACTTGATCAGGGACAGCAGCAGCAACAGGTGCACCCCCCCCTCCTGCTGCTGTCACCTGGGCAAGGACCGCAGCAGCAGCAGGTGCAGCCCCCCCCTTTGCTGCCCTCACCTCATCGACAGCGGCAGTGGCGGCAACAGTGGCATCAGTTGCGTTGCCCCTCCCTGCCTTGCCCTGCCCCACCCCCTCCTAGCCTTGCCCCACCCCCTCCCAGCCTTGCATTGCCCCTCCCCTCCCTGCCCAGCCCTGCCCCACCCCCTCCCAGCCCTGCCCCACCCCATCCCAGCCCTACCCCACCCCATCCCAGCCCTGCCCCACCCCATCCCAACCTTGCGTTGCCCCTCCCCTCCCTGCCCAGCCCTGCCCCACCCCCTCCCAGCCCTGCCCTACCCCCTCCCAGCCCTGCCCTACCCCCTCCCAGCCCTACCCCACCCCATCCCAGCCCTACCCCACCTCATCCCAGCCCTGCCCCACCCCATCCCAACCTTGCGTTGCCCCTCCCCTCCCTGCCCAGCCCTGCCCCACCCCATCCCACCCCTGCCCTACCCCCTCCCAGCCCTGCCCCACCCCATCCCAGCCCTACCCCACCCCATCCCATCCCAGCCCTGCCCCACCCCATCCCAACCTTGCGTTGCCCCTCCCCTCCCTGCCCAGCCCTGCCCCACCCCCTCCCAGCCCTGCCCTACCCCCTCCCAGCCCTACCCCACCCCATCCCAGCCCTACCCCACCTCATCCCAGCCCTGCCCCACCCCATCCCAACCTTGCGTTGCCCCTCCCCTCCCTGCCCAGCCCTGCCCCACCCCATCCCAGCCCTGCCCTACCCCCTCCCAGCCCTGCCCCACCCCCTCCCAGCCCTGCCCCACCCCATCCCAGCCCTGCCCCACCCCCTCCCAGCCCTACCCCACCTCATCCCAGCCCTGCCCTACTCCCTCCCAGCCCTGCCCCACCCCATCCCAGCCCTGCCCCACCCCATCCCAGCCCTGCCCCACCCCATCCCAGCCCTGCCCCACCCCATCCCAGCCCTACCCCACCCCATCCCAGCCCAACCTTGCGATGCCCCTCCCCTCCCTGCCTAGCCCTGCCCCACCCCATCCCAGCCCTGCCCCACCCCACTCCAGCCTTGCGTTGCCCCTCCCTGCCCTGCCCAGCCCTGCCCTGCCTGTAGGTGTGCTGCAGTGGATGAGCAGCAGCAGGCTGCAGTGCATGAGCAGCAGCAGCAGGTTGTAGTGCATGAGCAGTACATGGACAACAGCAGCAGGCTGTAGGTGTGTGGCAGTGCAGTCTTGAGTTGCAATCAGCAGCAACTTTGAGCCCATCTAAGAAGAATGTTGCATGGTACAAAAGCTTTCAAAAGGCTGTCCTGAGATTCCGTTCAGTTCCATGCCACACAACGTGATTTGTAAGCTGTGAATGGTCAAAATGTAATGAAGAAAACGGTGGTGGTCAGGTCCTCTTCTCAAATGATACCTACGCCCCTTGTCTGGACAACACCACCACGCGGTGATGCGATAAGGCCGCAAACGTGGTAGCCACCTGCTACACACACCCTTTGCATGTATGATAGGTGGCTTACACCGCTTAAGCCGTCAGCCGTTAGGCTGCTTGGCCGCCTTCCCCCTCTAGGGGTTCGGGACTTTCTGTAACGCTCTTCAAAGCAAGGTGCACAAACACAGGTGCACATGGGCTCAACATGGAGTCATGCAAGTTCTCACGTGTATGCATCACGGTCATGCTTAGCTAGTGCAGGCCTGGCAGTGATCCACACCCAATGTGTCACCGCTAACTGGACCACGGATGGTACCTATAGTTGAGGCTCACCAGATCCAGCCTAATGCTAGGGTGTGGTGCGCCACATGCCCTTTGTATGGACAACACCACCACGCGGTGATGCGCTAATGTTGCAAACCTGGTAGCCACCTGCTACATACCCCCTTTGCATGTATGCATCACGGTCATGCTTAGCAAGTGCAGGCCTGGCAGTGATCCACACCCAATGTGTCACAGCGAGCTGGACCACGGATGGTACCTATAGTGGAGGCTCACCAGATCCAGCCTAATGCTAGGGTGTGGTGCGCCACATGCCCCTTGTATGGACAACACCACCACGTGGTGATGCGCTAATGTTGCAAACCTGGTAGCCACCTGCTACATACCCCCTTTGCATGTATGCATCATGGCCATGCCTAGCAAGTGCAGGCCTGACAGTGATCCAGCCACATGCTAGGGTGTGGTGCGTGTTATGCCCCTTGTATGGTCAATAACACACAGCTAGGTCCTGGAGACGCATTCATAACAATGTAGTGTGTGCATGTGGTCGGTGCATGAGGGCGACACTAGGGGTATCAGGCTTGCAGCTGCAAACCATGCTATTACTTGCGTCTCGTGAGTAGTGCACTACATTAAGGCTTGGTAAGGGACGTTTTGCTAGCAAGGGCAAGAACACGAGAACGGTGCGAAGATGGGTTATCCGTACAAGCGGGCCATCCATGCGCTAACCGGTTGTCAGCTTTACACCTACCCTCCCACTATTACATTAAAAGACTAGGTATCATTGAAGGCTTTGTGTCATACGCTTGCATCAACATGATGTTGCATACTCAACATGATCTTACAGGAGCCAAAGTTGCATCTTCGCACCGTTCTCGTGTTCACGGTTGCATGGCAGGGACATGACACACATCACCCCAATCCTTTTCAATGTCAATCACTAAGCCAAGCAGCCCAATGTCTCGTCATCATCTGTGGGTGCTACTGTCCACACAGCAAGGAAGTCAAGAAGCCCAAGACATACATAGCGCAATTGTTTTCACTTGTCCCACAGCGGAAGGAAGAAGGAAGGGGCCAAGGGGCAGGAGGCCAGTAGGGCTGAGCCGGGGCAGCCCGGGCGGAGGCTGTGTTGTGGCGGGTAAGGAGGAAATGGGAAAAAGGGGGGGGGGGAGGTGCCCATCAGACCTGCAACCAAGGGGCATGCACATGAGGGAGGAGATTAGGCTGGGTATTGGGTGTCAGCCACTTGCCGGCAGGCGGTTAGCTAGAAAGGGACGAATGAGTAGGGGCAGGGAGAAGAGGGAGAAGAGGGCTACTGCTAGCGCCGGCTCCAGGCTGCCCGCTGGGGTGGGGGAAAGTAGACGGGTTGCGGAGGTGGTGGTACAGCAGAGGGAAGGAGCAAGAAGCCAAGGGGCAGGAGGCCAGCTGGGCTGAGCTGGGTGTCAGCCACTTGCCGGCAGGCGGTCAGCCAGGGCAGGCAGGAGAGGAAGAAGAGGAATGAGATTGGGCAGGGAGAAGAGGGGCTAGAGAGGGCTTCCTCCTGGCTGCTGGGTAGGGTAGGGAGAGGACCACGATGTCCGGGGGGAGGTGAGGGGGAGTGGGGAAGTGGGGGCGTAGGAGACTTGGAGGTGTTGGTGATGGGACAGGGTAGGGTTAGGGGGAAGGGTCCGAGGGGTCGCTATGTGACTGTTACACCTGCAGCAAGCAAGGGGCATGCTTGTGATCAACAAAACAAGGACATGCATGACTAGAAGTGGGCAGGCTGACCAAACACCCCGACAACGCCTGGCTGCCGCTCCTGACTATGCTGTGCTGTGCTGGGAATGCTGGAATGCATTGGCATAGACACACAGGTAGGCACACATGATGGGACACACAGATAGGAACACGCAGGCACAAGCACAGGCTAGCACGAGACATGTGTACCTGGACATTTCTAAAAGATTGCTGACATTGCTGACTTGTATCAACACTTCTGTTGCTGCTGCCGCCCCCGCCCCCGCCCCCGCCCCCGCCCCCGCCCCCGCCCCCGCCCCCGCCCCCGCCCCCGCCCCCGCCCCCGCCCCCGCCCCCGCCAGATAGATCACACCGTTGAATTTCTCCGCGGGGTTGAGAAATTGCTACCGTGTGGGAGAGAGAAATTGCCCCGACCCCTTCCTCAGGCGTTCTGCCGCACCCACTTCGTCGGCTTAGTGTGGGATGTGCGGCATCCGCACCAATGCGCCTCAAACGGGCAGATGGCAAAGGTGTGACCGCTCACCGCGTTGAACCCCGCGTTGAACTTGGTAAGCTTGTGAGCCCTTCGCTGAGCCCCTCGCTGAGCTATCTGCGGCTGCTCCCCCCCACAGGGGGACCTTCCAACCGTCCAACCGCAGCCCACTCGCTCATCGGCACCACCTCTGCACGCACGCCTGCACCTTCCGCTACTGCTCTGCGGACAAGACGGCTGCGCAGCAGGGTAAAGCATGCCCACATCCTCTCCAGGAGCCTCAGCACCAGCAGCATCAGCACCAGGCAAGGCGCAGCAGGCGCAGTGGGCAAAGCAGCTGCTGGGCCAACGCTACGTCTGTAGCAGCTGCTGCGGATGTTGAGGATGGATTGCGGTCACAGCGGCCAACGCAGCTCGCGCAGTAAGACACGGTCGCTTCAACCCAGGTATGAGCTGCGTTGTGCCCCCAGTTGCTGTTATACCCGCACATGCTATTGCTTGCTGTTGTTGCGTTGCATTGCTTCACTCCTATGTGTGGCATCGTGATGGTTATGGTGCTACACAGGTATGGCCACACAGAAGCGTACTGCCCGTGAGCAGACATTGCCTTACAAGGGGCAAGGGCATGTTGGCATCACAGCAGGAGCATGGGCCACAAGGGGCAGGGGCAGGTATGATGCGCAGCCGGGGCAAGTGCAGCAAGGGTAAGCAGACAGCATTGCAGGAGTACGCAGCAGGGACAGGCGCAGGCACATCATGGGTATGCGGGTTGCATGCAGCTTGGGTAGGCAGGTGGTGGAGGGGCAGCAGCAGCAGCCAGGCAGGACAACAGTATACACTCAGGGCTGCAGTGGCAAACGCAGCAGGGATAGACCATCAGAGAAGGGCATGCTTTGCGTATTGACAGGGAAGGATATGTCCATGCTTGTGCCTACTGGTGCTTGTGCAGATGCCCGCCCAAGGCGCATGATGTGATGGCGGCAGCAGTGGGGGAGGCAATGGTGGCAGCAGCGGAGGCAGCACAGCAGGAGTAGGCCTTTGTAACAACGATGGCAAGCACAGAATGGCTAGGCAGGTAGTGTGGGACAGGGGCAAGCGGACAGCATACCAGAGGTAGGCAACCAGGACAGGCAGCAACAGTGGCGACAATGACATCAACAGGCATCGACAGCGGCAGCAGCGGCAACAGCATGCATTTGTGGCTGAAATGCGGCCATGTGTGACCGGGCGACTTAACTGTCGTACAAGACGATCGCTAGTGCTTGGGTCTACTCAGATTCCTCCGGCGCAACGGTGAGCTCAGAAGCAGGCATCAACCCCGATTCAGATTGCATCAGGCTCACCTGTCTAGCCGCGGTCATGGAAGCAGTCGGGAAGTGTTGCGTTCTTGTACTGTGAGTCTGCAGCACAGCTGGTTTCTGCGTCAGGCATTTGTTGGTGGTGCAGCAGCCTATCCTCAGCATGCATCGCGTGTGCCTATTGTGGCATACTTCTTTTCCAACTTTCGCCCTTATGGTCCATGCTTTATGCTCCCTCAACCACACGACCAAACGAGACATGTGCTTGCTGCTTGGGTTGCAGATGGCAGAAAAGATTGTAGTAAGCGTTGTGGATGCGAGCGGCATCAGGTCTGCTCATACCTTCAGGCCACCCAAGATATATCAAGCGGTCACAGGGGTCTTAGAAAAAGCTTTTGGTGTGGGGTGCTTGGTGAATGGACAAGGTGACATTGTTACACCCGATAATCCAGTGGCAGCTGGTCCCTACACTTACACCGTGACAGGTGAGTCTGCAGCTATGGGTGCGTGTGCTCTACCCAGCCGCTCACATATCAATCACACTGCTACCTTGACGCGCATGACTGTGTGTCCAGCAGCTCTCAACGCCAATGTACGTATGTGTGTGACATGCACTGCATTCCTAGGGTGCACACCACAGCACTTGTGACACTTAGCAACGTAGCAGCAGAGCATACAAAGCCATTGGTGTCTTTTCATCCACACACTGGCATGAACACTTATTTCATGTCAGCACACATGCACAGCAACAGCTTCAGTCACAGCATGCTCAACGCATGGGTATGTGTGTGTGATGCATGAGAGCAATAACGCGGTGTTGTGTGATGCTTGCGATGTCAGCAGCTCAACACACTGATATCCACTTTAAGATGCGCATGTATACAATACTGGTGCGTGTTGACCAATCAAGTGTTTGTGTCTGTCTTGATGTGCTTGCAGCGGTGGCAACAACTCAGGCGCCAGCTCATGTGGCTGCAGGTGGGTGAGGGGTGTGGAAATGTATAAGAGGGGCAGTGCATGATTTTATGTTGTGCATCTCGCATGCACCTGGGCGTATACCAATTTGCACAGTAACAGCCTTGATATCAGCCACAGCCATGGTACATTCCATGTCTGGCGCCATGTGACATCATGCACCAGTAGTGCGACCACGCGGCAACCATACGAGCAGGACTCCATACGGCACTGTTTGACAGGCTGATGACCGCGCAACAGCTGTCCGCGCGCATGGCTGGTGATGGTTTGTGATCAGCTTCATGTACTGACTCACTTTGTGGCCACTGTGTGTGCTTCGCAGGCAGGCCAGGTGTAGGTGAGGCTACATTGACTCGCAACCTGGCAAGCCAAACAGGAGAGATACAAGTGGTGCTGCACGAGGCTGCAGTGCGTTCGACTGCGCATTTTGAGGAGATGAAGCAGGAGATGAAGCTGGAGATGAAGCGGGAGATGGAGCGGCAGATGAAGCGTCTACAAGCGCAACTGTTAGAAGGTACGAAGAAGAAGAAGAAGACTACTCCGGCGTGGAGCCGGCGTGCATTAAGGAAGGAGCTACCGCCTGGGGCGCGGCCTGCTCCCACCACCTACCCTGGGTGATGGAGAGACCCTTCCTAGCCCCAATCCCCTTTCCCTGCTCTGAGTCTGTAGCTTGTTTTGGCGATGCTATGTGAGCTTATCACTGCGTGCCGGGTGAGCTTGTTAAGTAGTTTGATGGTGTTAGTGTGTGTTACACCCAACTCCCTCATATGTTGCTTGGTGTGTGCTTCGTATGTAATGCCGCCTATGCCAAGTAGGATAGGTCGGATGGTAACGGTGTTGCCAGCTTCCCGGATGGCCGTGGCGAGGGCTGCGTGTTGTGTGCTGGCTTTTTCTAGTTGTTCGGTCCATCGAGAGTCGGCGCAATATTTAATCTCCAATATAGTGACGTGCTTGTTGGACTCGTCCTTATCCCTGTTTCTTTTGTTGCTTTTGGTGGTGACCATGATGATATCAGGGCGGGTTGTCGTATTGTGTGCTGTTGGCAGGCCTATGGCTGCAAGGGTGTCGCTTAAGGTGGTGTTAGGGAGATCCATGTCGTTTTGCTCGCCGCGTGCGTGGCTGCCGATGTCAGTGTATGTGATGCACCCTCCTTGCGAGCCTTTACTGATCGCTTTAGTGATGAGGCGTCCCGCCCCGTTGTGCCGCTCTTGTACTAAAGCTGCAGTGCGGGTGCATCCCGAGAGAAGGTGAGTAGCACTATCGGCCTCGCCGCAGAGCGGGCACCGATCGTCCGCGGTCTTTCCCCAGCGCATCGCCAATTTCTGGTTGTAAAGCCCGCCAGTGCGGTAGAGCAGTGCTGTTCTTTGGGCAGCGGTCGGGATGCCCGGGTCGAGCATTACTCTTTCACATGACCCTTTGGCGGCGACCCTGGCGATGTCTTGGGACATCTGGTAGTAAATGCTATCTTGGTTTGCGAGTCCCAGTTTGTGTTTGGCGCGCATATGTGTGCGTACGCTGTGTCGGCAGTCCGGTAGCGGTATGGTGGTGCCAGTTTCGGTGGTTGCGCTCAGCCAGGTCTGTTGTTCGGTGTGCTCGTGCGGGGCCTGAGTGTGGGCCTGCTCCGGGTACATAGCCGCGTGTTTGGCCAGGGTGTCTGCCGCTTCATTTCCGATGATGCCGGAATGTGCCCGGACTTTTCGTAGGTGTATAGTGTCGCGGCTGTTCATGATCAGGGTGGCGATGTCGGCCAATATGTCCCTATGATGATGTGTGCGGATCGACATTGGGTTGGCCAGTGCTCTCCGTATTTGGTATATGGAGCAGAGGCTGTCAGTGGCGATATGGGTTGCTCCCGATTTGATGGCCGCGTGGATAGCTGCGAGCTCTGCTCTGTTTTCTGGTGCTGTGGTCGGGTAGGGCAATGGTGAGCCGCTCGTCATTCTCCGGTGTGTACACTCCCGCTCCCACTTTCCGCGACGGGGCGCGATCCGTTCCTTGCATGCAGCTGCCATCTGTGTACGTGACAGTCCTCCAATTGGGGATGACCATACTTGATGTTGTGCAGAACGGGGGTGCGATCTGGTTGGGTTGGCGCATGTGCCCCGTGGCGGGGAGCTCGCGGTCTGCCGGGAGGTGCATGTGCTTGTAGTGCCCGCTGGGCAGTTGGGTGGGCTGGACGTGTTTCGAGGGTTGGTTGTGTTTAGGGTGCCGTTCGGGTCTGGGGTGTAGCGCCGTGGCTGTATTGGTCAGCCAGCCCTGTGGATTCCCTTTTGTGACGAGTTGTTGCCCCGCCTTGTTCCAAACGATGTAGGTGAGCAGCGTGGCGTGTTTGCATGACTTGGTAGCTGCCTTTGATTTGTCAAGGGGGATGGTGGCCAGGTGCTGACAGTACTCCGGGTAGCTTTTGAGCATGGCTATGTGTTTAGGATATGAGATGCCTTTCTTTCCTGGGATGAGCAGGATAGTGGCCGTAGCCTCCTCCGTTGTGGCAGAGTGTATTGCATGTTTGATGCATTTTAGGGCCAGGGCATCCTCAGCTGGGACGTTCCATGTAGAGAGCCCTGTGTGTCTCACGAGGAGGCAGTTGTGGTGTGCCCCATAGGCTGTGTCGTTGATGTCTGGGCTCCAGTAGGTAGTGGTCTCAGCCCTGACCGTGAGTGGATTGGCCCATCTCTGGACGGTGCTGGGAAAGTACTGTGTGTTGTAGAGGGTGGTGATGGCCTTGTTTTGTGCTGCTAGGAGTGGTTGGGGGGTGCTTTGTGTATTATTTCTACGTAGGAGAGCTGCTAGCTCCATGGCTGGGTCCCGTGGGTGTGGTGTGTGCTGCAGCCATGTGGTTAGATTCTGGTAATTGGTCTTGTTGATCAGGCCCACTGTGCGCCCCGCCTCATCATGGGCTACTACGTGTTCAATGAGGCTGTGTTGGGGCAGGTTGGGTCCTTGGCTCCCTCCACACATAGCTTGGGTGGTGATGTGGGAGTGATTCTGGAGTGTGATTTCGCACCTTCCCGTCCCGACGATGTCTGTTTGCGGGTTGACCGGTGAGGTGTGGAATGTGGCTCTGGAGTGCAGGTCGGTGCAGCGGGGTATCCAGGTGTGGGGGTCGGGCAGACCCTGCCGGGTATGCTCTGGGAGGGCCGCGTCGAGTGGTCGGCGTCTCGCCTCTTGTCTCTTACTATTATCCGCGTCGTACTCATTCTTCTTATCGGTGTAGTCGATATGCGCTAGAATGAGCGGTTTAGGTTCAGTTGTGGGGTGCCAGTGGGCCTTTATTAGGTCCGTCTCCACTGAATTTCGCATGGCGGTTTTGAGGTCATCTTCGCCGTGTGCGCAGACTGGGCAGAGCCAGTGGTCGTCCCTCGCTTGCCCCGCTAGGCCTGTCTTGGCTAGGCAGGCCGGGTGGTAGGCTCTCATGCAGTTGTTGCACATGGGGCTGTCCTCTTTGGGTTCCCAGCATAGTTCGCATGTGCAAACATGTTCAGCATCTGCTCTGTAGATGTCTTCTGTGTGGGCGGGCGTGTAGCCTTCCTTCTTGTACATTTGGAGAGCCCATTTCTCTATGATGGTGGGCCTCCAGTGGACGTTGTAATAGCTTTCTTGGTTGTTGCCGTTCCAGTGCCATCCGTCAATGGCAGTGATGGACTCTTGGTGGTCATACATGGCTCCTAGCATGATCCCTAGCTTCTCGTCTTTGTGTTGGCGTGCAGTGTCGGCTTTCCATGTACTGAGATTGGCCAGGGTCATGATGGGTATGTGTGTCACTACGTCAGGGATGG
Source organism: Haematococcus lacustris (assembly GCA_030144725.1). Taxonomy (NCBI): domain Eukaryota; kingdom Viridiplantae; phylum Chlorophyta; class Chlorophyceae; order Chlamydomonadales; family Haematococcaceae; genus Haematococcus; species Haematococcus lacustris. The sequence goes on along the minus strand of JASKMD010000026.1, from coordinate 11,047,141 downwards.
TCTGGGTGTGTCGATCGTCAGCTTCTGTGTGTCTGTCTTCCGCTGGTCTCTTGCTGCCGATCCTGGGCTGCGGCGTGGGCTGTTTCGCAGTCGGTGGCCTGGGGACGTTGTTTGTGAGTTTGGATCTCGCGGTCGCCGTTATGGGGTTCGGTGTAGGCGGCTGTGTGTCCTTTGCGAGTGTCTTGGCTGTCATGTATGCTCGGATGTCCGTGTAGCGGGCCCGGTGTGGGCGGTGGTGTGAGGAGTGAGCTCTGTGAGTCCTGCGGCCCAGGCTCGGATCCGCCGCTGGTCTGCTGGTAGGGTAAGCGTAGTGTCCCGTCTCCCCAGGATGGTCTTGGCTTCCGTCGCGGTTGGGCAGTGGTCCATGGTCGCCATGGCCGTAAGTCTATTTAGGGCGATGATGTGCTTTTGTTTCACCTTAGTACCGAAGCGTTTCCTGAGGCTATCCCCTGACATAATGTGTATGTTATCCTGGCAGATGAGCTCCGAAGGGTGTGTCAGTCCTAGGCTCTTGAGGCATGTAATGCATGCGCTGACTATGTCCCGTGGTAGCGGGCTAGCGCTCTGTGTTATGAGTTGCCCAAGTGCTTTAGTCTCCTTGGGGTAGAGGGGTGCCCCTTCGTGTGTGGCGAAGAGGTTTGCTGTGGTGGTATGCAGGAGTTGTCTGGCCCGCAGGGTGTGTTGCAATAGGTTGGGAATTCGGTGTCCATGTTTAGCGGCCTGTGCGTAGAGCCAGGTGATCTGTTTGTGGAGCATGCATCTCGATATGTGTGCGTATGTGTTGTCCGCGGACTGGAGACTGGAGACGAGGGCTGTGGTGTTCCTGGCATGGTACTCTTGGGCTGCTGAGCTGATGCCGAGGCCGAGCTTGTCTATGTCGTCCCGGATGACGGCATTGGGTGTGCCCAGTGGGAGGTTGAGCTTGTGCTTGACGCATTGGTTGACTGCTCTGTCAAAGAGGTCTAGGTCCCCCGGGGTGCATGGTACCACGCAGAAGCTGTAGGCCAGGCTGGGAATGATCGCTGTTTTAATAATGTGGATGGCTTGTCTAGCGCTGGCGAAGGAGCGCCGCAGTCTGTCTAGTTTCTGCCTTAGCTGTGTTATCATGGCCGTGTGTTGTGGTTTCCAGTTGAGTGTCATGGTGAGCATGACTCCTAGGTAGGTAAAGGGTGCTGTCGGGCGGAGGAAGGTGACCGGTTTTCCTTGTAGGCGTAGGTCTTGCAGTTGCTTGCGGGCTTCCTTCTCCGCGTCTTCTTGGGTGTTGCATCGGCCGGATTGATGCGCTTTGTGTAGCGCCGCCGTGGCGAGGGTTTTGCTGTGTGATATGATGAGGTGGCCCCAGTCCGAGTAGGCTGAGAGCTTGTCCGCCTGGACGCGTGTGTTGCTAATGGAGTTACAGAGGATGGCGACGTCGTCCGCATAATCGATGCTCCCTATGGTGTATCTGTTGTCGCTGTCGTTTTCCACTGACTGGAATTTGTACCCCCGCGCTCCTACTTGGAGCCAACGCAGTAGGGGTTCGATGTAGATGAGGAACAGGAAGGGTGAGAGTGAGTCGCCCTGGATGGTGCCCCGGTCGACGGGTATCGGATCAGTAGGGCCGTACGGGGTCTTGAAGCGCGTTGTAGCGCCCGTGTACAGGTCCTTCACCGCGTCTGTGGCGTCGGTGGGGAAGCCAAGGTCGTGCATGATCCATAGCAGTTTGTCTTGACATGTGGTGTTAAATGCACTTGTGAAGTCGACCATGAGGGCATAGATGTCTGCTTTAGCAAGTTTAGCGTCCTCAAGGGCCATGACTAGCATTTGTAGTTGCTGAGTGGTGTCCCTGTGAGAGCGGAAGCCTGCTTGGCATTTGCTCAGCATCCCATTGGCCTCGGCGTACTCATAGAGTGTCTTGGTAATGAGGCTGGTCCATACACACAGGCAAATTAGTGCGGATATTCGTCATCCTAGGGGGGTAGTTTTTTGATGCGGTTCGCCTCGGATTGTCCTTGCGACTCCAACGCCACTTGACGCTTGTTGAAATTCTGAGTATGTGAGCAGTTGGAGTGTAGGTACCTACAGTACTGTAGACATCTACAGTACTGTAGATGTCTACAGTACTGTAGATGTCTACAGTACTGTAGGTCAGATTTGACAAGGTCTCTTGTAAATAGGGTATCATGTTGTTCTCCACATTCAAACCACCATTTGCTACCGCGATTGCACCTTCAGCTTCTGCGTGCTATAAATAGTGAGAGGCGTCGAAGCGTAGGCCCGCAAGCTCGATATGGATATTTGTGCCGAAAGTTGTGTCCACGCAATAAGGTCGCCATAGGGAGCTACATACATACGTGTAAGGTCTAAGGCCGGGGCCCGTCTCTATCGCAAGCTAGGTCCGTTCTGTCGGTTGTACTGGGTAGCTCGGCTTGCAAGCTCCCGCAAAGCTGTGGATGTTGATGATGCCCCGCAATCACAACAACCTCCTGCACCGCACCCTCCCGTGTAATATCGAGTGCGGCAGAGATTGCCCCAAAAGTTGTTTGCGGTTGGCCATCAACCATCCATCATTACATATAACCTCACATCATTACATCATGACTCTTAGCCTACATCATTACATCACCACTTGTGTTCCTAACACAAGGGCTAGGCTCAGGGTCGGTAACGAATCCTAGAGGCTGAGTAGGGCTGGGCAGGGCTGGGCTGGGCTGGGCAACATAGGCACGCTTTGTTGTCAGCGCATTTGCATAGCACTGTCGGGATAGCAAACGAGCTTGGGCTACATTGAGATGTTCCTGCATGGGGGCGAAGGGGGCATGGGGGTTAAGGATGCATGGGGGGAAGGCACCTACAGTACTGTAGACATCTACAGTACTGTAGACACCTACAGTACTGTAGACCCCTACAGTACTGTAGACATCTACAGTACTGTAGGTGTCTACAGTACTGTAGACCCCTACAGTACTGTAGACCCCTACAGTACTGTAGACCCCTACAGTACTGTAGACACCTACAGTACTGTAGACCCCTACAGTACTGTAGACATCTACAGTACTGTAGACACCTACAGTACTGTAGACACCTACAGTACTGTAGACCCCTACAGTACTGTAGACCCCTACAGTATTGTAGACCCCTACAGTACTGTAGACACCTACAGTACTGTAGACACCTACAGTACTGTAGACACCTACAGTACTGTAGACCCCTACAGTACTGTAGACATCTACAGTACTGTAGACACCTACAGTACTGTAGACACCTACAGTACTGTAGGCATCTACAGTACTGTAGACACCTACAGTACTGTAGACCCCTACAGTACTGTAGACATCTACAGTACTGTAGACCCCTACAGTACTGTAGACCCCTACAGTACTGTAGACACCTACAGTACTGTAGACACCTACAGTACTGTAGACCCCTACAGTACTGTAGACATCTACAGTACTGTAGACCCCTACAGTACTGTAGACACCTACAGTACTGTAGACCCCTACAGTACTGTAGACCCCTACAGTATTGTAGACCCCTACAGTACTGTAGACACCTACAGTACTGTAGACACCTACAGTACTGTAGACACCTACAGTACTGTAGACCCCTACAGTACTGTAGACATCTACAGTACTGTAGACACCTACAGTACTGTAGACACCTACAGTACTGTAGGCATCTACAGTACTGTAGACACCTACAGCACTGTAGACCCCTACAGTACTGTAGACATCTACAGTACTGTAGACCCCTACAGTACTGTAGACCCCTACAGTACTGTAGACACCTACAGTACTGTAGACACCTACAGTACTGTAGACACCTACAGTACTGTAGACATCTACAGTACTGTAGACCCCTACAGTACTGTAGACACCTACAGTACTGTAGGCAGCAGCAGCATGGGTGGCAGCAGCAGCAGGGGGGGGGGGCAGCAGCAGCAGGGGGGGGGGGCAGCAGCAGCAGGGGGGGGGGCAGCAGCAGCAGCAGCAGGGGGGCAGCAGCAGCAGCAGTAGGGGGGGTAGCAGCAGCAGCAGCAGGGGGGCAGCAGCAGCAGCAGTAGGGGGGTAGCAGCAGCAGCAGCAGTGGCAGCAGCAGCAGCAGCAGTGGCAGCAGCAGCAGCAGTAGGGGGGGCAGCAGCAGCAGCAGCAGTGGCAGCAGCAGCAGCAGCAGTAGGGGGGGCAGCAGCAGCAGCAGTAGGGGGGGCAGCAGCAGCAGCAGTAGGGGGGCAGCAGCAGCAGCAGTAGGGGGGGTAGCAGCAGCAGCAGCAGTGGCAGCAGCAGCAGCAGTAGGGGGGGCAGCAGCAGCAGCAGTAGGGGGGGTAGCAGCAGCAGCAGTAGGGGGGGTAGCAGCAGCAGCAGTAGGGGGGTAGCAGCAGCAGCAGCAGGGGCAGCAGCAGCAGCAGCAGCAGTGGCAGCAGCAGCAGCAGTAGGGGGGGCAGCAGCAGCAGCAGCAGTGGCAGCAGCAGCAGCAGCAGCAGCAGCAGCAGTGGCAGCAGCAGCAGCAGTAGGGGGGGCAGCAGCAGCAGTAGGGGGGGTAGCAGCAGCAGCAGTAGGGGGGGTAGCAGCAGCAGCAGTAGGGGGGTAGCAGCAGCAGCAGCAGGGGCAGCAGCAGCAGCAGCAGCAGTGGCAGCAGCAGCAGCAGTAGGGGGGGCAGCAGCAGCAGCAGCAGTAGGGGGGGCAGCAGCAGCAGTAGGGGGGGCAGCAGCAGCAGCAGTAGCGGGGTAGCAGCAGCAGCAGTAGGGGCAGCAGCAGCAGCAGCAGTGGCAGCAGCAGCAGCAGCAGTGGCAGCAGCAGCAGATATAGTAGGGGCACTGTAGCACTTACCTACCTTTTGGCTGCTGAGTGAAGGGGGGGGGAGTGGAAGAGTGAAGGCGGGGAGGGGAGGTAGATGTGGAAGGCGGGAGGTGGGAGGCAGGGAGGCGGGAGACGGGGAGGCGGGAGGCAGGGAGGCGGGAGGTGGGGAGGCGGGAGGCTCAACCGGGTTGGGCTGGGCGGGGGTGGGTTGGGTTGGGGGCATGGGTTGGGGTGGGTGGGGGCATGGGTTGGGGGCATGGGTTGGGGTGGGTGGGGGCATGGGTGGGGGTGGGGGCGGGGGAGGGAGCGGGGGCGGGGGCGGGGGCGGGTCCGGGGGCGGGGGCGGGGGCGGGGGCGGGGGCGGGGGCGGGGGCGGGGGCGGGGGAGGATGAATTGGGAGGGGGTGGTTGTATAGGGAAAGTGGAGGGGAGGTGACCCATCAGACCTGCAACCAAGGGGCGTGCACGCGCGGTAGGGTGACCAGGCTGGGCACTGTGTTAGCTATCACCGTGGCCTTACCTTTGTGGTCCTCCTGGCCTCCTACCTGCTCACACCAGGCAACATATCCCATGCGCCAGTGGGGTGGGACTGCGGTGGGGAGTGTAGAGTTTAGGGAAGGGAAGGTGGGGTGAGGTGGGGGTTGCGATGCCACGTCAATCGAAGGGTGGGAGAGGGGAAGGGTAGGCTTGACAAGTATGGGAGGGGAGAGGGAGGGAGAGGGGGAAGGGAGGGGTGGGAAGAGGGTGGGTGGGGTGGGCTTTCTCCTGGCTGCTGGGATGTCAGGGGAGAGGTGACGGGGAGGAAGAGGGGGAAGGGAAGGGGAGGTCCATGGGGAGGGCGAGAGAAGTGGGGAGCGCATTGATAGTCTCACGTGTAGGCGCACAAGACCTGCGGCAATGATGTGACGATTTGTGTAACGAAGCAAACATTGGACATGGGTACTAGATGCACTCACCATTAGAGTAGGGAGATGTAGAGCTGGCAGATGGAGGGGCAGGTGTAGCAGCCCTCCATTACAACCCACCTTCCTTTGTCCTCACCTCAGTAGGAAGTGCAGGGTGGGAGAGTAGGGTTGGGCTGGGCTGGGCTGGGCTGGGCTGGGCTGGGCTGGGCTGGGCTGGGCTGGGCTGGGCTGGGCTGGGCTGGGCTGGGCTGGGCTGGGCTGGGCTGGGCTGGGCTGGGCTGGGCTGGGCTGGGCTGGGCTGGGCTGGGCTGGGCTGGGCTGGGCTGGGCTGCAACACAAGGGAGGCAACAGTGGGAACGTTGTGGGAGGTGATGAAATGGTGGTGGTGGTGGTGGTGGTGGTGAGGGGGACTGGGAGGGGGTGGTGAACAGGGAGGTACTAGGCGTGATTGTAAGGCCTGCAGCAACCAGGTGTGGTAGCGGTTAGGCTGGATACTAAGGGCTATGCTGCGCAATGCTAGCTCCTTCTAAGCTCTTACCTTGGTCCTAAGCTCTTACCATGGTCCGTCTGGCCTCTTCGCTGCTCACAACACGTTGCACCTGCCTTGCGTTGGTGCATCAATGCTTGCGATAATTGCGGAGAATCGTTGCGAGGAAACTGGCCGCGAGGCTAGCTGCGATGCTGGCTGCGAGGCTGGCTGCGAGGCTGGCTGCGAAACTGGCTGCGAGGCTGGCTGCGAGGAAAATGGCTGCGAGGCTGGCTGCGAGGTGAGATCCTCGCACCGAGCTGCCTCACAGGTATGCTTCTGCGCTGCTGGACCAGCTGTGTGGCCGCGAGGTTGATTGCCGAGTATGTGGCTGCGAGTATGGGGTAGATGTGGCTGCGAGTATGGGTAACCTCGTGCGATGCCATCTGTGGACCAGCTGTGTGGCCGCGAGGTTGATTGCCGAGTATGTGGCTGCGAGTATGGGCTAGATGCGGCTGCGAGTATGGGTAACCTCGTGCGATGCCATCGCTGCAATACCGGCTACACGATGCTGCGACTAAGTGTTGGACGGATGCCTGAATGCAAGTGAGATGTTCAGAATTTTTCTAAGTGCTTAAAGGCTACAGTACTGTAAGTGGTCTCTCGAGGTACCTCGAGGTACCTACAGTACTGTAGATGTCTACAGTACTGTAGATGTCTACAGTACTGTAGATGTCTACAGTACTGTAAATGGTCTCTCGAGGTACCTCGAGGTACCTACAGTACTGTAGATGTCTACAGTACTGTAGATGTCTACAGTACTGTAGATGTCTACAGTACTGTAGATGTCTACAGTACTGTAGATGTCTACAGTACTGTAGATGTCTACAGTACTGTAAATGGTCTCTCGAGGTACCTCGAGGTACCTCGAAGTACTGTAGATGTCTACAGTACTGTAGATGTCTACAGTACTGTAGATGTCTACAATACTGTAGGTGTCTACAGTACTATAGAGGTCTACAGTACTGTAGATGTCTACAGTACTGTAAGTGGTCCCTCGAGGTACCTCGAGGTACCTACAGTACTGTAGATGTCTACAGTACTGTAGATGTCTACAGTACTGTAGATGTCTACAGTACTGTAGGTGTCTACAGTACTGTAGAGGTCTACAGTACTGTAGACATCTACAGTACTGTAAGTGGTCTCTCGAGGTACCTCGAGGTACCTACAGTACTGTAGATGTCTACAGTACTGTAAGTGGTCTCTCGCGAGGTACCCCGACAGTACTGTAGACACCTACAGTACTGTAGCATGACCGTATCTCACCAACCGCGCAAAATCACGAATTTTAGTTTCAACCCCCGATCTTACAATGCCTTCTTTAGACTATGTACCAAGTCCGAGGCTCTGTTCGTGTACTCGCGAGGTACCCCGACAGTACTGTAGACACCTACAGTACTGTAGCATGGCCGTATCTCACCAACCGCGCAAAATCACGAATTTTAGTTTCAACCCCCAATCTTACAATGCCTTCATTTGACTATGTACCAAGTCCGAGGCTCTGAATCTCAAAAATGCTGTTACTAATTTGCCTGAGTGTAGCTTGTAGATGGTGTTGGCCAGTCCTACCGGTCTGTAGGCATTGAGGTCTGTTTCCTGGCCCTTGTCCTTGTAGAGTAGGCAGGTGTCACTGGTTTTCCATGCTGTGGGTGTGCAGCCAGTGGCCCACATGATGATGAACAGTTGGTGGATGGTGTCCCTCATCTCCCATGGCAACATCTTGATGATCTCGTTCTCGATGCCATCTGGTCCTGGGGCTTTGCCTCCTGCCAGCCTGCTGAGGCATTCTTGGAAGCTAGCTTTGTCCATGATGGCTGTGTGCATCCAGTGAATGTTTTTGCAGGTATGTAGTGTGAAGGGGTCGTCCGCTTTGGCTCGGGCCCAGGGATAGTTTCTTGTCTGTGTGTCTGTGTAGTGGCCGGTTTTGGGCGTTGGGGGTGATAGCTTCTGCCCGTAGGCGGCGGTGATAATCCGGTTAAGGTCGGCCGGGGCGGTACAAATTCTTCTGGTGGCGGGGTCTGTGAGCGCTTGCAGGCCTTTGTGGCTCGTGCGGGATGGGCGTAGAATATATTTGTTGGCTTTTTTGGGCTGGGTGCTTATTAGTTGTTGCATTCGGAGCCGGGCCTGTGCGATGGCGAGTGCGGAGTCGTCATCGTCCAGCTGGTGGATTTGGTCGCGGTAGGTGTTTGTCAGCTTCGCTAGTGCGGCTTGCACGTGGTTGTCGGTTGGGTCGTCGTCTTGACGTGCTAGCACCGCCTCCCTGATCGCTGTGTTGCTTGTGTCTGTATCTGGGATGAGCTCCTCGATCGTTGGGTGGGCGCCATTCTGTTTGAATAGTTGCCTAGCCTGCCGGCTGAGATTTCTAGTGGTCTTGAGCTTCTTGCCTAGCGCCGATCTGATTCTGCACATGGTCCTGCGTTGGTAGTGTTGGCCCCCTCTAGTCAGTGTCTTTGTTGTGCAAGTCTTCATGGCGGTCGTCCTGCAGGTTTCCAAAAGGGTTGTGAGCATGGTGGCTGCCATGTCTACAGCTTGCCTTGGGTGGAGGCCTGCTAGCTGCGTCAGGCGTTTGGGTTGGTGTGGGTTGGCCTTGTCCAGGTTCGCCAAGAAGGCTGTGGCTTCCGTAAAGAGAGGTGACAGGTAGGCTGCCAGTTGTGCGTGCAGTTGTGGTGCGCCTGAGCTGGGTTGTTGCACGGCTAGGCGGAAGGCTTCCCTGTCGCTGTTGTTGATGGGTGTGGTAAGAACAGTGTGCTTTTGGTTTTGGGGCTGTTGTGTTTGTGCCAGGTGTATGCCCAATCTGGCTGTAGTCAGTGTGGCAGTGAGTGGTCTGTGGTCGCTGAGATATGTGCGTGTGTCTACGTTGGTGCGATGCTCGGGGCCTGGTCGTGCGTCGCGCGTCAGAATGGCGTCGATGCGGCTGTTGCAGTGTGGTTGTTGGTAGGTCCAGGCCCGGTCGCCGGGGTCGGCTTCGGGCAGGCGCATCTCTGTGGCAAACTCCCTCATCATGCGGTCCTGGGTGTATTCAGTGTGTTCGGAGCGGTCTTCTGTTTTCATCGTGGCATTCAAGTCACCGGCGAGAATGAGGGAGCCGGGCAGGTGTCTTGTGGCTGTGCGTATGTGTTGCTGCATCTTCTCCCGCAGTGGGAGCGCGTCTTCGTTGCAGCCCGATGGCCAGTACGTTGCTACGATGGTGAGGTTGTCGCTGTGGTGCTGGCTAAGAGTCAGGATGACGCATCTGGAGTTTACTTCCGCCTCCGTGCTTGGTGGTGCTAGGGTGGCTTGCGTCTGAATGGCTAGGTCATGTTTGATGCCAATGAGAACTTCACTGTGGCCACCGTGTCGATGCAGTGTGTAGTCCTGGGTGGCTACTCTCAGCCATCCCGGTGTGTCTTTCTTGTGTTGTGTCTTCGTCTCTGTCAAGATCAGGATGTCGGGGTGGTGGTGGTGGATGAGGTGGGCGACGTCCCTTCTAGCCCGGTAGAGGCCCCGGACGTTAAGAGTTGTGAGCGTCAGGTGTTGTCTGCTGGGGGTCTGGTGAGCTTGTGTGGGGATATTGGGGGGGGCCTCTGTGGTTGGGCATGGGACTGACGGGCTGGATGTGGTGGCATTGGGTGCAGCCTGGGTGGTGGTTAGGTACCTTGACATGAGCGTTTGCGTGTGCCCCTCTTTGCTGTGGCTGGTGTTTCTGTCTCCTTTCTTCGGTCGTGGTTTCTTAGGGCCTATCTTGGTGCTTGGCTTCTCGTTTCGTGTTGGGGGGGGAGGTGTGGCTGCGTCCTCCTTCGTGGTGGCAGCTTCGCGGTGTCGCGACCGGGTCGGCGGGTCTGCCTCTGCAGAGGTATTTTTGCGTTTAAGATCGTTGTTGCTCGTGGCGAGGGAAGGTGGTGTCGCTGCTGGAGGTGGTATTGCTGGTGGTTGGTCGTCGTGGCCGCTCAGGTCTATGGGGTCCGGTCTTTGGTAGTGTTGCTCTAGCTGTGTCGTGGTGGCTTGCTCCAATGGGTCTGCTAACCAGAAGATGGGTTCGATGAGATTCTTATGTTGCATGCCTTGCTTGAGTAGGATTAGCCCTCCTTGCAGCTCCTTCCAGTCTGCTGTGGTCAGCAGCCGTCTAGCGTGTGTAGCTTGTGAGTCCAGCCAGTACCAGGTGTTGTCTAGGTACCTAAGGGTAGTCGCATGGTTCCTGTTGATGAGAATGGCTGCGTTGCTGATGTGATTGTCCTCCTTGCCCATGAGGGTACTTAGCGTTGCCCTAGTGATGTTGTCATGGGGCAGCTCCTGCGTTGCCAGGTGTAGGGTCTTGTAGTTGTGATAAAGGTAGTGGTTCATGGAGTGGATGTTGAAGTTTCCATCCTGATCGTATATGTGTGGGGTACGGTCGGGCAGGGGTATGTGCTTGTTTTCCCCCCTGGCTCTGCTAGCTAGGTCTTGAAGGTGGGTGGCCAGGTGGCTGCAGTGTGTGAGGACATCATGTGGGTTGATCAGTGGTCTCCCCATGGCCATGTTGATGGCGTGTACCAAGCAAAAACATTTGTGTTGTGCTTCCATATAGATGGGTACGGGTGGGCCAGTGTTGTGGTTGGTATGGCTGATGATGTGATTTATCTTCTTGGTATGGCAGAGTGCTAACTGTGCACTCGTACGGGTTGTGTGGGTGGGGGTGATGATGAAGAGCTGGTGGTGCGTTTGCTTTGTTGACATTGCGATGCGTGCCAAGGGAGTGGGTGCTGGGTCTAGGGAGTCCTTGAGTGACCATTTCCCATTGAGGCTTGTCATGGCCATGCTGTGGCCCAGTCTTTTGCATAGGAATGCAGTCGTTTCGTGGCGCTGTGCTAGACTATTGAGGTTGTGTTTAGTCCAGTCTTGGGGTCGCCTGAGGTCGGCGACGCCTGTCGCCATCAGGCCGTACTTAGATGTGAGGTACAGGTCTATTACTCCATCGTCGTAGCCTCCTGCGCCTCTTGCCATCTGCCAGGCTTAAATTCGTCCGGTGTGTTGAGCTGCGTGAGCCTTTGTGCGTAGAAGGTGTCGATATCGTCGATGCTGACCCATTTCCGTCCCGCGATGTTGTTAAGGGAGTCGGCTTGGCATGTGCTGCTACCCACTTGCTGGACGTAGTGTGTGTTGGGTCCCGGGTTGGCTTCAACGTCCCCGCATGCAAGTAGGAGCCATGCAATGTATGTGATCGCCATGGCGCAGTAGCTCGTGCTCAAAATGCCCAGCCATTGGATGGCGGTCTTAAGGTGGTCCATGGGGATGACGTTGGTAGGGCGTCGTTGTTTATCTAAGATGGTGATTCTGTAAGTAGTGTGGCGTTGAAGAGTGGTGTTGTAGTGATGAACGATTACTGAGGACTTGCCTCCCGTCACAGTGTAGTGGCCTTGTGTAATCCAGGTGTGCATGCAGACTGTGAGGTTGAGTATGGCGGTGTGTCTATCGATAGTCCCGTCTATGTAAAGGAAATTGACGAAGGCCGATGTAGTGGAGATGGCTCTCCATCTTTGCAGCCTTTTGCAATGCCTTCGAAAGCAGTTTTGGGACTGAGAGATGGTCTGAGAGATGGACTGAGAGATTATCGGAGTGAGGTGAAGTGTTGCATGGTGATGAATCCACCACCATGCACAGGCTACTGCTATGAATATGCAATGCATGCCCTTCCATTGCAAGTAGGTTTGTTTGATGTCATGGAGGGCATCCTTACATGGGACAAGTGTCTTGTAGGTCTTGTCAGCAATCGTACCACCGTCTCTGCTGGTATCCATCAGCATGCATGAATGGAGCATCCCTGTCTGCTCCTTGGCTGGCTGTGCTTCATAGGGCGGCATGGTGCCAGCGTGTATGGCTGGAGCGTGCTCTGCTGGTACATGGTGGGCTCCGCGTGCCTCGCTGGCCTGCATGGTGGGGTATTGAACACGGGGCTGCATCATGGCAAGCATGCCGTGCGTGGCTGGGGCGTGCGCTGCTGGCATGCAGTGGGCTGGCTGTGCTCCGCCAGCCTCACCGGCCTGCATGGTGGGGCAGAGGGCATGTGGTTGCGTCACTGCAGGCCAGTCATGAATGGCTGGGGCGTGCGCTTCTGGCATGCGGTGGGCTGGCTGTGCTCCGCCAGCCTCACCAGCCTGCATGGTGGGGCAGAGGGCATGTGGTTGCGTCACTGCAGGCCAGTCATGAATGGCTGGGGCGTGCGCTTCTGGCATGCGGTGGGCTGGCTGTGCTCCGCCAGCCTCACCAGCCTGCATGGTGGGGCAGAGGGCATGTGGTTGCGTCACTGCAGGCCAGTCATGAATGGCTGGGGCGTGCGCTTCTGGCATGCGGTGGGCTGGCTGTGCTCCGCCAGCCTCACCAGCCTGCATGGTGGGGCAGAGGGCATGTGGTTGCGTCACTGCAGGCCAGTCATGAATGGCTGGGGCGTGCGCTTCTGGCATGCGGTGGGCTGGCTGTGCTCCGCCAGCCTCACCAGCCTGCATGGTGGGGCAGAGGGCATGTGGTTGCGTCACTGCAGGCCAGTCATGAATGGCTGGGGCGTGCGCTTCTGGCATGCGGTGGGCTGGCTGTGCTCCGCCAGCCTCACCAGCCTGCATGGTGGGGCAGAGGGCATGTGGTTGCGTCACTGCAGGCCAGTCATGAATGGCTGGGGCGTGCGCTTCTGGCATGCGGTGGGCTGGCTGTGCTC
>JASKMD010000026.1:10990440-11033772 GCA_030144725.1 Haematococcus lacustris | reverse complement strand
AACGCAAAATTCCGCAGCACCGATACGCGCTTAAGACATCCTGATAGCAGGGCGTTAACAAGCATGCGAGGAGCAGCAGAATGAGCGTGGTATCGCAAAACCCGACTTGTGAACAGCGAGCAGTACAGGCAATGGAGAACAACGGTAAGCCCAGGAGAAGGCTTATCGGTATCCTAACCTGTCTCTGGCTGCTGTGCGCGTGTTGGTGCTGGGGTGCGGCAAGCTTGGGTGGCACAAGTGGCCACCTAGCCCCGCACTTGTCAGGCCAACACGGCGCCGTTGAGGGTTCGCCCCACGGTAGCTACGCAAGCAGTTTTGGCCCTTGGCCAGCGTTGACCCAATCTACGTTCCCAATTCTCTATCCTACGGATACCCACAACTACTGGAACAAGAAGGGCCATGCCCCGGTTATAAACACTACATTCTTGCTGCCAAGATGCCAACACGTCTCTAACGTACCTCGCGACATCCATGTACAGATAACACGGTGGCGGACTCTACGGATGGACACACACCCTTGCTTGCAAGCTAACGAAAGACACGGCCCACCACTGTACCACCTTCCAGCCCCGCCAGACCTGCCCTCCCACCTGCCAGCCCTGACTGCTGCAGCCCACACAGACATGCAATCCACACATGCTGAAACGCAGAATGACAAGAGACTAACTGCCCAGCCCTACCACCACCTGCAAGCCCTTGCTGCCGCAGCTTTGCGTGACCCGCCAGCCACTACAGAGATGCCATCTACTCATGTTGACATGCAGGCCAGCATAAGACATGGCGCTCAGCCTTACCACCACCTGCCAGACCTGCTTGCCACAGCCTGGCAGGACCAGCCAGCCACAACTGAGATGCCATCTACTCATGTTGACATGCAGGCCGGCATAAGACATGGCGCTCAGCCTTACCACCACCTGCCAGACCTGCTTGCCACAGCCTGCCAGGACCAGCCAGCCACAACAGAGATGCCAACTACTCATGTTGACATGCAGGCCGGCATAAGACATGGCGCTCAGCCTTACCACCACCTGCCAGACCTGCTTGCCACAGCCTGCCAGGACCAGCCAGCCACAACTGAGATGCCAACTACCCATGTTGACATGCAGGCCGGCATAAGACATGGCGCTCAGCCTTACCACCACCTGCCAGACCTGCTTGCCACAGCCTGGCAGGACCAGTCAGCCACTACAGAGATGCCAACTACTCATGTTGACATGCAGGCCGGCATAAGATATGGCGCTCAGCCTTACCACCACCTGCCAGACCTGCTTGCCACAGCCTGCCAGGACCAGCCAGCCACAACAGAGATGCCAACTACTCATGTTGACATGCAGGCCGGCATAAGACATGGCGCTCAGCCTTACCACCACCTGCCAGACCTGCTTGCCACAGCCTGGCAGGACCAGCCAGCCACAACAGAGATGCCAACTACTCATGTTGACATGCAGGCCGGCATAAGACATGGCGCTCAGCCTTACCACCACCTGCCAGACCTGCTTGCCACAGCCTGGCAGGACCAGCCAGCCGCTACAGAGATGCCAACTACTCATGTTGACATGCAGGCCGGCATAAGACATGGCGCTCAGCCTTACCACCACCTGCCAGACCTGCTTGCCACAGCCTGCCAGGACCAGCCAGCCACAACTGAGATGCCAACTACCCATGTTGACATGCAGGCCGGCATAAGATATGGCGCTCAGCCTTACCACCACCTGCCAGACCTGCTTGCCACAGCCTGCCAGGACCAGCCAGCCGCTACAGAGATGCCAACTACTCATGTTGACATGCAGGCCGGCATAAGACATGGCGCTCAGCCTTACCACCACCTACCTGACCTGCTTGCTTCAGCCGTGCATGACCAGCCAACCACAACAGAGATGCCAACTACCCATGTTGACATGCAGGCCGGCATGAGACATGGCGCTCAGCCCTACCACCACATGCCAGACCTCCTTTCTACAGCCTTGCATGACCAGCCAGCCGCTACAGAGATGCAAACTACCCATGTTGACATGCATACCATGGGAATCAAGACTAGCCATCCACAACGCACTCAACATGAGCATTCAGTTGAAGCATTATATAGCATGGGAGGACGGTTACATTTAGGCCATGAGTGGTTTGCATTACTCATCATCCCTTTACCCCGGTCCGGCACTATGTCACATGCTTGCACTGCCGCCCATGTAACCAGATCAAGTGTGTGCAATCCACAGCATTACCGAGTAGCGACGTCTTGCTCCGCTCCCCAACGTACCTCCACCCACAGTGGCAGAGTCATCACACAACAAAGGAACCTGGAGACCCATCTCTTACTCTTTGGGATGGGTATTTACATCATTACCACAGCCCCCCAACATGGCAACAAACCCACAGTTAAAGAATCGAAACAGTGCCTAAGGCGGCATAAGAAACGCTTAAGCTCATATAGATCCACGGTACGAACCATTGGTTACAATGTAATGACAGGGATGGATGGCACCCTGGCCGCCTCTAGCTCCCTATGTAAGCTTTCTAACACTTTCCACCTCTCCACACATGGAGCTAAGAACGGCCGCCCATACACAGTCTACCAATACAACAGCACCCTCCATGTCTACTGCTGCTATCAAACAACAATAGGTAAAAGTAACTGGACCACCTCCACCTTCAACCCCATAGCTGCCGCACGGGCTGTCTACGTGGCCTGGCTCTTACTAGCCGCTGGGGATGTTGAAGCTAATCCAGGTCCAGAGGTCGAGCACTTTAAGCAAGATAACGATAGCTCCGCGTGCCAGGTCTACTCCCTGAACAATGCTGCGGGACATGAATGGGTCACCATGCAAGACATAGACAACTTTTACGAGAACAGGCTCCCTAAATTAACTGATCACTTCGAGCGTGGCGCATGGCTAATGGCAAGAGGAGTGGACGGCTACTCCGACGAAGTCATTGAGATGTACTTACGCACCCACTACGGCCTTGCTGTGCAGAGCATTGCCCAACTCAACCAACCCAGCGATTGGGCTGCTGATAACCTAGGGAACCTTGCTGGCCAATACGGTACACACACCTTTTTGTGCAAAAAGCCAGGCCACAGCATGGCCATGAAGTGCATTAACGGCGCATGGCACCTACTGGACTCCTTGAAAACGACAGCCACACCCCTCTTGCACATTTCTGCTGCAACCAAGCGGACTATGCACCAACTCTTTGTCATCACGCCTAATATCCGCTCACGGGAGCAGATACGCCGGTGTGAGGAAAAGGGCATTCACCACATCATCAGCCATGCGGAACAAACACGCGACCATGATCGCAACACTACAGCACCCGGCCCCACATATACACCGACCCACAACCCTGCACAACCCTACATGGAAGGGCAACACGAAGAATGCTGCCTGGTACATGCATTCAACATGGCCATGGGAAAGAAATGCATAGATTTCCATGCAGTCATCAGACACTGCAAGCAACTAGCCGAGCACCTACAACATCTAGCACAAGCAGCACGAGAAGACGGGCATACGATTCGATCCTTCAATACTGATCACATCTACCACGAGAAAGGCAAGTTCTCGTCTGACACACTGAACCACTACCTACACCGCCAGCACCATGAGATGCGCACGTACCTGCACCCAGCAACAACCTACCTACCAACCCACAGTATCACACCTGAGGCGATCATTACAGCTGTGGCAAGCACGGGGGCGACACACACTGATGCTGTTATCTTGCTATCACACCACCACGCAACTGTCATTAAACACACACAACAAGGCTGGTACCAGCTGGACTCATTCAACCGGGTGCCAAAACCACTCTCCACACCTAACGACTGGGGACGCCTCCAAGGGAACTTGCTCACCATCTGCACAGGCAACGTGAGACACACAAGGTTCGTTAGGAGGGAGATCTGGATTGCGGACCCGTTGGAGGCCACCACCGCATCAGCACTAGCAGCACACTTTCAAGATCACACCGACCCGATTGATCTCACCAACAACCACATAGAGGAAGGAGAGATACTCGCCCCACCGCCCGTGACCACCATTGACGCCGACAAGAACTCTACACTAGACACCAAGCGCAGCACTACAATAGAGGACACTCCATTACATGAGGAACCTGCCCGGTCGCGACAGCGCCGGGACATTCCCACCGTTACCCTCCGCCCGCCAGCCCCCTCAGGTAAGCCGCGTACCAACCGACCCACCACGCGTGTCGATACCAACACTGGCCCGTCCGCTAAGCGGGTACGAGCCACCAAGGCACACCGCAACGACACGCACACACAAACCCTCATGTCCCAATACCTCTGCAAACCCACTACCGGAGCCCACACCACAAGGCTAAACCCCACCATAGCCGAGACACAACAAACCACGCCGGACAATGACCCTCGCACGAGCCAACACAACAACCCTCCAACCGAACTGCCCCAAGCAACCCTCAACAGGCAACACATCACCCTCACAACCTTCAATGTTAGAGGCCTATGCAGATCTAGAAACGAGGTCCTGAACCTGGTGCTCAAACATAGCCCGGACATCTTGATCCTCACTGAGACTATGACCCAACCCAAGAGCAACAAACCTAGCTCTGGCTGGCTGAAGAGGGTTATGCCCAACTACACCGTCCACCGTCACGAAGGCCATAGTGAGGTCCTCATTGGCATCAGACACGATCTAGCTATCCAGATGCAAGCCACCATGCTGCCGCCGTGTACAGATGCGGATGTAAACACCCGATGCGTCATCCTAAGCCTCCGCCAACGGCAAAGCGAGGAACTCACACTCGTTGCCACGTACTGGCCGTCAGGGAACAACGACGACGCGATCCCATTAAGGAGAAAGATGCAAGAACACATACGAGCAGCCACTGGTCACCTGCCCGGCTCACTCATCCTGGCGGGAGATATCAACGCCACGATGAGGACAGAGGACCGCTCCGAACACACTGAATACCCACAAGACCACATGATGAGGGAGTTCGCCACAGAGCTGCGCCTATCCGAAGCTGACCCCGGCGACCGGGCCTGGACCTACCAGCAACCACACTGCAACAGCCGCATCGACGCCATCCTGGCGCGCGACGCGAGACAAGGCCCTGGGCATCGCACACACGTCGACACAAACGCGTACCTCAGCGACCACAGACCGCTCACCGCCACACTCACCACTACCAGACTGGGCATAGATCTAGCAGCCACACATCAACCCTTAAAACACAGCCACACCATTCTCACCACCCCAATCACCAACAAAGATAGGGAAGCATACCGGCTTGGAGTGCAACAACCCAGCTCAGGCGCTCCACAACTGCATGCACAACTGACAGCATACCTAGCTCCCATGTACACAGACGCTACCCACTTCCTGACCACACTAGACAAGGCCAACCCACAACAACCACAACGCCTGACACTAGTGGCAGGCCTCCCGGCTAGAGAGGCTGTCGACACCGCAGCCGCCATGCTCACAACGCTCCTGGAAACCTGCAGGGGAACTGCCATGCAGACATGCAACACCAAGACATTGACCAGAGGAGGCCAGCATTACCAACGCAGGAGCATGTGCAAGATCAGACAGGCACTAGGGAAAAAGCTCAAAACCACCAGAGAACTCAGCCGGAAGGCTAGAATGTTATTCAAACAAAACAGCGCCCACCCGTCTATCGACGACGTACTCCCAGAGACTGACACGATCAACGCGGAGGTAAGGGAGGCGGTGCAAGCACGCCAGGGCGACGGTACAACCGAAAATTACGTGCAAGCCGCGCTCGCCCAGCTGACCAACTCCTACCGCGACCAAATCCACAAGCTAGATGACGACGACTCCGCACTTGCCATTGCACAGGCGCGTCTCAGAATGCAACACCTCATCAGCACCCAACCCAAAAAAGCCAACAAATACATACTGCGCCCCTCTCGCACCGACCACAAAGGACTGCAGGCACTAGCCGACCCCGATACCAAGAACATCTGCACCGCCCCGGCCGATCTCAACCGGATTATCACCGCCGCCTATAGACAAAAGCTCACGCCGCCGAATCCCAAAACAGGCCACTACACAAACACACAGACCAGAAATTACCCCTGGACCCGCCCCAAAGCCGCGGACCCCTTCACGTTGCACACCTGCCAAAATATACACTGGATGCACACAGCCATCATGGACAAAGCAGGATTTCAAGAATGCATCAGCAGACTATCAGGGGGCAAAGCGCCTGGCCCAGACGGCATTGAAAACGAGATCATCAAGATGCTGCCATGGGAGATGAGGGACACCATACACCAACTGTTCGTCATCATGTGGGCCACTGGCTGCACACCCACAACATGGAAAACAAGTGACACCTGCCTGCTCTACAAGGACAAGGGCCAAGAAACAGACCTCAACGCCTACAGACCTGTTGGGCTGGCCAATACCATCTACAAACTCTGGACCAGCCTCATAACCAAGGCGCTGTACGAGTATGCTGAGGCTAACGGGATGTTAAGTAACTGCCAAGCAGGCTTCCGCTCCCATAGGGACACCACACAACAGCTCCAAATGCTGGTCATGGCCCTCGAAGACGCCAAGCTAGCCAAAGTAGATATCTATGCGCTACTGGTCGACTTCACTAGCGCCTTCAACACCACCTGCCAAGACAAACTGCTATGGATCATGCACGACCTTGGCTTTCCCACCGACGCCACAGACGCTGTGAAGGACCTGTACACGGGCGCTACAACGCGCTTCAGAACTCCCTACGGCCCCACCGACCCGGTACCTGTAGACCGGGGCACCATCCAGGGCGACTCACTCTCACCCTTCCTGTTCCTCATCTACATCGAACCCTTACTGCGCTGGCTCCAAGTAGGAGCGAGGGGGTACAAATTTACATCCGACACAACCGACAGCGCCGGGCGATTTACAATCGGCAGCATCGACTACGCAGATGACATCGCTATCCTATGCAACTCGATCAGCAACCTACGCTGTCAGGCAGACAAGCTCTCCGCCTACTCGGATTGGGGCCACCTAATCGTATCCCACAGCAAAACTCTCGCCACAGCGGCGCTCCACAAAGCGCACCAATCCGGCAGATGCAGCACCATGGCAGAAGCGGAAAAGCAAGCCCGTAGAGAACTGCAAGCCGTAACGCTACAAGGGAAACCTGTCACCTACCTCAAACCGACCTCCCCCTTCACTTACCTTGGCGTCTTACTTACCATGACGCTCAACTGGAAACCACAACACATAGCCATGATGACACAACTCAGACAGAAGCTAGAAAGACTACGACGCTCATTCGCTAGCGCCAGACAAGCCATCCACATCATCAAGACAGCCATCATCCCCAGTCTGGCCTATAGCTTCTGCGTAGCCCCATGCACACCGGGAGACCTAGACCTCTACGACAGAGCAATTAACCAATGTGTTAAGAAAAAACTCAGACTCCCACTAGGCACACCCAATGCCGTTGTCAGGGAGGACATCGACAAGCTCGGTCTTGGCATCAGCTCAACAGCCAAAGAATACCATACCAGAAACACTACAGCCCTCCTACACAGCCTCCAGTCCACAGACACCACACATGCCCACATAAGCAGATGCATGCTACACAAACAGATCACTTGGCTCTACGCTCAAGCTGCCAAGCATGGACACCGCATGTTAATTATGCTGCGACACACCCTACGAGCCAGACAACTCCTACATGCAACCACGGCGCAGCTCACTGCCACCCAGGAAGGACAAGAACTCTACCCTAAGGAAACCAAACTGCTTGGACAACTCATCACACAGAATACCAGCCCCCTTCCACTCGACATAGTTAGTGCTTGCATGACGTGCCTCAAAAGCTTGGGCATCCGACATGCCACAGAGCTCCAACACACCATCGCTGGCCATACCTACATCATATCAGGACAGATGCTTAAAGAACGCTTCCACAACAAAGTCCAACAAAAACACTATATCGCCCTCAACCGACTAACGACCATGGCGACCCAAGACAGATGCCCAACCACAACAGAAGCGAAAGACATCGCAGCCAAACGAGACACCACCCTAGACCTGCCCGCTGCGCAAAGACTCATTAAACCATGGGCCGCGGGTCTGACGGAGCTTGCACCAACCGACGTCGAGGAAGACACAAAACACCGCTACGCTGATATTAGGGCGTACGCGACTGCCAAGAAGACCACACCGACCGAAGCGACGCACGTGACCGGACATGCCCAGGAGGCCATCAAGAGTAGCTCCCGGCTGCTAAGGCGAGAGAACAGGGAAACCCAATCGCCCCCAACGAAACCCGCCCGACCCAAGGCGGGCACGAAACGGAACACTGAGGGCAGACAAATACAAACCATCCCGGAGGATATAGTGCACATAATAGGCCTCGACCTCCCAGGGCTCTCCAGCTGGAAGGTGGATAAAGCCTGCCGTTGTAAACCCAAGGACCTAGGCAGCATACTAGGGGCCATGTACGGCCACCAAGAGGCCATCACCAGCATAGATGGATGGCAATGGGACGGCATCAACAAAGAAAGCTACTACAAGGTGCATTGGAAGCCCACAATCATAGATAAATGGGCATTACCACTATGTGCAGAAGAAGGCTATACACCCTCACACATAGAACCCATCAGCAGGGAAGAGGCTAAAGACGTATGCACATGTGAGCTATGCTGGCTACCAAGAGGAGACAGCCCAACGTGCCACAACTGCAAGAGGGCCTACCACCCAGCCTGCCTTGAGGAAGCCCTCCTGTCGGGACACAAAGAACCAGGCCACTGGCTGTGCCCAATATGCAAGTTTGGCAGCAACGAGTTCAAAACGACTATGCGTCTATCAGCGCACTCGGACCTTATACGAGTTCACTGGCGCCCCACCCTCGAACCGGCACCTCTCATCACGGCACACCTGGACTACCTGGCGCGACGCAGCGACTATGAAGAGGAAAATAAGAGGATACAAGAAGCTAGATACGCGCGGCCTGACACACAGCTGCCGACACACACCCGGCAGGGACTGCCGGACCCGCACACCTGGCTACCCCGGTGCACCAACCTTCACTCGAAGGCCACCTTCCACACTTACCCCATCAACCCGCAGACGGACATCGTCGGGACGGGCAAATGCGAAACCTTCCTCCAACTGCACCCCCACATGACCACCCCCGCGATGAACCTCAGCACGGGAGAGCCCATCATGCCCAAGCACGACCTAGTGCAACATGTCACGGTTCACGATGAGTCGGGCCGCACAATAGGCCTTCTAACCAAACAACAACACCAACACCTACACGCTTGGCTACAACACACACCACACACACGCAACCTGGCCACAGCACTGGTGGCCCTCCTCAGGAGACAGGACACACAGAGCAGCCGCCACCCCATGAGACTGGCACAAGACAAAGCCCTCACCACCCTACACACCACACGAAGCTTTCCAAGTACCGTCCAAAGATGGGCTGATCCACTCACAGTTAGACCGGAAACCACTACCTACTGGAGCCCCGACATCAATGACACGGCCTTTGGTGCACACCACAACTGCCTACTTGTACGTCACACTGGGCTATCCACATGGAATGTACCAGCCGATGATGCGGTGGCCCTGAAATGCGTCAACCATGCTATACACTCAGCACACCAGGAGGAGGCCATGGCCACCATCATGTTGATCCCTGGAAAAAAGGGCATCTCTTACCCCAAGCACATTGACACCTTGAGACGGTACCCAGAGTACTGCCAGCACCTGGCCAGCATACCCCTCACCAATACCAACTGCTCCAAACTTGGCAAACACGCCACCCTCCTCGTCTACGTCATATGGAATGAGGCAGGGCAACTACTCACCACGAAAGGCAACCCACAAGGATGGATGGCTAGCACAGCCACTGCCCTACACCCGGACAGGGAGACACACCCTCTCCTTCGCAGACCCCACAATCAAAAACAGCCAGCCACTCTCCCGAGTGGCCACAAACAGCACCTCCGCCTCCCGCTCGACAGGACTCTACCCACGCTGGGGCACACACGCAGCCAACACCAACTCACACACCACTCCACCACGCTACCACGGATGGCCATCACCGAATGGACCACAGTAGCGTACACTGACGGTAGCTGCATTAAGACATCCGAGCCAGACCCGGCGCGCGTCGGGGCGGGGGTCTATATCCCGGAAAGCAACGCCCTACTTACCATTGCGATGAACGACCTAGAAAACAACACCATCAACAAGGCAGAACTCACAGCGATACACGCGGCACTCAAAGCGGGGGCCAGACGCATCGCCACCGATAGCCTATGCTCTCTCTATCAGATCCGCCGAGCCCTGGCTAACCCGATGTCCCTCATCAATCATAGACACAACGACATCCTGACGGACATCGCCACCCTCATCATCGACAGCCCCGTCACGACCCAATTCTACAAGGTCCGGGCCCACTCGGGCATCATCGGCAACGAAGGCGCTGATGCCCTTGCTAAACACGCAGCGCTACACCCGGAGAAGGCAAACACACTAGAGTACCACCCGACCACACCCAAGGAGAGGGGTATCTGGCTAAACAACGGGACCGACGGCGAAAACCTCGCCCCACTGCCGGACTGCCGACACAGCGTTCGAGCACACATGCACAGCAAGCACAAGCTAGGCCTCGCCAACCAAGACAGCATTTACTACCAGATGACCCAAGATATCACCAAAGCCGCGGCAAAA
Organism: Haematococcus lacustris; assembly: GCA_030144725.1. Taxonomy (NCBI): domain Eukaryota; kingdom Viridiplantae; phylum Chlorophyta; class Chlorophyceae; order Chlamydomonadales; family Haematococcaceae; genus Haematococcus; species Haematococcus lacustris. The sequence goes on along the minus strand of JASKMD010000026.1, from coordinate 11,023,066 downwards.
GGAGCGGGCGAAAGAGTGATGACCGATGCGACCATCTCCATCCCCGCGCAAAGGACCGCCCTACTCTACCGTACCGGAGGACTATACAACCAAAAACTAGCTATGCGCTGGAAGCAGGCGACAGACGACCGCTGCCCCCTCTGTGGGGAGGCCGACAGTGCCACACACCTGCTCTCGGGCTGCAGCGAGACCCTGCCACTCGTGCAAGAAAGGCACAACGGAGCTGGCCGCCTCATCGCCAAAGCCATCAGCAAAGGAACCCTGGGCGGATGCATCCGGTTTGCGGACACCGGCAGCTGGGAGAAGGGCGCTAGAGAAAACCTTGACCTCCCTAACGACACACTACACACCACGCTACGGGCACTCGGCATGAAACCAACAGCGACCAAAAACACTACCAGACCGGACATAATCATGGTGGCGCCACAAAAGAAGACGGGCAAACGCGGCAAAGCCACTAAACGGATCACCATCATAGAAATTAAATACTGTGCGGACTCGAGGTGGATGGAGCAACTGGACAAGGCCCTGAACCAACACACAAAACTGGCACACACCATGCGCAAGATAGGCCACATGGTCGAGATCAGACCAATCCTACTGGGTATAGGCGGTATTACCTACGAAACACACACACGTCAACACCTCATCGCCCTGGGGATCACTCAAACCAACGCCACCAAGCTACTACACAAGCTCACGAGACATGCGGTAGAAGCAGCCCACACCATTGCCAAGACAAGTTACAGACTAAGAGCTATTAGAAAGGGGGGGGGGTAGGGGGTTGGTCACTTCTCGAGCTTGATGGTGGGAGCAGGCCGCGCCCCAGGCGGTTGCTCCTCCCTTAATGCACGCCGGTGAATACCGGCGTAGTCTTCTTCTTCTTCATTCACCACAACCACCCCAACACTGCAAGCAGCTGCTGTGGCTTTGCGTGCGGCTGTGGCTGGTGCCCTGGCTACGGCTGCAGCCACCTCATGCAGCCGCACCGCAGCGCGAAGCTTAGGCAGCTGCAGCACCACACAGGCAAATTAGTGCGGATATTCGTCATCCTAGGGGGGTAGTTTTTTGATGCGGTTCGCCTCGGATTGTCCTTGCGACTCCAACGCCACTTGACGCTTGTTGAAATTTTGAGTATGTGAGCAGTTGGAGTGTAGGTACCTACAGTACTGTAGACATCTACAGTACTGTAGATGTCTACAGTACTGTAGATGTCTACAGTACTGTAGAGGTCTACAGTACTGTAGGTCAGATTTGACAAGGTCTCTTGTAAATAGGGTACCATGTTGTTCTCCACATTCAAACCACCATTTGCTACCGCGATTGCACCGTCAGCTTCTGCGTGCTATAAATAGTGAGAGGCGTCGAAGCGTAGGCCCGCAAGCTCGATATAGATGTTTGTGCCGAAAGTTGTGTCCACGCAATAAGGTCGCCATAGGGAGCTACATACATACGTGTAAGGTCTAAGGCCGGGGCCCGTCTCTATCGCAAGCTAGGTCCGTTCTGTCGGTTGTACTGGGTAGCTCGGCTTGCAAGCTCCCGCAAAGCTGTGGATGTTGATGATGCCCCGCAATCACAACAACCTCCTGCACCGCACCCTCCCGTGTAATATCGAGTGCGGCAGAGATTGCCCCAAAAGTTGTTTGCGGTTGGCCCTTAACCATCCATCATTACATATAACCTCACATCATTACATCATGACTCTTAGCCTACATCATTACATCACCACTTGTGTTCCTAACACAAGGGCTAGGCTCAGGGTCGGTAACGAATCCTAGAGGCTGAGTAGGGCTGGGCAGGGCTGGGCTGGGCTGGGCAACATAGGCACGCTTTGTTGTCAGCGCATTTGCATAGCACTGTCGAGATAGCAAACGAGCTTGGGCTACATTGAGATGTTCCTGCATGGGGGCGAAGGGGGCATGGGGGTTAAGGATGCATGGGGGGAAGGCACCTACAGTACTGTAGACATCTACAGTACTGTAGACCCCTACAGTACTGTAGACCCCTACAGTACTGTAGACCCCTACAGTACTGTAGACACCTACAGTACTATAGACCCCTACAGTACTGTAGACATCTACAGTACTGTAGACATCTACAGTACTGTAGACCCCTACAGTACTGTAGACACCTACAGTACTGTAGACATCTACAGTACTGTAAACATCTACAGTACTGTAGACACCTACAGTACTGTAGACCCCTACAGTACTGTAGACATCTACAGTACTGTAGACACCTACAGTACTGTAGACACCTACAGTACTGTAGACCCCTACAGTACTGTAGACATCTACAGTACTGTAGACATCTATAGTACTGTAGACATCTACAGTACTGTAGACCCCTACAGTACTGTAGACCTCTACAGTACTGTAGACATCTACAGTACTGTAGACACCTACAGTACTGTAGACCCCTACAGTACTGTAGACCCCTACAGTACTGTAGACATCTACAGTACTGTAGACACCTACAGTACTGTAGACACCTACAGTACTGTAGACACCTACAGTACTGTAGGCAGCAGCAGCATGGGTGGCAGCAGCAGCAGGGGGGGGGGCAGCAGCAGCAGGGGGGGGGGGCAGCAGCAGCAGCAGCAGGGGGGCAGCAGCAGCAGCAGCAGGGGGGCAGCAGCAGCAGCAGTAGGGGGGGTAGCAGCAGCAGCAGCAGGGGGGCAGCAGCAGCAGCAGTAGGGGGGTAGCAGCAGCAGCAGCAGTGGCAGCAGCAGCAGCAGCAGTGGCAGCAGCAGCAGCAGTAGGGGGGGCAGCAGCAGCAGCAGTAGGGGGGTAGCAGCAGCAGCAGTAGGGGGGGTAGCAGCAGCAGCAGTAGGGGGGGCAGCAGCAGCAGCAGCAGTGGCAGCAGCAGCAGCAGCAGCAGTGGTAGCAGCAGCAGCAGTAGGGGGGGCAGCAGCAGCAGCAGCAGCAGCAGCAGCAGCAGCAGCAGTGGTAGCAGCAGCAGCAGTAGGGGGGGCAGCAGCAGCAGCAGTAGGGGGGTAGCAGCAGCAGCAGTAGGGGGGGTAGCAGCAGCAGCAGTAGGGGGGGTAGCAGCAGCAGCAGCAGCAGTAGGGGGTAGCAGCAGCAGCAGCAGCAGCAGCAGCAGCAGTGGTAGCAGCAGCAGCAGCAGGGGGGCAGCAGCAGCAGCAGTAGGGGGGGCAGCAGCAGCAGCAGCAGTGGCAGCAGCAGCAGCAGCAGCAGTGGCAGCAGCAGCAGCAGTAGGGGGGGCAGCAGCAGCAGCAGTAGGGGGGTAGCAGCAGCAGCAGTAGGGGGGGTAGCAGCAGCAGCAGTAGGGGGGGTAGCAGCAGCAGCAGCAGTAGGGGGTAGCAGCAGCAGCAGCAGCAGCAGCAGCAGTGGTAGCAGCAGCAGCAGCAGGGGGGCAGCAGCAGCAGCAGTAGGGGGGGCAGCAGCAGCAGCAGCAGTGGCAGCAGCAGCAGCAGCAGCAGTGGCAGCAGCAGCAGCAGTAGGGGGGGCAGCAGCAGCAGCAGTAGGGGGGTAGCAGCAGCAGCAGTAGGGGGGGTAGCAGCAGCAGCAGTAGGGGGGTAGCAGCAGCAGCAGCAGGGGCAGCAGCAGCAGCAGCAGCAGTGGCAGCAGCAGCAGCAGTAGGGGGGGCAGCAGCAGCAGTAGGGGGGGCAGCAGCAGCAGCAGTAGGGGGGGCAGCAGCAGCAGTAGGGGGGGTAGCAGCAGCAGCAGCAGAGGTGGGGGCATGGGTGGGGGTGGGGGCGGGGGAGGGAGCGGGGGCGGGGGCGGGGGCGGGGGCGGGGGCGGGGGCGGGGGCGGGGGCGGGGGCGGGGGCGGGGGCGGGGGCGGGGGCGGGGGCGGGGGCGGGGGCGGGGGCGGGGGCGGATGAATTGGGAGGGGGTGGTTGTATAGGGAAAGTGGAGGGGAGGTGACCCATCAGACCTGCAACCAAGGGGCGTGCACGTGCGGTAGGGTGACCAGGCTGGGCACTGTGTTAGCTATCACCGTGGCCTTACCTTTGTGGTCCTCCTGGCCTCCTACCTGCTCACACCAGGCAACATATCCCATGCGCCAGTGGGGTGGGATTGCGGTGGGGAGTGTAGGGTTTAGGGAAGGGAAGGTGGGGTGAGGTGGGGGTTGCGATGCCACGTTAATCGAAGGGTGGGAGAGGGGAAGGGTAGGCTTGACAAGTATGGGAGGGGAGAGGGAGGGAGAGGGGGAAGGGAGGGGTGGGAAGAGGGTGGGTGGGGTGGGCTTTCTCCTGGCTGCTGGGATGTCAGGGGAGAGGTGACGGGGAGGGGGGAAGTGGGGGGTGGGTAGAGGTGGAAGTGTAGGGACGACAAGCTGGGCGTTGGTGGTGGGCGTGGGAAAGGGGAGGAAAAGGGGATGGGGAAGGGTGTGACGATCAACCCTGCAGCGGGACAAGGGGCATGCTAGCGGTTAAGGTGGGTACAGGGTGCCACATACCTGCACTCACCTTCTGCTGGGGTGTGGTGTATATGTGTGTGGGAGGAAGGGGAGGAAGGGGAGGGAAGGGAAGGGGAGGTCCATGGGGAGGGCGAGAGAAGTGGGGAGCGCATTGATAGTCTCAGGTGTAGGCGCACAAGACCTGCGGCAATGATGTGACGATTTGTGTAACGAAGCAAACATTGGACATGGGTACTAGATGCACTCACCATTAGAGTAGGGAGATGTAGAGCTGGCAGATGGAGGGGCAGGTGTAGCAGCCCTCCATTACAACCCACCTTCCTTTGTCCTCACCTCAGTAGGACGTGCAGGGTGGGAGAGTAGGGTTGGGCTGGGCTGGGCTGGGCTGGGCTGGGCTGGGCTGGGCTGGGCTGGGCTGGGCTGGGCTGGGCTGGGCTGGGCTGGGCTGGGCTGGGCTGGGCTGGGCTGGGCTGGGCTGGGCTGGGCTGGGCTGGGCTGGGCTGGGCTGGGCTGGGCTGGGCTGGGCTGGGCTGGGCTGGGCTGGGCTGGGCTGGGCTGGGCTGGGCTGGGCTGGGCTGGGCTGGGCTGGGCTGGGCTGGGCTGGGCTGGGCTGGGCTGGGCTGGGCTGGGCTGGGCTGGGCTGGGCTGGGCTGGGCTGGGCTGGGCTGGGCTGGGCTGGGCTGGGCTGGGCTGGGCTGGGCTGGGCTGGGCTGGGCTGGGCTGGGCTGGGCTGGGCTGGGCTGGGCTGGGCTGGGCTGGGCTGGGCTGGGCTGGGCTGGGCTGGGCTGGGCTGGGCTGGGCTGGGCTGGGCTGGGCTGGGCTGGGCTGGGCTGGGCTGGGCTGGGCTGGGCTGGGCTGGGCTGGGCTGGGCTGGGCTGCAACACAAGGGAGGCAACAGTGAGAACGTTGTGGGAGGTGATGAAATGGTGGTGGTGGTGGTGGTGGTGGTGGTGGTGGTGAGGGGGACTGGGAGGGGGTGGTGAACAGGGAGGTACTAGGCGTGATTGTAAGGCCTGCAGCAACCAGGTGTGGTAGCGGTTAGGCTGGATACTAAGGGCTATGCTGCGCAATGCTAGCTCCTTCTAAGCTCTTACCTTGGTCCTAAGCTCTTACCATGGTCCGTCTGGCCTCTTCGCTGCTCACAACACGTTGCACCTGCCTTGCGTTGGTGCATCAATGCTTGCGATAATTGCGGAGAATCGTTGCGAGGAAACTGGCCGCGAGGCTAGCTGCGATGCTGGCTGCGAGGCTGGCTGCGAGGCTGGCTGCGAAACTGGCTGCGAGGCTGGCTGCGAGGAAAATGGCTGCGAGGCTGGCTGCGAGGTGAGATCCTCGCACCGAGCTGCCTCACAGGTATGCTTCTGCGCTGCTGGACCAGCTGTGTGGCCGCGAGGTTGATTGCCGAGTATGTGGCTGCGAGTATGGGGTAGATGTGGCTGCGAGTATGGGTAACCTCGTGCGATGCCATCTGTGGACCAGCTGTGTGGCCGCGAGGTTGATTGCCGAGTATGTGGCTGCGAGTATGGGCTAGATGCGGCTGCGAGTATGGGTAACCTTGTGCGATGCCATCGCTGCAATACCGGCTACACGATGCTGCGACTAAGTGTTGGACGGATGCCTGAATGCAAGTGAGATGTTCAGAATTTTTTTAAGTGCTTAAAGGCTACAGTACTGTAAATGGTCTCTCGAGGTACCTCGAGGTACCTCGAGGTACTGTAGACATCTACAGTACTGTAGATGTCTACAGTACTGTAGAGGTCTACAGTACTGTAGATGTCTACAGTACTTTAGATGTCTACAGTACTGTAGATGTCTACAGTACTGTAAATGGTCTCTCGAGGTACCTCGAGGTACCTACAGTACTGTAGATGTCTACAGTACTGTAGATGTCTACAGTACTGTAGATGTCTACAGTACTGTAAATGGTCTCTCGAGGTACCTAGAGGTACCTACAGTACTGTAGATGTCTACAGTACTGTAGATGTCTACAGTACTGTAGATGTCTACAGTACTGTAAGTGGTCTCTCGAGGTACCCCGACAGTACTGTAGACACCTACAGTACTGTAGACATCTACAGTACTGTAGACATCTACAGTACTGTTCGTGTACTCGCGAGGTACCCCGACAGTACTGTAGACATCTACAGTACTGTAGCATGGCCGTATCTCACCAACCGCGCAAAATCACGAATTTTAGTTTCAACCCCCAATCTTACAATGCCTTCATTTGACTATGTACCAAATCCGAGGCTCCGAATCTCAAAAATGCTGTTACTAATTTGCCTGAGTGACATCTATGTTGTTGAGGGTGGACCTATGTGTGTGCAGGGACATATGCTCCAGGAGCGCAGGCAGCTCCATGAAGCACAGGTGGTGCTCTGCCCAGGTCGGTGTGGGTTAGGCACCTCACACACGCAAATTAGTGCTCAACTATCGATTTTGAGGGGGTGTTTTTTGTACACGGTTCGCCTCGGAATGAGACTATTGGCCCATGCCCACCAACATCGTGAAAAATCTCGTAGTAATCAGCGACATTCGTGAATTATATAACTAATATTTACCATAGGATACTTATCATGTTTAAGGTTCCCAAATAGACATCTCTATGTCCATGTAGTAAATAGTATAGACTAGAGATAGTAAATAGTGTAGACTAGTCGACTATTTCGTCACCAAATCAGCTCATTTCAGTCGCAACGGGGCGTACATTAGCTCGCCAAACACGTCGTGCTAGTCTTAAGAGCAGTCAGTATCAGTTGCAATTCTGTTGATCTGCCGGCCAAAAAATTGCCCACTTCCTTATCGGCGAACTCCGATGGCTGCAGCTGCTGGCCCATCGGGCGGCACGCAGCCAAAGAGGAAGCTGGGAGCATTACAATTGCAGACAAAGCTTCGAGAGCAAGCGCTTCTCATTTCAGGTCTATGAGTTTTAAGGACAAAGCGTTTGCAAAGCCGTTTGCGGCGATTGTGACCAGTCCTATAGCTGCGTGAACATGTCTACCACAAATGAACACAAGTGCAAGCCAAAGCGACAGCGTGCGGACACGACACCAGATGGACCAGCAGCAGCAGCAGCCGCAGAGCTGCCTTTCCAGCGAATCGCGAAGTGCTGGAATGGTACGGCGACTCAACACTCGACTTTGACTCTATATACTCGGTTTTATATACATGTGCATATCAACTGCAACAATGATGACAACAAGTCTTCCCGTTGAAACTGCTAATAGCTCTGCAGTCGCCTAGGACAAGATTTTTTTGCATGGAGCAACTAGACTATCTCTATTCTAGTCGAAAATAGTACTATTTCGACTAGTACTATATCTAGTCTATTTATAGTCTATTTTACGAACCTTAATCATGTTCAACGCTGGGTTACAGTGAATGTTCTGCACTTTCTCAGTAAAACCAGCGGTTAAGCAGCAGTTACAGCGAATGTTCTGCACTTTTCCAGTAAAAACAGCGGTCACGCAGCGGTTACAGTAGACCTCCGCAGAAGCCACGCTGTAATCCGGCATCCTACAGCCACGCACACAGCCTGCTCACCGATGTGGCGAGCAGCGCCACCTCTTCGGAGCGCGAGGTCAAAGAGGTCTCGGAGCTGTCTTTTACGGGAAACTAAAAATTCTTACCTTCCCCGTAATGTAAAGGGATCCCATAAATCTTGATTTAAGCGGCCGGTCGTTGCAACCGACGTGTTGCAAGCCAAGGACCTGAACAACCAGTGTGCAACACGTCAAAATGCGTGCTATGGAGATCAAACACCTTAGTCTGCTCCTCCTATGCTGAACAGAACACATAAGCCAGCGGTTGCAGGAAGCACAAGCAAGCATTTCGGACTCCACACAAACCTTCTTAAATCGAGTTAAAGAAACCCTACCCATCGTATAATCGTATGACCGCAGCATGGAACAAGGTGTAACCTCACTCAACTACATGTGACTGGGACACATCCGGGGCCACATGCAGTTGCCAGCTCCAGGAGACTTTGATGGCTGTTGCTGATGGCAGCATGCATTCCTGAGATGAGCATGCGGGAGCAACACAGACGCTGTGCTCTAGATGCATGCCACACACTCATGCTGCAACACTCAGTACAGTTGTGTAGCGAACATGCTTCAATCAGTTCCAAGACAAATGCGTGGAGCTGCAGTTGCGGCGACTGTGACTGAGTTGCTCCTGATGGTAGGGCAGCAGCAAGCCTTTCAGCTGACGCACGCATGCTAGGGTGGGGTCCCGGCACAGCTCATGGACCCCCGCACGCTCCAACAACATGACTGCCAACATGAAGAAGTCAGCTGCAGTTGATGTCAACTCTGTCACGTCGGCAGGCCAGTGCGTGTTTGTGCCTTCTTTAGGAACCATGCCAAGACTCTGTGCAGCCCCGAAATCACCAAGTATGCAGTCGCTTGTAACACGCAAAGCATACAAAATTGGTGGAGTGAGGGCCTTTCTAGGTTAAGCACAAAAGCAGCAACCATGCAACGCACCACCATGCTTGCTCACTCACCCTTGCTGTCTAAGAACACGTTGGCCGCCTTGATGTCATTGTGCCCATAGCCTTTGTCATGGATGCAGTCTAGAGTGGTTTTGAGCTGTTGTCCGCAGCGCAGCAAGCATGCGGTATCCATGGGGCATGGGACGTGCGCACTTGGTACGCACACTTTGTCCTGGATGTGTGCATACAAAATCCACAACTACAAGCATGCATGTAACGCACCAAAGCAATGCTGGCAGCAACACGTGCAAGCATGGCATGCACTTGTACAACATCACATGTGAGTTTGCACCACACAGCGCTTGCTGCAGTGATGACGTCGCCACGTGAGCACCTGACAAGGCGCACAGGACCCACAACGCCCGGTACGTCAGCAAGCTCAGAAAGCACCCTATGCTCGTGCTCAATGTCCGTTGGGTCCAGTGTGAACTTGGCCAGCAGAGGTTGCGTGTGGTTTTGGAACGCAGTCAGCAGCATGGCCCTGCGACGGCAGCCAAGCACACAGCCTGCCAGTCAGCTTATGCCTAGCATTGAAGAGCATCCAGCCCATTTCTGACACATTGGCCCGCAGGCAAGGCACACCTTGCAGGCATGCCGCTGCTGTTGAAAACCAGCCCCTCACTTCTCTGAAACCGTACTTTGGTGCTAGTGTGGGGGGTGGCTGCGACATATTGGTACAGCTGCAAGAGCAGCTGGTCATCAGCGTACGGCAGCTGCGGAGCACAGAAGCGAATCAGGTCCGGACCACGTGTGCATCCACTCTAGCCATGACGCCCCTGAGCCTTGCTTTCAGGTCTTGCAGAGTCTGCGGACCCTGTGGCCCTGCATGCATCAGAAAAGGACGCGGCATGTTGCCCTAGCTGCTGCCCATGCCACGTGCTGCGCTCAGCTGCTGCCGACGGCTGACGCTGTTACCCCTGGCTGCTGCCCTACCGTGCGGCCTACTGCCCCTCATTGCCTAGGTACTAGTGCATGTGGCTGCTACCGGACGCGGCATGTTGTCCTAGCTGCTGCCCATGCCATGTGTTGCGCCCAGCTGCTGCCGACTGCTGACGCTGTTACCCCTAGCTCCTGCCCTTCCGGCCTACTGCCCCTCATTGCCAAGGTGCATATAGCTTGTGCTCGACGCGTCATGTTCCTCTAGCTGCCGCCCATGCCTCACCATGCTTAACCCTAGCTTTGTTTTGCTCAACGCTCAATCGCCGTAGGCAGACCGCTCCCGTATTGCCATCGCCACGATTGTCGCCAACCGCGTTTTGATCGCGTGCAGCTTGCTTTACCCGAACGTCATCTGTCTTTACTAGTGTAAGCAAATGATTGCGTGTGGCAGGGTTAGAGCATTGCGTTGTAAATTCTAGGGTGCTGATTGGTTGAGTTCAGGGTGGTGCGCGTTTATTTTTCCTGCTGTCTTTTTCCAAGCTGTAATTGTGATAATCAACCCCGTAACAGCCCTCACACGTCCCGACCTCTGGACAATCTGATTTATACGGGTTTACAACGGTTTGTGCTTTTCTTGTAATGGAAAGGGATGTCCGAATCAGCACCTTGCAGTACACATGTGTACACTTTGAGCTACAAGCAACGTGCATCGCACGCAATGATATCAATGGCGCGAGATGTAAAGCACAGGGGGAGCAAATGTATGGAGCTAATCACAGACCATACAAACACAAGCGGAGCATGCCCAAACCTTGATGTGTGCTTGTGTGTGCAGCATGCACCATAAAGCCTGCTGTCCACTTCACTGATGACCAGAATGAATTGTATTGCAGCAAGTGTGGTGCGTTCAGCCATAGGATGGTCAAGGGAGGTCAAGAACGTGTTGCCGGTGACCATACTCTACTTGTCACCCCCGCCATTGGCCCCGCAAATGTGAGACGGTCTGGGGCGCGAATCTCCGTGAAGCTCGCGACAAAATTTTGACGCAGACGGGTGTAACAGGTGTATGCGGCACCCACCGTCCGCAAAACACTAGCTCAGATCGGCGCCCGCCCAAACCTGACCTGTGCTTTCCGCTTCTAAAAGACACGCACATCAAAAGGCGAGGCTTTTAATCCTTCTACGCACGCCGTAAGCCAACGGCACAAGTGCAGTACGCTTGCTTGCATGCCAGTGCATGGAGTATATAATTTGTGATTATTAGGGCGTGTCCGCTAATATTAGCTCCGAGCCAAAAATGGCCTAATAGCTCATAGTAGCGCTACTACGAGCTAATATTAGCTAAAGTGGTCGGGGATCGACAGGTACAATGTTCTATCCCTGCCAGGTGCAGAGGTTTCGCCATCTTTCGTATTTGTTAAGAGATAGCTCTCCGTGTAACAGAAGAAACTCGCTACCGCAACCTTGCCAGCTGCAAGGGGCACGTGAGGCGCTGAAAGTTGACAACAAGAAATTCCATGAAACAGCACAAACATGGGGCAGCCCGCGAGCAAAGACTGCAATGGCTTGCGCTGATGCTCAGATGACGCGCATTGAACTACAGCTACCAATGTGATGAACGCTATCCAAAACGATGCGATATTGAGAGAGTACTGAGAGACTTGCATGACCCATTTTGGGGCCCCATGAGTCCAGGAGGCGGCCTCCGACGGCGCATCATCAACGAGCTGCGCAGGGGCCACAGCGCCGCCAAGCACATCCATCGCGCTAAAAAGCGAACGAAGGCGCGACAAGGATCGGGAGCTAAAATGAGCTAATATGGTTGGCTTGCTATTTTTGATATTAATAATATTAGCTGGGGGGGGGAACCGCCCTAGTGATTATGCTCGCAAGTCAGCCATCTGGCGCCCCTTACCTCATTTACGTCTTTGCATGACTCTAAGCAAATACAAGCTGCATCATGGCAGCACAACATCATCACTTGGCACTATGTTGTTGGGACGGCTCGGGATGGCTCTGGCTTTCAGTGTTACATGTGCCGTGGTGCCTCAACCTTCTTCCTCAACTTTAGCAGGCACATGTCACGCAACTCATTCCTTGAATTGAAAGTATTTTTGAATTGAAAGAATTAAAACCACTTCATTGCAAAACAACAACACAAACAAAACACATTACACAAGTTGTAGACCACTTCACTCCTGGACTGTGCTACCAAGGCAAGCTCTGCCTCATTGTCAAACTGTGGCTGGGGTGCTCCTGGCATGCTGTCTGGCTGCTCTAGCTGGTGATGGTCGACCTGAGGGTAGCCTCCGGGCTGTTGCAGGTCACCACATTCACTCACACAAATTAGCAGCGTAACCAGCGCTGGAGCCAGTGGTTTCATCGCTGGAGCCAGGGGTTTCAGCGCTGGAGCCAATGGCCACAGCGCTGGAGCCAATGGCCACAGCGCTGGAGCCAATGGCCACTGCGCTGGAGTAAATGGCCACAGCGCTGGAGCCAATGGCTACAGCGCTGGAGCTAATGGCCACAGCGCTGGAGCCAATGGCTACAGCGCTGGAGCCAATGGCCACAGCGCTGGAGCCAATGGCCACAGCGCTGGAGCCAATGGCTACAGCGCTGGAGTAAATGGCCACAGCGCTGGAGTAAATGGCCACAGCGCTGGAGCCAATGGCTACAGCGCGGGAGCTAATGGCCACAGCGCTGGAGCCAATGGCCACAGCGCTGGAGTAAATGGCCACAGCGCTGGAGTAAATGGCCACAGCGCTGGAGCCAATGGCTACAGCGCGGGAGCTAATGGCCACAGCGCTGGAGCCAATGGCCACAGCGCTGAAGCCAATGGCTACAGCGCTGAAGCCAATGGCTACAGCGCTGAAGCCAATGGCTACTGCGCAGGAGCTAAACACATGCATTGACACCCAAACATCCCGCACGACCTCGCTACACCCCCGCAAAACACATGTTTGGACACCCAAACATCCCGCAAGACCTCGCTACGGGACTTGCAAGCACATGTCTCGAAGCACCATCACTCCACAACACCTCAATATGGAAATGCTAAGCACATGCATTGATGCACCCAATGACCGCAACACCTCCCTACGATGTGACAAGGTAGCAACGACACAACACAACAAGAAGGTGACACCACACACCACCATCACCATCACCCACACCATCCCAAGCCCATACTCCCAAGGTGGCTTGTTGAGTAGTTCACATGTGAAGGGACAACCTAAGATTGGTTAAGGGTGTTGTGTTGTTGCACGGATAGATTGATGCCTTTTGATTCTGTATTTGCTGCTGATTAAAGTTCAACACTCAGTGTTAACTTGAACACAACTTACAAGAGTTTACGGCTCGCAATGTTTCTCAATGGCAACCTCCTACTACTGCTCGCGCCTTGCACCACCTGCCACATGGCAGCTAGCTCCTGCCTGCTCACGCCGCGCACCACATGCCTCATGGCAGCTAATGTTAGGCTGCTCACGCCTTGCACCACCTGCCTCGCGGCTGCCTCTCTTGGCTGCTGCTCATGGCTGCTAGTATTGGCTTGGGAGGTGGTGATTGTGGTGGTGGGAGAAAGGGTGGTGGGGCTTGCTCCAGGTTGCAAGGCATGGTAGGGGTGGTGAGTGGCGAGGGGCAGGGGGTGGGGTAGGGTCCTGGTGGGGTGGGGTGGGGTGGGGTGGGGTGGGGTGTTCCCCTTGGCTGCTCCTGGCTGCTCCCCTTTGTTGCGCGTCCTGGCTGCGCCTCCTGGCTGCGCCTCCTGGCTGCGCCTCCTGGCTGCGCGTCCTGGCTGCGCCTCCTGGCTGCGCCTCCTGGCTGCGCCTCCTGGCTGCGCCTCCTGGCTGCGCCTCCTGGCTGCGCCTCCTGGCTGCGCCTCCTGGCTGCGCCTCCTGGCTGCGCCTGGCTGCTAGCTCCTGGCACCATGCCAGTAGCTGTGCACACCAGCAGCGCACAAGGGACGGTCAAGGAGTCATGGCGGTAGTGGAGGTGGTGGTCCGGGATGGAGAGGAGAGTGGGAGGGAGGGAGGGAGGGAGGGAGGTGGTATAGGAAAGGAAAAGGAGGATGGTGATGGTGGGTGGGGGGAAGGAGTACTAAGTGCGACCGTCAGACCTGCAGCAAACAAACGGCAAAGGCTAGGTTGATGCAAGGCTAGGTTGATGCCTCAAGCGTATGTTCACCCTTGATTACGTCCGTGTAAACCTTAACTCATGCTGCCTGTGTCCAGATGATGGGATACTTACTATTACCGTAGGCTGGGCTCTTACATCGCTGGAGCCAAGCGGCACCAGCGCTGAAGCCATATGGCTACATCGCTGGAGCTAAGCGGCACCAGCGCTGAAGCTATATGGTTACATCGCTGGAGCCAAGCGGCACCAGCGCTGAAGCCATTTAGCTACATCGCTGGAGCCAAGTGGCACCAGCGCTGAAGCTATATGGCTACATCGCTGGAGCTAAGCGGAACCAGCGCTGAAGCTATATGGTTACATCGCTGGAGGATATGGCTACATCGCTGGAGCTAAGCGCTGAAGCTGATACCTGCGCTGCAGCCATGTGGCTACTGCGATGGTACGATGTGATACCTGCTCTGCAGCCATGTGGCTACGGCGCTGGTACCATGTGGCACCTGCTCTGCAGCCATGTGGTTACTGCGCTGGTACCATGTGGCACCTGCTCTGCAGCCATAGGGCTCCTGCTCTGCAGCCATAGGGCTCCTGCCCTGCAGCCATAGGGCTTCTGCTCTGCAGCCATAGGGCTCTTGCGCTGCAGCCATAGGGCTCCTGCTCCGCAGCCATAGGGCTCCTGCTCTGCAGCCATAGGGCTCCTGCTCTGCAACCATAGGGCTCCTGCTCTGCAGCCATAGGGCTCCTGCGCAGTAGCAGCAGGTGGGCAGGGGGGCAGCAGCAGCAGGGGGGAAGGGGGACGGCAGCAGCAACGGGGGCAGCAGCAGCAGCAGCAGGGGGGACAGCAGCAGCAAGGGGGCAGCAAGGGGGCAGCAGTGGGGCAGGGGGGCAGCAGGGGGGCAGCAGCAGGGGGGCGTGGTGTGGGGAGGGGTAAGTGGGGTGGAGTGGCATTCACCTAGCAACGTGGCTACGCCATGGTACACGTTTCATGCTCTCACTGAAAGCAGGCAAGAGCTTGGTTTGGATCAGCAAGCACATTAGCAGCAACAGTAGCAAGCAGCATGAGCACGCTACCGAGTGGTGCCGGCATCAGAGTGGACAGACCTACTGCCCGCATGCTGCTCATTACTTGCCTCTCGCCTTTCGCACTTGCTGCCTGGCAAAGGAGGGGAGGTACTTGGGGGCAAAGGAGGGGGAAGTAATAGATTGTGGAGTAGGAATGTGCAGTAGGGGCTCGAGGAGGGAAGGCTCGAGGGAAGGGCATGGGCTACGATGTCAGGAGGGTGGGATGGGGTGGTGTGTGACCGTCAGACCTGTAGTAAATACGGGGCATGCTAGTGGTTAGGCATGGTAATGAGAGACACTGAAAGGCAGGGGGCTAGCCACTCACCGCTAACGTTGTGCTGCTCCGTGTTGCACAATATTGTCTTCTTGTTTGCTCTTACCTCGGTCTTACCTTGCAGGGGGAGTGGGGCTAAACTGTAAACTGTAGGCTGCGACTGCGTGGCGTTGCGTGCTTGGGCTGCATGCGAGACAAGCTGCGAGTTACTTTGTAATGCGTGGCGTGGAAATGTCTGCAAGGTGGAAAAACGGCTGTTGGTGAGATCCGAACTGCTAGCTGCGTCTGAGGCTCGCATCTTCGAGGTTCTCTGCAAGGCGGACTGTTGGCTGGGTGACCATCGCAGACGCCATTGCAAACTGCGCAGATTGTTGTACACATTGTGTGTTATTGTTTTTGCGCTTTGCGAACTGCGCACACACAACATTTGCGCGCAACCCTCGACAACGTCACAAAACTGCAGATCGGCATGCAAGAGAGACATGTGAAATAGTGTACTCTTGCACTGAACACGACGTAAACAGCGCAAACAGCGACGCAGCTCGTCAACTTCACAGCTGAACCGCAGCCGTAGCTAGGGGCAGCTACAAACTCTGCCTTGAGGATAAGCATAGAAACTCAGCCTCGCAGCCTTGCAGCCGCACTTTGCGGCCCCCACCTAGGTAGCCACGCGGGAGCCACCACGCCAACACTCGCCAGCACTTGTAGACAACACTTGCATACAACATCGCAGCAGCTAGTTGAAGCAACGCGACGCAGCTAGCCGCTCGTCTATCAGGTTTACTCGCAGCCAACTCCGCAGCCAACTCCGCAGCCACACGGCTCAGTACCTCGCAGCCAACTCGTAGCCAACTCTGCAGCCAACTCCCCAGCTGCACGGCACAGTACCTCGCACCGCAACGCTAGCGACGCAGCGAGGTAATGTAATGTTCTTGTAATGTACCAAGTCTTTGCAAAGGTGAGCATGGAGCAACATGGAGGAGTACGGTGAGTGGCCGGACCCCGCCTTTTGGTGGCTCTCATTACACAACCTCATCGTGAGCATGCCCCATGTTTGCTGCAGGTCTGACGGATACACCTGGAACCTTTCCCTCCCCCTCCTTCTTCAAATCACCACAATCGCCTTCCCTCCCTCCCTTCCTCCCTCCCTCCTGCCCTCCCTGTACAAGTCTCTACAGGTGGCTACAGGTCCTCTTACCCCCCTATCTATGCAACCACCCCCTCCAAGATCGTCAATACACTTACCCCTCCCCCAGGCCTACCCTGTCTCCCTCCCTCCCCTTTCCCTACCCAGTCACCCGGTCACCATCCCCTCCCCCCACTTTCCCCCTCACCTCCACCCTGACATCCCAGCCCCCTCCCTTACCCCAGCAGCCCCATCCCAGCCCCTCTCCTTATTTCAGCAACCAGAAGAGAGCCCACCCCAACCTTGAGGTTGTACCCTACCATGGCTCTTGCACCTCCACCTAATAACCCCACTTTACCTTCTGCACCACAAACGTAAGACCAAGGTAAGTAGCGAGGACACGACATGGCGCGTATCCCTGTTCACAACATCCCATCCTATTAGCCCTTCATGCCAGGTGAGTGCCTCCGTCATGCAATACGTGACAGCTAGCTTCCCAGGATGTTATGCATGCCTCATTGTAAGCACGCTCCATGCTTGCTGCAGGTCTATACTCCCGCCTATACTTCCTCCCCGTGCCTCCTTCCCCCTTCCCTACCCCGTCCCACCACCTCCACTTCCACCCCTCTCCACCCCCCACTTCCCCCCTCCCCTTCACCTCCCCCCGGACGTCCCAGCAGCCAGGAGAAAGCCTTCGTTGATGGCCCTTATCACCAAGCCTTATCACCTTATCGCCTCCCCTCACCGCTGGCATGCCGTGTGTTTGCTGCAGTTTTTACGGTCACACTTACCTCCCTTCTCCCTCCCCCCCACCCCCTTCTCCTTTCCCATACCCACCAGGTGCTACCACCATGTACTACCACCTTCCAGTCTATCACCCTCCCATCCCCTCTCCACATCTCTCCTCGCCCGCCCGCCCTCCTGCCACCACCACCCACCACCACCTTCCTCCCCCTCCTCCCCTCCTCCCCTCGCCTTGCCTCCCCACCTACCCCACCCCACTTTCCCCCTCTGCCTTGGAAGGAAGCGCAGGAATCACCCTCAGCACACCTAGCTGCCACATGCCAATGGATAATGGCAGTGGCATTATCACCACACATGAATTGAGTACAGCCAAAGCATAAGTCAAGCCAAAGTTCAAGATGGTTTAAAAAGCACTAAATTGAAAGCACTATGTTGTAAAGCACCATATTGTAAAGCATTATGATGTCAGCTGAAGATAGACAGTAGTACAAACGTTGTAATTGTAAGAGAGCAGGTGCCACATGGTACCAGCGCAGGTGCCACATGGTACCAGAGCAGGTGACCATGGCACCAGCGCAGCTGCCACATGGCTGCAGAGCAGGTACCATGTGCTCCAGCTCTGGAACCACATGGCTGCAGCGCTGGAGCCACATGGCTGCAGCGCTGGAGCCACATAGCTGCAGAGCAGGTACCAGGTGCTCCAGCGCTGGAGCCACATGGCTGCAGCGCTGGAGCCAGGTGCTCCAACTCTGGAGCCACATGGCTGCAGAGCTGGAGCCAGGTGCTCCAGCGCTGGAGCCACATGGCTGCAGCGCTGGAGCCAGGTGCTCTAGCGCTGGAGCCACATGGCTGCAGCGCTGGAGCTAGGTGCTCCAACTCTGGAGCCACATGGCTGCAGCGCTGGAGCCACATGGCTGCAGAGCAGGTACCAGGTGCTGCAGCGCTGGAGCCACATGGCTGCAGCGCTGGAGCCAGGTGCTCCAGCACTGGAGCCACATGGCTGCAGACCTGGAGCCACATGGCTGCAGCGCTGGAGCCAGGTGCTCCAGCTCTGGAGCCACATGGCTGCAGCGCTGGAGCCACATGGCTGCACCGCTGGAGCCACATGGCTGCAGCGCTGGAGCCACATGGCTGCACCGCTGGAGCCACATGGCTGCAGCGCTGGAGCTAAGTGCTCCAGCGCTGGTGACGCTGCTAATTTGTGTGAGTGTTGCCAACACCTGCAAAACAAAAGACACATTACACACGTTGTAGACCACTTCATTGGCACCTGACACATAGCTTCAACCACAGCCCCAGCTATGTACTTGGGGGCAGTGAAGGTGGGAGGGGGTTGCTGTGGCTGTTGGGGAGGGGTTGGAGGGGAAGGGAGGGGGGCAATGTTGGCTGCAGCCATTGCCCATTCTGCAGCCCTTGCTGCCTATGCCCGGGCGGGGGGGGAGGCGGGGGGGAGGGCGGGGGGGAGGGGCAAGGAGAAACCTGATCCTGGTGCAGGGAGGGGGGAGGGGGCTGCTGCTCATATAGTGAGTGTGGCCATATAGTGAGTGTGGCAGGGAGGGGGGAGGAGCCGGTTGCTCCTGGGGCGGGCCTTGCAGCTGCCGGGGTGGGGAGGGGGGAGGGGGTTGTTGCTTCTGGTGCATAGAAACACATAAACATGTTGGCTCAACATATTGAGGCGTAGCGTCGTTCATAAGAAATAATAAGAGATGAAAGTCGGGCAGGTGACTGTTGTGTGCTACCCTCAACTGTTCATGCCTGTCATGCGTTGCGCAAGTGTGCGCGTGAACATCAAACTGACCTTGACAAGGTGAGGTAAATTACAACCTTATTCACCTCTTGCTCACTGTTTTCAAGAGCTGATTCCCTTGCTGCACTCCTGCTTGGAAGAGCCTTGGGCTGCTGTGGGTTTGATGCTGATCCTCACAACAGCCAAGCACCTGTGGAGGTCAGCAGATTTGGTTGCATGTGTTGACATTGTATGCAAAACGCACTAAGAAACAGCACCCCGTGCTTACTTGAGATGTATTCGCGAGTTGCCCAGTCCAACGGCAGCAAAGGCTGCTCGGCACGGAAATGCCTCCGGCCACCAATCCACCTCTCCTGTTGCGACACGCATATAAACAGATGGAGAAGGACATTGCGAAGCTAAACAAGTCGTCGAGACAATGCAGTACAATCGACAAAAGAGGGCATAACCTGCTAACTTGCCATGACTTTACAGAACAATAATGAGAATTTGCATGACTTCATGTTGAGCCCATGTGCACCTTTGTTTGTGCACCTTGCTTTGAAGTGCGTTACAGAAAGTCCCGAACCCCTAGAGGGGGAGGGCGGCCTAGCAGCCTAACGGCTGACGGCTTAAGCGGTGTAAGCCACATCATCATCACAAAAGAGGGCCTAACCTGCTAGCGACACCGTTGTGAGATGTAGAGCCCAATGGTGGAAGAATTACATGCAGCGGATCAAAGACGGTGCCAAAAAGTGAATTGCGGGGCCAATGGCGGGGGTGACCTACTGCCCTGCACCTGTAGCCCATTTGAAGCATCCTGCTCGGAACCGGAGGGAAAAGAAAGAACACATAGTAA
Source organism: Haematococcus lacustris (assembly GCA_030144725.1). NCBI lineage: Eukaryota > Viridiplantae > Chlorophyta > Chlorophyceae > Chlamydomonadales > Haematococcaceae > Haematococcus > Haematococcus lacustris. The sequence goes on along the minus strand of JASKMD010000026.1, from coordinate 11,003,388 downwards.
CGACCAGAAGAACTACTTGCAGAGCTTGAAAGAAAGAAAGAAAGACTACTCCCCTACTGGACCACACCTGCTGCATGGGGTGCTACTGGCTTCGGGTCCTAACCCGGTTGATTTTACACAGCCTGTGACAGCAAGCTGTACATGCTTGTAGCCCACACTGACGTCCCTTGTTCCTCCACAGTCAACTGATATGCCACGCAGGCTAATGGGCCAGCGTTGACGAAGATCAACCGCAGCCCCAAAACCCACCATTTGGGTAGGGGCACATGTAGACATAAGGGACAACCTCAGTGAGCCTTGAGGTGCATTGGCCCTGCGCAGGCGGTGAACAAGAATCAAGATGTGGTGCATCTGCGCTATATGTTGCTTGTTCCCAAAAGAATGCAAGACCTCATCCTGTGAATTGCAGTTTGCAGTTGCATTCTGATGCTGCTGTTGTGTGTGCTAATGAAATTCACTAGCTGCAAGTTCCAGCTTGTACCAGTGTGCATGACTAACCACACCAGTCCACCAAGACACCAGTGTAAGGTTTTCGTAGAAATGACACAGGCAAGTCTTATATTATTGCTGCCTAATAGTGCAACCCTGTAACCCGATGCACGTACCATCTTCCATCTGCCTTCTGACGTCTGCCAACTCGTTCTGAATGCGCGCCATATCCTCTCTGTGTTGTCTGTTGGATCGCGCCATGTCCTCTCTGAATTGTTTGTTGAATGCCTCTACTTCCGCTTCAAGCTGTGTGATGCCTCGGCGGAATGTGCTTTGACCCAGATGCTGGGCGCCTGCAAACACACACGGGGTCATTTGCATGTGACACAATAGGCAGACCCGATGCCCATCGACTCAAAATGACTTCCTGTCCTGGGATGTGATTGAACCCGTATGACACAAACTAAAAGATTCCAATCTAAGCTGCATTGCACTACTCCACGCATCTGCCCACACATCCAACCCACCTGCAGCCGCCAGAGCTGGCGCCGCCACTGTAAGCACATCAAGACAAACACAAAAAATTGATTGGTCAATATGCACCAATGCCGCAATCCATACATGCACATCTGAAGGTGGATATCAGTGTGGAGAGCTGCTGACATCACACACATCACACGCTTGGCGCTCTCTTGCATCTCACACACACACCCATGCGTTGGACGGGCACGCACTGTGATTGAAGCTGTTGCTGTGCATGATCCAAGTGTTGTTGCTGTGCATGATCCAAGTGTTGTTGCTGTGCATGTGTGGTGACATGCAGTGCATGTCTCACACATACGGCGTTGAGAGCTGCTGGACACACAGTCATGCGCGTCAAGGTAGCAGTGTATTCGATATGTGAGCGGCTGGGTAGAGCACTCAGCACCCATAGCTGCAGACTCACCTGTCACGGTGTAAGTGTAGGGACCAGCTGCCACTGGATCATCGGGAGTAACAGTGTCACCTTGTACATTCACCAAGCACCCGCAGTGGCCGTGCTGGGTGGTGCATCAGGTCGCCATCCAACCGGAGTGGCGGCAACCGGAATGAGATCGGAAGGCGGAAGTGAGATCCATTACACATACATGACATGGTGTTGTCCCCACAGTGGTCGAGCTGAACTTGACGTCCTAAAGCTGGGCATAACAGGCATTATCGGTTACACAGATCTATCCTAGACCTATCCACACCCTGCTGAATTATGGGAAGCAGTCATGGTGGCCGTTTGCCCATCTTCCTGAAGGTGTGAGCAGACCAACAAAACTCATTCAACAAGGAACAACATGTCGGCCTGTGGGTAATCTCACTTAGCTACCACAAACAAGTCGTAGCAACCTCGATCGCACCCTTGATGACTGCCATCCCCATCCCGGTGGCACTCGTTCCTGGGGCTAATCCCCCTTGACCACTGGGCACCTCATCAAAACTAACAGCTTAATGCTTGAAAGGCTGACAGCCTGTGGAAACTACTAGGGCCTATGCATTGTTACGGGCCCGGCCATCAATCCCCCGCCGGTACTATGCAGCCCGGTGCAGCCTCTGCCTGACCTTGGGCAGCCGGTCATTGACCCGCTTGTAGCCCTGCTGGTACTCCTTGCCAATGGCAGGCAGAGCCTCCCTGTCCGTCCAGCCGCATAGCTCCAGGGGGCGCTGCACGCTCTCCCCAATGCGCTGGAAGTTGAGGCAGGAGTTGGTGTCCCGGTCCAGCCACCTGCCCCATGAGGGGGCCTGGGGTCGTGGGACTGGGCCAGGTGCTGCAGGGAGGGGCTGGGCCTGAGCAGGGGGAGGGGGTGGGGCCTGGGCTGGGGCAGCGGCAGTGGGGTCCAGGGCAGGGGGAGGGGCAGGGGGGTCCTGGGCAGGGAGAGGGGCAGGGGGGTCCTGGGCAGGGAGAGGGGCAGGGGGGTCCTGGGCAGGGGCAGGTGGGTTGGGCGGCACCTGATGGCACCACTGCAGGCCCCGCACATACTTAGCATGCCGCAGGCTCCAGGCTGGGCGCACCAGCCGCTGGTTGACTTGGCCTGCTGGGGGTAACCAGTCTTCGGGCCTAGGCTGGTCATCTGGCAGGTGCAGCTCACATGCCTGGCGGGCATGCACTGATGAGCTGACACGGCTGGTGCGGAACTCATCCACAATCACCAGCCTGTCAGGCCTGGGATCTGTGCTGGGCCTGCTGGGCTGCTCCACCACCTTGCGAAACCCATCCCGCACTGCCTTGGCTTTCCACCCACCCCCGCTGAAGCAGCCCGCTCCCAGGAACACCGCCACTCCCCTCTCCTCGCCGTAGTGCTGGCGTGACACCCACTTCATCCCATTGACCACCTGCAGGCCAGGGTCAGGGTCAGGGTCAGGGTCAGGGTCAGGGTCAGGGTCAGGGTCAGGGTCAGGGTCAGGGTCAGGGTCAGGGTCAGGGTCAGGGTCAGGGTCAGGGTCAGGGTCAGGGTCAGGGTCAGGGTCAGGGTCAGGGTCAGGGTCAGGGTCAGGGTCAGGGTCAGGGTCAGGGTCAGGGTCAGGGTCAGGGTCAGGGTCAGGGTCAGGGTCAGGGTCAGGGTCAGGGTCAGGGTCAGGGTCAGGGTCAGGGTCAGGGTCAGGTCAGGTCAGGTCAGGTCAGGTCAGGTCAAGTCATACCTTTTTGCAAAAGCCCTCAATGACGCGCTCCTGGGCATGGTGCAGCCCCAACCGCTGCCGGCGCCAGCGTGGCTTGAGGTACTCCTCCCACAGCGCGTCCCAGGTGGCCTTGAGGGCCAGGATGTGGGCCTGTAGGCCGTCTAGGGAGGTGCCAGCCGGGGTGGCAGTTGCCAGCTGCAGCAGCTGTGGCTGGATGGCAGCTGACCAGCGGGCTGTCTCCTGCTTGGCTTTGGTAAGCCCACTGACGTGCTTCAGCTTCCCCTTACTCAGCTCCCATTCCCACTGCCTCACCACCTGACCTGTGACTGGGTCCCGCTGTGCATGCCCAGCCTTAATGGCCTGGGTGACGCCCGGGTCCACCCCAACAGCAATGTGGGTGGTGGGGTTGAAGTCGCTGGTTGTTGTGAGCTGACGCCCTATGAAGGGCAGCTCCTCTGGCTCCCTGACTATTTGGCTGCGCACGAAATGCACACTGATGCTCACCCCATCTGTCTCTACCCTGCGCGCAAAGTCCCACCCGCTGTTCTGCAGCTGGCTGTACTGTATGAACCGCTGCCATTGGGGCAGGCTGTCAGCCTCAACCTGGGTCCGGGTGAGGGTGGTCATGCCCAGGTCAGCCAGGATACCATGCAGCACCCTGTCATCAATGACAAAGTGCCGCGCCCGCACTCCCACTATGGGGAGCATGGTGAAGGGGCGCGGGCACGTGCCATGCTGTTGCCAGCCCTCTAGGCTGCGATTGACAAACAGTGCATAGCGCACCCTCTTCTCTAAGGGCAGCCTGCCTGCCCCCCCCTTCCCTATGCAGTCCACTCCCTCCAGCCACTGGGCCGGCAGCCCCAGCAGGCTACGATGCTTGGCTACCTCTTCCTTCCACCTAGGCTGTCGCAGCACACTATTGACTGGCAGGCGCCACTTGTGCTCCCGGTCAGGCAGGCTGTAGTCTAGCCTACCTAGCACCAGCTGGGGGAAATGCTTCTGAGCAGCCCTGCTGAATCCCCCCTCAACCACCCCAATAGCTTTGCCCCACCACTTGATGAAGCGGCCTGGGTGCCGGTAGAACTCATTGATGCTGGTGATGACCTTGGTGGCGTTGGCGTTGAGAGAGTTGCCATCCCCTGTCAGGTGCACCTCATCCAGCTCCGTCAGCTTGGCAACCGGCCATGCGCTGCTGGGCTGCTCAAACACAGCCACCTCTGCAGGCAGCAGCTTGATGCCGCTGTGGTGGGGACCACGAAAAGAAGAAGAAGAAGACTACTCCGGTATAAACCGGCGTGCATTAAGGGAGGAGCTTCCGCCTGTGGCGCGGCCTGCTCCCACCTCCAAAAGTTGGACACAGGCTGGACATGTCCCCACCAAGCTGCCCTAGCTGTAGCCACAGACCACAGCTAGCAGCCAAGGCAAACAAAGAGGCATGAGAGGAGCAAAGACCAGTGCACTTGGCAGCTGGACCTATCTCTTCTCCTCGTTGACGAGAGCAGTTCCCGCCTTGTCCGTCGGATGTCGCACTCAAAGCTGAATTCCAGGCTCCAAAAGTCCAAACTTCAGCTGTCAGCCAACGTCCCGCGTTGAGGTGGCTCTGCTCCCTCCTTGACGACGCCAGCAACTCCACAACAGCTTGATGACCCGCAACGGTCGTGTGCGGCACCCGGACCTCATTTGTATTCCGCTGGACAAAGCGGTGCCCGTTCAAGCCTGGGAAGGCTGTCCCGTTGCATCCCAATTTATATACCGCCGGGTGCGGTGGTGAGGTAGCTTAGCCAATCCGTGCGACCGAAGTCAACGCGGATTGTTACCAGGGCCACCGCGTGGAGGTGCCTCACCGCCAGCCCCCCTGTGGGGACCACGCATCAGATGCTCAAGCACCCGGGCGGTTGTCAGCAGCTCCATGGCATCTTTGATCTGTGCCAGCAGCTTGGGGTCCCAGATGTTGAGCTGCACTGGGGCGGGTAGCTGGGCTGGGGCGGCTGCAGAGCGGGGTGAGATGCGTTTGGCAAGGCGGGGGTGGGCATAGGGAGGGCAAGCTGGGTCAGGCGGGGGAGGGGGGCCTGGGGCTGGACCTGCTGCTGGGAAGCCTGCAGTGGGCTGGCCTAGGAAAGAGGAAAGCAGCACAGCTAGACACAGGACCGCTGTTAGGCAGCACTGCTTGCTGCCCATGGTCATGCGCTTGTTGACCTCCGCCACAACAGCGTCAACTTGCGCGGGGCTGAGATCAGGCAGCGCTGCCTTCACGAGGCCACGAATGGCAGCCTTGATGACCTGACGCCGCTCGCCAACTACCTCTTGCTGCCCACTGCCACTGGCACCTACATACATGGGACGGCATAGCACACGCGCAGCGACTTGATTTAGGGAGTCGCATTATCGCGTGGTGCACACTGCGTCGCTTCGTCAGGGGGGCCTCGCCAAGCTTTGCAGCTTACCGGCTGCACTCTGTGCGGGGCGCTTGCGTTTCTTATTCCGCGACATTCGAGGGATTCAGCAACATTATCCAATCGCAGTGGCCGTGCTGGGTGGTGCATCAGGTCGCCATCCAACCGGAGTGGCGGCAACCGGAATGAGATCGGAAGGCGGAAGTGAGATCCATTACACATACATGACATGGTGTTGTCCCCACAGTAGTCGAGCTGAACTTGACGTCCTAAAGCTGGGCATAACAGGCATTATCGGTTACACAGATCTATCCTAGACCTATCCACACCCTGCTGAATTATGGGAAGCAGTCATGGTGGCCGTTTGCCCATCTTCCTGAAGGTGTGAGCAGACCAACAAAACTCATTCAACAAGGAACAACATGTCGGCCTGTGGGTAATCTCACTTAGCTACTACAAACAAGTCGTAGCAACCTCGATCGCACCCTTGATGACTACAAACCCCATCCCGGTGGCACTCGTTCCTGGGGCTAATCCCCCTTGACCACTGGGCACCTCATCAAAACTAACAGCTTAATGCTTGAAAGGCTGACAGCCTGTGGAAACTACTAGGGCCTATGCATTGTTACGGGCCCGGCCATCAATCCCCCGCCGGTACTCTGCAGCCCGGTGCAGCCTCTGCCTGACCTTGGGCAGCCGGTCATTGACCCGCTTGTAGCCCTGCTGGTACTCCTTGCCAATGGGGGGCAGAGCCTCCCTGTCCGTCCAGCCGCATAGCTCCAGGGGGCGCTGCACGCTCTCCCCAATGCGCTGGAAGTCGAGGCAGGAGTTGGTGTCCCGGTCCAGCCACCTGCCCCATGGGGGGGCCTGGGGTCGTGGTACAAGGCCAGGTGCTGCAGGGAGGGGCTGGGCCTGGGCTGGGGGAGGGGGTGGGGCCTGGGCTGGGGCAGCGGCAGTGGGGTCCAGGGCAGGGGGAGGGGCAGGGGGGTCCTGGGCAGGGAGAGGGGCAGGGGGGTCCAGGGCGGGGAGAGGGGCAGGGGGGTCCTGGGCAGGGGCAGGTGGGTTGGGCGGCACCTGATGGCACCACTGCAGGCCCCGCACATACTTAGCATGCCGCAGGCTCCAGGCTGGGCGCACCAGCTGCTGGTTGACTTGGCCTGCTGGGGGTAACCAGTCTTCGGGCCTAGGCTGGTCATCTGGCAGGTGCAGCTCACATGCCTGGCGGGCATGCACTGATGAGCTGACACGGCTGGTGCGGAACTCATCCACAATCACCAGCCTGTCAGGCCTGGGATCTGTGCTGGGCCTGCTGGGCTGCTCCACCACCTTGCGAAACCCATCCCGCACTGCCTTGGCTTTCCACCCACCCCCGCTGAAGCAGCCCGCTCCCAGGAACACCGCCACTCCCCTCTCCTCGCCGTAGTGCTGGCGTGACACCCACTTCATCCCATTGACCACCTGCAGGCCAGGGTCAGGGTCAGGGTCAGGTCAGGTCAGGTCAGGTCAGGTCAAGTCATACCTTTTTGCAAAAGCCCTCAATGACGCGCTCCTGGGCATGGTGCAGCCCCAACCGCTGCCGGCGCCAGCGTGGCTTGAGGTACTCCTCCCACAGCGCGTCCCAGGTGGCCTTGAGGGCCAGGATGTGGGCCTGTAGGCCGTCTAGGGAGGTGCCAGCCGGGGTGGCAGTTGCCAGCTGCAGCAGCTGTGGCTGGATGGCAGCTGACCAGCGGGCTGTCTCCTGCTTGGCTTTGGTAAGCCCACTGACGTGCTTCAGCTTCCCCTTACTCAGCTCCCATTCCCACTGCCTCACCACCTGACCTGTGACTGGGTCCCGCTGTGCATGCCCAGCCTTAATGGCCTGGGTGACGCCCGGGTCCACCCCAACAGCAATGTGGGTGGTGGGGTTGAAGTCGCTGGTTGCTGTGAGCTGACGCCCTGTGAAGGGCAGCTCCTCTGGCTCCCTGACTATTTGGCTGCGCACGAAGTGCACACTGATGCTCACCCCATCTGTCTCTACCCTGCGCGCAAAGTCCCACCCGCTGTTCTGCAGGTGAAGGTGTGAGCAGACCTGATGCCGCTCGCGTCCACAACGCTTACTACAATCTTTTCTGCCATCTGCAACCCAAGCAGCAAGCACATGTCTCGTTTGGTCGTTTGGTCGAGGGAGCATAAAGCATGGACCATAAGGGCGAAAGTTGGAAAAGAAGTATGCCACAATAGGCACACGCGATGCATGCTGAGGATAGGCTGCTGCACCATCAACAAATGCCTGACGCAGAAACCAGCTGTGCTGCATACTCACAGTACAAGAACGCAACACTTCCCGACTGCTTCCATGACCGCGGCTAGACAGGTGAGCCTGTTGCAATCTGCAACGGGATTGATGCCTGCTTCTGAGCTCACCGTTGCGCCGGAGGAATCTGAGTAGACCCAAACACTAGCGATCTTCTTGTACGACTCAACCTGCAGACAAAGAAGGAGCAAACGCCTCCTGCGTATTGTCATGCTAGCAGCAGAAGCGTTCGACCGTCACATGCGCCTCTCGCTGCTTTGCAGTGCACCTTTCCTTACCAGAAGTTGGTCAAATGATGCACCGCTCTACTCTGACGTTCAGCGAATGCGAATACGTCCAGTCTTGCTTGCAGTCTTGCTGCTTGGGATGCGGGCAAGGGTGCGCCGTGCGGGAGAGCTGCAACGAATTCAACCACTTCACAAGGACAAGGAGACAAGCTGTGGCATGCTTGCTAACGCTTGCGTCCAAACACCTGGGTCTGACATGGGCGGAGTGCAGACATATGCACGCAGATAGATCACACCGTTGAATTTCTCCGCGGGGTTGAGAAATTCGCTCACTGTGGGAGGGAAAAATTGCCCGACCCCTTCCCCAGGCGTTCTGCCGCACCCACCTCGTCGGCTTAGTGTGGGATGCGCGGCACCCGCACCAATGCGCCTCAAACGGGCAGGTGGCAAAGATGTGACCGCTCACTGCGTTGAACCCCGCGTTGAACATGGTAAGCTTGCGGGCCCCTCGCTGAGCCCCTCGCTGAGCTATCTGCGGCTGCTCCCCCCCACAGGGGACCTTCCAACCGTCTAACCGCAGCCCACTCGCTCATCGGCACCACCTCTCTGCACGCACGCCTGCACCTTCCGCTACAGCTCTGCGGCTAAGACGGCTGCGCAGCAGGGTAATGCATGCCCACGGGTATCCTCTCCAGCTGCATCAGCACCGGCAGCTCCTATCAGCAGGCGCAGCAAGTGCAGAGGGCAAAGCAGCTGCTGAGCCAACGCTACGTCTGTAGCAGCTGCTGCGGATGCTAAGGATGGACTGCGGTCTCAGTGGCTAACGCAGCTCGCGCAGTGAGAAACGGTCGCTTCAACCCAGGTATGAGCTGCGTTGTGCCCTCAGTTGCTAGTATACCCGCACTGTTGCTTGCTGCTGTTGTTTCACCTCACCAGCTCAAGTGCTCAATGCACAGCTATGCGCTGCATTGCTTCACTCCTATGTGTGGCAAACGCAGCAGGGATAGACCATCAGAGAAAGGCATGCTAGGCTTATTGACAGGGAAGGATATGTCCATGCTTGTGCCTACTGATGCTTGTGCAGATGCCGGCCCAAGGCGATGGCGGCAGCAGTGGGGAGGCGGTGCAAGCAGCAGCAGCAATGGTGGCAGCAGTGGCGGTAGCACAACAGGTGTAGGCCCTTGTAACAACGATGGCAAGAACAGAATGGCTAGGCAGGTAGTGTGGGACAGGGACAAGCGGACAGCATACCAGAGGTAGGCAACTAGGACAATGGCAGCAGCAATGGCAGAGGCGACAGCGACATCAACTGGCGTCGACAGCAGCAGTGGCGTCAACAGGGGCAGCAGCGGCAGCAGCGGCAGCAGCGGCAGCAGAGGCAGCAGCGGCAGCAGCGGCGGCAGCGGCAGCAGCGGCGGCAGCGGCAGCAGCGGCAGCGGAAGTGTTCGATACAAGTCAGCAATGTCAGCAATCCCCAAGAATTGTCCAGGTAAACATGTCTCGTGCTAGCCTGTGCTTGTGCCTGCGTGTTCCTATCTGTGTGTCCCATCATGTGTGCCTATCTGTGTGTCTATGCCAATGCATGCCCAGCATTCCCAGCACAGCACAGTCAGGAGCGGCAGCCAGGCGTTGTCGAGGTGTTTGGCCAGCCTGCCTACTTCTAGTTTGTCCGTGTTTGTTGATCACAAGCGTGCCCCTTGCTTGCTGCAGGTGTATCAGTCACACAGCGACCCCTCGGTCCCTTCCCCCTAACCCTACCCTGGTGGTCCCCTCCCTATCCTACCCAGCAGCCAGGAGGAAGCCCCCTCTTGTCCCTCTTCTCCCTGCCCAATCTCATTCCTCTTCTTCCTCTCCTGCCTGCCCTCTCTTCTCCCCCTTCTCCCTCTTCTCCATAACCCCTCTAAGCACTGGCTAACCGCCTGGCGGCAAGTGGCTGACACCCAGTCCAGCCCAGCTGGCCTCCTGCCCCTTGGCCTCTTGCTCCTTCCCTCTGCTGTCCCACCACCACCACCATAAGTCCGCAACCCGTCTACTTCCCCCCATCCCAGCGGGCAGCCTGGAGCGGGCAGCCTGGAGCCGGCGCTAGTAGTAGCCCTCTTCTCCCTCTTCTCCCTGCCCCTTCTCATTCGTCATCTCCATCTCCTCTTCTCTCCAACCCTTTCTAGCTAACCGCCTGCCGGCAAGTGGCTGACACCCAATACCCAGCCTAGTCTCCTCCCTCATGTGCATGCCCCTTGGCTGCAGGTCTGATGGGCACCTCCTCTCCCCTTCCTTCACCCAACACAGCCTCTGCCCAGCCCAGCCCGGCTCAGCCCTACTGGCCTCCTGTCCCTTGGTCCCTTCCTTCTTCCTTCCGCTGTGCGACAAGTGAAAACAATTGCGCTATGCATGTCTTGGGCTTCTTGACTTCCTTGCTGTGTGGGTAGTAGCACCCGCAGATGATGACGAGACATTGGGCTGCTTGGCTTAGTGAATGGCATTGAAAAGGATTGGGGTGATGTGTGTCATGTACTTGCCATGCATCATAACTTTGGCTCCTGTAAGATCATGTTGAGTATGCAACATCATGTTGATGCAAGCGTACGACACAGAGCCTTGAATTGTCAATGATACCTAGTCTTCTAATGTAATAGTGAGAGGGTAGGATGTTTCGTGTAAAGCTGACAACCGGTTAGTGCATGGATGGCCCGCTTGTACGGATACCCCATCTTCGCAACGTTCTCGTGTTTTTGCCCTTGCTAGCTTAACGTGCCTTATCAAGCTTTGATGTAATGCACTACTCACGAGACGCAAGTGATAGCATGGTTTGCAGCTGCAAGCCTGATACCCCTCGTGTCGCCCTCATGCACCGACCACATGCACACACTACATTGTTATGGATGCGTCTCCAGGACCTAGCTGTGTGTTGTTGTCGATGTAATACCGCTTGGTAGCATATGGTTGGATTTGGTGCGGATCACTGCCAGGCCTGCACTTGCTAAGCATGAACGCGATGCATACATGCAAAGGTGGTATGTAGCAGGTGGCTACCACGTTTGCAGCATCAGCGCAACACCGCGTGGTGGTGGTGTCCATACAAGGGGCATGTGGCGCACCACACCCTAGCATGTGGCTGGATCTGGTGAGCCTCCACCATAGGTACCATCCGTGGTCCAGCTAGCTGTGACACATTGGGTGTGGATCACCGCCAGGCCTGCACTTGCTAGGCATGACCGTGATGCTTACATGTGAAGGGGGTATGTAGCAGGTGGCTACCACGTTTGCAGCATCAGCGCATCACCGCGTGGTGGTGTTGTCCATACAAGGGGCGTAAATATCTATTGAGAAGAGGATACACGGCTAATGACCACCACCGTTTTCTTCATTACATTTTGACCATTCACAGCTTACAAATCACGTTGTGTGGCATGGAACTGAACGGACGCTCAGGACAGCCTTTTGACAGCTTTTGTACTATGCAACATTTTTCTCAGATGGGCTCTGACTGCACTGATGAGCATTGACTGGGCACTGCAGCCTGCATTGCCACACACCTACAGCCTGTTACTGCTGTTTATGCACTGTTCATGCACTACAGCCTGCTGCTCTTGCTGCTGCTCTTGCTGCTGCTCATGCACCGCAACACACCTACAACCTGCTGCTGCTGCTGCTCATGCACTGCTGCTCATGCACTACAGCCTGCTGCTGTTGCTGCTCATGCACTGAAACACATGCACTGGAGCCTGCTGCTGCTGTTCATGCACTGCAGCACACCTACAGCCTGCTGCTACCTGCAGCCTGCACTGCCACACACCTACAGCCTGCTGCTGCTGCTGTCCTTGCATAGCTTCTCATGCACTACAGCCTGCTGCTGCTCATGCACTGCGTCACATGCACTGCCGCCTGCTGCTGCTCCTGCTGGTGGTGCTCATGCACTGCAACACACCTGCAGCCTGCTGCTAATTGCACTGCTACAAACGCACAGCCTGCTACTGCTGCTGTCCTTGCACTGCTGCTCATGCGCTACAGCCTGCTGCTGCTGCTGCTCAGGCACTGCAGCACACCGACAGCCTGCTGCTACATGCAGCCTGCACTTCCACACACCTAAAGGCAGGGCAGGGCAGGGCAGGGCAGGGCAGGGCAAGGCAGGGCAGGGCAGGGCAGGGCAGGGCAGGGCCGTCTCCTGTGGTCGCAGCCGCACCCAGCCGCAGCAAGCCTCTCCCAGCATTGCGTTGCCCCTTCCCACAGCGCTGGCTCCCCTGCGCCCGCCCCCAGCCCAACGCTGAACGCTGCTCCACCACGCACTGCAGCCAGGTAACCCACGCCGAGAGCGGGGCGCAGGCCACACCGTGAAGTTCGGCACGAGCGGTGCTGCCCCACAGGCAGCCCAGCCTATGCCAAGGCGAAGCTGCCCTGGTCAACCTGCTCCCGCGAAGGCGAAGCTGCCCTGGTCAGCCTGCTCCCGCGTGCATCATCTCCCAACATTGCGTTGCCCCTTCCCTCCCTGCCCAGCCCTGCCCCACCCCCACCCAGCCCTGCCCCACCGCATCCCAGCCCTGCCCCACCCCCTCCCAGCCCCACCCCCTGCCCTGCCCTGCCCTGCCCTGCCAGGGTGCCAGGGTGCCAGGGTGGCAGGGCAGGGTTCCAATGGTGTTGTGATTATGCCTGTTGCCTCCAGCTCCTGAGCAACACAATCAGGAGGTCAGGGCCATGTGGACTGTGGCGTTGCAAAAGCATGCAGTGCATGAACACCATGGTGCTGGCACCATACACAGTGCCCTCAATGCCTCATACAATGGTGCTTGTTACACACCTGCAGATCAGCTTCGAGCTTGAAGAGCTGCAAAGGGTCGTCCTCCATGGCAAGGGCAGGTCCAGTGGCTGAGAGATACTGCAACACTCGGCTAGCTCCTCGCTGCCTGGCTGCTGGAGAAGGGTCGCCAAGGGCGGCAGTCAGGTAGGGAAAGTCCCCTAAGAAGTG
>JASKMD010000026.1:10964940-10989940 GCA_030144725.1 Haematococcus lacustris | reverse complement strand
ATACCAACCCGACAGCAGACGTCACGCTAGCACCACTGGAGCACAAGGTGCAGGTGCTTGCGGCAAACAATGCTGTGCTACCCATTACCACCCAGGTGCATGGAATGGTGTGCATGCAAAAGTCGTTGACACCTGTGGTGGCTAAAATTCTGCCTCAAATGCTTGATGGCATTGATCTAATTCTTGGTGCTGATTGGCAAAAATCGCATAACGCGCTACTAGACGTCAGCACTAACATCTGCCACATCCAAGTACAAGGCAAAAAACACAAGCTTCATTCTCAACATCTCAAATTTCAACCTGGCATTGCAGTCTTGACCCACATGGCGAACAGCAACAAGCCTGTGGAGCAGTGCAGCGCGCAGCAAGCAGCGCGAGCACTTAGGAAAGGCTGCCCAAGTGTCTTGGTGTTGGTGCAACCTGATGATGGTGATGCTGATGAAGGATGGCACAGTGGGTCGCTTGCTTCTGTGATTGCGAGCAGCGCTAAAAAACCAAAAACTGAACAACATGTGCATGGGCTCATGCCCCAGAGTGAGGTGGATTCCTTGGTGCATGACATGTATCCCGAGGTTTTCCAAGACATGCCATCAGGGCTGCCACCTGACCGTGGAGTTGGGCATACCATTCGCATGGCGCCTGATCACGTGCCACCTTATCAGCGTCCAAGGCGCTACACCCTCAGAGAAATGAATGAAATGAAAAAGCAAGTGGCCGAGCTGCTAGCTAAAAAGCTCATTGAGCCTAGCTGCAGTCCTTACGGCGCTCCAGTCCTATTTGTGGAAAAGCGTGATGGGACTTTGAGGATGTGTGTAGATTACCGAGCACTGAACAAGCTCACGGTGCGGGATAGGTATCCCTTGCCACGCATCGATGACCTCTTTGACAAACTGCAAGGCAAGACAATCTTCAGCTCTTTATATCTGCAAAGTGGCTACCACCAGATCCGTATCACACCTGAAGATGTGCCTAAGACAACATTTGTGACCCCTGAGGGCCAGTTCCAGTACAAAGTGCTGAGCTTTGGGTTGACAAATGCACCGGCTACATTCCAACGTGTCATGAACCGTGTGTTCGAGAAACAGCTCAAAGAGGGCTTTGTGCTCGTGTATCTGGACGACATCCTGGTGATGAGCAGCTCACCAGAAGAGCATGCTATGCATTTAAAAGAAGTACTGCAAGTAATGAAAGACAACCAGTTGTATTCCAAACTGAGCAAGTGTGACTTCAACAGACCAGAACTGAAGTTCTTGGGGCATATTGTCGGCAGGCAAGGAATTGCAGTAGACCCTGCCAAGGTGCAAGTCATCAAGGAGTGGCCTGTCCCTACATCCCTCAAAGAGCTACAAGCTTTCCTGGGGTTGGCCAACTTCTTCCGGCAGTTCATTGCTGGTTACAGCACCATCGCTGCCCCACTAACACACTTGACCGGTGAAAAAGTGGCTGCCGGTACCAACTGGCAACAACTGGGAGAGCCTGCTTTAAGGGCTTTCAACGCTCTCAAGCAAGCTCTGTGCTCCACTCCAGTGCTGGCGCTCCCTGATCCCAACCAGCCGTTTGAAGTGTGGTCTGATGCCTCACTGGTCGGCACGGGAGGTGTTCTCTTGCAAGGTGGTAGAGTGGTGGCATACACCAGCCACAAGTTCTCCCCTGCACAGATGAAATACACCACAGGAGAGCAAGAACTTCTGGGTATCATCAGAGCACTGCAAGAATGGCGCTGCTACCTTGACGGGGCCGTGCATGTGACTATTGTGACTGACCACAACCCATTAATCTATCTCAAGACACAGACAAATCTCTCCAGGCGGCAAGCCCGATGGATGGAGTTCCTGGCACGTTTCAACCATCACATTGAGTACAAGCCAGGCAAGGGCAATGTGGCAGATCCATTGAGTCGCAATCCTGCTCTGACATACCAGATGACCAGCACTGGCAGTGATGACGATGACGGAGAGCCTATCATGATCTCCGTTGGTGCCGCCCTATGTGTGTCCGGCGTGTATGCCCTGGTGTTGACACGGCGCCAAGCTGGGCTGCTGCAACAGCAGTCCACTGGTCAGCCTCCACCGGCTGCGCCATGCCCTCCAGCTGACACACGCCGCCACAGACGCCCATGCGCTGATGGTCGGGCTGTCATCCCTAACCCTGTTGCCCCATGTGATGAGTGGCCTGGTGGGGGGGAGACCCAGCTGGACTCGGCCACACACACACCTGCGGCGAGCACCGAGTACAGCACGACAACAGGTGACTCACTCATAGAGGCAATTATCAAAGGCTACAGCACCGACGAGCGGTTCGCTGATCGTGCCTATACACAAGCCTATGAGTTGAGTGAAGCAGGGCTATGGATGTCCGGTGGCAAGGTGGTTGTGCCTAAGAGCCCCCTTGTCAGGAGGCAGGTGCTTGAGTCATGCCATGATGCCAACTATGCTGGTCACATGGGCATCAGCAAGACATGGCATGGTGTGAACCGCTACTTCACGTGGCCGGGCATGCGCAAGGATGTGGAGGACTATGTGCGGCAATGTGATGCCTGCCAGCGCAACAAGCCCAGCACCCGTCTCAAGGCCGGCAAGCTCCAACCCCTGTCTATACCTGGTCGTCGCTGGGAAAGCATAAGTATGGACATGATTGTAAAACTGCCCAAGAGTGGGAAGCAAAACTATGATAGCATCATGGTCTATGTCGACAGGCTCAGCAAGATGGTGCATCTGGTCCCTACACACGAGGCAATCAGTGCTGCAGACGCTGCCCGGCTGTTTTATCGTGAAGTGGTGCGGTTACATGGCCTGCCGGCCTCGGTCGTGAGTGACCGTGGTCCCATCTTCAACAGCCAGTACTGGAGGCATGTGTGCGAGCTGTGCCACACCCAGCTGTGTATGTCCAGTGCCTACCATCCTGAGACTGACGGCCAGACCGAAAGAGCTAACAGAATCATTGAAGAAATGCTAAGACATTATGTCGATGAGAACCAAAATCAGTGACTGGGCAGACCACTTGCCTTGGGTTGAGTTCGCCATAAACAACTCATGGCACGAGACGGTGCGCAATTCGCCATTCTTCCTCAATTATGGCCAGCATCCGCTGACGCCAGCTGTGATGGACCTACCACGCAAAGTGCCTAAGGCAGCTGAGTTTGTGGAGGGTATCGAAAAGGCTGTGCGGAAAGCCAAACAATGCTGGCGAGTGGCTCAGCAGCGGATGAAAGCATTGGTCGATGGCAAGCGACGTGAAGTCTCGTATCACCCGGGTGCACAGGTGTTGCTCAGTACTGTCAACATGAGAAACAACCAAAATGAGCAAGGAGTGCGAAAACTGAAACCACGCTATGTGGGGCCCTTCACAGTGCTGCGAATGATTGGCAAGGTGGCAGTACAACTGCATCTGCCCCCTAGCTGGAACCGCATGCACAACGTGTTCCATGTGTCACTAGTCAAGCCCTACTGTGGGAACCAAGCGCCCAACTTAGCGGCACCGCCTCCTGTGCAGTGGCTAGAAGGAGAACCTGTCTATGAGGTTGAGAAGCTGCTGGCTCACAGGGTCGTGAAGCTCAAAGGCCGCAACCGGGGCAAGGGCCGGCCCAAGAGCAAAGAGGCGAAGAAAGGCTTGGAGTTCCTAGTTCGGTGGGCTGGCTACTCTGAGGAGCATGACACGTGGGAGCCACGAAAGAACCTCCTGAACTGTGAAGAGGCAATGCAAGCTTACATTGAGCAGCATGGAGCACTGCCAGAGCTCTAGATTTCATACTTTTTACTAATGCTTTTGACACTGAGCGCAAGGGCGCGAGTCCCGGCACTACTGCAAGTAGCCGGGGCGGGGCAATCACCTAGACACACCAGCTGAGGACAGCTGATTCAACAATGAACCTGGTGGGGGGGAATGTAACGTGGGAATGCGCCAGGCTATTATGCCAATAAGGCCAGCCATTCATATACCCTCTAATAACCAGTGTGTGAAGTGTGGTGACCGGTGTCAAAAGCCGGGTTCGACTCCCGGAGATCTCTCCGTTGACTACGCCCTGAGGTCTTGAGCCACACAACCTATTATTCGCTGGTTTAACACGTAACACTCACGATAAATAAGGCCGACGCGGGGGCCTTTTTTGCATCGGAAGGACTTTCTGCTCCGATAGAACGATAGAGCGTTGAGTTTAAGGGGGACCTCGCTCTTGAATGAAGTCCTAACTCGCAGCGGTTGCGGAGATACAACGATCCGCGCGCGAGGTACCCCCCCCTTTTTGGGAATCTGTACAGATGCCCGTCTAATGGGCCCGCCATCTGTACAGATGCATGTCGATGGCCACAAGGATATGCGGCATCTGTACAGATTCCTTCCTTGCATCTGTACAGATACCACTTATTGTCATCTGTACAGATTATTTTGGAATATCTGTACAGATACGTGAATCTGTACAGATATTTAAAGGTAAATCTGTACAGATAGCGTTAAGGTAGCATCTGTACAGATTTTGAGAGGTTATCTGTACAGATGCCGGGTGTATTTATCTGTACAGATGGCGATTTAAAGCATCTGTACAGATACACCTATCATTATCTGTACAGATGCCCCTAAATTAAATCTGTTCAGATAGCAAGGGTAAAATCTGTACAGATATTGACAAATCGTATCTGTACAGATGGCGATAGGTGTATCTGTACAGATGCCGGAGGTATTTATCTGTGCAGATGGCGATAATAAGTATCTGTACAGATACACCTATAATTATCTGTACAGATGCCCCTAAATTAAATCTGTTCAGATAGCAAGAGTAAAATCTGTACAGATGTCGACAAGTGGTATCTGTACAGATGGCGATAGGTGTATCTGTACAGATGCCATGGGTATTTATCTGTACAGATGGCGATAATAAGTATCTGTACAGATATGCCTATAATTATCTGTACAGATGCCCCTAAATTAAATCTGTTCAGATAGCAAGAGTAAAATCTGTACAGATGTCGACAAGTGGTATCTGTACAGATGGCAAGAGGTGTATCTGTACAGATAGCAAGGAGCATCTGTACAGATACCCGGGGGTTTGAATGTCTTACCATATCACGCCCACGCGATCACATTGAGAACTTCAACGATGGCCTTGCTTGGACATCGTAATCCGTAGCAAACCGCCATGCAGCCTCACGCCATGCAGCCTCACGCGTCTCATAGCGTTCGACCTAATAAGTGGCCACGATCAGCAACAACTAGCCTACATCAAGCGCTGTGACTCGCGATTTCGCGATGTGGTCCCTCGCCTTAGCCTCACAGCCATACGCGAATAGTCACAACAAGGAGGCGCAGCTACTAGCTACAGGAATTATGCAGGAGTCGTAGCCAGGAGGCGCAGCAAGAACAGCCTGGAGCAGCGGAGCGGATGAACAAGAAAAGCAAGGGGGGCACGAACAACGACGACAAAGGTGCGATCAGCGCATCCCAATCGGGGGTGCATCATATGTGGCATGCGCTGCGTTGCGTGTGCATGTGCAGTGCAAAGTAAGCACCGCAAGGAGTGCAAACTTGGAAAGGTAGCTGTGAGCAACAGCCTTGCGGTGCAACCATGAGCATTAGCCAAGAGTGATTAGGAGCTCTCAACAGCTAGAGGCCACAGCCATCAGCAGCTGCAAGGGGCAAAAGCCACAAGCTGAAGCCAAGAGCAACAGCGAGGAGCAGCTGGCACCGATGGCGAGGCACAACCAGGAGGCGTAGCAAGCAACAAGAAAGAATGGGTGAGTCTAAGCACCGCTCTAATTTCCACCCTTCTATTATTGTCCCTTGTCTTGGTGTCGAGTAATTGCGTTGCGCAGGTGTGCAAAAGTAGCTTGGGGCTGCAGCCATGAGCAGCTGCCAAGAGTAGTAGCCAAGACAAAAAGCCCCTTCCCTACCCAGCCCAGCCCAGCCCAGCCCAGCCCAGCCCAACCCAACCCAACCCAACCCAGCCCAGCCCAGCCCAGCCCAGCCCAGCCCAGCCCAGCCCAGCCCAGCCCAGCCCAGCCCAGCCCAGCCCAGCCCAGCCCAGCCCAGCCCAGCCCAGCCCAGCCCAGCCCAGCCCAGCCCAGCCCAGCCCAGCCCAGCCCAGCCCAGCCCAGCCCAGCCCAGCCCAGCCCAGCCCAGCCCAGCCCAGCCCAGCCCAGCCCAGCCCAGCCCAGCCCAGCCCAGCCCAGCCCAGCCCAGCCCAGCCCAGCCCAGCCCAGCCCAGCCCAGCCCAGCCCAGCCCAGCCCAGCCCAGCCCAGCCCAGCCCAGCCCAGCCCAGCCCAGCCCAGCCCAGCCCAGCCCAGCCCAGCCCAGCCCAGCCCAGCCCAGCCCCTCTCCTCCCCTCCCCTCCCCTCCCCCACCCACCACCACCTCCTTCATCACCATACCACAAGAAGCAGGCGCATGGAGCGCAGGAGCAGCCAGGAGCGGCAGCCATGGAGGCGCTGCCAGGTAGGTATAGAAGTGGCGCTAGCAAAGTGTGAGTGGCCAGCCCTTGCACATGAGTGGTCCGATGCCCAGCCTAACCGCAAAGTTGCTCCTTGTTTACTGCAGGTCCCATGGTCAGCCCTCCCCCCTTCTCCCCCCTTCCCCCTTCCCCCTTCCCCCTACCCCCCTTCCCCCCCTTTCCCCCTTCCCATCCCTGTCCCACCACCTCCAAGTTTGCCACCCCACCTACCTCCCCCCTTTCCCACCCCCCGCCCCACAACGCACGCACGACGCTGCAGCCCTCTCCCTACCCTACCCTTGGCGTAGCAGCCCTCTCCCTACCCTACCCTTGGCGTAGCAATCTGGAGCGGGCAACACGGAGCGGGCAGCTTGGAGTGGGATCCCGTAGTAGCAGCCCACCCAGCCCACCCTGGCCATGCCATGGACACACACCGCAATGACCCTACCCATCCCTCTCCAAAGGGGACGATAGCTGGATGGTGGAGCACTTGGGTGGTTGTCAGCCCGTGCTTGTTGTGCGACATGGCATAGGTGTAGGTGTGGTAGGTGGGCGTCAATGGTAGCGTGGTGGGTCAAGGATAGCGGGAGCACGTAAGAGGAGCCTATGGAGTTGCACCCGGTGTAGTACATTACCAAGGAGAGTGTAGCATCACCCTTGTTGTATCGTCCATACTCGTTGTCATCTTGCCGCCTTGTTGCAATGTTGTTGTGTTGTCATTGTGGTGTGGTGTGGTGTGTCGTTGTGTTCTTGTGTTGTCACCATGGTGTGGTGTGGTGTGGTGTTGTTGTTGGTGTTGTTGTTGGTGTTGTTGGCGATGTCATTGTTGGTGTTGTATGGTGTTGTCACCTTGTCACCTTATGCGGAGGTGTTGCATGTCGTTGATGCATCAATGCATATGCTTAGCATTCCCATAGGGAGGTGTCTCGGGGTGATGGCGCACTAAGACATGTGTCTAGGAGTAGCGGAGTGAGGTGTTGCGGGGTGTTTGGGTGTCAATACATGTGTTTTGCGGAGGTGTTGCGAGGTGTTGCGGGGTGTTTGGGTGTCAATACATGTGTTTTGCGGAGGTGTTGCGAGGTGTTGCGGGGTGTTTGGGTGTCAATACATGTGTTTTGCGGGGGTGTTGCGAGGTGTTGCGGGGTGTTTGGGTGTCAATACATGTGTTTTGCGGGGGTGTTGCGAGGTGTTTGAGCGTCGATACATGTATTTTGCGGGGGTGTAGCGAGGTGTTGCGAGGTGTTTGAGCGTCAATGCATGTGTTTTGCGGGGGTGTAGCGAGGTGTTGCGGGGTGTTTGGACAAGGAGATATGTAACAAGCGTCTGAACAGATACTCAAACAAGCGTCTGTACAGATAACAAAACAAGCGTCTGTACAGATAGCGAAGCCAACATCTGTACAGATAGCAAAGAAGCATCTGTACAGATAGAAGAGAGGCATCTGTACAAACAGCAGCGAGGCATCTGTACAGATAGCTCAGAGGCATCTGTACAGATAGCTGAAAGGGGCATCTGTACAGATAGCTAAGGAGGAATCTGTACAGATGCTATTGACTATCTGTACAGATAGCTTTGCAGACATCTGTACAGATAGCTACCTTGCGTATCTGTACAGATAGCGAGTAACACAAATTCGCGGCCCATTAAAGTCGCAACGTTTGCGCGGAACAGCGTAAGACTTGTACCGTTCGAACGGCCTTCTACTCCTCTTTCCAATGAGCTATGGTCGGCCCAATCGCGACCGGTCCTTGTTTATCGTGAGTGAACACACAGCCCCACACCTGGTCCAGCAACTCCCCAACGCCTGAGAATTACACTTTGGCCCGAGAGAGTCTTGAACTCCCCTAGGTCACAGCAGCCTACATACCAAGTTTCAAACCTCAACTTTCAGGTTTCTCAAGCCTGCCAAGCCCTAATTTCCCGGAGTGTACGGAACGCCGTGAGTCAAAGAGCCGCCGTCAGTGCCTGTTTTGGCCTGTACTATTGTATACAGTGTCTGCATGTCTGTCTGCCTGCACACATATATAAAGCTTTAGCCTAATTGGAGAAGGTTGATCAACGGGCTATCCTGATCCATCGTGCGGTTGGCGGCTCCGTTGGTAGTTGATGATTACGCTGCTTTGTTATCAATAAAGGCTATGTTACTACTTACAACAGTTCTAAGGACTCAAACACCAACTACCTCGCCATGCCAAACCAACGGCCATACACCATCATGCATCATGCACATCATGCAGCACCTGACACACCGCTCCGCACCAGGTACAACATCGATGTGCACAGTCACCGTATGCAGCCGGTAAGCCGCAAAGAATGATGAAAGAAAGACCCTCAGAAGCTCACTGACAACGCGACGCTGTGTGCATCACGCGACCATGCGACTATGTAGCCGTCATCCAAGTCCTGCCTTGCTGTGCGTGTGCTCAAGGCAGCATGTCATTAGAGTGATGGCAGCCCAGCCTGATCCTAGCCCAGTGTGTTAGAGTATAGCCGGGGCAGCAGTATACATGGCTGGCGACGGAGGCCAGAATCTATTCCGACAGTGGTAGTGGCTGCGTAGTGGCTGTTGCTGATGCTTTCGTACTCTGGAAGTCGCGCGCTTCAGACATCGAGTAGCCAGGATCCCTCCTTACATGTCTCAGTCTTGAACTACATTCTTCTCAGCTCTCAAATCAGTGATCCCCAATCCAATTCAAAAAACCCCTAAGGCCTGGTTGGTCTCAGCTTAAGTAAACCGAAAGTCACATCTCACGCATGCAAGGCTAAAAAGACTTGCAAGCGCATTCAAAGCTCATGCATACCAGGTCTGAAGTTGAACTGTAACACTCTCCCCCACTCCAAAAAGCTACGTCTCGGAGCTTCTAGTGTCTGGGAAAAACAGTCATGCGATCACAGAACAAGCAGGCAAGTGAAAAGCAGACATGCACAGGCTACATGCAAACAAGCAATCATGCAAACCTCATGCAAGTCTCATGCAATAGGTCTTGATGTAGTCTCGGTGTCCACAGTAGAGCTTGTGTCAGCTGACGGTGAAGACATCGTCCAGGAATGAAATGAGCCGAATGGAGAGAAGCATAAGAAAGCAAAGATAGTGGTAGCACGAGAAGATAGTAAGAGAAGATGGTGATAGTATGAGATGGTTGTTGTTGTGATTGTGTGAGACGAAGACAAAGATGGCATCGTGTCCCGCTGCTGTGGAGGGCAACTGAGAGATGAGGTCCATGCTGATAGTTCCCAGCGGTGCTGAGGAATAGAAAGGGGATGTAGAAGACCGATTGGTTTGGCTGTGTTGATGGCTATGATGGTACCGTGGTTGGTGCTTCGGCCAGACTGTGTGCCCTAATGGACTGGTAGAAGCTAAGACACAGCCAATTAAACATGGCTGGCTTTACAATGTCAACGTATCGTGAGGGTGGTGGTGGTATTGATGGAGGTGCACGCAGGCTGCTGGCAAACTGTAACTGGGCTGCAAGTAAACGAAGGCTTCTAGCCCGCCTGTCTTGGGCTGCGTGTCGAACTTGGGCTGCGAAGTGAAGCTAAGCAATGGGTGGGTCCCGCGAGGTACTAAGGTCCCGCGAGGTACGGAGTCCAGATTTCACTGCAAAGAGCAGGTAGCACTGCATGCAGCAGGTAGAGCACTGCTTGCGCAGGTAAACACCGCTGTCGCGGGTAGTCACTGCTTTCGCAGGTGGGCACCGCTTTCGCGGGTAGGCATCTGAAACACTGCAGGTACAAACACTGCAGGTCAGCGCTGCGAGTTGAGCGTCTGGGCAAGCTTACATTGCGATGGTGCTGAGCGGTCAGCGGTAGCTTGAGCCTTCGGCGTTCTTGCACCGGAGGTACTGCCCGGAAGTACCTCAAAAGCTCGACTACTGCGTTGCGTGAGGCAAGAGCACAGGCTGATGATCGATGCGAGGAAACCAAATGTTAGAGTATAGCCGGGGCAGCAGTATACATGGCTGGCGACGGAGGCCAGAATCTATTCCGACAGTGGTAGTGGCTGCTTAGTGGCTGTTGCTGATGCTTTCGTACTCTGGAAGTCGCGCGCTTCAGACATCGAGTAGCCAGGATCCCTCCTTACATGTCTCAGTCTTGAACTACATTCTTCTCAGCTCTCAAATCAGTGATCCCCAATCCAATTCAAAAAACCCCTAAGGCCTGGTTGGTCTCAGCTTAAGTAAACCGAAAGTCACATCTCACGCATGCAAGGCTAAAAAGACTTGCAAGCGCATTCAAAGCTCATGCATACCAGGTCTGAAGTTGAACTGTAACACAGTGCAAGTTGACGCAGCTGTGGCAAAGATGCAAGCGTATGGCCATGAGCATGGAACAGTGCTGCCTCACACACGCAAATTAGTGCACAACTAGCGATTTTGAGGGGGTGTTTTTTGTATACCATTCGCCTCGGAATGAGACTGTTGTTCCATGGCCACCAACATCATGAAAAATGTCGTAGTAATCAGCGATATTCGTGAATTACATAAATAATATTTAATCCCCCTTTTTCTTAGCTACTCCTTGTAGTGCAGTCCTGTACCATACCTGATGCTGCAACATTGCACCAAACCTCATCGTGCAAAGCTGCACCATAACCAGTCTAATGATATTATGATGTAATAAAGTAGTTATGTTGGTAATGCATTGGTATATTAAAGGTTTGGAGATTGTTCCTCCGTAAAAATTCATTTGCTTCTCATGGTGGAGTACTGCCCCTGTCACTAATGCACTACTTCGTTACACCCCATTGTGCGATACTACATCACACCGAGTGGTACAATACATCACCTCAGCGATATCTCACCAACCACGCATATTTATGAATTTTCGATCAAACCCCATTCTTGCAATAACATCACCGGGCTATGTACCAAATCTCAGGCCGAAAATCCAAAAAATGCTGTTACTAATTTGCCTGAGTGCTGGCAGCAGTCCTGTGCCTGTCAGTGCTGCTGCAGTCACTCGTAGAAAAGATCGCATTATAAGTGCCACCTAAGGGTACTTTTTTTTCTGATGGAAGGCTTCAGTTTCTCATTGGCAAGCCAATGCACTTGAAAAAAAAATCTACTCCAAGTGGCTGGCGAGATTTGATCGTTTGACTGTCGTGCACTTCTGTGAGGGCAACCAGTACTGGTTGAGGTCCAGTACTGGCTTCCAAGTGCGTTCTGTGAGGGCATCCAGTACTGGTTGTCAGCTTTGGCATTGGCATTGGCTTTGGCATGGAGATACCAAAGTTTCCGCGTATCACATTCAGGCCTTCCCATATGTAATACTTGCATCGCTGGTCTTAGCGCTTCGCTGTAAGCTCCCCAACGGCTGTCTACGTCGATTTGCGATGTCCAGTCGATGTGCGCTACAATGTGCGCTTGTGATGGGTTAATACCTCTCCATACTGCCAAGTCTTTCTAACGTGCGATGTCCAGTCGATGTGCGCTATCATGTGCGCTTGTAATGGGTTAACATGTATAGTATAATGTCGGAGGCCAAGCTGTTACGGAAAAATAACGACCGAGACCTCGTCGAAAGTTGCAGTAAACGACGAGGCGTAGCCGAGTCGTTTACGCAGCTTGAGACGAGGCCGAGGTTGTTATTTGAACGTGAACAGCGCGGGCCGAGACATTATACAGTATCCCTTTACATTACGGGTTGGTTCCGGGCTAGTATGTCTACAAGATAAGCGCGCAGCATCAAAGCGTCTGCGACGCCCAGCTTTGTCGACGGCCCCTGCACTTTTTCAGTAAAAACAGCGGTTACGCAGCGGTTACAGTAAAAGTCTTGCACTTTTCCAGTGAAAACAGCGGTTACGCAGCGGTTACAGTAAAACTCCGCGGAAGCCCCGCTGTCTCCGGCATCCTACAGCCACGCACACAGCCTGCTCACCGATGTGGCGAGCAGCGCAACCTCTTCGGAGCGCGAGGTAAAAGAGGTCTCGGAGCAGTTTTTTACGGGAAAATAAAAATTCTTACTTTCCCCGTAATGTAAAGGGATCTCTCTATAATGTCAAGTCTTATGGATGAAGCGAGTATGCTTACAGACAATTGGATGATAGCTGAAGGGTTAGGGCTGAGGACTGAGATCAGGGCCGGGTAACTTGGTTAGGTACTGTATAGGCACCGACTACAACAAGAGGACAACACGCTATAACACATTGCATGTGCTATCACTCGCTAAGCAATGTCATTGAGATTACTATGTACGTGTGTTTGTTATCACGATCACTAACATTACATAGTACACTGCTTCGCATGCTATGTAGCATCAAGCAAGACACTCCATCCGTCCTCTATCTCATTCCCTTATAATGTAAGGCGACCTCAATGTGATGAAGGTAGTCGTCCAAGCTCCAGCCCCTGCAAAGTGACACAGAGTCTGGCTGGCTGGCTGTGACCAGTACTGGTTGGCTGGCTGTGACCAGTACTGGCTGGCTGTGACCAGTACTGGCTGGCTGGCTGTGACCAGTACTGGCTGGCTGTGACCAGTACTGGCTGGCTGTGACCAGTACTGGCTGGCTGGCTGTGACCAGTACTGGCTGGCTGTGACCAGTACTGGCTGGCTGTGACCAGTACTGGCTGGCTGTGACCAGTACTGGTTGGCTGGCTGTGACCAGTACTGGCTGGCTGTGACCAGTACTGGCTGGCTGGCTGTGACCAGTACTGGCTGGCTGTGACCAGTACTGGCTGGCTGTGACCAGTACTGGCTGGCTGGTTGTGACCAGTACTGGCTGGCTGGCTGTGACCAGTACTGGCTGGCTGACCAGTACTGGCTGGCTGACCAGTACTGGCTGGCTGGCTGGCTGTGACCAGTACTGGCAGGTTGTGACCAGTACTGGCTGGCTATGACCAGTACTGGCTGGCTGACCAGTACTGGCTGGCTGGCTGGCTGTGACCAGTACTGGCTGGTTGTGACCCCCCTGCCCCCCTGCTGCTGCTGCTGCTGGCCCCCTGCCCCAAGCTCATGCGGTCAGCCAGTACTGGTTGGGGGCCAGCCAGTACTGGTTGGGGGCCAGCCAGTACTGGTTGGGGGCCAGCCAGTACTGGTTGGGGGCCAGCCAGTACTGGTTGGGGGTCAGCCAGTACTGGTTGGGGGCCAGCCAGTACTGGTTGGGGGCCAGCCAGTACAAGTTGGGGGTCAGCCAGTACTGGTTGGGGGTCAGCCAGTACTGGTTGGGGGCCAGCCAGTACTGGTTGGGGGTCAGCCAGTACTGGTTGGGGGCCAGCCAGTACTGGTTGGGGGCCAGCCAGTACTGGTTGGGGGCCAGCCAGTACTGGTTGGGGGCCAGCCAGTACTGGTTGGGGGCCAGCCAGTACTGGTTGGGGGCCAGCCAGTACTGGTTGGGGGTCAGCCAGTACTGGTTGGGGGTCAGCCAGTACTGGTTGGGGGCCAGCCAGTACTGGTTGGGGGCCAGCCAGTACTGGTTGGGGGCCAGCCAGTACTGGTTGGGGGCCAGCCAGTACTGGTTGGGGGCCAGCCAGTACTGGTTGGGGGTCAGCCAGTACTGGTTGGGGGCCAGCCAGTACTGGTTGGGGGCCAGCCAGTACTGGTTGGGGGTCAGCCAGTACTGGTTGGGGGTCAGCCAGTACTGGTTGGGGGTCAGCCAGTACTGGTTGGGTGTGAACCAGTACTGGTTTGGGGTAAACCAGTACTGGTTTTGGGTAAATCAGTACTGGTTGGAGGTGGACCAGTATTGGTTGGGGGTCAGCCAGTACGGGTTGGGGGTGGACCAGTACTGGTTTGGGGTGGACCAGTACTGGTTTTCTCGTATCTCCTCAGCCCGATTTTTTCTCGACTTTAGGTTTACACCCCCATTCTTAGAACCGCTAAAAAATACAATCTATCAAAGCACTTTGTCAAAAATTTCAACTTTTCTCATGAACTTTTCTGCGAGTGGTCCTTCCTAGGCAAACCCTCTCAAGGGTTCCCCGCAGCAGGTCCAGCCCTGGGCCCCCTTCCCCCCCTGACCCAGCATGCCCTCCAGGCCAACAAAACTTATTCTCACAAAACTTGCTTTGACTTTGACTTTTGCTTTGACTTTGACAGCTTACCGGCAGCTTACAAGGCAGACAGCTTACAAGCTTACAGCTTACACCCTCAACTCACCCCGCCAGGCCACAAGTACCGCCCCCCGCTCTGCAGCCGCCCCAGCCCAGCTTCCCCCCCCAGTCTGACTAAACATCTATGACCTGAAGCTGCAAGCTGTTAATTTTGATGGGAGCCCAGTGGTCTGGTAGGGATTGTGTCACCAGTGTGGTGTCTATGGTCATCAAGGGTGTGACCAATGGAGCTACAGTGGAATTGTAGCAGAGTGGGGTTACCCACAGACAACACTCACTCAGGATAAATAGGGACCGGTCGCGATGGGATCGACCATAGCTCATTGGATAGCTTGCATTTAGTCCGTTCGAACGGTACAAATCTTACGTTGTAACTCGCTACCATCGCGACGAAAAAGGCCCGACAAAAAGTGTCCTGAAAAGTGCATCGCTTGCTGCGCAGCAACGGTACATCCGTCGCAACGTTACATATCTTGCTGCGCAGCGACGTTACATATCTTGCTGCGCAGCAACGTTACATCTCTTGCTGCGCAGCGACGTTACATATCTTGCTGCGCAGCGACGTTACATCTCTTGCTGCGCAACAACGTTACATCTCTTGCTGCACAGCAACGTCTACACCTCTTGCTGCGCAGCAACGTTTACATGCTGCGCACCTCAACACCTCAAACACCTCGCACACCTTGCTCAAACACCTCGCACAGGTTCTGCGAGTCGTTACGCCCATACACCTTGCAACACCCCGCAACACCACTGCAACATGTATGCATCGTCGCCCGAACACCTCGCAGCACCACTACACAACGTATATACAACGACGCCCGAACACCTCGCAACACCGCTACGAACGACATGTATTGCTGATGCACATGCATTGATGCTGATGCACTGATGCTGATGCACTGATGCACTGATGCACATGTATTGCTGATGCACATGCATTGATGCAAGGTGACAACACCACACAACAATACAACATCACAACAACAACAACACAGCGACTCACGCCTTACACACCACTTATGCTATGTGCACAACTACAAGGACTGGCTGCACCTCCTTGCTATGGGCTAACACCTCATCATGGGACTGCTAAGCACTTTGCCTTGCTGCCTATGCCCCATGGGACCATATCAGGTTGGGCTAGGCTAGGCTAGGCTGGGCTGGGCTGCGTTGGGGTGGGGTGGACTCGGCTAGACTAAGGAAGTAGGAAGTAGACGGGGTGGCGGACTTAGGTGGTGGTGGTGGTGGGACAGGAGAGGGAAGGAGGAAGGGGCCAAAAGGCTGGAGGGTGACCATCAAACCTGCAACAACAAGGGGTGGGCTTGCGGTTACTGCCCCATAGCACCCAACTGGGCTGGGCTTGCGCTCCATGCTGCCCGCTCCAGGCTGCCCGCTCCAGGCTGCCCGCTCCAGGCTGCTCGCTCTAGGCTGCTGGCCAAGGGCTGCATCCCGCCAAGGGGGGAGGGGGGGGTAGATGGGTGGCAGACTTGGAAGTGGTGGTGGTGAGACGAGGGAGTGGTGGTGGTGAGACGAGGGAGGGAAGGGGCAAGGGTGCAAGGGGCAGGAGACTGACCATCAGACCTGCAGCCAACAAGAGGCATCCTTGCGGTTAGGCTGGGCATTAGGGGCCACTCATGTGCTGGGGCTGGCCACTCACACATTTGATCCATGTTATGCCTTGTTGACTCCTTGCTGGCTCCTTGTTGGTTGCAATTACCAAGCAATGCTACACGTGTAATGCTCCAGTTGTCGACCACTGCAAGCAAACATCAGCCAGCAAGCAAATGAACAAGGACATGCATGACCACAACTGGGCAGGCTAGGCTGACACCCACCAGAGCACGTGCACTCACCGGAAGTCCTGGCTGCCGCTTATGGCTGTTGCTCATGGGAACGGTTCATGGCTGCGGCGATAAGCTATTAATGTGGGGGGAGGGAGCTGCTGTGGTGCACATCTGCTCAACGCAAGTGCTCAACACCATGACAAGGGACAGTAAGAGAAGGGTGTGCGCTAAAGCGTTGCTTAGACTTACCCATTGCTTTGCTTCCTTCGCAATACCTCATCGAATCCTCTGGGGGAGGGGAGGGGAGGGGAGGGGAGGGGAGGGGAGGGGAGGGGAGGGGAGGGGAGGGGAGGGGAGGGGAGGGGAGGGGAGGGGAGGGGAGGGGAGGGGAGGGGAGGGGAGGGGAGGGGAGGGGAGGGGAGGGGAGGGGAGGGGAGGGGGAGGGGAGGGGAGGGGAGGGGAGGGGAGGGGAGGGGAGGGGAGGGGAGGGGAGGGGAGGGGAGGGGAGGGGAGGGGAGGGGGAGGGGAGGGGAGGGGAGGGGAGGGGAGGGGAGGGGAGGGGAGGGGAGGGGAGGGGGAGGGGAGGGGAGGGGAGGGGAGGGGAGGGGAGGGGGAGGGGAGGGGAGGGGAGGGGAGGGGCAGGGGGAGGGGAGGGGAGGGGAGGGGAGGGGAGGGGAGGGGAGGGGAGGGGAGGGGAGGGGAGGGGAGGGGAGGGGAGGGGGAGGGGGAGGGGAGGGGAGCTGGGCAGGGGCGGGGCGGGGAGCGGGGAGGGGCGGGGAGGGGCGGGGCAGGCTGGGCGGGGCGGGGCGGGGCGGGGCGGGGCGGGGCGGGGCGGGGCGGGGCGGGGCGGGGCAGGCTGGAGCTGGGCGGGGCGGGGCGGGGCGGGGCGGGGCGGGGCAGGGGCAGGGGCGGGGCGGGGCGGGGCGGGGGGGCTGGGCTGGGCTGGGCTGGGGCTGGGCTGGGGCTGGGGCTGGGCTGGGCTGGGCTGGGGCTGGGCTGGGCTGGGCTGGGGCTGGGCTGGGCTGGGCTGGGCTGGGCTGGGCTGGGCTGGGCTGGGCTGGGCTGGGCTGGGCTGGGGCTGGGCTGGGCTGGGCTGGGCTGGGCTGGGCTGGGCTGGGCTGGGCTGGGCTGGGCTGGGGCTGGGCTGGGCTGGGCTGGGCTGGGCTGGGCTGGGCTGGGCTGGGCTGGGCTGGGCTGGGCTGGGCTGGGCTGGGCTGGGCTGGGCTGGGCTGGGCTGGGCTGGGCTGGGCTGGGCTGGGGCTGGGCTGGGCTGGGCTGGGCTGGGCTGGGCTGGGCTGGGCTGGGGCTGGGCTGGGCTGGGCTGGGCTGGGGCTGGGCTGGGCTGGGGGGCTGGGCTGGGCTGGGCTGGGCTGGGCTGGGCTGGGCTGGGCTGGGCTGGGCTGGGCTGGGGCTGGGCTGGGCTGGGCTGGGCTGGGCTGGGCTGGGGCGGGGCGGGGCGGGGCGGGGCGGGGCGGGGCCGGGGCGGGGCGGGGCGGGGCGGGGCGGGGCGGGGCGGGGCGGGGCGGGGGAGGGGAGGGCTGAGGCTGGGCGGGGCGGGGGAGGGGCGGGGCGGGGCGGGGCGGGGCGGGGCGGGGCGGGGCGGGGCGGGGCGGGGCGGGGCGGGGCGGGGCAGGGGCGGGGCGGGGCGGGGCGGGGCGGGGCGGGGCGGGGCGGGGCGGGGCGGGGCGGGGCGGGGCGGGGCGGGGCGGGGCAGGGGCGGGGCGGGGCGGGGCGGGGCGGGGCGGGGCGGGGCGGGGAGGGCAGGGCTGAGCTGGGCGGGGCGGGGCGGGGCGGGGCGGGGCGGGGCGGGGCAGGGCGGGGCGGGGCGGGGCGGGGCGGGGCGGGGCGGGGCGGGGCGGGGCGGGGCGGGGCGGGGCAGGGGCGGGGCAGGCTGGAGCTGGGCGGGGCAGGGGGCGGGGCGGGGCGGGGAGGGCTGAGGCTGGCGGGGCAGGGCGGGGCAGGGCTGAGCTGGGCTGGGCTGGGCGGGGCTGGGCTGGGCTGGGCTGGGCTGGGCTGGGCTGGGCTGGGCTGGGCTGGGCTGGGCTGGGCTGGGCTGGGCTGGGCTGGGCTGGGCAAGGCGGGGCGGGGGACAGGGTGGGGACGTAACTGGAACTCCTGGCTGCTCCTTCTGGTTGCTTTTGGCGGCTGCTCATGGCTGCTCATGGCTCCGCTGCCGCCTTGCCTGCAACCACCATGCATGCTACACATGCTCATGCATAAGGCTGTTGCCACACTGCTGGCAAGCATGGAGGCATGGCTGCAGCAGCCTATGCTAGCGCCACACACATGTTGCCTTGCCGCTCTTGACTGCCGCTCTTGGCTGCTGCTCCTGGCTGCCACTCCATGCTGCCGCTCCTAGCTGCTGCTCCTGGCTGCCGCTCCTGGCTGCCACTCCAGGCTGCCGCTCCTAGCTGCTGCTCCTGGCTACACCACCAGGCTGCCGCTCTTGGCTGCTGCTGTGGAGTCTCCATCCGTCCGTCATGGTGAGGGTAAAGGTAAGCGGCAGCAGCAGCAGCAGCAACAGCAACAGCAGCAGGGTATCAGCAGCAGCAGGGCAGCCGCAGCAGCAGCCGCAGGCGCAGGGGTTACGTTTGGTCTGGCTGTGCTGACACCCCAGCAGCATGTGCACTCACCTTCAGTCTTGGTTGCTTGACTCCAAGGGGGAGGGGAGGGGAGTTTGGCTGTTCGGCTGTTCCGCTGTTCCGCTGCTCCTCTGCTCCTCTGCTCCTGGCTGCAACTGATGGCTTGGGAGGTGGTGGTTGTGGTGCGGGGAGGAGAGGGTGCCTTGCTCCAGGTTACAAGGCAGGCAGGAAGGCAGGTGTTTCAGGGAGGGAAGGAGAGCGAGGCGAGTGGGATGATGCGTATTGCCTTGATACTGCAGCAAACACATGGCATGCAAGCGATTAGGCTCGGCACCTTGAGCTACATAACTACAAGACTAGCCACTCACCATTTCCCGAGGTGAGGTGTGTGTGGGGAGGGTGGGGGGGATTGGGAATGGCGTAGAGGGGAGGGTGAAGAGTGGTGGGGAGGGGAAGGTGTTGCTCAAGGCTGCAGGACGTCGCTCCCGCTTCTGAATGCTCATGGTTGTTACCACCATGGGTACCTATCCTGGCCGCTCCCGCTTCTCCTAGCTGCTGAAGGACTCCTAACTGGAGGCTTCTGCACATGGCTCGCTCTCCTTCATGGCTCCCAACTGCCTTACGGGGCTTCTCCACTCCTCCGCTCTATCGCTACCGGCTCCGCACCATGTTGTGTCGCTGCATTGCTGCACCTGCTGCCAATTTCTGTCGCTGACTCCAGATCCTACGGCTGGTCGCCAATGCTATGAGGCTACAGGCTAGCGACGGCTGGCTGGCTCGAAGGCGACCCTTTTGGCGACGATTGGCTGCTCCTGGCTGCTCCTGGCTGCTATATGCAGCATGCCATTTTGGCGGGGCAGTCTGCTTTCCTTCGCGATCCTTTCCTTACTTCGCGGTACCTCAGCGAAACCTACATGCAAGGCTGCATGCAACCTGAAAGTTTTGTAACCTGAATCAGGCCCAGTTGCTGCGCAGCAAGGGTGAGCTTAGTTGCTGCGCAGCAAGGGCCTGATGTTGCTGCGCAGCAAGGGTTAACTTAGTTGCTGCGCAGCAAGGGCCTGATGTTGCTGCGCATCAAGGGTTACCTTAGTTGTTGCGCAGCAAGGGCCTCATGTTGTTGCGCAGCAAGGGTGAGCTTAGTTGTTGCGCAGCAAGGGCCTTATGTTGTTGCGCAGCAAGGGTTAGCTTAGTTGTTGCGCAGCAAGGGCCTTATGTTGTTGCGCAGCAAGGGTGAGCTTTGTTGTTGCGCAGCAAGGGTGAGCTTAGTTGTTGCGCAGCAAGGGCCTCATGTTGTTGCGCAGCAAGGGTTAGCTTAGTTGTTGCGCAGGCAAGGGCCTCATGTTGTTGCGCAGCAAGGGTTAGCTTAGTTGTTGCGCAGCAAGGGCCTTATGTTGTTGCGCAGCAAGGGTGAGCTCTGTTGTTGCGCAGCAAGGGCCTTATGTTGTTGCGCAGCAAGGGCCTTATGTTGCTGCGCAGCAAGGGTTAGCTTAGTTGTTGCGCAGCAAGGGCCTTATGTTGTTGCGCAGCAAGGGTTAGCTTAGTTGTTGCGCAGCAAGGGCCTTATGTTGTTGCGCAGCAAGGGTTAGCTCTGTTGTTGCGCAGCAAGGGCCTGGTTTTGCTGCGCAGCAGCGAGGCACTTATACCGTTGCTGCGCAGCAACGTTGCACTTTATACCCTTGCTGCGCAGCAAGGTTGCACTTTATACCCTTGCTGCGCAGCCGCACATGGAGGGGGGGGGTACCTCTCGCGCGGATCGTTATATCTCCGCAACCGCTGTGAGTTAGGACTTCGTTCCAGAGCGAGGTCCCTCTTAAACTCACTGTTCTATCGTTCTATCGGAGCGGAATGTCCATCCGATGAAGAAAAGACTGACGCGTCGGCCTTATTTATCCTGAGTGCTTCGCTCCATGTTGAATAGGGTTCTGCAAGAAGCAGCGGATCTGCATTTGAGTGATCCAGCCATGCCCCTATGGTGCCCCTGTGGTGTGAGAAGAGTGGGTTTCCAGCCACTAATACTGGGGTGGGCATTGACCCCGACACCATCTAGGCAGTAGGTGCAACCTAAAGGGTGTGGGACGAGAAGTCAAGCCAGTTGGTATCAGACTCGGAATGAGACTGTTGTTCCATGGCCACCAACATCATGAAAAATGTCGTAGTAATCAGCGATATTCGTGAATTACATAAATAATATTTAATCCCCCTTTTTCTTAGCTACTCCTTGTAGTGCAGTCCTGTACCATACCTGATGCTGCAACATTGCACCAAACCTCATCGTGCAAAGCTGCACCATAACCAGTCTAATGATATTATGATGTAATTAAAGTAGTTATGTTGGTAATTCATTGGTATTTTAAAGGTTTGGAGATTGTTCCTCCGTAAAAATTCATTTGCTTCTCATGGTGGAGTACTGCCCCTGTCACTAATGCTCTACTTCGTTACACCCCATTGTGCGATACTACATCACACCGAGTGGTACAATACATCACCTCAGCGATATCTCACCAACCACGCATATTTATGAATTTTCGATCAAACCCCATTCTTGCAATAACATCACCGGGCTATGTACCAAATCTCAGGCCGAAAATCCAAAAAATGCTGTTACTAATTTGCCTGAGTGCTGGCAGCAGTCCTGTGCCTGTCAGTGCTACTGCAGTCACTCGTAGAAAAGATCGCATTATAAGTGCCACCTAAGGGTACTTTTTTTCTGATGGAAGTCTTCAGTTTCTCATTGGCAAGCCAACGCACTTAAAAAAAAAAATCAACTCCAAGTGGCTGGCGAGATTTGATCGTTTGACTATCATGCACTTCTGTGAGGGCAACCAGTACTGGTTGAGGTCTAGTACTGGTTGCTAATCAGTACTGGACCTCAACCAGTACTGGCTGGCATCCAGTACTGGTTGCCATCCAGTACTGGTTGTCAGCTTTGGCATTGAGCATTGGCTTTGGCATGGAGATACCAAAGTTTCCGCGTACCACATTCAAGCCTTCCCATACAGTAATACTTGCATCGCTGGTCTTAGCGCTTCGCTGTAAGCTCCCCAACGGCTGTCTACGTCGATGTGCGATGTCCAGTCGATGTGCGCTACAATGTGCGCTTGTGATGGGTTGACACCTCTCCATACTGCCAAGTCTTTCTGACGTGCGATGTCCAGTCGATGTGCGCTATCATGTGCGCTTGTAATGGGGTAACATGTATAGTATAATGTCGGAGGCCAAGCTGTTACGGGAAAATAACGACCGAGACCTCGTCGAAAGTTGCAGTAAACGACGAGGCGTAGCCGAGTCGTTTACGCAGCTTGAGACGAGGCCGAGGTTGTTATTTGAACGTGAACAGCGCGGGCCGAGACATTATATAGTATCCCTTTACATTACGGGTTGGTTCCGGGCTAGTATGTCTACAAGATAAGCGCACAGCATCAAAGCGTCTGCGACGCCCAGCTTTGTCGACGGCCCCTGCACTTTTTCAGTAAAAACAGCGGTTACGCAGCGGTTACAGTAAAAGTCTTGCACTTTTCCAGTGAAAACAGCGGTTACGCAGCGGTTACAGTAAAACTCCGCGGAAGCCCCGCTGTCTCCGGCATCCTACAGCCACGCACACAGCCTGCTCACCGATGTGGCGAGCAGCGCAACCTCTTCGGAGCGCGAGGTAAAAGAGGTCTCGGAGCAGTTTTTTACGGGAAAATAAAAATTCTTACTTTCCCCGTAATGTAAAGGGATCTCTCTATAATGTCAAGTCCTATGGATGAAGCGAGTATGCTTACAGACAATTGGATGATAGCTGAAGGGTTAGGGCTGAGGACTGAGGTCAGGGCCGGGTAACTTGGTTAGGTACTGTATAGGCACCGACTACAACAAGAGGACAACACGCTATAACACATTGCATGTGCTATCACTCACTAAGCAATGTCATTGAGATTACTATGTACGTGTGTTTGTTATCACTGATCACTAACATTACATAGTACACTGCTTCGCATGCTATGTAGCATCAACCAAGACACTCCATCCGTCCTCTATCTCATTCCCTTATAATGCAAGGCGACCTCAATGTGATGAAGGTAGTCGTCCAAGCTCCAGCCCCTGCAAAGTGACACAGAGTCTGGCTGGCTGGCTGTGACCAGTACTGGCTGGCTGGCTGTGACCAGTACTGGCTGCTGGCTGTGACCAGTACTGGCTGGCTGTGACCAGTACTGGCTGGCTGGACCAGTACTGGCTGGCTGGCTGTGACCAGTACTGGCTGGCTGTGACCAGTACTGGCTGGCTGTGACCAGTACTGGCTGGCTGTGACCAGTACTGGCTGGCTGGCTGTGACCAGTACTGGTCTGGCTGTGACCAGTACTGGCTGGCTGGTGTGACCAGTACTGGCTGGCTGGCTGTGACCAGTACTGGCTGGCTGACCAGTTACTGGCTGGCTGTGACCAGTACTGGCTGGCTGACCAGTACTGGCTGCTGGCTGTGACCAGTACTGGCTGGCTGTGACCAGTACTGGCTGGCTGTGACCAGTACTGGCTGGCTGACCAGTACTGGCTGGCTGGCGTGTGACCAGTACTGGCTGGTTGTGACCCGCCCTGCCCCCCTGCTGCTGCTGCTGCTGGCCCCCTGCCCCAAGCTCATGCGGTCAGCCAGTACTGGTTGGGGGCCGAGCCAGTACTGGTTGGGGGCCAGCCAGTACTGGTTGGGGGCCAGCCAGTACTGGTTGGGGGCCAGCCAGTACTGGTTGGGGGTCAGCAAGTACTGGTTGGGGGCCAGCCAGTACTGGTTGGGGGCCAGCCAGTACAAGTTGGGGGTCAGCCAGTACTGGTTGGGGGTCAGCCAGTACTGGTTGGGGGCCAGCCAGTACTGGTTGGGGGCCAGCCAGTACTGGTTGGGGGCCAGCCAGTACTGGTTGGGGGCCAGCCAGTACTGGTTGGCGGGCCAGCCAGTACTGGTTGGGGGCCAGCCAGTACTGGTTGGGGGCCAGCCAGTACTGGTTGGGGGCCAGCCAGTACTGGTTGGGGGTCAGCCAGTACTGGTTGGGGGTCAGCCAGTACTGGTTGGGGGCCAGCCAGTACTGGTTGGCGGGCCAGCCAGTACTGGTTGGGGGCCAGCCAGTACTGGTTGGGGGCCAGCCAGTACTGGTTGGGGGGCCAGCCAGTACTGGTTGGGGGTCAGCCAGTACTGGTTGGGGGCCAGCCAGTACTGGTTGGGGGCCAGCCAGTACTGGTT
This sequence comes from Haematococcus lacustris, assembly GCA_030144725.1. Taxonomy (NCBI): domain Eukaryota; kingdom Viridiplantae; phylum Chlorophyta; class Chlorophyceae; order Chlamydomonadales; family Haematococcaceae; genus Haematococcus; species Haematococcus lacustris. Next base: position 10,965,896 of record JASKMD010000026.1, on the reverse strand, counting down.
GGGGGCCAGCCAGTACTGGTTGGGGGCCAGCCAGTACTGGTTGGGGGTCAGCCAGTACTGGTTGGGGGCCAGCCAGTACTGGTTGGGGGCCAGCCAGTACTGGTTGGGGGTCAGCCAGTACTGGTTGGGGGTCAGCCAGTACTGGTTGGGGGTCAGCCAGTACTGGTTGGGTGTGAACCAGTACTGGTTGGTGGGGTAAACCAGTACTGGTTTTGGTGTAAACCAGTACTGGTTGGAGGTGGACCAGTATTGGTTGGGGGTCAGCCAGTACCGGTTGGGGGTGGACCAGTACTGGTTTGGGGTGGACCAGTACTGGTTTTCTCGTATCTCCTCAGCCCGATTTTTCCTCGACTTTAGGTTTACACCCCCATTCTTAGAACCGCTAAAAAATACAATCTATCAAAGCACTTTGTCAAAAATTTCAACTTTTCTCATGAACTTTTCTGCGAGTGGTCCTTCCTAGCACTCGTGCAAATTAAGGGCTGGCTGGCTTGAAAAACTTGAGAGTTCAGGTCTGAAACTTGGCATGTAGGTTGTTGAGACCTAGGGGAGGTCAAGACTCTCTTGGGCCAAAGTGTAATTCTCACTCGGTGTCGAGTTGTTGGACCAGGTGTGGGGCTGTGACCCTGATTTTGGCTAAGGGAGTTGGCACCGAGTGATCAAAGTGTCTTTTCATGAAATGTGAGTATGAGAGGTTGTAGAGGGTGGTTACAGCTGCCCAACCTAGTAGGTAGCATGCAAAAAGTCCAAGCCAGTGATGAGCTATGGCCCGTGTCCTAGGACCCTGCGCAGGGTCCTAGCGTCACCATGGTCGTAGGACCCTGCGCAGGGTCCTGGCGACCCTGCGCAGGGTCCTACTGACCCTATGAGTCAAGAGTTTTCCAGGTTTTGTTCTGACCCTGTGTGCCAGGACCTTGTCAGGCTTCCCGCAGACCCTTTGCTAGGTCCTGTCGTTT
>JASKMD010000026.1:10939440-10964440 GCA_030144725.1 Haematococcus lacustris | reverse complement strand
ACCAGCTGCGAAGAAGGAAGCGAGAGAGGTCGATGAGCCGAGACGAAGTAGCTGCTGCCAGCTGGTGCAAGATCCAAACCTCATGACTGCCAAGCGCAAGGTAGGAGCGGTAAACAAGGCAGTCTCGCTCTATGCCCTGAACATCGGACAGGTCTAAATCAGCTGCTTCATTAATAACCTGGTTGTATGCACCTAGATAAAACGAATTGCGAACGCTAAACAATGGATCGCTCATGGCTTGCTAGTCGCTGCGATGCGACAAACCTTCGAAGTTGACATCAAATTTGCATGCTTCCAATATTTTCCACATGGATTTCCTATACGCCTTGCTCCGTGCCTGCAGGCCCAGCTTTCAGCATCACAAACAATAGCTTATAATACCAGCTTTAACATAAGTGTCAACAAACCATCAATCTTAATGGTCACCACCGCTGTTGGTCCCGCATTGTATGACAGGTCTGGGGCACACCGCCCTTGTGCAGCTCGCATGTAGAATTTCCTGCAGGCGGGTGTAGCACGTTCACGCGGCCCCCATCCCGCCAGGTCGTTCGCTTAAATCATCGCTCGTATCTTGCCGTATACTTTAACACGTTGCACGCCAACAACACGAATGCAGTGCTTGCATACAGCAGCCAAGCAGCCTAATGGCTGACGGCTTAAGCGGTGTTAGCCACTTATCTCCATACAGCGGCTCTTTACTGCCAACGAGCATAGGGGCGTTGCATAGGGTATTCCCCCCTTCGCTCAAGATTCCCCCCCTTAGACATGGATTTGTCCTAACCTACGGAGTCAAGGTCTTGCTTGTCAAGGGGACCAGGGGTTGAAAGAGGGAACCGGGGACCCTTTCACAACTTCTTCAAGCATTGCCATCTGTGCGGGGACAGTGGCGGGGGTGGCCTGCTTTTCAGGAGAAAGTCTGTGCTGAGGTGCGTCGTTCTTCAAACGTGCCCCGTTTCTGCGATTCGTGTCAGTTCCTATAGATATCGAACACCTGTGTGTGCCGTCTCACACCAGCAGCACTGCAGGCTGGCTAGAATGCGGGCGGTCGCGGTTGGGACATCATCTGCATCATGCCTGGAGGCGGTGGAGGTGGCGGCATGCTGGGTGGCGGTGCTGGTATGCTCATGTTGGGTTGGGGCGGCGGGGGCATACCAGGGGGCGACCCCATGGGCATCGGCATTGTCATGCCTGGGGGAGGGGGCATCCCCGGAGGCGGCGCCATGCCTGGCGGTGGCAGGTAGGTGGTTCGCATGGGCATGGGTGGGGGCACGGGGGGGAAGGAGGGCGGCAAGGGAGGCGGGATGGCAGGGGGAGGTGGCATGGTCTGCCCTTGCTGGTTCACAGTGTTGCCCTCGAAGCCTGCGGTCAGGACATGCCCAGGTGCATCAGACTGCATGCATGCAAGCTGCAGGGCTTCTCCCATTGTGCGCCACAATCTACCATCCTGATAACAATCTAATCTGCCGCCCCAGGTTCGACATGACCTATGCATGTAAAGGCTACTGAGAGTAGGTGGCCCCGTATGAACTCGAGAACTGGGTGTGCTCTAGGAGGGGAGGTTGCTGTTGGAGGGCGGGTTGCAGCCTGGGGACCCTGCGAAAGCACCCAGTTGCTCACCCCGATTTTTGAAGTAAAACTGCAGGGAGTACACCTTGCCGTCTGGGTCCCCTGCAGCAACGTGAGGCACGCAGCACCAGGCACCATGGCAGCCTACTCCATGGCCCTGAGCCAGCCACAACGGTGGCTGGAACACTGGCCAGCACTGTGCTTGTGGTGGGCCTGCCAGCACAGCGTGCTTAGCAGGCAGGTGCCTGGTGTGCAGCAGGCTGGTGCCTGGTGTGTGCAGCTGATGCCACCTGCACACCCACAGTGCGTGAACAGGTGGCCGTCCGCCTTCTCCACCTCCACATTGGGCACCTTGAAGGCGATGACTTCATAGGGCTCTGCAGCAAACAGCAGGTACCTGCAAGGGCAGGGCAGCAGTGTGACAGCAGTGATGCGGTGGGCAGCAGCAGCAGCAGCAGCAGCACAGCATGCCAGTGCCATGGGTACAACAACAGCTGTGCTCCTGGTTCTGGTGCCAATGCTGCAGCGTTGCCAGCAGCCCTGGGCTGCAGTGTCTGAGCATGCCATGCAAGGTGAGTGAGCAAGAGTGAGAGCTGAGGGTTGCAGGCACTAGAGGGTTGTGCGCTCATTACAACCTGACTCCACGCCGCCTGCTGGCCTGTCTGCCAGACCCTCACATGTAGTTCTTGTCTGTGGGCTCCACCCGCTGCTCGTATGCAGACATGAAGCGGTACCTGGGCTTGGTGTTCTCCTCTATCTCCGGGTACTCGACCTGCAGGGCGCAGCCACACAGCTCACTAGAGGCTTACAGTGGTGTAGAGCAACAACATGAACAACGACACAGGGGCAAAGACAGGCTGACGGGCAAAGACAGGCATCTGGCTATGAGCTGAAGGTGGTGAGTCGACAAAAGCTGGTGCACAGCATGGAGGCTGAATGGTAGGGAGCTGTTCTTGGTAGTCAAAGCACATGGTCATGTGGCAGCTTGACAGATGCTGACTGTGGCAATGCTGCTGCCACAGCAGGCCAAGAGCCTGATTTAGCAAGTTTTGGGACAAGCAAACCCAACAATCTCAGGCATAGAGGGCCCAGCTGTCAATCTGTGACTGCCAGCGTTTGAGAATGCGGTGTGGGTCTGTGCGGCGCAAAGCTTAACATGGTGTTGGCATGACATCAGCTGTGGTACGGTAGTGATCCCTGCACGTTGCGACCTGTGGAGCTGAAGCTGTGAGATTCAGGCCGCCAGGACTTGCTGGCTTGGCTGGGCTACACCCATCTGGTGTATTACGACCAGTGTCAGGATATCCGCATAACAACACGAGCACCGTGACACGGCGCTCGCAATCACAAACGTTCCATTAAGATAAGCGCCCTTGGCCAGGGCTCACACGCACTTCCACACCCACACCCCTTGCCCGAATGCAAGGCTAGCAAACAGGTGCCCTTAACATGCGCAGGGTGGTGTATGCATGCTGGTTGGCGTTGTACCACCAGCCAGCTGGAGAGGTTGGTCCACATCGAATGACAAACACCCTTACCTGGAACAGCAGGGACCTCTGACGTGTGGTGGGGTCAAACTGTTTGGTGACACGGTACCCCGGCCGCCCAATCTTCACTGAACCAGCAAGGCATGGCATGCGCAGTCATGGCCCATCTTGCATGGTGAGTGGCTGAAGTCAGCATCTTTGGCTCAGGTGGGCACCTAGGAAGCTGAGTCTGCCAAGACTGTAGGCTCTGATAGCCCACCTGTTTTCTTTAGTGGCCCTCGCTTTTGAGGAGCAGGCACTGCCTGTTTCTCTGCTGCTTCTCGAGCTGCACGCTTCGCCAGGTTCTGTTGGTGCCGCTTGCCCTGTTCAAACATAGCCAAGAAGCTGGGCTCATGCCTTGTGCATCCATAGCCATGCTACTGTTGCTGCTGCTGTGTTGCTGCTGCTTTTGTAGCCAGACCTGGGTATGTGCCAAGTAGTTGCCCTCATTAGGATGAAGAGTCAGGCACAGTTTGCACTCAATTTGACCCAAGTGGTTGCGCATGTAGTAGGGGTCTTTGGCAAGATCAATCGTCTCAAGAGCCAGCTTGCGCAGGCGCTCTCGACGGTCGATAGCCTACGCATTTGCAAGTGGGTTTACAAGTGGGTCCTTCACAGCAGCAGCACGTGTGGGCAAAAGAACTAGCCAGCACCTCCTGCTGCCCGCTCGCCACGCCGCCCGATCCGGGCTTTGCACCATGCTCGCGCGCTGAGATGAAGCTCATCGCAGCTCCTTGCTAGGTGTTGCTCGTGAACTTTACTGAACAGTTTAGCAGCCTAGCCGGCTTAAGTATTCTAATGTAAACGGAGCCATTGTTGGGCTCATCTTAGGCCGCGGCACAGAGACACCTGCTACTTTTGGGAGTGGCACATACTTCGGTTACCATGGCTACATATGTTTGCATGGGGTGCGTATGCTTTGTTGCAGGTGCGTATGCTTTGTTGCAGGTGCTGTTCACATCCTGGATGCAAATGAGGTAGCCTTACATGAAGCTAGGGCGTGCCTGGGCACGTGTTACATTGAGGTTGACTCATGCGTAAGGAGCGGTTCTGGCTCGACTAATGAGAAAACTAATCTCATTAGATTAGTCCCGGTGGTCACCCCGGCCATTGGCCATGCCAATCCGTGACAGGCGCGACGCTCACACCACGCGCTAGTGAAGGGTAGCTGAGGCTATCGCGGTAAGTCACGCGCGCTAAAACTCGCGTTTCAGACTGAAGCCTCCCAGATCACTCCGCCCACCATCCCCGCGGACTGTGAACATGCTCGCTCGCTGCAGCCTGGGGCTCAACAGGGTGCGACCGTACGTGGGTCGCAGGTCGAAGCGCAAGATTCCCTGGGTTGGGTCGGGACCCCTCATGGCCCGGGCCCTTCCTGACACCTGGCGCGAGACCTGCCTAACCCTCCATCCAAGCAAGCAGAGCATCTCACTGTGGTGTCAGCAGCACCGTGCGTGGACTTTAATTCGCTACCGTGCACTCTGCTGAAGCCTAGACCCCATCATTTCGGGGCTTCGTTCAAGTCCTTGAACTTTTCGGTCAGTGGCTCTTTCCGCGTACTTCCACCATTGTCTGATAGCTAAGCGAGTCTATATTCCGGGATGTAGCCCAGGAAAGCTCTATCATCTTGTGTGGTACAATCTATGACAAAATGTGGCCGAGGGTGAATGTGGCATGGAGCGATCTCATCACAGGGGCCGATTGGCGGCGTTCTGGGTTCATCCCCGACGGGGTGGACCCTGTGCTACTGTTGGGCGCCCTCATCGCTGGGTTTTTCGCACTGTGCGCGAATTTCAAGCAGAAAATTGCGATGGGCCATCCTGGACCCCGACGCCGCGCCCTCCTGGAACGCCATAAAGCGATACGTGCCAAGCTGGTAAGTAGTGGCAATGGCAGTGGCGGACACCTCCATTGTGGCGGAATCCACCATTGTGGCGGGAACCCATACCTTAACATCCTCCTCCTCCACCCTTCACCCTGCAGAGCCCTACCGAGCTGCCAGCCCTTGAAACAGCCCTTGCAACACCACAACAGTCAAGCAGGGGTGCCAGCACATGGGGCCATAAGCGCCCACGCACCTGCCTTGGCCGGGGCGCCCAGCAGCAGCTGAGCATGGACCAGCAGCAGCTGCAGGGTGCCCAGCACCAGCTGGCTCAGGACCAGCAGCAGCTGCAGGATGCCCAACGCCAGGTGGCTCTGGACCAGCAGCAGCTGCAGGGTGCCCAGCACCAGCTGGCTGTGGACCAGCAGCAGCTGCAGGATGCCCAGCACCAGCTGAGCCTGAATCAGCAGGAGCTGCAGGGTGCCCAGCACCAGCTGGCTGTGGACCAGCAGCTGCTGCATGATGCCCAACGCCAGGTGGCTCTGGATCAGCAGCAGCTGAAGGGTGCCCAGCAACAGCTAGCTCTGGACCAGCAGCAGCTGAGGGGTGCCCAGCAGCAGCAGGCTCAGGCCCTTGAGCAACTGCAGGGTGCCCAGCAGCAGCAGGCTCAGGCCTTTGAGCAGCTGCAGAACAGCAGGACGGGGTTGGAGCGCAGCGAGCTACTGTTGCGTCAGCACATGGACGCATGCATGAGGTGAGAGCTCGACATGCTGTGACATGCTGTGACCTGCTGTGACCTGCTGTGCTCCATGCGCTACTGACCTGCTGTGACCTGTTGTGCCCCATGCGCTACTGAGCTGCTATGACATGCTGTGACATGCCCCATGTGCAGGGCACACACCATGGACCTGCCGAGCCTTGCAACAATGCAGCCATGCAGCCATGCAGCCATGCACAGCGATGCACAGCCATGCAACCTGCCATGCAACCAGCCATGCACAACCATGCAACCGGGCATGCAACCAGCCATGCAAATGCACAGCCATGCACAGCCATGCACAGTTATGCACAGCCATGCACAGCCATGCACAGCCATGCAACCTGAGATGCGGCACATCTGTTTCATGCGCAACTGTGTCCCCAAAGCTGCAGCCCAAGCTGCTTATTCTCTGGCTCTCCATCCCGCCCCGTCGTGCGGTTAGTGGCTCAGTTGGTAAACGGCATCGGCTAACAACTGAGAGGTCGCAAGATCAAACCACAACGACGGAATTGTTCCCAATGCGAAAAGGGGTATGTCCCCCTCCGGGCTAGGGCGGCCAAATTGTCAACGGAGCAAATAAAGAAGTCCAGTCACGCTCCCTCCGGGGAGAGTAGTTCTTTCTTTCTTTCTCTCTGGCTCTCCCACCCGTGAGGCTGCACAACCGCTTTAGCACTCTGTCATCCTCTTGTCCAGGACATGCCAACAGCCCTGTTGCCCCAGTCACCCCAGCACCTATTGCACAGCGGGCAGCCCGTCAAAAGGAGAGGAGAAGGCTTGCTTGCGTCCTCAAGCTGCACAACGCGCAACGGCTACGGCTACGGCGTCATCAGCATCAGCATCAGCACGAGCATCAGCATCAGCATCAGCATCAGCATGAGGGGCAGGAGGAGCAGGAGGGGCTGGAGGAGCAGGAGGGGCTGGAGGAGCAGGAGGGGCAGGAGGGGCAGGAGGAGCAGCAGCAGCCTTCAGTCCCTCACCGTCACCTGCGGGCTGCCGCTAAAGTGGTTGCCAAGCAGTTTGCTGCCTTCCGCAGAAATGCTGGTGCCACTCAGCAGCTGGTACGGTTGCTAAGGAACCAGCCTGGCATGCAGGCGGCACTCAGCCATGTGGCAACGTCAGCCAAGCACCAGGTCGGTGTCATGGTGCTAGATAGGATCAGCGCTTTGCAGGCAGGGACCTGCGGCCTGGCTGGGGGCCAGACCCTGGGCAACATGCAGGCCAAGGCAGTGCTAGCCTCCATCGTCCCTCCTGAGTTGCGGGAGCACAGGTTGCTCAGAGCATTCAGCAAGTTTACAGGGTGTCCCAGGGACTGGGTGAGGGATGCAGCAGCTCGCAACGCTGCCCCAGCCCCCCTCCACAGCAGCGGCCGCGCCGTCCATTTTGACAGCGCAAAGCGGAGAGACAGTCGTGGCAACCAAGGCATCAGCCAGTCAGACTTTGACGCAGTGCGCACATTTCTGCACAACCACAGCAAGCCATCCCCCAGCCGGAAGGACCTAAGGACAAGGGGCAGGACAAGGACAAGGACAAGGACAAGGACAAGGACAAGGACAAGGACAAGGACAAGGACAAGGACAAGGACAAGGACAAGGACAAGGACAAGGACAAGGATAAGGACAAGGACAAGGATAAGGACAAGGACAAGGACAAGGGGAAGGACAAGGACAAGGATAAGGACAAGGACAAGGACAAGGATAAGGACAAGGACAAGGATAAGGACAAGGACAAGGATAAGGGGAAGGACCTAAGGACAAGGGGCAGGAGGGGCACCTAAGGACAAGGGGCAGGAGGGGCAGGAGGGGTGACCCGGTCGTATTAGTTATTAGGTCGTCTATTAGTCGGCGTTGATTCCACATTAAGCGGTTTGATCGTATCCGTGCGGCCCCAGCGCACTGGTCGCATCCACAAGCGCGTCATATTTCCATTGGCCATCCGGCTGGCGGCTGGTCGGCCGCGGCTAGCAAGGGGTCAGGTTGCGATGTTGTTACAATGGTACAATAAGAAACAGCTCCCGCCGTCTGTGGTGATGAAAAAAGCGGACAAGTTCAAGGACACTTGGGAGTTCCAGTACGGTTCGGATGGATTGGTATACGCCCATTGCAAGGCTTGCCCGCGGGAAGACGGCGATGGACGTGATGTCTCGAACATGAGCCAAACAAGCAGGCAACATGTCTGCAAATCCCAAAGCGGAGGCGCTTCTAACAAGCGGAGGGTTGAAGAGAACAACTATGGCCCAGTACTGCCAAGTGAGCGCGGGTTGCCAGTGCCAGAGGCTCTGCAACGTGCAGTACGTCGTAGGTTCGGGCTGTTTCTCACTACTTCGCGGACTCCCTTCCGCGCGGTTGACAATGAGCATCTACAAGCAATTTTTGACATGCTGGGTGTGGACTTGCACAAGGAAACGTTCTACCGCACCACACAGCTTGAAGACCTGCATCGTGAAGTCAAGGAGCTGACTGTGAAGCAGCTAGTGAGATTGCTGCAGGTAAGCGCTCAAATCAGCTCGACTAATATTAGACTAATGAGACGACCTAATGAGACACATTTGACTAATATTAGATCTCATGAGAACTAATGAGAAAAACCGCACCCTACTCATGCGAGCATGAGAGGGTTTGACTCAAACTTTGAGCCAATCCACTATAGCATGCAACTCGTGGCCCAGTCAAACAAAACTCGTTCAACATGGAACAACATGCTTGACTGTGGGTAATCTTGCTCAGCTACTCCAATCAAGTTGAACCATCCTCGGTCGCACCCTTGATGACTACAAACCCCACACCGGTGGCACTTTTTCCAACAGACCCCTGGTCAGGCTAGACAAGCAAGGTAAAAAAACGCCATTTTTTGGACGGACCTAACTAACTCTATACACCGCCTCACGATGTAAGATTTGCACGCCTTGCCGCAGCGCCGTACAGCTTAGCATCGGCTCAGAGGAACAGGCCTACGGTGATCGGCTGGTCCGCGACCCCGTCCAATGTTCGATGGCTCCGACTAGCACGCAATGTCAGAAGCACTCCATCTCTCTGGTTATGCGCCCTGGAGTAGGTGTGCTGTCGCGGCGATGTCCGGGTGCCTCCTGGGTGTCGAGCTCTGTGAGCTGCATGCTGCTTGCTAGGGGCTTGTCTCATGGCCGGGTTGAGGGGGTACGCCACGAGGCTTTGGACCTGATATTTCGTGAGCAGCTAGATGTACCACACACTCACATCCTGGCGCTGAGTTGACCCTAACATGCATTAGCTCGGTCTATGGCGAGGGTGGTGAGGGACACACTGCCAGAAGCCTCAACTGTATGCCAAACGTCCCAAATGCCCTGCAATGAATACGGGGGAAACGCATCAAGTATGTCCATCGATATCATAGATATGCCTGCAAACTGATGCGTGTGCTAGTAGTAATCAGATAAACTTAAAAAACAGCTAAGATTCGGCCATGCCAGGGGCCTTTTCCCCGAACTGAAGTCGTTTCAGCCCGCCATAATTATGATAACAGTAGCGACGACCCTACTCCTGCCGTAGGAGTCGGCGATGGACCTTTCGGTCGATGCTAGCCGCACTTGAAGCATTTTAGGCTATGCCCCATCGCTCGAAGCAAAGCCTTGCTGGGTCCGCGCGTATGGCCGAGCGTTTAGCCACTGGCCGTGCTCCATGGTCCCGTACTGCTGGCTCCATCGCTGAACAAGCCCAGGCAAGGCAGCCCAGCCCCAGCTCCACCGTCATCAACAAGCATATGTCCTCACCTGTCCTTGTCCTTGTCCTTGTCCTTGTCCTTGTCCTTGTCCTTGTCCTTGTCCTTGTCCTTGTCCTTGTCCTTGTCCTTGTCCTTGTCCTTGTCCTTGCCTGTGCCCTCGCCCATACTGATGCGTGCAATGTTGCATTGTTGTCTTCAGGCACTTCACGATATTGAACAACGTTTACAAGAAGTGCAGGAAGAGCATGCACGGGAGAAGCAAGACTGGCAGCAGCAGCAGCAGCACTGGCAGCAGCGGCAGCAGGATTGGCATCAGCAGCAACAAGTGTTGGAAATACAGCTCTATGACCTTCTACAGCGGGCCGACCTCCATGAGAATATCATCGCCGTGTCTGTCAATGACCTGGCCCAGTTGGAGGTACGGCATGCCTTCATGCCTTCATCAGCCAGAACCCTGCCAACGAGCCAGCCTGCCACCTTGCAGTATCATCTTGCAATCATCCTTCACGTCCATTTGTTGCGCAGGAAGAACTCAACGTAGCCCAAGCCCGTTTGGCTCATCAAGACTTGGGTGCTGAGCAGCTACAGCAGTCAGTGGTGAGGCTCACAGCGGCAGTGTGCGCTGCAGATGCCCGTGCTTCTGCAGCCGAGGCCTCATCTATAGCGGCCGCGGCTGTAGCGGCAAGTGCCTCTTCTGATGCCTATGCATCATCAGCATTGCTGGAGCAGGAGCTACAGCTAAATGCAGCCTTGCTTGAGGAGACCAAGCTGTTGCACCAGCGTGTAGCCAAAGCTGATGCAGCAACCATGGCAGCCATGGCAGACGCAGAGGACAAGGGCGTCCGGCTGAGGGCATGCATGGCAGACTCCAAGCAGTTCCAAATAGAGTGTAGTAATCTGATGAAGCGAGTGGCAAGGAGAGACCAGGCCTTAAAGGAGCTGCGTGCAGCCCAAACAGCCCCAACAGCCACTGCGCAGGAGCAAGAGCAGCCTCAGGCTGCCGCCAGCAACTGTCAACATCCCTGCGGCCGCCCGCATCAGACCGTACAGCTATGCCACACACAGGTGGCTGCGCATGCTACAGCAGCTTACAAGACCAGCTATTTATTGCGAGCATTGCAGCTGCTTGTGGCCTGCCAGCTGTCCTTTAACAAGGTGCAGCATGCCATCACCTCGTCCCTTGGCCTACACCTCATGCCGGGTCAGGAGCTGATTGACAGAGTGCCTTCTGGCAAGACCCTCAAGCGAAGTTGCCCACAAGGGAGGAGTACAGCTCAGCGGCAAGTGCAAGGGATCAAAACACAGCACGACAGCAACGACTGGCGGACATCACCAACAAACTGCAGCATCTTGAAGACACAGCTAGGCAGGTATACATCTGTCAGCAGCCACACCTACCATCCTTGCCACAGAAGGGCATCACGCTGAGTCACCTCAAGCAGCTTTGCGTCCGACTGAACCTAGCTACCAAGGGTGCCAAGAGTAGGATCCAATGCTTGAAAGCAATCTCACAGCATCAGCAACAGCAACATCAGCGAGCACCAGCAGTGGCAACAATCACCCCTTCCAAGCGCCATGCTCCCGACAACGTTATGCGAATGCGCTGACAACAAAGCTTGCCTTTGTTGCCGAGCCCAGCCCTGCCCTGCCCAGCCTTACTCAGCCCCCTGGAAACGGTGTTGACCCTGAGCCTAACCCTTCCAAGTGCCAGAGCCCTAGCCCATACCATGCATGCAGTGAATGCCACACAACACAGTTTACATAGAACACAAGTGCCAGTTTACTGAGGCACAAGTGCCAGTTTGTAATGATGTAGGTTGGATGTTATAATGTAATGATGTAGGTTGGATGTAATGATGTATGGTCGAGGGCCGGACGGGCCAGCCGCAAACAGCTTTTTAGGCGAAGTCCACCGCACATGTTATGAGATAGGAGGGTTCGGAGCTGGAGTTTGTGGTTGCGGGGCAGTACTAACATTCACAGCTTTGCAGGAGCTAGGAAGCCGAGCTACCCAGTACAACCGCCTGAACGCCTGGCTAGCGAGAGAGACGGGCCCCGGCCTTAGACTTCATACGTATGTCTGTAGCTACCTACAGCGACCTTGTTGCGTGGACACAACTTTAGGCCCAAACAACCATGTTCAGCCTGCGGGCCTGCGCTTCGAAGCCGCTAACTTTTCTAGCACGCCGAAGCTAGCGGTGCAATCGCGGTAGCAAATAGTGGTCTGAATGTGGAGAACAGCATGGTACCCAAATTTCCCCTTGCTTGTCTAACCTGACCCCTGGGCACCCCATCAAAACTAGCAGCTTAATGCTTGATAGGCTACCAGCATGTGTAAAGTACTAGGCCCTATGAGTTATTGCGGACCCGGCCATCAATGCCCCGCCGGTACTCTGCAGCCCGGTGCAGCCTCTGCCTGCCCTTGGGCAGCCGGTCATTGACCCGCTTGTAGCCCTGCTGGTACTCCTTGCCAATGGGGGGCAGAGCCTCACGGTCCGTCCAGCTGCACAGCTGCAGGGGGCGCTGCATGCTCTCCCCAATGCGCTGGGAGTTGAGGCAGGGGTTGGTGTCCCGGTCCAGCCACCTGCCCCATGGGGGGGCCTGAGGTCGTGGCCCTGGGCCAGGTGGAGGCTGGGCAGGGGGCTGGTAGTAGTAGTTGTTACACTGAAGAGGCAGGGCTTGGATGGATACAAGCCAACCTCCAAAGGTAGAAAGCCGAAGAGTTGAACTGAACGTAAAGCAGAAGAGGGAAACAAACTAGGAGAAGAGAACTCTGGGACCAGGGCAAGGGGAGGGGGAGGGGGTCCCTGGGCAGGTGGGTCCTAGGCTGGGGGAGAGGGGTCCTGGGCAGGGGGAGGGGGGTCCTGGGCAGGGGATTGCTGAGCTGGGGGAGGGGGAGGGAGGTTGGGCGGCACCTGATGGCACCACGACAGGCCCCGCACACTTCCCATGCCGCTGGCTCTGGGCTGGGCGCACCAGCCGCTGGATGACCTGGCTTGCTGGGGGTACCCAGTCTGCGGGCCTGGGCTGGTCACGTGGCAGGTGCAGCTCACAAGGCTGGCGGGCATGCACTGAGGAGCTGACACGGCTGGTGCGGAACTCATCCACGATCACAAGACTGTCAGGCCTGTCATCCGTGCTGGGCCTGCTGGGCTGCTCCACCACCCTGCGAAACCCCTCCCGCACCGACCCCGCCTTCCACCCACCCTGGCTGAAGTTGCCCGCTCCCAGGAAAACTGCCACTCCCCTCTCCTCGCCGTAGTGCTGCCTGGACACCCACTTCATCCCATTCACCACCTGCAGGTCAGGGTCAGGGTCAGGGTCAGGGTCAGGGTCAGGGTCAGGGTCAGGGTCAGGGTCAGGGTCAGGGGCAGGGGCAGGGGCAGGGGCAGGGGCAGGGGCAGGGGCAGGGGCAGGGGCAGGGGCAGGGGCAGGGGCAGGGGCAGGGGCAGGGGCAGGGGCAGGGGCAGGGGCAGGGGCAGGGGCAGGGGCAGGGGCAGGGGCAGGGGCAGGGGCAGGGGCAGGGGCAGGGGCAGGGGCAGGGGCAGGGGCAGGGGCAGGGGCAGGGGCAGGGGCAGGGGCAGGGGCAGGGGCAGGGGCAGGGGCAGGGGCAGGGGCAGGGGCAGGGGCAGGGGCAGGGGCAGGGGCAGGGGCAGGGGCAGGGGCAGGGGCAGGGGCAGGGGCAGGGGCAGGGGCAGGGGCAGGGGCAGGGGCAGGGGCAGGGGCAGGGGCAGGGGCAGGGGCAGGGGCAGGGGCAGGGGCAGGGGCAGGGGCAGGGGCAGGGGCAGGGGCAGGGGCAGGGGCAGGGGCAGGGGCAGGGGCAGGGGCAGGGGCAGGGGCAGGGGCAGGGGCAGGGGCAGGGGCAGGGGCAGGGGCAGGGGCAGGGGCAGGGGCAGGGGCAGGGGCAGGGGCAGGGGCAGGGGCAGGGGCAGGGGCAGGGGCAGGGGCAGGGGCAGGGGCAGGGGCAGGGGCAGGGGCAGGGGCAGGGGCAGGGGCAGGGGCAGGGGCAGGGGCAGGGGCAGGGGCAGGGGCAGGGGCAGGGGCAGGGGCAGGGGCAGGGGCAGGGGCAGGGGCAGGGGCAGGGGCAGGGGCAGGGGCAGGGGCAGGGGCAGGGGCAGGGGCAGGGGCAGGGGCAGGGGCAGGGGCAGGGGCAGGGGCAGGGGCAGGGGCAGGGGCAGGGGCAGGGGCAGGGGCAGGGGCAGGGGCAGGGGCAGGGGCAGGGGCAGGGGCAGGGGCAGGGGCAGGGGCAGGGGCAGGGGCAGGGGCAGGGGCAGGGGCAGGGGCAGGGGCAGGGGCAGGGGCAGGGGCAGGGGCAGGGGCAGGGGCAGGGGCAGGGGCAGGGGCAGGGGCAGGGGCAGGGGCAGGGGCAGGGGCAGGGGCAGGGGCAGGGGCAGGGGCAGGGGCAGGGGCAGGGGCAGGGGCAGGGGCAGGGGCAGGGGCAGGGGCAGGGGCAGGGGCAGGGGCAGGGGCAGGGGCAGGGGCAGGGGCAGGGGCAGGGGCAGGGGCAGGGGCAGGGGCAGGGGCAGGGGCAGGGGCAGGGGCAGGGGCAGGGGCAGGGGCAGGGGCAGGGGCAGGGGCAGGGGCAGGGGCAGGGGCAGGGGCAGGGGCAGGGGCAGGGGCAGGGGCAGGGGCAGGGGCAGGGGCAGGGGCAGGGGCAGGGGCAGGGGCAGGGGCAGGGGCAGGGGCAGGGGCAGGGGCAGGGGCAGGGGCAGGGGCAGGGGCAGGGGCAGGGGCAGGGGCAGGGGCAGGGGCAGGGGCAGGGGCAGGGGCAGGGGCAGGGGCAGGGGCAGGGGCAGGGGCAGGGGCAGGGGCAGGGGCAGGGGCAGGGGCAGGGGCAGGGGCAGGGGCAGGGGCAGGGGCAGGGGCAGGGGCAGGGGCAGGGGCAGGGGCAGGGGCAGGGGCAGGGGCAGGGGCAGGGGCAGGGGCAGGGGCAGGGGCACTCGTGGTCCAGTCCATTGTGCACTGCCCCTGCTATGCATCCAACAGTGCACCATTAGGCGTCACTTAGCACGGGTGCAGGCGCTCAACGTGCGTGACCAATGGTACCGGCCCTGCGAACTGTGCCGCTATGCAGGACGACAGGCCCTTCCCGCCCTTGGCCACTATGACAAGCGATACGTGAACATCGCGAAGAGGGAGATCACAGCCGCGCGGTAGGAGCAGAAGCGGCGGGAGAAGGACGCCCGGCACGTAGTGGCGCAGCAGCGGTGGCAGGAGCCGGACCGGTTGCTGCCTTATCTCAATCTAAGGCGGCGACAGCAGGCTGAGCAGCGGCGGGAGAGTGAGTTTGGGTTGTTGGGAGCACCGTCGGGCGTGCATTAAGGGAGGAGAGAAGCCTCGGGGCTTGCCCTTGCTACCCTCCCACCGGACCACGCGCACAAAGTTAACTTTGGTGTACACTTATGAGCCTTGCTGTGCAGCTGTTCCAGCCACAGACTGCGCATAGATGCCAGCTGGGGGGTGGGGCTGCCGTAGGAGGCAGCTCCAACGACCCAAGCAACACAACCACCACACATCACAACCACCAATGCGGCACGTGAAGCACCTGATGTGATCCCTGAGCCAGCCTGGACCAGGCAAGCTGTGCCTGCTCATTTGCAAGCTGTCCCTCTTGGGAGAGGCCGACTTCACTCTGTCCCTGTCCCTGCCTCTGCCCCTGTCACAACCCTGCCTATGAGCTGCCCCATCTTGACAACATCACATCCATTGTACAAGCACAACTTCGTGAGCTCAAAAGTGACACAGCACCTGGCCTGGATGGCCTCCCAGCCCCCTTTATCAAGCACGCCCGCACAGCTGATGAGGGTGTCACCACATACCTGCTGCTCCCTCTGCTTGCCGCATGGTTTCACAACATGATGCGCACTGGGGCTTGCAAGGTAGCTAGTATTAGCCCCCTCTTCAAGGACGCAGACCCCACAGACCCCCACAAGTACAGAATGCTTGCTGTGAGTAGTGTGTTGTACCGCCTGAATGCTAACGTCTTGCGACACGTGCAGACTGCCTGGTGCATGGCACACAAAGTGCTGCCACATGAGCAGTTTGGGTTCATCCCGGGACGCAGCACCATGCAAGCCATGTTCATTCTCCGCCATCTTGTCCACGCTAAAATTGCCAGCGCAAATGCCGAGCACCGCAAGCTTTTCACTGCCTTCATTGACTTCAAACAGGCCTATGACCACGTACCTCGACAACAGTTGTGAGAGCACTTGCGGGTTGGGGTCAAGCTGCCACAACCCTTGCTTGCCTGCCTGGAGGGTCTGTATAGGGATGATAGCTATGTGCTGATAGATGGTCCCCACCGCACCCCCCCCGTGACTCCGGACCAAGGTGTCAAGCAAGGCTGCCCCATCAGCCCACTCCTGTTTGCTCTCTATGTTCACGACATCAGTAAGGAGTTCCTGGGTCCTGTTGATGCTGTGAGAGTGCAAGGCACACCTGTCACCCACTTCATGTATGCTGATGACCTGACCCTCGCCCCACGGACCTCGCCCCACGGGCTGCAGCGGCTGGTCTGCCAGCTACAAGGCATTGCAGATAGGAAACACCTCACAGTCAATGTGGGCAAGTCAAAGGTGATGGTCTTCAATGGCAACTCACAAACTGCAGCACCAAGCAATAGATCCTGCCTGTGGTGAGAGAGTTCAAGTACTTAGGCATGCACTTCAATCCCAGCGCCACCCCTGCTTTTGCTGCCACTCACATGAGGGCTGGCATGTTCCTCGCCATGCGCCAGGCGTGCAAGCGTGACAGAGAGTATGGGGTCCTGCAGGATCCATATGCCCTGTGTCACCTCATTAGAGCGTTCGTGCTCCCATTGGGGCTGTATGGCAGCCAGGTATGGGGCACTGCTTTCCTTGGGCATGGTGTGCAACTCTCCAACCCAGTGCAAACACGCATGCTCAGCTTTCTCAGGTTTGCTGCCAGGGTACGTAGCTCAGTGTCAGGCCTGATGGTGCTGCATGAGTTGGGGCAGCTGCCCCTCCAGCTTTACTGGCCGAGGGCTGCTTGCAAGTTCTGGAACACTGCCAAATTATCCCACAGCGACCTGCTAATGAGGGTCAGCAAGGCAGATGTGGAGTTAGGCAGGAGCTGTCAGGCCAGCTGGAGTGCTCAGTTCCAGCTTGCCGCCAGAGAGCTGATGGGGGGTGAGTTCACCTTGAGCCCGGACATGGTCCTAGGCACCAAGGCTATGGAAGTCAAATGGCTCGAGAGGTGGGGGAGGCGTTGGGTTGGGTTTGAGGGAGACCCTAGACTGCCTGAGACGGTGCATCGGGAGAGATGCTCGTATGCTGCATGGTTCAAGCATGGGGACGGCATTGGCATCAATCACATGGCAACACCTGCTTAACAGACAGCTCTCTACAGAAGTTCGCACGAGCCTGACTAGGTTCAGGTTAGGCAACAGCGGTTTGGGGGTGGCGAAGGCTTGGTTTGAGGGGGTAACTGCCATTGATCGCACATGCACCAGATGCACAGAGGGGGTAGTGGATGACGCCATGCATTTCATCTTTAAGTGCACTGCCACGAGTTCCATCAGGGAGCAGCCGGAGTTTGCCATGACCTTACAGAACAATAATGAGAACTTGCATGACTTCATGTTGGGCCCATGTGCACCTTTGTTTGTGCACCTTGCTTTGAAGTGCGTTACAGAAAGTCCCAAACCCTTAGAGAGGGAGGGCGGCCAAGCAGCCTAACGGCTGAGGGCTTCAGCGGTGTAAGCCACCATCATCATCAGTGTACACATACCATGGATTTTATAATCGAGAGAGACCACAATTGTCCATTAGAGCGCGACTGGTTAGTTTAACATCCTGATGTTTTGGGTTTAACCACATCTTTAACCAATCTTTAACATACCCGTTTTGCTACCCTGGGACTGCTTCTCACTGGCTACTTCTGCCGGCATAGTGTCGCTGGGTGCATTGCCGTGTCGCGACCAGAACGACAGCAAAAAGGGACTCGTATCGCGACCAAACGGTCAACTTTAACAATCGGTTTAACATTAACCTTTAACCAGTCCGGTCGCGCTCTATTGTCCATCAGATGTATAGGGTGCGGTTTTTCTAATTATATATAATGAGATCTAATATCAGATGGATCTTCTAATTAGAACGTCTAAATAGACGTGACTCTCACTCAGGAGGCTCCAATGGGGTTGGTAATTTTCAAGCAAATACTCACTCAATACTGCACCGTCTTCGATAGCATTTCTCGCATTGGCAGCCGCAAATTAGTGCGCGTCTACTGGCAAGCGATTGAGGTCATGCCGGCGCAAGCGATCACGGACACACCTCACCTGCTCACCATCAATTGTACTAGTGGTATGTAGTAATATAATGCATCTGATAATTTAGTTAGACGCGAAACCCCCCGCACCCTACAGATATACACGACATTCCACCGCTTTAGTTGCGCCTGTGTTACGTTCAACACTTTTAGAGCATGGTATACCCTTGGCAGAGGTAGATCGTGGATACACTCCAGCAACGACTTAATTACAGATGCTGACTAACCATCTCGTCTTTTGTGGTTTCGACGCAAGGAGTTTCGTTCGACAGGTGTGTATGTAGCTTGTGAAAGGAAATGACTTTACAGAACAATAATGAGAATTTGCATGACTTCATGTTGAGCCCATGTGCACCTTTGTTTGTGCACCTTGCTTTGAAGTGCGTTACAGAAAGTCCCGAACCCCTAGAGGGGGAGGGCGGCCTAGCAGCCTAACGGCTGACGGCTTAAGCGGTGTAAGCCACATCATCATCAAATGCCCGCACAAAATCAGTGCTGCAGACCAGAACAACTGCTAGCTCATTTGCGTATACGGAACACTGTTGGCGAAGCTCCGTGGATGCAACAGCTGCGTGCATAAGGGGCACTGGAGGGAAGTGCGGAGGAACGTCGTCCGCCCCAGCACGAGGCCAGGCTCTACTCGTCGTCGCTCTCGTCCTCGTCCGCCTCCTGAAGCCACTCTACTACTGGTGCAGCCGCTTTGCGCATGGCCGCTGTAGCATCGGGCGACAGCCCTAGGATCTTGCCAGCGTCATCCTTGTCAGCCCAGGCCACAACCACGTCTTCATCAGCAAGGTCCAGGTCATACATCGCTTTGATGACCAATGGGACTTCCTTCACGCGCTCCGGAGCCACAACTGCATCACGCAATGCACATTTCGCTTGTGCTTGCCATACATTGGAATAGCTTGTACATCCTTTTGTACATTGGAATCAAAACAGCGAGCGTGCAAAACAACTGCTGGACTACAAGCACATGGTGACAACATGTGGCAGGCTGCCAGGCTGCGCAACTGGATGTGGCAGGCTGCCAGGCTGCCATCCTGCCAGGCTGCCATCCTGCCATGCTGCGCAGAAGCAGAACGTAGCATGCTGATGACCGTACCTGAGAAGTAGTGTTCAACAGCAATGAGCTGCGCCAGCTGGCTGGGCTTGTCCTTAGCAAGGGCTGCCAGTACTGCCTTCCTGGCCTTCAGCACGTCAGCCACCTTCTCTGTACTGCTCAAACCTGACAGCAGAGCCTGGTACAAGGCGGACAGCTTGCCTGCACGAGGTACAGCAATAGCCAACATCAGTGCCTTACATACCACGGCACCAACACCACACCACTACACTTACAGATGGAGCTGGCTCAGTAGTCCTAGCAGCCAGGGACCATTGTGCACAGCACAGCTGCATGACTGCTTGACGCATAACTTGTGCACGTGACGGTGGCATGACAACAACAACGGCGGCAGACATGGCGGAGGGCAGCAAGGTTGGCTGGTGAGGCACATGCTGTTGGCCACACTGCAGCGCACCTGCAAGGCCACCAGGGACCGTCAGCTGCTTGACCTCTGTTGCAATGGCAGCAGGGGCCGCTCCACTGTCCACCAGCTGCTTGACAGCCAGGATGGGCGCCTCTGCTTCCGCCTTAGCTGCAGCCTCAGCAGCAGCTTGCAGCTGAAGTCGCTCCAGCTCAGCAGCAGCACGGGCCGCCGCAGCCTCAGCCTGCAGGTTAGAAAGCAACAAGGGAGCATGAGAGCAGTGCACCAGGGTGAGGTGCTGTTCACTAAGCATGCGTTAGACTAACAGACGCAGTGCACAGAGTTTCGCTGCAAAGTCGACCCACATCAGATGACCTGTGCTGCACAGTGGCTTTTGTTCTGCTCACTACTTTTACCCTGTGCAACCCCTAAACACACCAGGTAGTGCCCTGACACCATAGCCGCAGCCTGTAGCTGTAGGAGGTCTAGCATGCAGGCTATAACAATGCCCACCTCTGCACGAGCCGCCTCCTCCTCCCTGCGCCTGGCCTCCTTCTCTGCCTTCTTTCGTGCCGCCTCCTCCTCTGCTTCAATGTTGCCCACAGTTACCATGGATGAGGTGGCAGCACTCAGCTGCTCCTGCAACCACATCAAACAGCAAACAATTGCTGTGGGGTCCTGCCTCACGGGCGCGTGACCCCAGCATGAGGTGGGGCCCCTGCTTTAACAATGCACTTGGCTGACTTGCTGGCTGTGCATGCTGCGAGCATGCTGGCTGACTGACACAGTCATTGCCTGACCTCAGCCCGCCGCTTGGCCGCCTCTGCGGATGTGTCAGTCATCCACACCACACCATCATCATCATCGCTGCTCTCCGCCTGCACAGGGCCAAGGGTATTAAGGGGTTAGCAACACCCTTCATTGCGGCAATTTCACCAGGAGGGCAGCTCACCCCAGCATGAGGATGGGACACAGCAGCAGCATACATGCCGATGCTGGGCTCAGCACTGGGTCAGCAGGCCACACGGAACCAGGGCAGGACACAGGGCTTTTCACACGCCGTCAACTCTGCACAGGCCCGGCGCCGTGTTTGAGCTTGTTGTAAACATTAACCTGATATGACTGCTTCAAAGGTTGAGTGGGGACAAGAAAAAACTGCATGCGGTGAGTTGGGGGCTGCTGGCAAGCCTGCGCTGAGACCCCACCGCTGACTCCTCCTTGGAACCGCCTTCCTCTGCATCCTTGTCTCCATCCTCCTTCTTCTCCCTGCAGAACACCATCACATGGCAGACGTCGCATGAGACAAACCCCTACTCACACATCCCCTGTATGTTGCACAGCAACCCTCACTTCTTTTTCTCCTTCTTCTCCTTTTCCTTTTCTCTGCAAGCACAATGATGCAAGGCATAGTCAGTGTGTAAGCACACACATCAGCAAACTACATGACACAGCTCCTGAGCAATCAACAGGTAAATAGCCAGCATGCAGCGTGCATGTCCGCCTGCTCACTTTTTCTCCTTCTTCTCTCGCTTCTCAGCCTTCTCAGCATCCCGCAACCGTTCCTCCTCAGCCTTCTTCAACCTGTGCACCAGCGTACACCAGCCACGCACCACCTGCTGACTTGACACACAGCCACTCTCGTGTTAGTAACTGCTGTCAGTGTGATTTACCAGCAGTACTAATAGGAGGCTGAGAGGTACATATGTCAAATGGCAGCTGCACAGCTGCTACCCTCACTTCTTCTCCTCCTTGGTCATCTTGTTTTCTGGTGGGTTCTTCAGGATGAAGGTGTTCAATTTGTGGCGGGGGTCGATGTCCGACATGTAGCCGCACGCCTTGCACTTCAGGTGCAGCAGCTCCTTCCTGATCTTAATGTGGGTCTCAGGGTTGCCACAGGAGTAGCACTGCACGAACTTCTTGATGAAACCCTCCAACAAATCAGACAGCTTCTTTGCGTCGTGTGCACCGTTCACGATTGACACACCCGTAGCCTTATCAAAGTTCGTCTGGGCCCCAAGCTCGCAGCCAAAGTACTTCAGCACGTCTGCGGGGGAGATGGCACAGCATGAGCACCCAGCGCATGGGGGACCATCACTTCACGGCATACTGGCTGAGACTGCTACCACCACTCACATTCTGGTGCCCTCTCAAGTGCCTTGGCGACCTCGACATTGTTCACCACATTTGTTTTGATCCCGTTGCCACGTCCCTCAACCTGCACCACCCAGTGCAAGGTGAGGTGCTTGTTGCAGACATAGCAGCATGGGGAGGCTGGCTCAACTTCCGCCATACCTACCTTTGAGATAAGCTTAGGCATCTTGTACCTGTGAGTGTCACAAATGACATGACAATGCGGTCAGCGGAGATCTGACAAAACCGCAACAGCTGCGCGCCAGCACCTGTAGAATGCGTCATCCGCGTTGCTTGCACCGATGTTAATGGTCGCCATCCTTCAGCTCCGCGGCAGCAACTGCGGCCGCAACAGAGGGCAAGGGCTTGTAACATACGCGCACAAGGGGTGCCCCATGGGTTAAGGATGGAATTACGACGTCTGCAGACCAGGCGATTAGGAACAGCGGTGAAGCCTTCAACTAGCTCTCCTCCGTTGTTTTACTCGACTGACAGGGTCCCCAAACGTTGCGGTGGCGATGCAGCTTCGTGTCGGCGAGGCGATAGGGCAGAATCGCATACAAATCCGATTTGCGGAAGGGGTGCGTAGGCTTTGTTGAGGCTGGCAGGCTGAACGTCTGGGACCTAGGTGTTCGTTCAAAGTCTGTTTCGCGACACACACTTTTCACGCCCCCATTTCTGTTGGGCAAAACAGAGCCTGTTCCTTAGTAGGCTGCCTATTTGGCGACAATTTCACTCACACTAGGCTCCTCAGGCCGTCCTGTATCCCTATCATCCTGTGGAGCCCCTACACTTCTCCACAGGAGGGACCGGTGTGTGTCCCTAACCTGGGTCCCTAACCCCAGGAGTCGATAGAGCCCTATCCTACCCTATGCACACTCTATCGCACACACATCCCCTTTGTAAGGGGCAATCGTATTGTTTGTTTGTTTGGCTCATGGCATGATACACATGTCACCATCGCTGCCGCTGATGCCGCCGCTGCCACTTCCGCAACAGGCCTCTGTCGCGCACGCACACCCACTCCTGGCCTGGCCTGCCTGGGTTAGGCATAGCTGGGCGGCCCACCCAGCTGCTGAGCTCGCGTGGGCGGCCCGGCCCGGCTGCAATGCGGCGGATGTTCAGCGCGGCTGACACGTCTCGGTCGTAGAACCTGATGCCGTTGCTTGTTGAGCACATCAGGCCCCGGATGCGGGACCGCGTCGCCATGCTGCGCACCGGGCGCAGCCACCTGCAAGGCAACATAGATGCACAATGCACATTTGTAAGATTGCCAAGTCAAGTCATGTTTAGTCTAAACGGTGCTGGTGATGACTACATGACAGCTATGTAACCAATCTACTATGTAATGAGTACATTCCTACAATGCACATGCACCTGAGGTCTCTTACCTGAAAGACTCTTGCTGGCCTGGCACCACGTCGGTGTGGGCAGAGCTGACCCGGCTGGTGCGAAACTCATGCACCAGCACCACACGCCCTGGGAACTGCTTGCATGCCTCCCTGAGCATCTGCTTGACGGGCACACCCCTGCTGCCCCTGCTGCCGGCACCGCTGAAGCCTGCTGCCCCATAGGCCAGGGCCAGGGGGCGACCTGTGGCAGCCGAGTTGCAGCGTACCATGGCACCCCTCACAGTCTGCAGTCAGGTCAGGTCAGGTCAGGTCAGGTCAGGTCAGGTCAGGTCAGGTCAGGTCAGGTCAGGTCAGGTCAGGTCAGGTCAGGTCAGGTCAGGTCAGGTCAGGTCAGGTCAGGTCAGGTCAGGTCAGGTCAGGTCAGGTCAGGTCAGGTCAGGTCAGGTCAGGTCAGGTCAGGTCAGGTCAGGTCAGGTCAGGTCAGGTCAGGTCAGGTCAGGTCAGGTCAGGTCAGGTCAGGTCAGGTCAGGTCAGGTCAGGTCAGGTCAGGTCAGGTCAGGTCAGGTCAGGTCAGGTCAGGTCAGGTCAGGTCAGGTCAGGTCAGGTCAGGTCAGGTCAGGTCAGGTCAGGTCAGGTCAGGTCAGGTCAGGTCAGGTCAGGTCAGGTCAGGTCAGGTCAGGTCAGGTCAGGTCAGGTCAGGTCAGGTCAGGTCAGGTCAGGTCAGGTCAGGTCAGGTCAGGTCAGGTCAGGTCAGGTCAGGTCAGGTCAGGTCAGGTCAGGTCAGGTCAGGTCAGGTCAGGTCAGGTCAGGTCAGGTCAGGTCAGGTCAGGTCAGGTCAGGTCAGGTCAGGTCAGGTCAGGTCAGGTCAGGTCAGGTCAGGTCAGGTCAGCCAAGGCACACTAGGAGAGACACATTGTGAGCTCAGGTCCTTCCATGGCAAAGACAAGCATTGTGAGCACACACACTAGCACACACACTGGCTGGGTACGGCCTACTCACCTCAACCCAGAACTTGGCCACCGTGCTCTGCTTGTGTTGGTGCAGCCGGAACCTGGCGTTGGCCCAGCGCGGCTTTGACAGCTCGGTCCACATGGCGGGCCAGGTCACCAGCGTCATTGCGACGTACTCCCGGTACCGCTGCAGCGAGGCGGTGTAGTTGGTGACTTGCGACAGCACAGCGTGTTCGTGCTGGATGCCGGCCATCCAGGCCTTGGACGTCTTGGCGTGCTGCGTGATGCCGCTCTGCCGGTAGTACTGCCCCGCACTGAGGCTGCGCTGCCACACTGACTCCACAGCGCCGGAGGGGTATCGCTCTTCGTGCGCCACAGTCGCCATGTTGGTCTTGCCTGGGTCGCAGCCCAGCCAGTCTGCGTTCAGGTGCGCCAGCGGGTTGACAGCGCCCTCCTGCTTGCCCATGCGAGGCAGCTCTGCGGGCGGCCCTGCTGGCTTGGGGCGCGTGAACAGCAAGCTGACCGTCACTCCGTCCGTGTGAACCACCTGCGCGAAGGTCTGCCCGTCGTTTGGCCAGATGGATGGCTGGACGGCTGGCGGGATGCTGGATGGAAGGAAGGCGATCCACCGGTTGGCCACCTGCAACCCAACACAGCCGACTCAGTCGACTCAGCACACTTGGAGCCACCCAAACACCGTCAGTCAATGTTCAAGCATCAATGTTCAGTCAAATGCCTCAAGCAACATGCCACCAGCAATATGCCTCAAGCAACATGCCTCATCAAGGTATGCCGTTTGACCTTCTTTGCGTGCCATGTGTTATTGTGGTTGTTGGCCCAGTGCGCTGCGCCGTTGGCCTGCATGTCTGGCGGCGTGTCGGCCTGACGGTCGACCTAACTGTCCGAGGCATTACGATTACGTCTACGCTGTCTGTTTCGCTGCATTTTCCTAACTCGCTTCGCTAACTGTGGCGCTAAATGCCTTCGATGTACTGGTTTTCCAGTTTTTTCCTGTTTTCCTGTTTTTCCTCTTTTTTACATGTTTTTTTACATGTTTTTTTACATGTTTTTTACATGTTTTGGGACGTGTTGGCAGGCAGATATGTGCCCGAAGGCTGATGCAGGTTACTGGGCAGATGCAAAACACTAGGCTCCTCAGACGGGTGTAAGAGTATCCGCTGGAAATGCATGGGGTCCCTGTTCATTATGCTGGCATTTCATGCACTGCACCTATTCTTTGACGCGTCGCCTCGCCGTCGCATCTTAGCTTGTGCTGCCTCCTGCTCATTTAGTTCATATCTTGCTATTAACCACATGTGAGACACCATGTTGGAACGGCCTAGAACGGCCGTGCAAACTACAGTATTAGTGTTGATCTGTCGAGTTTTACTGGGCTCAGCTGGGCCACCATACTGATTTACATGGGCTTAGCTGAGCTGCTGCCTC
>JASKMD010000026.1:10838940-10938940 GCA_030144725.1 Haematococcus lacustris | reverse complement strand
CTGTATATGCTGTCGGTATGGTCAGGGTCAGATGGAATCTGCTCGTCGAATGATTGTAACATGGTCAGGTATGGCTGCGGTGAGCAGGTGTAGGTGAGCGAGGTGCAGGCGTGCCTGGACCTGGACCTGGACTTGGACCTGGACCTGATGGTCTTCTTCTTTGTTATTGCTGCCACTGGCACGTGGGGCAGGTGGTGCTCTGATGCATTGCTGGGAAGCCTGCCACATGATGATGGGCCGGCCCGTCAAGCGCAACAAGCTAGCTGGGCACCCTCCCCAGCCCTGTGAAGGCTAGCTGGTCAAATGCAACCAGGCTTGAGGGATACAAGCCCTAGTAAGGGCAGACAGCTCAAGACTGGGTGAAATGGGAGTGCTAACACACATCATATTAGGAAGATCAAGTGGCTCCCAGCCAGCTCCGCCTGATAAGGGCAGGGGAACCCAGGTCTGGGCTACAAGCAGCTGCAAACCCAGGATTAATCGAGCACCCATGGACCAGGCCCAGCAGCCTGTGGCACAATAGAGTGTGCAATGTTTATGCTGTGCCAGCTTGCCACATGGGTATCATGCCACACTGGCTAGCTGCTGCCTAAGGGGTCAGGCAGCAGTGCGTGGGGTAGGCACTACCAGCTTTAGGGACATTATCATTAACACAGTACATCCTGGGATTGTCAAGTTGGCTGCCCCAGTCATTTGGCTGTTTAGCAACAGCCCAGCATCCATAGCTGTCCAACAGCAGTCCCTAGCAAATCAAAGTATGTCTGCCTTTACCCCTGGAACGGGATGGACCAGGTGTCTCGGTGCCGCTACTTAGGTCCGGTGGCTGCCCTTCCCCATCTGACTCGGGCCATTGACTGCCCCCTCTTACACTGCAAGCCAGCGGCTACACGGCGCTGCTCGGGTGCGTCGTTCATCAGGTACATCTCGCGCGTCACAGCTTTTGATTTGCCCACCTCACTCGGCCTCGTTTGACGCGGCTTGCACTATTCCCGTGTTTGATTGTCATTGGGCATGTTCGCACGCGAGCATGCCGGAGGAGCAGGAGCTGCTTGCACAAGCTGTACACACCCTGGAGCTTGATCTATCCACGAGGTAGGCTTGCACGCTGCCCAGCCTGCCCTTTCCACCCTAAGCAGTTTGCTAACCTTGGACATGGTGCAGGCAACTGGTAGCTCCCCCTTCTAGCATTTCTAGCATAGCTGGGCTGACCAGCCCCCTTGTCCCTCACTAGGGCCTCCAATTGAGCCGGACCAGTAGTGGCCACTAGCAGCCACTAGCGGGAATGTACCAGTGGGCAATAGTGGCCCGACTCAAATGGTGTTATTGGGCTGTGTGGAGTAAACCCAGTGCACATGGCACATGAGCCGCCTACCACCTACACTATTGCCTGACCACGAGGGCTATGTGTAGAGTTGGCATGACAAAACATGCACTGATTGTGAGCTGATGACAGCTACTGTGCCTCAGCAGGCTGCTGCTGCTGCTGCTGCTGGGCCTTGCGGGGCTTGTCTCGCAGCCGCTTGTAGCCCAGGCCAGGGTATTCCTTGCCCTTGGCTGGCAGAGCTCCCTGCTCTGGCCAGTAGCACAGCTCCAGTGGCCGCCACCTGCTCTCCCCAATGCGCTGCATGTTCAGCGCTGCATTGCACTCCCTGTCCAGCCACCTGCCTGGCTGTGGTGCTGGCTTGGCTTTGGCTGCCTTGCCCTTGCCCTTGCCTTTGCCCTTGACGGGCTCAGCTGCCGGCCCAGCCTTGGTGCACTTGCTGCGCTCGGCTGACGGGGGAGTGCTGGGCCCTGGCTCTGAGGCTGCTGCCGGTGTGGCTTCCTGGCTGCTGCGTGGGGCCTGTGGGGGCTTGCGGGGGGGCACTACTGGGCACCACATCAGGCCCCGCACTGGCTGGTCATGCTGCTGGCTTTAGGCTGGGCGCAGCAGGCGCTGTTCCACATGCCCTGCTGGGGGCTTCCAGCCTGCAGGCCTGGTGGCACTGAGTTTGTTTAGCTGCTCCTCACATGGCTGCTTGCCATTCACTGCTGAGCTGACCCGGGTGGTGCGGTGCTCATCCACAAGCACCACCCTGCCCCGCCGCTGGTCTGTGCCCCTGGGCCTGCACACCACCTTGCAGCAGGCACGCAGCACCGCATCAGCACCCCACCCTCCCCTAGTGCCAATGCTAGCAGCGCCAAAGAAGACCACCAGCTGCTTGGCATGCCCATGGCGCTCCATGGACACCTCCGCCATGTCCTCCTCCAACTGCAGCCATGCACACAAGGCACACACATGGTGGCTGACATGGTAACACCAGGTTAGGCATGGCACAATCATGTACCTCTTTCGTTCCCTTACTCGTTCGTTCCCTTACCCTCCCTCCCTCCCACCTACCCACCCACCCACCCTCACCTTGTTGAAGAACTGCTCCAGCGCCCGGTCCTGGGCTCCGTACAGCCTCAGCCGCTGCCGTGCCCACTTGGGGTCCAGGTACACCTCCCACACCGCATCCCAGGTGGCCAGGGTGACGGCGATGTGCTTCAGGTTGGCCTCCAGGGAGGTGCCGGCTGAGCTTGCTGCTGCCAGGTGCTGGAGGTGGGGCTTGATCGGTGCTAGCCACCGCTCTGTGTCACGGCGGGCATTGTTCAGGCCGCTGGCATGCTTCACCTGGCCCTTTGTCAGCTTCCACCGGCGCAGCTGGTCTGCCATCAGCTGGCCTGACTGCGGATCCCACACCCCAGAGGCTGCGCTG
Organism: Haematococcus lacustris; assembly: GCA_030144725.1. NCBI lineage: Eukaryota > Viridiplantae > Chlorophyta > Chlorophyceae > Chlamydomonadales > Haematococcaceae > Haematococcus > Haematococcus lacustris. Next base: position 10,936,205 of record JASKMD010000026.1, on the reverse strand, counting down.
ACTGCCTGGGTGACGCCGGCGTCGATGCCCACCCCAATCTGGGTGTCTGGGTCAAACACGTACTCACGAGTCTCAGCTATGCCCTTGCCTATGTGTGGGAGTCCCTCCGGTGGCCTGGGAGTCGCTCCGGTGTGACATGGTGCATGACGTGTGACATGGTGCATGACGTGTGACATGGTGCATGACGTGTGACATGGTGCATGACGTGTGACATGGTGCATGACGTGTGACATGGTGCATGATGTGTGACATGGTGCATGACGTGTGACATGGTGCATGACGTGTGACATGGTGCATGACGTGTGACATGGTGCATGACGTGTGACATGGTGCATGACGTGTGACATGGTGCATGACGTGTGACATGGTGCATGACGTGTGACATGGTGCATGACGTGTGACATGGTGCATGACGTGTGACATGGTGCATGACGTGTGACATGGTGCATGACGTGTGACATGGTGCATGACGTGTGACATGGTGCATGACGTGTGACATGGTGCATGACGTGTGACATGGTGCATGACGTGTGACATGGTGCATGACGTGTGACATGGTGCATGACGTGTGACATGGTGCATGACGTGTGATGGTGCAGGCAGCTGGTGGCTCCCCCTTCCAGCATTTGGGCATGTGCTGGGCTGACCAGCCTGAACCTATCCTGTAACTGCCTGGAGACGCTCCCACCTGAGATTGGGCAGCTAAGGGTAAGGCGTCCCACACCCTCCAAACAGCGTCCACGAACAACAGGCTCCATGTCCAGCCTGCACAGCACTGTGCACCAGCCTTGGTCGGCAGCGCTTTTGTTTCACCTTAAGTGACTATGACCTGTAGAGTGACCATTTGTGCACACTTGCTTGTAGCCATGCATGTAATGGCCCATGCATACACCAGGCTGTTCACATCCTGGGCGACATGCACCAGCCTAACAATTCCTCCAGACAACGCCGGGTCACTGTTCCTGCACCACCCAGCCCTTTCCCACAATCTGCAGGGAAACAAGTGGGGCAAGCATCCTGGATAAGTAGCAGGAGGGCAGGAGAAGTAGCCCTCATTTCGTGCCATGACGATGCCCATGTCATCGTGCCCATGCTCAGGGCCTTGCATACCTGGACACCTCCTTCAACAAACTGCACGCTCTGCCCCAGCAGCTTTCTCACCTTAGCCGCCTCACCTGCCTGGACGCAGCGTACAACCAGCTAGCAGCTTTGTGCGACGGGGTGAGCTTGGTAGTGTTCTATCCATACAAAACCTCCAACACTATTGAGGCCACAGCACCACAGCCTTGGCAATGTCCACCCTGAAGTGAGATGAATGCATGCTTTGAGCAGCATTCTCGCACCGTGACTGATGACCGTGACAGCAGTTCTGCTGTCGTTGGTCAGGCAGGGTGCCGCTATGCAGCCTGGGTGTGACCCCAGCTAGTGAGGGGACCAGGGGCGGGAGCAGGGCCGGGCGCCAAGGCCGGGCTGCACTTCCAAGTGCTTGGGTCAACCCTGGCCTGGGATCACTGGCTCAGGACCTAGCTCCTGGCTTGGAGATGCTCCTACCCACCACCCTGAATCCCCTGACCCCCTGGCCCTGCTGCCCTGCCCCCACACCCTGCCCCCCACACCCTGCCTCTGCCCCTGCACTGCCCTGCACTGCCCTGCCCCCACACCCTGCCCTGCCCTGCCCTGCCCTGCCCTGCACAGCCCTGCACAGCCCTGCACAGCCCTGCACTGCCCTGCACTGCCCTGCACTGCGCTGCTTCAGGTCTGCAGCCTTCCCCTGCTGCAGCTGCTCAGCCTGCACGACAACCAGATCACCCACCTCCCTGAGGCTGTGGCCACCCTGCCCTCCCTCACCACCTTGGACCTGCAGTTCAACCCTCTACGCCAGCTGCCAGACAGCCTGCTGGCCGTCAGGTGTGTCAGTTGGCTCACAACCTGCCACAGTGTGACCTCTGCCTGTCGTTAGACCACTAGCTCAAAAAATACCTTCACCCCAATGGTATGACCTCCATGAGTGTGATGGCATGGAGCATGGCTGTGTGGTTGCCCTGCCTTGCCACGTGCTGACCCCAAGGCCAGCAGCCGCCCCACCTGCCTTGGAGGCACCCCTGGCTGCTCCTCCCTGGCCTCGCAGGGACACAACCTTGCAGGATCACCACCGGGCCTAGCAAAGCATGTAGTGCTCCCAACTGTGCAGTACCCCCATGAGTAGGGAGCGATCGGCCAACCAAGATTTCTACTCCTAGATTTATAGGTTCTAGCCTAGAATTCTAGGTTTTTCTTCTAGCCTATACTTCTTTTCTTCTAGCCTAGAATTCTAGGTTCTTTAGGAATCCGAGCCACCTAAAATTCTATGGGCGTACCCTACCCATGAGCCCCTTCCCTCCCACCCCTCTGTCACCCCTTGGTGCTTTGACTCTCATGCGCCCCATGTGGTGTGTGCCTCTGATGCTCCCCTCACACTTATTCCTACTCAACCCTAGTTCCTGGTGCCAATGTACGCACTAGCCTCCTGCCCTCCAACCCTGGTTCGAATCCTCAGGGACCTGGTGGAGCTGAAGGTGGAGGGCTGCCCCCTGGCCCCCCGCACCTTGGCCCTGCTGCAGTCTGGCCTCCCGCCCCGCCGCCCGCCAACCTCCCAACCCCAGCAGCCGCCTCCTGCTGGCAGCAGCCCCCTGCAGCCAGGTCTACCACCACCACCCAGTCAGCCAGCCAGCCCAGCCACCCAAGCACCCACCACGGCAATGCAAGCCAAGGCAGCGGCACCCACCCTCCTGCAGCCGCGGCACCCTCCCTCACCTCTGCAGGTGGATGTGCTGCAGCTGCAGCCACGGCCACCCGGCCGCATGTCACAGCTGGCAGAGGGAGGAAGGGGAGGGCAGGGGGGAGGGGGGGCGCCTATGGGGGAGCAGGAAGGCATGCCGGCTGGCCTTGCTGACGCAGTGTACCTCGCCCAAGAAGAGGCGGACGCACTGCCTGAGCTGTGCATACAGGGGGTGTGCACGCCTCGCTCCCCAGGCCCTCAACCACCTAACCACCTCAACCACCTTGGTCAGCCAACAGACATGGCTGCCCTGGTTGATGAGGCTGCGGCAGGGGAAGCTGCTGCTGCCGTTGCCAAGGCTGGCACCCCAAGTCACCCTAGTCACCCACCCCTCGCCTCCTGCCCAGCCAGCCAGTCCAGCCAAACAGGCACCCAGACTAGGTGTAGCCCAGCCAACCTGGCCCATGACCCCAGCAGCAGCCCACCCAGCATTGCCCAGTCCATGGACCAGGTGGTGGAGGAGCTGCAGGCCCTCCCCCCTGCCTGCGCTGCCGTCATGTACCGCTCCTTGTGCATGGCCCAGGAGGGGGTGGCTGAGGTACAGCAGGGGCGGCCGCTGTCACGAGGGGGCACTGCGGGCATTGGGCGGAGCAGCAGCAGCAATTTCCACCCTGGGCTGCTGGCCACTGCGGGCCCCACTCGGCAGGTGCACTCTGCTGCCCCAGGTGCCAGATTAGGCTCTGCACCAGGCATCAGGCTCGGGGCTAGATTAGGCACCGCATCTGGTCCAGGCTCCACCCGGCCTGGGACAGGGGTGGCTGGCAGCACAGGAACCAGGGCGGGAGGGGGGCCAGGCGGGTGCTGGGCAGCTGAGGGGAACATGCGCCCAGGGACAGCTGTTCCTGGGAGTGTGACTTGGCCACACACTGTGGGCAGCAGGGCCACGCTAGGCAGCCCGCTGCTGCTGGGCAAAGGGCAGTCAGCCAGATCTCAGCCTATGGACAACTCCTCAGGTGCCGGGTCCAGCCAGGGCCTGGCTAATGGGCATGCCAGCCACAGCTGTGTGGCAGGCTCTGGTGGGATGGTACAGGGCGGGGAGGGCGGGTTCATGGCGGGAGGGTCGGCCTGGTCACGCCTGACAGCTGCGCGGAGTCGGCCCGCCAGCAGCCAGGACGGTGGCAGGGACGGGCAGCGGCATGAGCTCGACTGCAACGGCGATCCCGGCAATTGCGGTAGTTCGCAACAAGAAGAGCCGGCGGCCGCGATGCAAAACGTGTTGACCGGTGGTTGGCAGGGTTTGCCGCCCGTCACGTTCCCTTTTACGGCAGGCGTGCGGGCGATGATGCGCAAGATGTCAGGCGGCGCTGCAACGCGTATAGGGGTGGCTTCAGTAGATGTCGACGCGGGTGAGACGGCGGCTTGGGGCCCAGGCGTTCAAGACAGCTGCAACGCCGGGTCGGACGCAGCCGAGGAGGATTTGAGCTTGGTGCGGCAACTGCTTGCCGCTAGAAACCCAGAGTTGCTGGCCACGCTCGATAGTTACACTTAGTATCGCATCACTCACACGCTAGGCCCTCTGGCCTCACAATCATGGCTAGCGACAGGAGTGGGTGGGCCACAGCATGAGGCTGGTGCATATTTGCGTGCAACACTAGGTGTAGGTGCAACACTGGCGACCCTATCGTGATGAAGCTGCAGCTGAGTATGCTCAGCAGCCCAACTCTAGCTATTGCCACTCAGACAACAGCAAGCCGACCCCAACATGAAAGTATGTAACCCCTCACAGACGGGGTGTGTGTGAGCAAGAGGTACAGGTTCTACAGTGCAGGAGCTCTAGCTACTGGTAGTCATGGAGGTTTTATTTTGAGTAGCATGGGGGCTGTAGGGTCTCCGTGGTCATGCACCGCAGGATGAGCATACACTGTTCTTCCTCACTTCTACGTTGCTAAACCAGCAGTAACGCTCGCCGCCGACACCGACAATCAGTCCAACACGTCCGAATGCTTCGGTGCACTTTTGCGAGCTCATTGCTGAAGGGTACCGCGTTCTTAGGCGTATGCACCAGTAGAATGGGGTGGGCATCTACTCTCCAAGGGGCGTCAGGCATGTGCACAGCTGGGCAACGACCAGAGGATTCGTTGGAAGCAGTGAGTGGCTGTCCATTGGAGTCCGCCCACAGCCTATCATGGCCCCGTCACAAGTGCCCGTGCATGTTTGCCTATGACGAAGATATCCAGCAGGCTGCTGTACCGCAGCAAGCAGCGTGGCTTCCTAGAGCTCGACCTCCTAGTTGGGCTGTGGGCGGAGAAAGAGATTCCTGCAATGAACCTGCCTATGCTTCAGGATCTTGCAGTCATGCTGGACCAGGTGGGAGCTGCAGGTGGCTTTCATTGCTGCTAGTCTCCACACCTGACACACAGGTTGGAAATGCAGGAGAACCCTGATCTGTTCAAATGGCTGACTGGGCAACTGCCACCCTCAGAGCTGATGGCCAGCAACATGGCATTCAAGGTAAGGCGCAACATGTAATGGAGCCGGCACATGCTCTTGCTGCTGCTGATGCCACATGCTGCCAGCTGCTCTTGCCAGCTGGTGATGCTGATGAGCCAGCAGCCGCCATGCATTTTCAGGGTGAAGAGGCTGGTGCCTGTCCTCAGGAGACTTGCTGCTGCAGTTAATGCTGCTAGGGATGGTTGCCCTGTTTATGCTTCAGTCACACTGCAGGGAGCAGGTGGTCACAGCCACACATGTATTTCATTCATGCACCATGTGGTCACTCCTGCTTGGTTGTCCAGGAGCTAATCATCCTGGCTCACAGCCTGATGGCTACTCATGGTCCATGCTCAACACTCCCCCATGCCCTATCACGCTTGCATTGCCTGCACTTGCTTGCATGGCCGCTACTGCTGTCATGTGATGTGCACGTGCCTGCAGCACAGACGGCAAGTTTACCAACATGCATGCCTTGTAAACACATTTACAGGGGCAAGTATTAGAAGCCAAAACATATATTGCATGCAGGTAGCACCCTGACTAGCCGTGGTACTGTGGCGTAGTGCTGACTGAGCTTACACTCCCTTGCAGGCATTGAGAAAGCACGTGGCCCAACAGCTTGGAAGCAATAGCCAGCAAAAGTCCCACGCCAGCCAGGGTGTGGAGTGGGTGCGTGGCTGGGACGACGCATGGCGGTGGGTGAGGAGCAGCACAAGTTGCACACATGTCAAGTTCAGTGGTTGCGCTGCTAGGCTGCGGCATTGGACTGTGTTTTGCGCATAGGTTGAGCCTGCTCCTGGTGAAGGAGGATGAGTGCAGTCACCATGCCCATATGTGCACCTCATGGCATCCTCGGTAGTAGTAGTACCTCATTTGCCGACTTGCACATGTTGCATGTGCACACAGCACGAGCACCAGCCAGCTAGGCTAGTGGCATGCAGGCATCAAAGGGTTCCAAACTCAGTGTTGTGCTGCGCGACAACACTTCACATGCTATGAAACAGACGAGATGGTTGGGCATGGTGAAGATTGCTCGCCTGGGAGCTGCCACATTCTATACTGTTTGATACTGGCTGGTGCTTGATACTAAGCTTGATACTGGCTGGTGCTTGTAGGAAGAAGGCAGTGGTGGGACAGCCAGAGGGAGCCAGCTAAGCAGAGCTATGGACCAAAGATGCCAGGATGTGTGTGCGTGCCCCTACCCTGGCAGATTGCAGTTGAGCAGTCACGGGCTCGCCTTCAATCTCCGAGGGGTGTGCAGCCAGGAGCCCAGGGGTTGGTTGTGCCAGCGGGTGTGACACCACCTACCGATGCGCCCCTGGGATAAGCTGCATCACCTGACCTAGGCTACAGATCACTTTAGCTGCAAACACCACCCAGGGGCACCCAGGGCAGCAGCTCCGGCTTATGGCTATGCGCTTCGCAAGTGTACCACATTACTGCTGCTGAAGCGCGTGCTGTGGTGGAGCGTGCTGTGCTGGGTCACGCCGTGCTGAGGCCGCTGCCTAGCTATGTGGAGTCCAAGGCAACGAGTACTCAGCATTGGGCTACACGAAGCTGCGAGACCGAGCACCCAAGGCTCAAGTGCAGCAGCCTGTAGCACAGTAGCACGCAATGCTAAAGCTGTTGCTTACATCCGAGCATGTGTTATGCCAACATTGAGCGCCTAGCTCTCGTAAGGGCGGAGGGTTAGTGGATCAGGTATTGGTACCGGCTGTAAGTCACTGGGTCAGTGAGCAGGGAAGCCTGTCAGAGGTTGGTCTCAATAGGTCAGTTGTGGGGTGGGTGGTGTCGAGCGTAGGAAGGGTCGGGTGGGCTGTGCCGGGGTGGCCATGGCAGCCGGGGTGTGCGGGCGGTGATGACGGGCTGGACGTGGCGCTTGGGCGCCAAGATGGGTACCCACTGGCACACCTTATGTAAGTGTGCCTCATAGTCTATTGTATTATGCCGCATTGTTGTCAATTGTTGGATGGGTCTGGGACTCAGGCCGCCCCAACATGGGGTTGGTAGTATGCATGCAACTACTCACTCAATACTGCACCGTTTTTGATACCGTTCATCACATTGGCAGCTGCGATTTAGTCCGCGTAATCTGACCTTCAGCGCAAGCCATTGGAGTCTTTGCTCGCGTACTGCCACATGTGCCCGCGAACAAATCACATCGGCGAGACGGGTCTCCTTGGCACGGTGAGCCACATCGCTGTGGCCCCATCTACCTAGCGTAGTGAGCTGGTTGTGCACAAATGGAATGTCCGGCAAATACCCAACGCGATGCCTGCCGAGCGTGCAGGGCGCCTAGACGGGGTGATTGAAAGATATATTCGTGTTCGCTTCTCGCCGAAGACATCATTTGGGTCGGCGCACACTTAGGTATCACCGGGTTACACCCCCCCTCCTCCACTGTGTCCTCCACTGTGTTGCACCGGCTGCACCTAAAGAAAAAGCGACACGAAATGTTTGTTCATGACCCATTGGCGCATCTATTGAAACAACCCGCACGTTAAACAGCCCAGGCCTCGTTCAGTTTGACAGCTTCAAAGTTACATCATGCTCATTAGGCAGTTTCATGGCCACGGCATGCAACGACTCACCATGCCCGCCCCCCCTTCACCCATCGTTGCAGGTGCCCACCTTATTAGGCCTGCCACCCCCTCACAACTCTCCCCCTCGCCCCCCCCAAACCACCGTTGCCTTCAACCCTCGCTTCACGTCCCAGACAACCCTCTCCTAGCCCTCCTAGCCCACCCCCCATAAGTCCACCCCCTCCCAATCCACCCCTCCCAGCCCACCCCCTCCCAGCCCACCTCTCCCAGCCTACTCTTCCCAGCTCTTACGCTACTCTTACACCCTCTCCTAGCCCACCCCCTCCCAGTCCACCCCTCCCAGCCCACCCCTTCCCAGCCCACCCCCTCCTAGCCCACCCCTTCCCAGCCTCCCCCTGCCAGCCAGGCACATGTATCAGTTGGCTCTAGCTGCAATCGCCACCCAGGGGCAGGCTGCTCCAGCTTAAGGTAGCAAGCTAGGTGCAGCTGCGCCGGCTCCTGGCTGCACGCTTTCCACACGTACCCCACCTTCTGGGTTGGAGCTGCCCAAGAGAGCTGCCAAGCGCAAGCGATGACATAGTTGACATAGGTGACAGCACCCCAGCGCCGAACCAGGTTGTGGAGTGCGCGACACAGGCTGTAGCGGCCACCTTCAGGCGTTCCCAACATGGGGTTGGCAATCTTCATGCAACTGCAGCCCACCTACTCAATCTTTTGATGTAACGTTTGTTGCGTCTGCTGTGATGTGATATTGCGCGTTTAATGTAAGACTGGAATTGCCATCGGAGTATTTCGATGCGGGCAGCCACATGTGACCACGAATGTGTCCCAATCGCAGACCGTGGTTAGCTACACCGGTAAGCTACGTCCTTGGCTATCCGTTAGCGATGCACGACATGTCGGTGGCGCACACCACTGAAGTCCGGCAAACATGGCTGCGCGAGGTTCCTGATGGTGCAGGCCGCTTGGCGAGGATGTGAAGAAACTCGAAACTGTGTGTGGCAGCGCTGTATCGCTGTAATGGTGGGCGGCACAGTAGGGACTAGTCACCCCCTCCAGCTATGATCCGCTTTATGTTTTGCACCATTGAACAAACAGCCTGACCTCACACAGATTTTTTTTAGCATACTCACTAACGCGTCCGTGGTACTATGCAACTCAATCATTGGGTTTGTATGTGACAAGTTATACCGCTTACAAGGTACACATGCTGATGGCTACAGCTATGGGAGCAGCTCAGCCCAGCACCCTCACCAACTGACATCTTCATTCCAACTCAAGAGAGCCCAGTGGGGAGGCCAGCAGCCCGGACTGCACCCTACAATGCTCACCACTGCTTGAGCACCGTCAGGTTGCATCTAGAGACAGGTGTCAGCCGCCGTGCCCTCTCCAAGTGCCGACAGTTCTTCGTCTCTGAGCAGTGCGTCCTCCCCAACCCTCACCGGCCAGGCAAGACATCCACAGTTGGGCGTGAATTCTACATCGTGTCCACCTACATGCGGCGCAAGACCCTTGGTAAGATGCAAAGGGGAAGGCAGGGTGGCGTGGGTGGGAAGGGGCTGGGAGAGAGTGGAAGGGGGTGGAAGGGAGTGGTAGGGGGTGGGAGGGGGGGCTGAGGGGAGGGTTGAGGGGGGGCTGAGGCTGGGAATAACCGCATGTCTTTGCTCTGCTGCCTGCTTTCAGACCAACTATTGCGCGCAAAGGCAATACACCTGCAATTTGATGGGTGCACATGCGATCGCCATGGCAAGGTGCTCGTATTGCGAGTGACAGCAGCAGTCACCCCGCAGCACCTGCCAGAAGGCTGGGAGCAGAGACCCGGTGCTGGGGCTGGGGCAAGGGCTGGGGCTGGGGCTGGGGCTGGGGCTGGGGCTGGGGCTGGGGCTGGGGCTGGGGCTGGGGCTGGGGCTGGGGCTGGGGCTGGGGCTGGGGCTGGGGCTGGGGCTGGGGCTGGGGCTGGGGCTGGGGCTGGGGCTGGGGCTGGGGCTGGGGCTGGGGCTGGGGCTGGGGCTGGGGCTGGGGCTGGGGCTGGGGCTGGGGCTGGGGCTGGGGCTGGGGCTGGGGCAAGCTGGAGGGTACCCAAGCTACTGAGCCACGTGTGCACCCACATCCGTGGGAAGCTTGCTGCAGCTGCGCCCCCTCAGCAGCAGCTGACACCTGCAGGCACCACCCCTGAGCTGGCTGAGTCTGCTGGTGCACCCCCTCAGCAGCAGCAACAGCTGGCAGCGGCAAGCACGTCCCGTAAGCGTGGGGCACCTGCAGCTAACAAGTCGAGGGCAGCAAAGCAAGGTGAGACAACACCACGTACTGCACCTAGCACCTTGTTTAAGCGTAGTAGAGCAGCCGGTAATGCACTAGCGCCAGCAGCAGCTCCAAAAGCTCATAGTGGTATCCAGTCGTCACGACTGCCGTCGTCGCGTCCACATGCCAAAAGCAAAACATGTTCCGACTGCTGCTGCGTGTTGCAGGTGCCACTCACAACAGCGTGGCGAAGCGTGCTAGTGCGGCGCGCCTCGCATGTGTCGAAATCGCATGAATTCAAATGCTTATCTTTGGACAGGCACTGAGCACCGCTGAGAGCGAGATAGTTTTTGCTGCGTCTGCCATTTCGTAGATATGACTCTCCTCTGTTCAAAGCACTGTTTACATATATTTTTGACTGCGTGGCTGCGGAGATACGGGCTTCGTATCACAGGGGGGTGGTTTTCAGGTAGTTGGGAACGCCTGAGCCACCTCTCCTAACCGAACCTGCCAACCGCCTTCGTGCCACATTCCCGCAACCGTTCTCCGATCCGACTGCTGCTGCCGATGCGCATGCTCATGTAGAGCAGCCTAAGCGACGCGGGCGGTCGCAGCGATGACTGCATGCTCCGCAACGGCTTAAATTTAAATCACTAACTTTGATGCTTCACTGTGCACGGCCTACTGACTGGATAATTACCCAAAGTGGGTGAGAGGTAGCTGGCTGGGTTGCCTACATTGTGAATCATCTAGCATAATATTAGGCGCAGTGAGTGCAGAGTTACAGCCATCCTACTACCAGGGGTAGGTTTTCTGTTAGTTGGGGTCCCCCGACTGGGACCACTGTGTATTTTCACACATCCGTGTATTTTTCACGGGAAACCCAAATTGCTAGAAAATGCCCCCGCCCGTCGCACTGCGCATCGCGTGATGGCTAAGAAGAAGCGGAAGGGTAGCGACAGCACAAGAAGGACCCGGGAAAGCAACATAAAGGTTCGTGTCCCCAGCCGTGACGTGAGCCCTAGACGTGAGTTACGCGCTGTGAGATAACCCGTCGCTCCTGTTGGTTCCATTGCAGCGTCTCGTTCCGCCCAAGGCAAGCAACGACAGGATCGTCGAGATGGCTGGACCACGCGTCGACGTCAGGTGTGGGTCCGTCCCCGCCTTATGTGTATCCGCCTTGTCTTGGCCTGTCAAAATGGCAACCTCGCTTGGCTGCAGGTCATCAAGGTCCCCGAGGGCGCAGTGCTGCGCGGCTGTAAGAAGACCAGGCGCAAGCTGAGGGAGCACCTCCGGCTACGGGCTGAGATCCACTCTCAGCTCCGCTTCATCGCTTCCTTGTTTGTCCTGCGTATCTTTCTCACCTGCCTGGTGGGCTACCCTACCCCAGGCTCCCCCAGCGCCCCTCAGCCTCCAGCTGTGCAGCCTCCCCAACCCCCTGATGCTCCCCCCCTACCCCCACTCCCCCAACGGGCCCCTGCCCAGCCTGCCCAGCCTGCCCAGCCTGCCAGCATGGAGTGTGACAATGACTCTGACTCCGAGCCAGACTGTGGCTCAGAGCCAGAGCCACAGTCTGACTCGGAGTCAGAGTCAGAGTCAGAACCTGAGCCAGTCGCGCAACCCCCCCAAAGGCGCTGCAGCGCCCGCCTGGCAGCCCTTGCACCCGCAGCACCCGCTGGCCCTCCCTTGCCCCTTGATTGCGAGGACCCCCTGATGCTCAGGCAGCTGAAAGACTTCTGCAAGTTCTTCGCCAACCCAAACTTCAAGACATGCTACAACCAGCTGCAGCGGCGCCTTGGGCGCAACCGCCACCCCATGCTCATGCCAGCCTTTGAGGACCCCAGCAACCAGGCGCTGCTGGCCAAGCTGCAGGAGCTGGGCAGCATCAACCTGGCGGGTTTCCACAACACCATCGACGCACACTCCATGCAGCTGGCGGTGGCCATGCAGCAACATTACTCCAATCCAGGCAAGTCATGGTGGTGACTAGACCCTGGACTTGGACCTGGACCTGACCTGACCTGACCTGACCTGACCTGACCTGACCTGACCTGACCTGACCTGACCTGACCTGACCTGACCTGACCTGACCTGACCTGACCTGACCTGACCTGACCTGACCTGACCTGACCTGACCTGACCTGACCTGACCTGACCTGACCTGACCTGACCTGACCTGACCTGACCTGACCTGACCTGACCTGACCTGACCTGACCTGACCTGACCTGACCTGACCTGACCTGACCTGACCTGACCTGACCTGACCTGACCTGACCTGACCTGACCTGACCTGACCTGACCTGACCTGACCTGACCTGACCTGACCTGACCTGACCTGACCTGACCTGACCTGACCTGACCTGACCTGACCTGACCTGACCTGACCTGACCTGACCTGACCTGACCTGACCTGACCTGACCTGACCTGACCTGACCTGACCTGACCTGACCTGACCTGACCTGACCTGACCTGACCTGACCCTGACCTGACCTGACCTGACCTGACCTGACCTGACCTGACCCGACCTGACCTGACCTGACCTGACCTGACCCTGACCTGACCTGCAGAGCGCATTGTCAAGCTGTACGCCAAGGCAGCCAGGGCCAAGCTAGGCTGGAGCGGGGAGGAGGCCCAGCTGTTCATCAGGATGGCGTGTGGGTATGGCATCAACGCCCACAGCTCGGAGCTGAAGGCCGCCACCCTGGACAAAGGCCATGTGGCGGACCTGATAGAGGAGGCCAACACGCACCGCCGCCTACTGGGCATGAAGAAGGAAGGCTCCCTGCAGGACACCCTGCCCCTGCCCTGCCTCATGCGCCATGCAGTGCATGTGTGCCGGTGGCTAGAGCGGTGGCAGCAGCCCCACACCCCCCCTGTGCCAGGGCAACCAAAGCGCGGCAAGAGGCGAGGGGTTGGTCCCCGGACCCTCACCTGTCCACCCCCCTTCACCCTCACCCCCATGGCCAGGGTGGGGGTGCACTTCATCAAGGTGGACAGCAGGGTGCTGCATGGGGTGTGCAGGCAGCTGGGCCTGACCAAGGAAACCCGGGCAGCATTCACCTCAGAGCCAGCACTGAGCCATCACTGGGCCAGGTGGTTCAACACCAACAAGCTTCGCAACAAGGAGTTTCATTTCGAGAGGTTGGTGGACACAGATGGTGTCAGCGTGTGCGTGCACTACACGCGCCCCCTTCCCCCTCCTCCAACCCCACCTCCAGCTGCCAGCAGCAGCAGCACCAGCAGCCGCCCAAGTGCAGCAGCAGCAGCGGCCCATGCAGTGGGACTCCCACACATAGGCATAGCTGAGATGCGTGAGTTTGTGTTTGACACAGACACACAGATTGGGGTGGGCATCGACCCCGGCGTCACCCAGGCAGTCAGCGCAGCCTCTGGGGTGTGGGATCCAGCAACAGGCCAGCTCAAGGCAGACCAGCTGCGCCGGTGGAAGCTGACCAAGGGCGAGGTGAAGCATGCCAGCGGCCTGAACAATGCCCACCGTGACACAGAGCGGTGGCTAGCACCGATCAAGCCCCATCTCCAGCACCTGGCAGCAGCAAGCTCAGCTGGCACCTCCCTGGAGGCCAACCTGAAGCACATCACCGTCACCCTGGCCACCTGGGATGCGGTGTGGGAGGTGTACCTGGACCCCAAGTGGGCACGGCAGCGGCTGAGGCTGTACGGAGCCCAGGACCGGGCGCTGGAGCAGTTCTTCAAGAAGGTGAGGGTGGGTGGGTGGGTGGGTAGGTGGGAGGGAGGGAGGGTAAGGGAACAAACGAGTAAGGGAACGAAAGAGGTACATGATTGTGCCATGCCTAACCTGGTGTCACCATGTCAGCCACCATGTGTGTGTCTTGTGTGCATGGCTGCAGTTGGAGAAGGAGATGGCTGAGTTGTCCATGAAGCGCCACAATCGTGCCAAGCAGCTGGTGGTCTTCTTTGGAGCAGCTAGCATTGGCACCAGGGGAGGGTGGGGTGCGGATGCGGTGTTGCGGACCTGCCGCAAGGTGGTGTGCAGGCCCAGGGGCAAAGACCAGGATGGGGGCAGGGTGGTGCTTGTGGATGAGCACCGCACCAGCCGGGTCAGCTCAGCAGTGAATGGCAAGCAGCCCTGTGAGGTGGAGCTGAACACACTCAGTGCCACAAGACCTGCAGGCTGGAAGCCCCCAGCAGGGCAAGTGGAACAGCGCCTGCTGCGCCTAGCCTGGAGCCAGGAGCGTGGCCAGCCAGTGCGGGGCCTGGTGTGGTGCCCGGTAGTGGCCCCCCGCAGGCCCCCACAGGCCCCACGCAGCAGCCAGGAAGCCACACAGCCTGCAGCCTCAGAGCCAGGGCCCAGCACACCCCAGCCAGCCAAGGGCAGCAAGCGCACCAAGGCTGAGCCGGCAGCTGAGCCCACCAAGGGCAAGGCCCAGGGCAAGGCTGTCAAAGGTTTACAGATAACGCAGCCCCTGCCTTTCAATAGGGGAAACATGCGGCGCAAGGAGCGCATTGTTACACTACCGTGGAGTTACACAGTGCCGTCCTAGTACCAGGGGTCGGTTCCCTATCAGTTGAGGGCGCCCGACTTGCAAGCAAGGAGGCCTATCGCGCCACCACAACGTTGGTTTTGGCAGGCACCGCGCTGCTATGTGACATAGGCTCCGGTGGGATGGGGGAAGTCCCACAGGTGCCCCCGCACCAGCCGTCAGCGGCTGCCCCTCCCTTCGCGACGGCCGGGGAACATCGCAACGCTTAGGGTGCCTTGCGATGCACGATCACGGTCCCGTGCTCATCGTACTCCTTGCGCGACACCCACATCTGCTGGAAGGAGCCCAGCGACGCTAAGATTGAGCCCCCAAGCCAGGTGCTAAACCGTCGCTCAGTGGGGTTTGCAGCCATGGTGACCTTGAAGCGCGCGCCCTGCGACCATTCCGCGACCCGGCCCACATTACTTCAGCAGTGCGCAACACCAACACCGCAACAGCCGCAGAGCAATGAGGCACGGGCACGAGCACGGCTTCCCGCGGGGCGAGATGCACACGTGGCGACGGCTGCGGTTTGCGGGAACTGTGTTGTGTGCAGGTTGCTCGGCACGACGGGGACTCACCGACGGGCCTTGTTCTGTGAGCTCTTTTTCTAGCCGGTCCCTGAGACCACCTGTGAGCGACAAGCCTCCGGTCAGGACCACACCCTGCGATATCAGAATTTTCCACACGTCAGCAACAGTCAGCAGTGGGCGTAGCAAAAACAGGCAGGCTGTAATTCTTCTCCCCTTGCTTGCATGCTGTGTAGCCCTCGCTATGCCTGTATGGCCCCAGGGCCCAGCTGAGGCTGTGCTGCTGCTCCATGAGGCATGGCCTTCACACACCCAGTCCTGCCCCGACCCTCTCCACAGCTTGCCACTCCTCCTCCCGCCTCTTCAGCCTCTGCTGCTGGGTTTGCCCCCTTCCCACCGCCCATCCAGGCCATACCTGGTACATGTCCTTCCTCACATCCACATCACACTTTGTGATGGCCTCCATCACCATCTCTGCATTCGCCCAAACATCATCACCATCATAAGCCGTTGCAGCCAGTCCAGTAGCCCAGTGCAACCAATGCAGCCAGTCCAGCAGTGGCACTTCAGCTCAGCACATGAGGCTGGTTGAAGAAAAGCAACAGGGCGGCACCAAGGCTCAGGCGGCACTCCTGACCTACCACTGCGCCTCCCCCTTCCAAACCCCGCCCCCTCTCCCTGCCACGCCCTCCCCCTCCCCCTTCCCCCTCCCCCTCCCCTCCCTTCCCACCCCCTCCTTCTCACCCCCTGCCTCGCCCTTCCTTCCACACCCTCCCTCTCCTCCATTGTTGAACAGCCCAGATCATTCTCAGGGGCAGTGCCTCAGGGGCAGGGCCTCAGGGGCAGTGCTTCCCTGTCACCTCCTCCTACTCCTCACCGCTACCCCCACTCTGCTACCCCCACCCTGTCTATCCTCCACGCCCTGCGTGGCTCCTAGCCCTGCACCCCGCATCATGACTGACCCGGCAAGGGCGCGGCCACGCTGCCGTCTGTCCTGGCAGTGAAGGTGTCGGGGTTGATGAGCGTGAAGGTGGACAGCAGGCGGGGCTGGAACAGCACCTCGGGCACCTTGAGCCGGTCTGACCCCACGATGATCTCAGTCCCGTCAGGCAGCTGCATGGCAGGAGGGGCACCAGGTGTGAGTGGGCGGTGTAGGCGGGATGGGCAAGTGACGAAGAAAGGTGTTGAAGAGCTGTTGACAGCGAAGGTGTGAAGGAGAAAGGTGCTGGTCAAGAGGCAGCGTGGGGTGGGGTGTGGGGGGGCTGAGCTAGGCAGAGTGTGGCAACAGGGTTGCGGTGGGCAGAGCAGGACACAGGGTGGTGGGATGGGCCATGGGTGGTGCAGCGCTCACTGACCTCGTACGATGTGGTGAGCAGGTTGGCGTTTGCGACCTCGTCAAACATGACGTCATTGACCTTGCACAGCGCCTCCCTGATGTCGCTGACCAGGGCCTCCACCTGCAGCCGCCACCGCAGGACACGAGCAACACACCATGGCCTGCACCCCAGGCCGTCCTATTCGCCTACCTGCTCACCCATCCTCCTGCCCAGCCAGCCAGTCCGGCCAGCCAGGCCCACAGACTAGGCCTAGCCCAACTTGCCTGGCCCCTGACGCCACCAGCAGCCCACCCAGCATTGCCTCAAAACCCTTAACCCTCCTGTAACAGCAGCAGCATGGGGCTCCACCCCGTTCCTCCACACCCTTCCTCAACCGTCCCTATGACTGCCTGGCACAAGCTAAGCACGGCTGGCCCACCTGGTATGCTTTGAACGACGGAGTCACCAGTGGTGAAGGCACCTCCTCCACCTGTAGCAAGAAGCTGACAACACACCCTTGCACCAGCTTGCAGGGGCAGGGCTGAAGTCAACCTAAAGCCACCCTTCCCCTAGAGGTTAACATGACTCACATGACACAGCGGCAACTGCAGCCAACCTTCAACCGTTGAACAACGTGTTGGCAGTGTCGATGTGGGCAGTGTCACATAGGACCAGACAGCTCTGACAACACATTGTCTCACACCCCACACCTTCCACTCCCCTGGAGACAGCTCACGCCGCTTGAAAGTGTAACGTGGCCGCAGCACCACTCCCTTGACTTCCAGTGCCTGGCAGTCAGCAGTGACAGCAGAAAGATTGGCATGAATGTGAAAAGATGCGCCATCAGGGGTGTAGCCTTTCTGCCATGATCCTGACCATGCGTGCTCAGTAGCACCTTGCTGTGGCTAACCCTACTGCTGTGGCATCTGGGAGGGCCATACCTTCTGCATCAACGTGTTCAATGCTTGGCCTCCAAAGGGTGATTTGGCAAACGTCTTGGTCAGTGCGTACCCATCGTGGACGGCAGCCACTGCATGCAAATAGCATAGAATGGGATAGAGTGCATGCTGCCAACCGCCATCAACCGTCGGCGGCGCCACTGCGACTGTGCACAACAAGCGGTCATTTGTTGTGCTAGCGACTGCTTGTTTGTCTCATAACCGGGTAGTGATCAGCCAGTGAGCTTCGTCGGGCACGATGAGCGAGGCTGTGAACCCAAAAGCTTACCCATTAGCGGACGCGCAGCTGTCAAACACCATCATGGACATTGTGCAGCAGGCTGCCAACTACAAGCAGCTAAAAAAGGGAGCCAATGAAGGTGCGGCAACGACGGCTTCGCTAGCTAAATGAACGTATCGGCAGAGCTAAGCATCCGTTTCATTTCGCTCTTTGCAGCTACCAAGACCCTGAATCGCGGCATTGCCGAATTCATCGTTATGGCCGCTGACACGGAACCCATTGAGATTCTGCTGCACTTGCCGCTGCTGGCCGAGGACAAGGCAGGTGGCAAGAAATGCTTGCTGTCGGCGCCAGTGCGGTTCATCGTTTTGTTGGTCTACTGGTTTGCAGAACGTTCCATACGTCTTTGTGCCGTCTAAGGCAGCTCTTGGAAGGGCTTGCGGAGTCTCTCGCCCAGTCATCGCTGCCTCAGTCACTACTAACGAAGGCAGCCAACTGAAATCTCAGATTCAGACGCTGAAGGTATGTTGTTTTTGACCAACTGCCCTCTGTGCGCATGAGTGCATGACGAGCATGAGTGCATGCTGCACATCAGTGCATGCACACATGATGTTTCTGCAAAGCCACGCCCATGCTGCTTGCAGGACGCCATTGAGAAGTTGCTGATCTGAGTTGACCATCAGCATCAATGCAGCAGTTGTGCCAGCACCTAATGAGCTGGCATGTCATTTACTTAAGCAGCAAGCAGTTGTTGGTGATGGAGGCATGAGATTCGAGAGGGAGAAGAGCCCACATGTAATGTCCCGACTAAGCAAGCATTTTAAACAGTGCAGCAGACAGCAGCAGGAGCACCGACCTGTGGTGGAACGATACCCGGCGTCCACAATGACGGCAGTTTGGCGAGCAGTGGCAAATGCACTGAGCACCTGTGCACAGCAAGCCACAAGGATGTGGCTGTCCTACACCTACTAACCTCCAGAGTCATGCATGTCTTAGCATGACAGCCCAGCCATCGTAGTTTGCCAGCTGCAGGTGTGGGCTACTCGTCGGATCAGTATCAGCAACCAGGCATCAGCTGTGGCTGCAAGGGCCTTGGCTGCGCGCTGCATAGCATAGCCAGCAGTCTGCTGTTGGGCAAGTCAGGGTGTAATGCAGAACCCAGCCGGGAGGAGACAACAGCCACAACATTTGACAAGCGCTTAAACCCACTGTCCCATGACATCAGTGTCATCTCATGCCTAACCTACAAGCACAGCCTGCATCTGCATACCCAAACCCTCTGGAAGGTAATGCCCAGAACTCTGCATACCCGAGGCGCATGGGCTGCAACCCATGAGGTAAGGTGTGCTGGCAACAACAAACCTGGGGGTGTGGTTAAATTGCGCTATGGCTCATTCTGTAGCTGAGTGTTGTAATGAGCATGTGCCACGCAATGCTCTCTCTGCAGCTGTCGACCACACCACTCACAGCATTCTTTGCCAAGAAGATGGCCGGCACCCTCAGCTTCTCAAACAGCAGCTCCACTAGCCTGTCTCGTGATGGCTTGGGCGTGGCGTTGGCCTCCGCCATCATGATGGCAAAGTCCTTGGGGTCTGATCGCAGGCGCTCCCTGCATGCCTCGCATGAGAGAGAGAGTGTGAGAGAGAGGGAGGGAGGACAGATGGCTAACAACGCCAGGCATGCGCTCAGCAACACTAGAGCAGCATAGCACAAGCTACACCAGTGCATCCAGCAGCCAGCCGTCCTTACACTACTACAAGAGCACAGGCTACATTGGCTGGGCCATGTTGCCCACATGCCTGACCGTGGCATTGTGAAGCAGCTGCTGCAAGGAAGGGGGCCAGGCAGGGCATGCCGGCAGGGAGCCACACAGGCCCGTGGGACCTGATGGCGCAGGCGTCAGTGCAAGCGGTTGGCCTAGCAGGCAAAGATTGCGATGGGCTACCAGAACCGTGCAGCCTGGCGTGCTTGCATTGAGTGAGCCTATAGAGGGATGAGAATGCTGATAACAGAAGCGTGTGATGGAGCAAGTGCTGGTGGCATGCACTGCTGATGCCACAGCCCTCCATGGGAAGCAGTGTTGGGGGATGGGCAGGGGCGGGGCATCACTGCGGGCATGGACGACAGTGTGTAAGTGCTGCATACCCACCCAGCTGGCATGCCTGCATTCCACCATCCTGGCTGCTCACGTGCTAGCTGCTAATATCCTGGCTACTGACACTCTGGCCGCTGATGTCCTGGCGGCTGGAAGCCTAGTTGCTGACGTGCCTGCTGCCAAGGGGCTAGCCTACCGGATGGCATGATCACACAAGCCCTCCACCGCGTCCCAGTCAGCGTAGCCATCATCTGAGGTGGACCAGGGAGACACCACCTGGCATGCGCCCACAAGCATGCTCACACGCACACCTTGCTACCTCCACCGCCATGTGACACACACACTCAGCAACAGCTCGTAGCATTGCTGCAGTGCAGTACCTCATTTGCCGACTTGCACATGTTGCATGTGCACACAGCACGAGCACCAGCCAGCTAGGCTAGTGGCATGCAGGCATCAAAGGGTAGCAAACTCTGTGTTATGCTGCGCGACACCACTTCACATGCTATGACACAGACGAGATGGTTGGGCATGGTGAAGATTGCTCGCGTAGGAGCTGCCACATTCTATGGCCACTGCCGGCCTGAGGACTCTATGGGCCTTAGCCACACACTCCGCCAGCGCTGCACCGCATGCTACAGCTGCCAACAGCCTGTCTCATCAGGGTAGCATGTCTGCTTTATTCCTGATTGCCTTGCGCTGCATGCAAGCTGTACAGCCCACATGTGGAGTAGTTGCATGCTGTGGTGGTGCAGTGCACAAGCTACGACACGGCTTGCACTCCGAGCATCATGGTTTGTGACGCTCGTCTGGGGGATAAGCAGGGACCATGGTCAACCTGGTGCTGCGCCCAACAGCATCTCCGACAACCCTCCCGCAATCCAGGGGTGGTCGAAAGGGTGACAGGGGCTGCCCAATTGCCCTGACCAGGCTGTGTGGCAGTCAGTCTACATTGCAGTAGGCAAGCCCTAGCTGGGCCCTCCATGTGTACCTCCATGTGGTTCCTCTTGTAGTTGACCCCTAGCTGTCCGACATAGAGTTTGCGCTTGCTGGCTGTCAGCCCGTCAATCTCCATGCCGTTAGCATCGTGAGTGGCTTGCACCACACCCACACTCTGCGCACACAACGCCAGGCAGCGAGGCTGATGGGCTGTCTGTGTGTGAGCTGTGGGATGGGAGCTCATGACGGCTTGGCTGGCTGAGGGAGGCTCACCCACTCCCCTGTCCCCTTAGGGTCTCACCGAGGGGAAGACGGCCTTGGGGCCATCATCTCCAGCGTACCCAGCCTTACACAAGCAGCTGCCCAAGTCCAGCACTAGCGCGTTGACCTCGTCTGCGACGAGCCGCAGCACCGGTGGACATTGTACGTACTGAACCGCGCAGTATTGCAGACTTTATCGCACCTCCGCCATAGATGTTCGACATAAGGTAAGGATGAAATTCATGGGCGACGAGATTTATAAACGCCGCACATGATGAAGCACATCACGCAAGACATGTTACGCACAAGAACTCATCGACAGAGCACAGTAACTGTAAGCCCGGCCCGTCATGTACTTGGGCCGATACTCTTGTTGTGGTATAGGCATGCAATCCATCTTCGGAACGCAACCTGTCCAGTTGGTGATGATGTTTTTCTTTCATCTTTCAGGACAGCTCGCAAAGTAAGGTGCGTGTGAGTTGGAAGCCTTGCAAGGTGCATGTGCTGACTGACAACCTTCGCCATTCTTGTGTTACATTACAGCAATATTCTTCAGGCAGAGTGGAGACGACACGACCTGTGCACACCTTACCCAACATCCTACCGCACACAGTATCGTGTCTATGGTGCATCATGGTGCAAAATGCATGATGGTGACATGAAATACTTTGTCCGCACAAATCACGACAGACAGCCCTGTCCCAGCCACCAAGTGGCAAACAATCAGCATCCAGCATATGCCACCCAAACACATCCTGCACTGCAACATCCAAACCCTGTCAAAAGCCTGTGATGGCTGTCAATGCCAATGCCATACTACATCAGCCCCACACTAACCCTACTTCCATGCCAAGGCCTGTGTGGCTCAACACTGAGGCTACTCCCATCGTCGTTGCTTATGGCCGCTCCCTGTTGATTGCCCTTCTCTCCCTTTGCCCGACAGGACATCAGCAGCCCCAGCACAACCCAAACGCATCCCTTGCCGAGGGGCTGCATGCTGCGCTGATGCTCCGCTGTTGCTTCTCGTCGTTGCTGCTCTTGTCGCTGGAGTCCTTTCAGTAGGAGGAACATGCGGCTGAGCAAGGGTGCTGAGCAAAACCATAAGGCTAGTCGTCATCAACTTCCTCCAGCCCGCACCCTGGTGTCTCTAGGATATGCCGTGTCAATCCTCCTCTGCAACAACGCAGCCTGGACCCTTGCTGACGATGTTACGGCTGTGAGCAGCGCTGTGTCCATGTGTGCACTGACCCAGCCAATCATATGAAGGTCAGGCTAGTGCCAGCAGAGGTTAGGAGCGAGCGTGCTGATGTGTGCGAGGGGGCAGCTGCAGCAGGGAGGACTGGCCATACAAAGTGTTGCACCTGCCCTCAAATGCTTCAACCATGCGCTTCACCACCTGCACATCACAGGGCGAGAAGGGTCAGTGAAGCGCATGGTAAGCATTAGCCGCATTGCAGCAGCCACATGTAACATGGGACGCAGCTCCCAGACCCGGTGCCAGTGCTAGTGCCAGCGCTAAATTATTGCACCCTGGAACGCACTTCTGAGAAGAAGACGTCTGCAAGGTGACCATACAGTGCGTTGTTGAAAGCAAAGTCGACATGGAAAGTAAGCCAGCAGGAGTTGGGGCTTGGCCCTGGCTCCATGCCCCAGCTTGAGTCCAGGTGGTGAAACACCATGCTGTCCTTCACTGTAGACCGCACAAGTCGAGGCGGCTGCAGCACCACATGAGAGACATACCTGCACAGCGAAGGGGGGGGAGGCGGCATGCATGACTGCGACAGATGATTAAACAGGGGCAACTTAACCTAATAGAGCAACCTACTCCATGTGTGAAATACTGCTCATGCTGCAAGCCAGCATGTGCCAGCAAGAACAGTGTGTCAGGCAGACAGGTCCCACCTCTCCACTAGGAGCTGGAAGCCAACTTCTAACTCTGCTTCGAGCTTGGTACCATCTGGACTGCGCTTCTTAATGATGGAACGCTGGCACCATGGCACAAACTTATTGTAATGCTGAACCTCTGACACTACACAGTACAGCTTCTCGGGGGACCACCTGCAGGGCAGCACAGATGTTGGATGACTTGGGAGCGGGGTGAGTCACGCCAACCACACTTGCTGACACGAAGGCGCGTGATAAGCTGCCGTGTGTTTCTCTAATACGGCGCTGCGTGCCCCTTGAAGGCGAGCTGCTGCTTACCCGACGAGCCGTCGCTGCGTGTACTTCTTAGCTTCTGCGGCGCCAAACGGGTTGAAGAAGGTGCTATATGACCTGCTGGAGTCGCCAGGCACTACCAGCCTTCCGGAAGTGCTGCAGTCAAGTCTCGCGTCTAGGCTGCCGACGGAGAGTAGTCTATGTATGCAAGTAGGCTGAAGCGTTGGCGCGAATTGAAGCACTGGCGCTGGACCGTATCTGGCAAGTTGACTGCAGGCCGACAGCAGCACCCGAGTTCGCATTCAGCTAGTCTAGCGTTACGCAATTGTCCAGCTCTCAAGACCAAAATAACTAACAAAGTAACGAAAAGATCCCAAGTTTATAATCCCTACAGCCCTCATGCGACACCAAAATAAAGCATGAGTTGTAATCAAATACAGGCTGCGAGATCATTATTGTAAAGGCTACTGCAAGTGTGCCTACTGCCCACTTCAGCTCAGCCTTCTGGTGTGTGTGCCTCCAGGTCTACTACTGGCAAGAGCTCTACCCTACTCTGTAGCTCTTACTCACACTGAAACGAGCTGATTTGGTGACGAAATAGCCGACTAGTCTACACTATTTACTATCTCTAGTCTAAACTTTTTACCAGCTGAACATAGAGATGTCTATTTGCGAACCTTACAGAATAACAACTGGCATAACAATGGGACCAACAATGGGACCAACGAAAAGATCCCAAACGTTGCGCATGGTCCTCTTTACAAACATGAACGTGATCGCACCCAGGTGCACATACATGCGTAGATTCAGATAGACATGTGACATGGTGTGTGTGCTGGACTGCGACCTGCATGTGCACAATCCCCAGCCCCCTCATCCCTCACTAGGGCCTCCATTTGAGCCGGACCACTGGGGACCACTAGGGACCACTAGCGGGACTACTCAAATGGTGGTAAGGTGCTTTGTGGAGTGTTCCCATGCACATGGGCATGGTGCATGAGTGCCTACCAGTGATTTTTTTTTAACGCTATATATAGCGATCGCTATAAAAAGCGACATTTCAGAGGGCTCCGTGCGCTATGAATTGGACCCCTTGCGGACTGCGCTATAGCGCATCGCGTTATAAAAAGTGAACTTTGTACTGCAGCCGCAGCTCGGCTTAGAGCCGCAATTTGGATAAGCGCCGCAGTCCCGATGGCTGAGGGCCGTGCCCGCCGAGGGTATAGCGATGGTGCCTACTTACAAGCCAAGGCACACGGTAACAGCAACAGGTTTCAGGACAGCTGGCTCACTGGCGATCGCCCACTGTGGCTCACAAACCAAGGGCTCGATGCCTCAAACCAGTACAAGGCGCGCTGCGAACGCTGCAACAAGAGCTTCAACTGCAACTTGCATACCATCAAGACCCATGAGGCGACCTCCGCCCACAAGACAGCTGATAGGGCGGGCCGCGCCAACCCGTTGGCTGAGCTTGCGGAAGCCAGCAGAGCGGCTGGTGCGTGACATCTTTGACAACTTTGACACAGCCTCCACTCGCCAGCAGCCTCCTCACAGACCTCCCTACTCTCTTGGCAGCCTGCGGGCTCTTGCCCATCCTCCGCTCACTCAACCGCCTCAACCTTCTGTGCCAAAGCCGTGCCATCTTTGTCGAGGACCTTATGCAGGAGGTGGCCCTGACGGCCAACAAGATCACTGCCATGTACTCAGGCCCCTCCCCCTTCTCTGCACTGGACTTTCCTGAGCTGACAGCCTTCACCAATGTGGCAGGACCTGGCAGCTGCCTGGTGTACAACGGCTCTGGCCATTTGGCATTGCAGCCGCATGGAAGTGGCAGTATGATAGTGCAATCAGATGAGGCTGACAGTGACAGTGAAGATGAGGAGGAGGTAGGCAGCAGGCAGGCAGCAGCAGACATGGAGACAGCATTTGGTGAGAATGAGGAGGAGGAAGGCAGTGAGCTAGGCAGTGAGCCGGTGCAGCTGTACGCCATCCCCCCAAAATGGCGCCGGGCTGCTTTAGTGCCAGCCAGTGACTTCCAGCAGCATGTCGACAGTGCCAAGCAGGAGCTGGCAGCAACAGCAGATGCTGTGGTACGTGACCTACACAGCCGCTTCCTCCCACCGGAGCATGCCAAAGGACTGGCTGTTGTGTACGCCCACTACTGGGACAAGCAGCCCAGCGATGAAGACTTCCTTGAGCGCCTGCCCATTGTCAAGGCCCGGTACTGCATGGACGCGACCCTGGCTGACGGCCAATTGGCGCCAGCCTTGTTGGACCAGCAAAAGCTATCTGCCCAGCAATCAGCATTTGTGGAAGTCATGCGCTGCCAAGCTGAACACCGTGTGCAGCTAAGCTCAGCAGCAGCCAACCCAGCCAAGGAGACCACCAAGCTGTGGCGCTACCTGGCTGACCAACCCATCACCAAGGCTGACATCTTGGAGTACATCAAGCTGGCAGAGCTTGCTCTGGTCATGACACCAGGCTCAGTGGAGGAGGAGCGCATGTTCTCAGCCATGGCTTACCTCAAAGATGACACCCGCAACAGGCTGCAAGAGTGCCACTTGAATGTGTGCGCCCGTGTCTTCAGCAGCAATCAATTTGATTTGGACACATTCCCAGATGAGCGTGCCATTAGCAAGTGGCTGAATAACGCTGCTGTGCGTGGGCGCTATCGCCTTTGATTGGGCCAATTGCTTCAATTTGACATTTTTGTTGTGCGCTATGGGGCCCAATAGGGTCGCGCTATGAACATGACAGTCCCAATCTGAGCCATGACACCTTGTGCTATGAAATTGGAAAGAGGCCAAATGAAAAAAAAAACACTGGTGCCTACCACCTACACTATAGCCTGACCCCCGCGGAATATAGTTTAGAGTTGCCATGACAAACATGCACTAATGTAAGCTGATGACAGCTCCAACGGGAGGGCACACACTACAGTGCCACAGCAGCCTGCTGCTGCTGCTGGGCTTTGGGTGGGCGGTCTCGCAGCCGCTTGTAGCCCAGGCCAGGGTACTCCTTGTCCCTGGCTGGCAGAGCTGGCAGGTCTGGCCACCAGCACAGCCCAAGTGGGCGCCACCTGCTCTCCCCAATGCGCTGCATGTTCAATGCTGCATTGCAGTCCCTGCCCAGCCACCTGCCTGGCTGTGGTGCTTGCTTGGCTTTGGCAGCCATGCCCTGGTGGGCTGTGTGGGTTCAACTGCCTGATCAACCTTGGAGTGTTTGTTGCGCTTGGCTGGCGGGGGAGTGCAGGGCCCAGGCTCTAAGGCTGCTGGCTGTGTGGCTGCCTAGCTGCTGCATTGGGGCTGTGGCAGGGTGTGGGGGGCCACTACCGGGCTCCACATCATGCCCCACACTGGCTGGTCACGCCGCTGGCTCCAGGCTGGGCACAGCAGGCAGTGTTCCACCTGCCCTGCTGGGGCTTCCAGCCTGCAGGCCTGGTGGCCATGCGTTTGTTTGAGGCATGGGGTAGTGTCCTGGTCCAGCCACCTGCCCCATGGACTGGGGGCACTGGGCCTAGTGCAGTAGGGGGGAGGTGGGCAGGGGGAGGGTCCTGGGTGGACGGGGGTCCTGGGCAGGAGGTGGTGGGGGGTCTAGCACCTCATGGCACCACATCAGGCCCCGCACCGCCCTGCCATGCCGCAGGCTCTAGGCTGGGCACAGCAGCCGCTGGATCTCTCATAGTGGGCTGCCCTGAGGTCCCTCACACCCCACAGGCCCTCACACCTCACACCTCACACCTCACACCTTTGGTCACCCTTGCGCCCAGTTTACACAAACAACAGCTACAAGCGGGCATTGCCATCCCTGCTCCTCACTTCATCAGCAGAGCACAGAAAGGCTGCACACTGTCATTGATGCTGCCATGGTGGCGGCGCTCCCACACATCATGCGCTGCAGCTGTAAGCCCCTGCCCAGGCTCTTGGGCTAGGGCTTGGGCTTGGGCGGCTGGTCACCCTGCTGCTGGCCCACCTGCTGAGCTGCTGCCCACCTAGCGCCACAGGCGTCCCCCTGCCTGGCAGCCTGTTTGGACTCTGTCTGTGCACAAGGCACGCTGATCAAGGCCCTTGCATGGCCCCCTGGGCTGTCAGGTGGCAGCGGCATGCTGATGGTGGCAACAGGGTGGCTGGACTGCACCCCAGCCTGCGCCCCTGGCCCCGCCGGGTCATTGCTCAGCTGCTGTGGGCAAGCTGGCAGGGGTGAGCCCTTACCAGGTGGGGCTTGACTCTGCACACAACCTGCTGCTGCTGCCACCGCTGCTTCTCCTGTCGCTTCTGCAGCTGCTGCAGCTGCAGCTGCCACTCCTGCTGCCGCCGCTGCTTTAACTGCCACTGCTACTTCTCCTTTTTCTCCTGCTGCTGCTGCTGCTACTTCTCCTGCAGCTGCTACTGCTGCTGCTCCCGGCATGGCTAGTGCTCCTGCCGCTGGTGCATCAAGCGTTGCTGGCGCTCCAGGCACTGCTGCTGGCAGTGCAGCTGCAGCTGTGAGGGAGAGTGGCTTGACAGCAGCAGCAGCAGCAGCAGCATCTGGCACCAGGGAGGTCAGCAGGGGGGGGGGAGGGAGGAGCGATCCCTCAGCCCCTCCTGCTGACGTCAGAGGGGAGACAGGGGGGGTGCGGGGGGGAGGGGCAGCAAGGAGGGGCTGCTGCGTGGCCGGGGCGCTGTCAGGTCTGCAAGCAGCGGGCGGTCAACTGGTAGGGTGGGAGAAGGAGGAGTGGGTGGTAGCGGCAGCAGCAGCAGCAGCAGCAACAGCGTGAACTAATATCATCATCAGCTTGCCCTGATTGGATTCAAACATAGCGAAGCATGTCTAGCAAGGGGCTTGAAGCCTGCTGGGGGGCAGGGTAGCGGGCGGCTAGGGTGGTCCCCACTCCACGCAAAGTCTAGCGGGTCGAGGCACAGGTCAGGGGTTCAATTCCAACCAGATGCAGAGTGGCAAGTGTCAGACAGATGCAGGAATGACTTCAGAGCAGGATGGCAATCCTTGATTGAGTGCGGAATAGACTCCACTGCGACCGTCACAAAGGCTGCCGAAGCTGACATGTACACTCCTGACCACTTGACCAACAGCATGGGCATGCCACTCTCGGCTGCTGGCCCCCTCCCCCAAAAGGGTGTGCCCCCCTCTCTCACCTGCTGGCAGGCGCAGGGCGAGCAGGGGGGGGCGTGCCCTCTGCCCCGCTTGCTCTTGCCCCATACCCATGCCTCGTCGCCTGCCTGAGGCTGGCCTGGGCCCCCCCGCAGCCCCTGAGCCCCCTGCTGCTGCCTGGCCCTGCACTGCCCTGGGTGCCACTGCCCGGGGGCTGCTGCTCCCCCCCGGCTGCCTCCACCCAGGCCGGGGTGAGGGGCGGGGGCGCGGGGTCAGCAGGGGCAGGGGGTGGCTGCTGTAGCCTGCTGGCTGTGGTGGGGTGGCTGCGGGGGCGGGGACTGGGGCAGCTTGGGCTGGGCTTGCCGCCTTTGCCTGAGCGCCACAGGCTACTGGGGGCCCGTGGGGAGTGGGAGTGGGAGGGGGGGGCTGGGAGGGGGTGCCTGGCTGCTGCATGGCTTGCACCCCCTCCCTGGGCTGAGGGCTGGGCAGGGTGCTGCGTTGGGGTGGGGTGCTGGGGCTGGGTCTGGATCTGGGTCTGGGGCTGGCTTGGGGATTGGGGCTGGGGCTGGGGCTGGGGCTGTGTTGGGTTCTTTGGCTGTGTTGGGGGCTGGGGGTGGGGTTGGATGGAGGTCTGGAGCAAGGGTTGGGTCCGGTGCTGGGGCGGGTGCGGGGGATGGGCCAAGGGCTTTGGCTGGGTTGAGGCCGGGGGGTGTGGCCTTGGCGAGGGCGGGGCTGCAGGCTGGGGCTGGGCAGTGAGGCCCGCCCTGCCCCTGCCGCCCCTTCCTTCTGGGGCTGGTCTGGGCAGGGCTTGGCTGGGGCGGGGTGTGCAGCTGCCTTTGCTGTGCTGAGGGGCAGGGGGGGTGAGTGCTGGGGGAGGGGGAGGGGGGTGGGGTGGCTGCTGCTGCTGCTGCTGCCCAGCTGGTGGGGAGGGCGAGGTTGGGGTGTCAGCCTGGGGTCTGGGCTGCTCTGCTGCTCTGGAGCGCTGGTAGAGAAGGAGGTGGGGGGCGGGGCGGGGGGCGGGCATGCCAGGGCGGGGTGGCGGGCGGGGCCTGCGCACAGCGCCTGCATCAGCACTGCACAACCAGTGCTCTGCAGCCCAATGCCTGCAGCCTAGGTGGGACTGGGGGGGCGGGGGGCTGATGGGGGGCAAGGTGTGGGTTGCAGTGCTGATGCAGGGTCTTGTGCCTGCAGCCTAGAGGGATGGGGCTGGAGGGGTGGGGCAAAGTGTAGGGCAGGGGTGGGTCAGGCATGAAAGCAGGGGCAGGGGTGGGTGGGTGAGGCGGGAGGTGGGGGGGCCTAGCTGCCTGGGGTGGGTGATGAGGCTAGTGAGGCAGCATATGGCATGGCCACGCGGCACGACCAGCATCAGCCCTCCTGCAGCATGAATGAGCCAAGTGGCACCCACCCATCAAGGCAGGGGTACCCGCCCACCAAGTGGCACCCACCCAGCAAGGCAGTGGGGGGTGGGAGTTTGCGGGCAAGCAAGGCCACTCACCCTCCTCTGCAGCAAGAGACGGCGCAGCGCCTGCAGCCTCTGGCGGTGCCCGGCGGAGAGCTGGCTTGGCTGGCCTGGTTAGCCTGGGTGTGTGCTGCCCTGCCTGCTGCTGAGCTGTTCCCTGCTGCTGCCCTGGCAGGTCAGGCCTGGCGCCCCCTGCCCTCCCCGCCACCCCGCCCTTGGCTTCCTGCTTAGCGGCGGGGGCAGAAACCTGTGCCACTGCTCCTCTCACGCCAGCGGCTGAGCCTGGCGGGGGTGAGGCAGCTGCCTGGAAGCTGCCAGCCTTGGGTGTGACACGGGCCTGGGCTGGTGCGGAGGGGTGGGGGCGGCCAGGTGAGGGTGGTGGCTCAGGGTGGGGGTGTGGACCACCAGTGTCAGCAGCAGCAGCAGAAGGGGGGGGAGCAGCAGCAGGGTGGGGAGCAGCGCCCTGGGCCTCGCTGCTGCCTGGCACTGCCTCCTGAGCGCTGCGCTGCTGGCTGTGCTGCTGACAGCTTGCCAGGTCAGGCAAGGTGCCTAATGAGGCGCTGAAAGCTGCAGGGGCGGGTAAGGTAGGGGTGGAGGTAGGATGGGCTGCGCTCTTCATCAGGTGCTGCTGTCCCAGCTGGTTGTGCCCTGGGCCTTGCTCCCCCCCCTGCTGCTGCTCCCCCACCTGCTGCTGCTGCCCTTGCTGCTGCTCCCCCCCATGCTGCTGCTGCCCCTGCTGCTGCCCCTGCTGCTGCCCCTTCCCCTGCCACCCTTCCCCAGCAGAGTCGCAGACTAGAGTGCAGGAGCGCCCAGGCTCTTGCCCCTGCTGCTGCTGCTGCTGCTCATCCCCTGCCTGACCCCCCCCCTGCTGCTGCTGCTGCTCATCCCCTGCCTGACCCCCCCCCTGCTGCTGTACCCGTGGGGCCGCAGTGTCAAGGTGTGTTGAGCTTCCTTGCTGCACTGTGCCGTCAGCCATGCAGGGTGGTTGCTTGTGGTGGTTGTGCTGGTTATGGTGGTTGTGGGCAGGCTGCTGCTGCTGCTGCTGCTGGTGGTCAGGGCGCCTGGGGGTGCTTGCTGTGCTCTCCCCTGATGCCTGGGGTCTGACCCCTGGAGCATGGAGGTCAGGCCGGGCCCCCTCCAGCAGCTGCTGGCGCTGGAGGCCAGCCAGCTCCTGTAGTGCTTGCTGGCGGACTAAGCCTTGGGGGGCGTACCTGAAGGCACCAGGGTCAGGGTCAGGGTCAGGGTCAGGGTCAGGGTCAGGGTCAGGGTCAGGGTCAGGGTCAGGGTCAGGGTCAGGGTCAGGGTCAGGGTCAGGGTCAGGGTCAGGGTCAGGGTCAGGGTCAGGGTCAGGGTCAGGGTCAGGGTCAGGGTCAGGGTCAGGGTCAGGGTCAGGGTCAGGGTCAGGGTCAGGGTCAGGGTCAGGGTCAGGGTCAGGGTCAGGGTCAGGGTCAGGGTCAGGGTCAGGGTCAGGGTCAGGGTCAGGGTCAGGGTCAGGGTCAGGGTCAGGGTGAGAAGCACATCCTCGTTGAGACCAAGGACCCTGGACTGAGCCAGACCTTTCAGCCCCCACTTCCCATTCCCACCCACTTTGCCGCCAGCACCTTCCGCCGCCCATTCTCCATCAGCCTGTGAGCGCAGCTCTCCTCCTCCTGCAGCCTGAACTGCTCTACCAGCCGTTGCAGTGCGGGTGGGAGGGGCAGCAGCTGGGTGGAGGCTGGCTGGCCAGGGGGTAGAGGGGGCCCAAAGCGCTGGGTCACACGTGCCCGGGCCGGCTGCGGGCAGGCAGCCAGGCAGTGTGACCAGCAGCAGTGAGTGAGAGGCAGCAGACGGAGGCAGGCAGCGCAGAGGATGTGGGTGATGCCCTCAGGTTGGTGGACATCATTGGGAGCGGCCGGGCATGCTTGAATCACATCCCACCCACCCCTGGCCCTGGCCCTGACCCTGACCCTGACCCCACCCCTTGGTCCTGTGCGCAGCAGGTTTGGACTGCCACCATGTATACCCATCATTTTGACCCTAAGGGCATGCGCATGACCGCCACCCCACACAATCCTGGCTCTACCACCTCCCCGGCCTTGCCACCCCCTGGAGCCCGTGCCCCCTGCCCCACCCCCGACCTTGCCTGCAGCCAGGCCAGGGCCAGCACCTCCTCAGCGCTGGGCCTGCCTGCCTCCTCCTTGCTGAGCAGCGCCTTCACCAGGCCTCGCCACTCAGGAGAGAGCTGGCTGGGCAGGGCTGGAGGGCTGCTGCTGGTCACCTTGCGCACCAGGCCTGCAGGCAGTGCCAGCAGCAGCAAAGATGGCAGCAGTGGGAGCGGCGGCGGCAGCAGCAGCAGCAGCAGTGGGAGCGGCGGCGGCAGCAGCAGCAGCAGCAGTGGCAGCGGCGGCAGCAGCAGCAGCAGCAGCAGTGGTCAGAGGTCCGCAGAGGTCAGCAGAGCTGGGGCAAGGGATGATGAGTGGAGGGTGGTGTGAGACAGGTCAGGTGTCCCCTTGACTGGCCACACCTGTCATGTTGAAGGCTGAGAATGCAGGCTTCAGGGCAGACATCTCGTACAGCACGCAGCCTAGACTCCACCTGGGGCAACACAGGGCAGCAGGGTGCCGGGGTCAGGCTGGCAATGTTGGGGGGACTCCCCCACTCCCCTCCTGCTGCTGCCCCCACCACCTCCCCCCTGCTGCTGCATAGGCGCAGGCTGGCAGCATTATGTAGGAGACACCTTCCTTCAGCCAGACCCCCTGCACTGGACCCCCTGGACCCCCTGGACTGGACCCCCTGGACACACCACCCTGGACGTCAGGCAGTGCTGGTCTAGGGGAGGTGCCCGGGGGGGCAGGGCCACAGGGCCGGGCTCATGTCTGGGGTTGAGCCTGCCTTCATGCAGCACTCCTGTTCAACGATCCAACCTACCCTGCCAGCCTGCCTGCTGGCCCTGCCTGCCTGACCACCCTGCCGGCCGGCCCACTCAGGCGAAGGCTGGCAGCACTGAAGGGGAGGTGCCTGGGGAGGCAGGGGCAGCCGCAGGGCTATTGCCTATTGAGGCAACTGAGCCAGCCCACCCTGCCTGCTTGCCGGCCTTGCCTGCCTGCCAGCCAGCCAGCCCACCCACCCTGCTCACATGTCATTCGCCTTGCCGTCGTACTTGACCTTGTCGCCCAGCAGCTGGGGGGACATGTACCCTGGCGTGCCTACCAGTGATTTTTTTTTAACGCTATATATAGCGATCGCTATAAAAAGCGACATTTCAGAGGGCTCCGTGCGCTATGAATTGGACCCCTTGCGGACTGCGCTATAGCGCATCGCGTTATAAAAAGTGAACTTTGTACTGCAGCCGCAGCTCGGCTTAGAGCCGCAATTTGGATAAGCGCCGCAGTCCCGATGGCTGAGGGCCGTGCCCGCCGAGGGTATAGCGATGGTGCCTACTTACAAGCCAAGGCACACGGTAACAGCAACAGGTTTCAGGACAGCTGGCTCACTGGCGATCGCCCACTGTGGCTCACAAACCAAGGGCTCGATGCCTCAAACCAGTACAAGGCGCGCTGCGAACGCTGCAACAAGAGCTTCAACTGCAACTTGCATACCATCAAGACCCATGAGGCGACCTCCGCCCACAAGACAGCTGATAGGGCGGGCCGCGCCAACCCGTTGGCTGAGCTTGCGGAAGCCAGCAGAGCGGCTGGTGCGTGACATCTTTGACAACTTTGACACAGCCTCCACTCGCCAGCAGCCTCCTCACAGACCTCCCTACTCTCTTGGCAGCCTGCGGGCTCTTGCCCATCCTCCGCTCACTCAACCGCCTCAACCTTCTGTGCCAAAGCCGTGCCATCTTTGTCGAGGACCTTATGCAGGAGGTGGCCCTGACGGCCAACAAGATCACTGCCATGTACTCAGGCCCCTCCCCCTTCTCTGCACTGGACTTTCCTGAGCTGACAGCCTTCACCAATGTGGCAGGACCTGGCAGCTGCCTGGTGTACAACGGCTCTGGCCATTTGGCATTGCAGCCGCATGGAAGTGGCAGTATGATAGTGCAATCAGATGAGGCTGACAGTGACAGTGAAGATGAGGAGGAGGTAGGCAGCAGGCAGGCAGCAGCAGACATGGAGACAGCATTTGGTGAGAATGAGGAGGAGGAAGGCAGTGAGCTAGGCAGTGAGCCGGTGCAGCTGTACGCCATCCCCCCAAAATGGCGCCGGGCTGCTTTAGTGCCAGCCAGTGACTTCCAGCAGCATGTCGACAGTGCCAAGCAGGAGCTGGCAGCAACAGCAGATGCTGTGGTACGTGACCTACACAGCCGCTTCCTCCCACCGGAGCATGCCAAAGGACTGGCTGTTGTGTACGCCCACTACTGGGACAAGCAGCCCAGCGATGAAGACTTCCTTGAGCGCCTGCCCATTGTCAAGGCCCGGTACTGCATGGACGCGACCCTGGCTGACGGCCAATTGGCGCCAGCCTTGTTGGACCAGCAAAAGCTATCTGCCCAGCAATCAGCATTTGTGGAAGTCATGCGCTGCCAAGCTGAACACCGTGTGCAGCTAAGCTCAGCAGCAGCCAACCCAGCCAAGGAGACCACCAAGCTGTGGCGCTACCTGGCTGACCAACCCATCACCAAGGCTGACATCTTGGAGTACATCAAGCTGGCAGAGCTTGCTCTGGTCATGACACCAGGCTCAGTGGAGGAGGAGCGCATGTTCTCAGCCATGGCTTACCTCAAAGATGACACCCGCAACAGGCTGCAAGAGTGCCACTTGAATGTGTGCGCCCGTGTCTTCAGCAGCAATCAATTTGATTTGGACACATTCCCAGATGAGCGTGCCATTAGCAAGTGGCTGAATAACGCTGCTGTGCGTGGGCGCTATCGCCTTTGATTGGGCCAATTGCTTCAATTTGACATTTTTGTTGTGCGCTATGGGGCCCAATAGGGTCGCGCTATGAACATGACAGTCCCAATCTGAGCCATGACACCTTGTGCTATGAAATTGGAAAGAGGCCAAATGAAAAAAAAAACACTGGTGCCTACCTGCAGCCGCCCCCTCCCCTCCCCTCATGAACACCACATGCCACAACTATGGACGCCGCCGCCGCTGCTGCTGCTGGCACCCTGGCTGATGCTCAGTGTCTAGTGCAGTAGGCAAGGCTAGGTCAAGTGACATGAGCAGGTGAGACTGGTGGCTGCGGGCAGGCAAGGCATGCCTCCAGGCTCGCCCAGCTCGCCTACAAAGCTGTCCTGCGCTGTCCTGGCCTGACCACCCCACCCCACCCACCCCACTCCCCCTTCACCCACCCCCAATGCCAGCATTGCACCAGTCCATGTCACAAGCAGGGCCATGAGCAATACATGACCATGACCCTAACCACCTAACCCAACCCAGTTGCCGCCCACCATGGTAAGGCAGGTGGTGGCCTGGCCCGGCCCATGCACAGCAGCCAGGCCAAAGTCAGCCAGCTTGAGGCAACCGCATGCAGTGATCAAGATGTTGGATGACCTGCATGACGATCACACTTTGCATGGCACACCTTGCATAGCATCATCCTCTTCTTCATTCTTCAACTAGCCACCTGTGTTGACAACGCAACCTGCCTTCACCCCAACATCCTTACAATACAGATCCATTCACCTCAAACCTGCTCACACTCAGGGTACAGCCTGGGACTCTAGCATGGACCTGATGACCTGATGAATTAAGGCCACCCACCAACCAGGTTTAGAGATAGGGATACAGGCCAGCGGGTAGGTAGGCAGAGAGGTCGGGGGAGGGCAGTCAAGGTTTCAAACTAGGCAGCCAGGGAGGTGGGTGGGTGGCCTTGATTATTCAGGCTGGTCTTACGCTGGCCTTGCAAGGACACGCAACATTCGTTTTCAACCGATGCATGTTGTGTCAAGAGGACACGGGTTCGATTCTGAGAAAGTGCATGGTGTCACTTCCACATCCGTTTAAATAATATATCAATATGGTGTCGCTCACTTGTGTGCACCGAAATGCCAAAGGCATGGCCTTGTAGAGCTGATGACCCGAGGACGGACCCCTATAGGTGAGGAGCATTGTTACGTGGGTATACAATGCACCGGATGTGAAATCTTGACATCTCGCGAGCACCTAAACCAACGCAATATCTGTATGTTTGTCAGTCGATTTGATCGGTTGGTGCTTGCCTGCCTACCTGCTGATCTGTCTGCATGTCCGTCTGCCTTTGTCCGCTCTGTCATTGCCTAGCTAACCACTAGCTTCCATCCCTTTCTGTCTGTCAGTCTCCCTGCCTGTCTGCCTGTCTGTTAGTCCACCCAGCCAACTACAATGTTTGCAAGGACTTCATGAGGTGTCTGTCTCATTACCCTGCCTACCAGCCTGCCTATCTGTCTGCCCGCCTGCCTGGACACCAGCGTCCTGCTCACTTGATGTCCCGGTGAACAATGCCATTGCGGTGCAGATGCTCCAGCCCTGAGGCCAGCTGCACCAGCATCTCCTACATGCACCATGTGCAGCGCATGCATGCATGCGTTATTAGTGTGGCATCACACTAGCCTGGGCAACCATAATGGAGACTATCTAGACTGGGCCAGAGGCGAGAAAAGCGAGAGCATGAGTGAGAGAGTGATTGAAATTATGTTGAGGTGCTTATACAACAATTGTGCTTGCATGGGTGCACGGATGGTGTGATCAAGGTGTGAGAGTGCATGTGAGGAGGCAGGTGGCCGGCCTCACATGTAGGTGCTCCTCAGGGAAGAAGCTGGATGGCATGCGCAACCGCAGCTGAGTGGCTAGGTCGCCGCTGTGGGCAGGCACAGCAGTGTAGGGAGGCAGGTGAGGAGGCAGGTGAGCAGGCAGGCAGGCAGGTGAGCAAGGCAGGCAGGTGAGCAAGCAGGCAGGCAGGTGAGCAAGGCAGGCAGGGAGGTGGGCAGATGTCACGAGGGTAGGTTGGTGGGTTAGTGGGCTGGCAGGCAGGCGGGTAGACAGCACCAGCAGGTCAAGCTGCATTGCCCGGGCACCCCATGCCTTGAACATCAAACCTAGCTAGGCTAAGTGCGATAAGGTAAGCAAGCAGGGTTGTGTGTGGAGCCGGCTATGGCAGGCAGCTGGGCGGGGTTGGGAACCAGGAAAGTGTGGTGCAGTTGCGCTGCGTGCTCTGAGTGGGGTGGGGTTGACCTAGATGGGCCTTTGGGGGCAGCCCCTTGCATCGAAGACTAAGTGCTTCTGGGTTTCATCAGAGGCGGCAGCAGCAATGCGCACGGCACAGGGCTAGCTTCAGTGTTGTAAGTGCTGCAGCTACTCTGAGGGCATCCGTCAGCAACTGCATTGAATGCATCTGTCAGCAGCTGAGTTGAGGACTGTCACGCTGCTTGCTCTGATGTAGAAGATGGCTGAAGCATGGGTTGCATGCAGCATTGCTGGCCCTGTGGATGGCCCTACTGAAGGCTGTGACTGCTCGGCATGACTGTTGCGGCATAGGCACGGAGCATGAGGGGTGCTCTAGGCGCCCGTGTTCTGACTGCCCATGCAAGTGGGCCCACACCTCTCACACAGTGTGACCACCATGCAGGCCACACAGCCAGCTTCAACCCTGCACAGCATGCATGCACACAGCTGTGTGGACGGCAGGGCAGATAATGGGGAGCATGTCAAGGGCAAGGCATCAGTGGCACACTCATACACAAAAGCGGGACAGCAGCAGCAGCAGCAGCAACAACAACATAAGGAGTGCGTGCAGCAGCTGCAACAGCACGACTGCGCACATCGGTTGCAGCAGCGGCAGCAGTAGCAGTAGCAGCAGCAGCCACGGCATCGGTCACTACCACTGCCTACCAAGCCTCAACAAACTCCAGCACATTGCGGTGCCGCAGGCTGCTCAAGATCTGGAGCTCCAGAAGGGATGCCTGTCGCTCTTTGAAGCTCTGGCGGGCCAGTCGAACCTTCTGCATGCACATCACACCATGCGAAAACATGCCACACAAACACATCACACCATCCCATGCAAGCACGTCACACAACCCCATCTCATCACACTCTGATGTGGGGGGAAGGAGGGGTTGCACCACTTGCATGCGTCAGAGCTGGGTTAGGTGCTAAGAGGGCAGGTGCAGGGTCAAGAGAGTATGTCGTGCTGTGTGCTCACTCTTGCTAAACAGCCTCCACCTTGCACAGTGCCACATGTGAGACATTTTACGCAAGCATGTAGAATGGGGAGGTGCTGTGACCCCGGTTGCAGGGACGAAAACGGTGTTATGGGACTGCTTCAACTCCGGCTGCTGTACAACCACCTTAAGAACAAAACGTTGCCCTGACGCCTGCATAGTGAGCAGTACCACCCAGTACCTGTCAGCCTTGCATGCAAATGCTCCAAGACTGGGGAAGCTCATACAGCTCAAACCTTGTGGGCCACGATGTAGGCCACGCCATACGCGCCTTTCCCAACCTGTTTGATAATCTGGTACGAGGCTTCGGACTGGCCATGCATCATATCCTCACGGCATCCTGAAATGGGCTCGCGACTCTCGCGCCTGAACTGATCCTCACGGCATATGATACGCCATGAACGCTCCGCCCATGTAAAAAACATAGAAAACAGGAAAACAGGAAAAAAACAGGAAAACCAGTACATTTACGAAGGCATTTAGCGCCACAGTTAGCGAAGCGAGTTAGAAAAATGCAGCGAAACAGACAGCGTAAACGTAATCGTAATGCCTCGGACAGTTAGGTAGACCGTCAGGCCGACACGCCGCCCAGACATGCAGGCCAACGGTGCAGCGCACTGGGCCAACAACCACAATAACACATGGCACGCAAAGAAGGTCAAACGGCATACCTTGATGAGGGGTGTGGCCGCTGCGGGGTTAGAGGAGGGCGCGGTCGTGCCGTCCGAAGTGGTGGAGGCGCGGCTCGTCACGCAAATCGAGGCTTGGGTGGAGGCCTGCAGCAAGAGGGCGCTGATCGCCAGCTTGCTGCTGGGCCTCATGGTGCGCGACTCCTTCACACGCGTCACTGTACTTGCGGATGGCCTGTACGAGCTCTTAGAGGAAATCCCTGCTGAGGACGCGGACATCCCGGACTTTGCGGAGCGCAACCTGTACCTGCAGCTCGGCCGCGGTGTGCCTCCTCCTGGATTGAACTCTCGGCCCAGCGCTGCTGTGGTGGCTGTGCTGGCCGCGTACCCGACCATCGGTGACGAGCTCGACGCAATACCTCGCTATCCGCACGACTCCAACACCGTAGACGATGTGGGACAGAAGCTGGAAACTAGCTTTGCCAACAGCCTCACCGAGCTATTTAAGCGCAG
Source organism: Haematococcus lacustris (assembly GCA_030144725.1). Lineage (NCBI taxonomy): Eukaryota > Viridiplantae > Chlorophyta > Chlorophyceae > Chlamydomonadales > Haematococcaceae > Haematococcus > Haematococcus lacustris. The sequence continues at coordinate 10,897,375 of JASKMD010000026.1, read as the reverse complement.
AGTTGGGCAAGCGGTGGCTCTGGCTGGAGCCAGGGTCATCGCTGGCTCACACGAGCACCAGCGCCGCTTTGGGCTGCCCGTGGATGGCAGTCCAGCCTGGACTGAGCGTCAGCGCAGCTGGGTGGTGCGGAGTGTGCGGGGGAAGGTGGTGACCTGGCTAGAGGGTCAGGGTCAGGGTCAGGGTGGGGTGGTGCCTACTGAGGCCATGCGGTATGAGGTGGCCAGGCAGCGGAGGTTGCTGGGGGTGGGTCAGGTGTTACGTGACCATGTAAGGCTAAGCTAATGCCGGTTGAGAGATCTGGATCTCCCCTGTGAGAAGTGTGATGTGGTGAGGTGATCTGAGGCCGGGTTCGATTCCCGGGCAGACTTCCTGACAACGCCCAGTCTGTCACGGAGAACTCAGTCATCGCCACTCATCACGCAACAGTTGGTTTCCGACCGATGCCGTCCGACTGGATCTATTTGCCACGTATCTGCCTGAGGATGAGCGGCAGAGGACGTTCTGGTTGGCGTGTGTAAACGCGGTTGAGTCGGAACTGGCTGTAGTGCGCCAGTTGTGGAATTGTCGCGAAGCGACGGCTGTGTGTGGGCTCTGAGCTGAGCGAAGAGGCTAGAGAGCCTGAAACCAGTGGCTAATGAGCCTTTGTGCGGTACAACCAGTCGGCGGAGGTTTATTCTGCGAGAGTGGCGATGGAGGTGACAGTAGTCGCCGAGAGGCCGGTGATGGCTCAGTGCGAAGAAGATGCGTGACTCAGGAGCGTGCAAGCCGAAATGCCGAGGTGCAAGCCGAAGTGTTGCAACTGTTGTTTAGGCGGACTTGGCCTGGGAGAAGCTCTTGATCTTGTGCCTATGTTTGAGGCCAACTCTGGGTGTAGGAGAACGGCTATGGGGCTATGGATGCACCACCGGATGTTGCGGAGGTACAGCCTGGAAGGCTGCAGCTACCTTTTCTGTTTGAGGGACGGCTAGGTAACAAGCCGTACAGAGCCATGCTTGACACAGGTGCCAGTTGCACCATAATCAGCAAGGAGTGGCTGGAAAGACATGAAGGCAATGTTAACCCTGCTGCACTGCAAAGGAAGATCATGATGGAACCCCTGAGAGTGCTGACCGCAACCAATCAGCCTGTGGTGATTACTGAACGGCGTTGTGGCCTGCTGGAGGTGCAAAAAAGCAAGACAAATTGGTCATGCCAGGAATGCTCAACGGTGTCGACCTGATTAGTGTCGATTGGATGCACGAGCACAATGCAGTGCTGAAGGTTAAGCACGGGGTGTGCACGCTGTTTGAGGCACTCGGAGAGTCGGGGAAGCCTGTAAACCTGTTCGCACTGCAACCAAAGCACCTGCCTGGGTTTGCGGCTGTGGCTGCTATGAAGGAGCAGTGGGAAAGCGCAGCCGAAATTAAGCTGCTCAGTCCGGGCCAGGCCGTGCGACAACTGCGGAAAGGCTGCAGTAGCTGGCTGATGCTAGTGAAACCTGGCGATGCTGGCGACCAGGAGGGCTGGCACCAGGGCAGCTTGGCAGCTGCAGTGGCTGGATGCAGTGAGCAGAGCACGAAGGCTGAGCAGGACCCCTGGCTAGTGCCACAAGCAGTGCTAGATGGGTTGCTATCTGAGTATGCTGATGTGTTTGGGGACATGCCACCGGGGTTGCCCCCTGACAGGCCAGTGGGGCACACAATCAGGACACCACCCGGGGCTGAACCTCCCTACAAACGTATGTACAAGCTCAGCCCTAGAGAGGAGGCTGAGGTGAAGAAGCAGGTGGCTGAGCTGCTGGCCAAAGGGTTGGTTGAGCCAAGCAGCAGCCCATACGGGGCACCAATCCTATTTGTGCAAAAGAAAGATGGGAGCCTGAAGATGTGTATTGATTACCGTGCTCTCAACAAATTAACAGTGAGGGACAGGTACCCCCTACCAAGGATTGACGACCTGTTTGACAAACTGGCTGGCAAGAGGGTGTTCAGCTCCCTTGACCTGCAGTCTGGGTACCACCAGATCAGGATCACAGAGGAGGATGTGCCTAAGACTGCCTTCTTGACGCCAATGGGCCAGTTCCAGTTCAAGGTGCTCTGTTTTGGGCTAACCAACGCTCCTGCTACGTTCCAACGGATGATGGATAACGTATTCAAGCCTTTGATCAATGAGTGTGTGTTGGTGTACATTGATGACATTCTGGTGATGAGCAACACCCCTGAGGAGCATGTGCAGCACCTGAGGCAAGTCCTGCAGCTCATGCGAGAAAACAAGTTCTACGCCAAACTGGCAAAGTGCGAGTTCAACAGAACGCAGCTGGCGTTCCTGGGCCACATCGTGGGCAGCAAAGGCATTGCTGTCGACCCTGCGAAAGTGCAAGTCGTGAAAGAATGGCCGACGCCGCGCAACCTAAAAGACCTGCAGGCTTTCCTGGGGCTGGCAAACTACTTCAGGCGGTTCATATCAAACTTCAGCTCTCTGGCTGCACCGTTGACGAACTTGACCAGCAAGCAAGTGGCTGCTGCGTATGACTGGGAACACTTTGGGGGGGCTGAGCTGGAAGCTTTTAATGCCCTGAAAGAGGCGCTCTGCTCTGCTCCTGTGCTGGCTCTGCCTGACTTCAGCAAGCCTTTTGTAGTGTGCACCGATGCGTCGCTGGTAGGCACCGGAGGGGTGCTGATGCAAGATGGCAGACCAATTGCTTACACAAGTAAAAAGATGTCCCCAGCCGAGACGCGCTATGCCACTGGAGAGCAAGAGCTGCTGGGTATCATCAGAGCAGTCAGAGAGTGGAGGTGTTATTTGGATGGAGCACAATCCTGACTGATCACAATCCCCTCATCTACCTGCAAACACAGCCCAACTTGTCGAGGCGGCAGGTCAGATGGATGGAAGAGCTATCACGCTACAAGTATGAGATCAAGTACATACCCGGTGCAACTAATGTGGCTGACCCTATCAGCCGTAACCCCGCTCTGGCCAATGAGGTGGCGCTAACAAGCTCATCATCACCACAAAATGCTGACTCTGAAGACGCCATGACTGTGATCATGACGCTAAGCTCCCGGGCTGAAAGGCCAGTCTACGCCATAACTACACGCCGCACTGCTGCCCGGCTGCGAGAGAATGCTGAGCTGGGGCAGGTGGCTGCCCGGGAGGCTGCCCAAAGAGCAAACCAGCTGGTCCCACCAGATGATTTGGCTGCTGCCCATACGCCTGGCCAGGCAAGAATGACAAGTACACATAAAAAGGGGGCGCAGCCAGGTGGGGGGGAATCCCTGCGGCAGCAACAACAAACAACATAGTCACAAAACAAATCAAACAAACAAGGTGATGACGAGCAGTCCACAACTGAGTCGGGTCCCTTAACCCTAATGCAGGCAATTAAGCAAGCCTATACGGCTGACACACGCTTTGCTGATGAGGCCTTCACATCGCATCTGTACCAGCATGAGGGGCTGTGGCTGATTGAGTGGGGCAGAGTGGTGGTTCCCGATGACGCTGCGCTGCGGATGAGCTATGTGCGCAGCTGCCACTCGTGCCAAGTGAACAAGTCAAGTGCCAAGAAGCCTGCTGGCCTGCTGCAGCCGCTGCCCATACCTGAGAGACCATGGGACAGCGTGTCAATGGACCTCATAGTGAAGTTTCCTGCAAGTGGGCCCAACAAATAAGACTCAATATTAGTGTTTGTGGACAGACTAACAAAGATGGTACACCTGGTAAAGACCTGGGAGAGCATGACTGCCACACAGTATGCCAAGCTGTTCCTCGAGCACGGGATGCCGAGGAGTGTGGTCAGTGACAGAGGACCCCAGTTCCACAACAAGTTTTGGGCTGAGGTTACCAAGCTGCTCCAGGTCCAGGTGAACCTATCCAGCGCCTACCACCCTGAAACAGATGGCCAAACAGAGCGTGTTAACCGGGTAATTGAGGAAATGCTGAGGCACTTCATCAGGCCTGACCAGCGGGACTGGGCGGAGTACTTACCTCTGGTGGAGTTCGCCATCAACAATGCCTGGCAGGAGTCGGTCCGCAGTACGCCCTTCTACCTGAATTATGGCTATCATCCGCGGCTGGCTGAGCTGCTCGACCTGCCGCAGAAGGTGCCGCAGGCGCACGAATTTGTCGAGGGCATGAAGAAGGCGGTTGAGCAGGCGAGGCAGTGCCTAGTGCGGGCGCAGAAGCGCATGAAGTCATATCAGGATAACAAACGGCGTGAGGCACTTTACCTGCCTGGTGACATGGTGCTGCTGAGCACACAGAACATGAGGGGTAAGGCTAACCAGCCTGGAGTCCGTAAGCTAAAGCCTCGCTATGTGGGCCCGTTCAGTGTGCAGTACATGGTAGGCAAGGCAGCTGTGAAGCTGTGGCTGCCAGATGAGTGGTCTCGACTCCACAACGTGTTTCATGTGTCCTTGGTGAAGCCCTATCGCACGGATGCTTCAGGGGCAGTGCCTGGGCTGGCTTGACCACCTCCTGTGCAGTGGCTGGATGGAGAGCCCCAATACACAGTAGAGAAGGTGGTGGGCCACAGGCTGGAGCCCAACAAAGGCAAGCGCAAGGGCAAGTGCACGAAGAGAAGGCTTGAGTTCCTGGTCAAGTGGCAAGGACACGGTGACGAGCATAACACATGGGAGTTGAGCACTCAGCTGGTGGGCTGCCAAGAGCTGTTGGCCAGGTACCTGACAGAGCATAACCTGAGTGCCGAGGCTGAGGAGGCGGCTGATGGCGAGGCTGGAGCTAAGGATGATGTTGAAGCTGAGGCCCAGGCCTGATGGTAGAGGCATGGTTGGAACTCAGACACCTAGCGCTAGTGTGGGCGCGAGTGATGGCACAACGTGCCTGAGCGGGGCAACACCACAGTGGTCAGCTGAGGACAGATGAGCCAGGTGGGGGGGAATGTTACGTGACCATGTAAGGCTAAGCTAATGCCGGTTGAGAGATCTGGATCTCCCCTGTGAGAAGTGTGATGTGGTGAGGTGATCTGAGGCCGGGTTCGATTCCCGGGCAGACTTCCTGACAACGCCCAGTCTGTCACGGAGAACTCAGTCATCGCCACTCATCACGCAACAGTTGGTTTCCGACCGATGCCGTCCGACTGGATCTATTTGCCACGTATCTGCCTGAGGATGAGCGGCAGAGGACGTTCTGGTTGGCGTGTGTAAACGCGGTTGAGTCGGAACTGGCTGTAGTGCGCCAGTTGTGGAATTGTCGCGAAGCGACGGCTGTGTGTGGGCTCTGAGCTGAGCGAAGAGGCTAGAGAGCCTGAAACCAGTGGCTAATGAGCCTTTGTGCGGTACAACCAGTCGGCGGAGGTTTATTCTGCGAGAGTGGCGATGGAGGTGACAGTAGTCGCCGAGAGGCCGGTGATGGCTCAGTGCGAAGAAGATGCGTGACTCAGGAGCGTGCAAGCCGAAATGCCGAGGTGCAAGCCGAAGTGTTGCAACTGTTGTTTAGGCGGACTTGGCCTGGGAGAAGCTCTTGATCTTGTGCCTATGTTTGAGGCCAACTCTGGGTGTAGGAGAACGGCTATGGGGCTATGGATGCACCACCGGATGTTGCGGAGGTACAGCCTGGAAGGCTGCAGCTACCTTTTCTGTTTGAGGAACGGCTAGGTAACAAGTAGGGAGCGGTTCCTTAATTAAGTTTAATTAAGCGTCATATTAAGTATTAAGTCGCTTACTACCACTTAATATTAAGCGCTGGTGACTCTCTTTTTCTAACCCTCTCGCTTTACCCTTCGTGGCTCTACCCCTTGCTTGATGTAACCCCACTGCGGGCCCGCGGCGTGGTCCTGCCTAAAAAGTGCATCGACCCCTTTACTGGGTACGCGATAGCTATTCCTCACTACACGCACAAGCACACAGTCGTTTAGTGTTTGCTCGCGGTATTACCATTTGTGCACTACTAGAGAGCAACTTTGCTCAACCCGCATCGTTTGTGCTTAAGAACCACACCATTGGCCTTTGCTGGGTACGCAGATGCAACACCAACTAAATCGCGTCTTTGTGCAACTTGGTCGCGGTCCACTGCGGGACCGGGCCCCAACGACCCAGTCATAGCCGTTTTGCTGTAATACAGCTATTTCGGAGCCACTACGGCTTGTTGGCATATGTTGCTGCCTGCCCGCGTGCCTGCCGGCTGAAAGTGCCAATGTGAGGCGATTACGGTTGCGACCCGTGCGCTGGGGTCGCACAGCTGCACTCATAGCAGTGTGGGTCAAAAAGAAGCCACTTAATACACTTAAGGGGCTTAATACGACCGGCCTTAATTTAATTAAGCTATTAAGTTAATATTAAGCGGAGGAACCGCACCCTAGTAACAAGCCGTACAGAGCCAACTTCACACGCGTCACTGTACTTGCGGATGGCCTGTACGAGCTCTTAGAGGAAATCCCTGCTGAGGACGCGGACATCCCGGACTTTGCGGAGCGCAACCTGTACCTGCAGCTCGGCCGCGGTGTGCCTCCTCCTGGATTGAACTCTCGGCCCAGCGCTGCTGTGGTGGCTGTGCTGGCCGCGTACCCGACCATCGGTGACGAGCTCGACGCAATACCTCGCTATCCGCACGACTCCAACACCGTAGACGATGTGGGACAGAAGCTGGAAACTAGCTTTGCCAACAGCCTCACCGAGCTATTTAAGCGCAGAGTTGGGCAAGCGGTGGCTCTGGCTGGAGCCAGGGTCATCGCTGGCTCACACGAGCACCAGCGCCGCTTTGGGCTGCCCGTGGATGGCAGTCCAGCCTGGACTGAGCGTCAGCGCAGCTGGGTGGTGCGGAGTGTGCGGGGGAAGGTGGTGACCTGGCTAGAGGGTCAGGGTCAGGGTCAGGGTGGGGTGGTGCCTACTGAGGCCATGCGGTATGAGGTGGCCAGGCAGCGGAGGTTGCTGGGGGTGGGTCAGGGGGTGGTGGTGAACAAAGCATGGCGGCAGATGAGGGTCAACCGGGGCAGCCTGCTGCGTCATGCAGTGGACACCAGCAGGCAGCTGGAGGCTGCCCACGTCAGCTGGCAGGCTGACTGGGCAGACTGGCAGGCACTTGGGGGGCAGCCCAACTCCAGGCCCTACCGCCCACCCTCCCCCTTTGCTATCACACCCAGCTGCAGCTGCAAGGCGCATCACATCAAGCTGGACACCCGGGCCATCTATGGCCTGATGCGGGCCGCTGGCATGCTGCCAGCGGACATCACCTCTTTGACCAGGTTCAGGAATGGTGTGGCCGGGCCCAGGGACAGTGAGGTGAGTGAGCCTTGAGCTGGCCAGCCTGTCATGTTGCTTGAGGCATATTGCTGGTGGCATGTTGCTTGAGGCATCCGGGCTCCGGTCAGCTCCATTGACTGCTTCAAAACCCATGTACAAGAGACATGTTGGTGATAGAAAACACAATACGACTACGACTACATCTTTACTTTCGTAAGAAGACGTCGTATAGTCACGGCCCTGCTGCTTGCACTACCGGGAGTCATACACATGCAACCTTGCAACTGGCTGACCCGCACAGCAGTGTTCCCGGTCCCTGGATGCAGCATGCGTGCACGGGCCGCTCGTGGAGCACTTCACAAAGTCCTCTTACACCTGAGCCCGCTCAATAGACACTTGAGGCCCTACCCAGCTGTGGTGAACTGCTGGCCGATGACAAACAGATGTGTCGCGCCGTCTCAGATGAGTTTCATCTTACAGTTTCTGACCCCAGCAACCCTCCTGCTCCACCAAGATGTAACACGGGCTCTGAGGGCACACAGGCTGTGTATAGCCGGTTGCCCAGACTAATACATGGCCACAGTGGGGCGGCTAGCCTTGTACAACGTCTTGAGCTCAGGGCGGCTGGCACGCACCACCTTGCGTGTCAGAGGGAAGCTGATCTTGGAGTTTAGGAACTGCAGCCATGAGCAGCACCACATGCGCCAGTCAGCACTAGGCCCAATGCAGCTCTCATTCAGATCCCTTCCCAGAACCTCACCCCTACCCCCACACCTGCGCAGCCTCTCTGGTCTACCAGACATAAGTGTCAGATGCCTGCATGCATTATCCCTGCATGCTGGCGCTACCCTGTCATGCTGTGTCCATACCAGAGTGGGTAGCGCTGAAGGATAGCAGCTGCGACTACAAGCTCAGGGTCAGCACCTGTTGGCTAATGATGTATGGGGTACTCTCGAGCTGGTGCCAGCTGTATACATAATGCCATCAGTGAGTGCTGCCCCTCTATGACTGTCACAGGGGGCGGTGAAACTGGCAGCGGTCCTGTGCACGCCTAGCTGGTCAGTTCTGCACACACAGCCACGGCTGCAGTAGCAGGAAAGGGCCTGGTGAGCTTAACAGCTGTACACCAGGAGCTGCCTGTAGTAGCGGCGATGTCATCACCTCTAGCAAACCCCGCTGCTGATCATAGAGCAGCAGCACTGCATGGCAAAGACAGCTGTCACCAGCAAATGACCAAGGTAGCTTTGCTTAGCAGCTACAATTTACAGCAGTGACAATGGCAGCCACAGCCACACGCCCTGCCCCGACCAAGCTGCCCACCTGTTGAGTATTTGCACGCTTGCACGCTGCTGCTGGCACCGTGGCTGTCTTGATGATCTGGATGCATGGGAAGCGCACACGGTGGCGGGACGCCATCTCCTGGTACAGCTGGCCCACTGCACCGTTGAGCGTGACGTCGCGGTATTCCTTGTACATGTTGTGGTAGCCGGTGCGGGACTGGTATCGTACCCAGATGCCAAAGTTCTTGACTGTGGTAGGCTTGCGCTCAAAGATCTGCAGGAAGGTGGATGACAACCCACCTGCTGACATACGCTCCTGCTGCCCTCCTGGGGCACAATCGGCTGTACTGCACACACCTCGTTGATGGCCAGCACCTGGCCGTTTGCCTTCTTAACGCGGCGCAGCTTTCGCAGGAAGTACCTGCTCACAGCAGATGGCCCACCATGCTCACATTGCTCCCAGCCCCAGCATGACCAGCACATTTAATGCCACTTGACTGCCACTGACCAGAACTTGCTCTTGGCCCGGACGGCATCGGAGGCCCATACTTTCATGCGATACACTGTGGGAGTGGGCTCATTCTCGGTTGGCAAGTGGCGCCCAGTCACCTGGTACTGGTGGAACTTGAACAAGCCCTGCAGGCGCATCATGTGAGGAAGCGCGCTGTATGAGTGGCGGCCTCCAGCGCCATCAGCGCGACTTTTGCTCACCTCCTGAACCATTTCTCCCTTGTGACAGCGTCGAAGTGCAAAAGAGGCCGGGCTGTCGCAGCACCGAAGCTCGACGGAGCTCCATGCATCTCAATGCATGCAGATAGCCTTTCTATGAACCGCCGTCAAGGCCCACTGATTTGTACATTACCGTTGTTCCTTGCTCCCGTGCATGATACATCAATCTCCTGTGCTTCAGTATGTGTGTATGCAGGAGCTTGGTGCCGGCATACTTTGCGGGCTGTGGAGGGCAAAGGCAATGTCATTGCCTGGTAGAGATGGGAGACTGAAAACATGTGGGCAACGCAAGCAGAGGTTGCTCAGTGACATGGGTTCAGGCCAGGGTCAGGGCTGGGTTGAAGTAGCTGGCCATGTTGGAGGTTGCTGCCAGGTGCACCTGAGTGCGGCGACCCCAGTCTTATGGCCTTTGCAGTGCTCTCATGAGCGTCCAATGCTTGCGGTGCACCATGTTCATTGCATGCCTCCTCTTTTGCACCTGCCCAGTTTTGCACCTGCCCAATGCAGCATTCGTGGTCCACCACAACAAATCAGGCTCAATCGGGGTCCGCATATGAACTGCAGTCTCACGCATCGTTGGCGCACGCCCAGGGACCCGCAGCGCAGTACCAAGCTCTAGTAGCGCAGCAGCACGCACTGCATCAGCCTTCGGGCACATATCTGCCTGCCAATACGTCCCAGGACGCAAGCACTGCGTCTTACGGCTCTGGTGCAAATGGGTATGGTGCCGCTGCTGGCCAATTGCGGGTGAGGTGGGGCTGCTCCTCAGTGTGCGGGCGTGAACCAGGCGATACAAGAGCCACTGACCTGCGACAGCAGCCAACAAGCACATGCTGGTGTACTGGCATGAGCTCATCACATTGAGGTGCAGCTGCATTTGAGTTTGCACCACCAGAAGTCAACCTCATGTCATAGGTGCCCACACCCATGCATGGGGCTCATTATGATGAGTTGCAGTGGCACACCATGCTGGCAGTGCCTCATTACCGTTTGGCCATGGTTATGATATGCAGATGGGCTACAAGCCTGGCTACGGTCCTGCCGTGCAGCAACCCACTGACATACAGCAGCAGCAGCAGCAGCAGCAGTACCAGCAGCAATACTCACAACAGCAGTACATGCAGCAACAGCAGCAGCAGCAACACAATCTTTTGCAGCAGCAGCAGCAGCAGCAGCAGTATGGCAGTGGAGAGGGGCTGGGTCACAACCCCTATCTGTCCAGCGTGCCGTCTGCCGTCGCCTCGCCCTCTGTCACTGCGCAGCCATCTGCCACACGGTCCACTCCCTCCTACTACTCTGGCTGGGATGCCTCTGCACAGCAGCAGCAGCAGCAGCAGCAGCAGCAACAGTATCAGCAGCAATACCAGCTCCAGCAGCAGCAGCTCCAGCAGCAGCAGCAGCAGCAGCAAGTGTCGCAGCAGCAATACCAGCAGCAGTATCAAGGGACTCAAGCAGCAGCAGGGGCGAGCCTCATGACCCGTGCTGCCCTACCACCTTCTGCTGTTGTCGGAACCAGCCCTGCCGCCCTGACTAACAGCCTGCCTGGTCCTGGCCCTGGCCCTGGCCCCACCCCCTCGCCCACCCAGCCTGCATCCAAGCAGGCCGCCTACTGGGTCGGTGGAGGGGGTCCCTCGTCAGCTGGGGGGGGCCCACTGGCTGCCAGGGCGGAAGGGCTGGGTGGCCGCCCTGGGCCTGGTGTTGGGGCCGGGGCTGGTGCTGTCAGGGGCGCCAGCAGCAGCGCCAGCGCAGCCAGCCAGGCTGGCTCTGGCTGGGGCAGTGGAGGGGCGGGGGGAGGTGGGAGGGGAGCGGGGGCCATGGAAGGGGAGCTGGAGGGTAGCTGGGGCATGGTGGGGGGTGCAGGAGGGCAGGGGGCCATGGCTACTGGCTGGGCTCAGGCGCCAGGGAGGGGCACAGGGCCAGGACCAGGAGCAGGGTATGGGGGGCCAATGTCAGCAGGGGCATCAAGGGCAGGCTACGGGTCAGCAGGGGGGGTGGGGGGGGCGGGGCCAGGGTCGGGTCCTGCATCTGGCCGCCACCCCCCAAGGTTCTCCCCCCCTGCTGCTGCCACCCGCCCCCACACACTGGGTCCGTCCGCTGCTGCTCCTGCTCCTCCACCTGGCAGCGGCAGTGGTGCTCCTGGCAGTGCAGCGGCAGCAGCTGGGGCGGCTGCAGGGGGCCGGGGGGGGCCGGAGGGCAGCGGGGCCCGGGCCCCTCCACCCCCCCTGCCCCTGCCTGGGGCGCCCCGTGGGTTCAGCAGCCGCAGTGAGGGGGGGGGCCTGGTGGCGGTGCCCAGGGTCCACACGGGAACACAGGGCGCGGCGCAGGACAGCAGAGGTGAGGCTGGGGCAAGGGGGGGTGTAGGGGGTATGTGGGGTGGGGTGGGGTGGGGTGGGGTGGGGTGGGGTGGGGTGGGGTGGGGTGGGGTGGGGTGGGGTGGTACAATTGGGTGGGGGATGGGTGGAAGGAAATGGGCAGCAGGGCTGGTGGGGTGGGCACACTGTTTGAATGTGGGAGGGAAGGTGTGCTGTGAGGGGGGCGTATCAGTTGGCTAGGGGCGGGGGGCTCAGGAGGATGGAGATGGTGGTGGTGGTGGTGGTGACGTTGCAGCACAGCTCCCTCCCGCTTGTCTTCTGCCCTTGGCACTTGGGCCCCTGGTGGTCTGACTAACCTCAATCCTGAAAACTTGCCTTCAGCCCAGGACAGTGAGGGCTCTGGTGGTCTGACTGACACCAACCCCTCCTTAACCTCCTTCAAACTGGCAACACGCTCCATGGCAGCATGGCAGCATGGCAACATGGCAGCATGGCAGCATGCCACATGGGGCCCCAAGGACCACCCACTGGGTCCATGCAGGACCACCTATGCACGCGTATGGGTGCACACCGCTCCCCCACAGGGTCCATGCAGCACCGCTGGTGCAAAGTGGCCAAACCGTGACAAACCCACAGCGTGCGACCCTTAAGCGCTAGGTACTTCGCTGAGGCGCTAGGTACTTAGCTACTTTCGCAGAGTGGCCAAACCCTCTACCACCAGTGACCAAACCCTGGTGGTCTGACTGACCTCAATCACCCCTCCAGGGGTTCACCCTGGATCGGAACCCTCTATCGCAACTGCAGCGTTGTCTGCTGCATGGTATAGAAGGTCTGTCCCTCTGCCTCTGTAACGTGAACGCAAACCTGGCCCTCTGTTCAAGAAGGGGCAGGGAAAGGGTGCGGGGCAGGGAGGGGCAGGGAGAGCAACATGAAGGAGGGGGGCGGGGAGCACACATCTGCTTGTGGAGCACTGCTGCCTGCCTGCCTGCTGCCTGCCTGCCTGCCTGCAGCCCGCGCCAGCCAGTCACGACCCCAGGTGGACACCAGCAGGGCCAGGACTGACAAGGTAGGAACAACCCAGCTTCCGCCCAGCTTCTGCCCAGCTTCCATGCAGCTTCCAGTCAGTTTCCAGCCTAATGTGTGCCCATGCTGCACCCCCCAGATGCCTCAGCCTGTGCGTCTGGCCTTCACACCCACCCCTCCCTGTCACCCTCCCTGCGCCCAGCCCCGCGTCACCCCCCACTTGCTGTTCCCCCACCTCACCTCTCCTCTCCTCCTGCCCTGTTGCCTGGCCCCCACCACTGTCCTGGACCTCCTCTCCCACCCCCTGCTCGCCTTTGAACCCCAGGCCCCCCTCCGCAGCCGCAGCCCTCCCCGCCGCAGCCGCAGCCCGGCCAAGCGCAGCCGCAGCCGCAGCCCCCTTCCAGCCTCCAGCACCCGCAACATTCGCTCCCGCTCCCGCTCCCGCTCCCCCTCCCCTGCCCCTAGCACTCGTGGCCTGAAGCTGCCCTGCGGCCCGCTGTCACGGCTGCACCTGGACCACCCGGAGCTGTGCCGCCGCCACCCCCAGCTGGCCATACCCCCGGACTTCTCCATGGCCACCATGCACTGGACACAGCTGCCTGGCCCACTGGGCCCTGGCATTCTCACACCCAACTCCCTGGGCCTGGTCACACTTCCGCTGGACAAAGGAGTGAGGTTTGAACACGAGCTGGGTATGAGAGAGGAGGGGGAGGGGGAGAGCTCTGTCCAGGGGGGCAGCAATGCAGGCAGTGCCATCTCACCACCAACCCCCTTCACTCCCGCTGCTGCTGTCGTTTCAGCGCTTCCTGATGCTGCTAGCCTTGCCACCAGCAGCCCTGCAGCCGCCACCCCTCCTGCCCCTCCCGCACTTGAAGGGGACCCCCCCGCCTCGGCCCCGGCCCCCGCCCCCGCCCTGGTGGGTGCTGCAGCTGAGGCTTGCCCCTTAGAGCCTGCTGCACGGCCTGCCTCACCGCCTTCTGCTGCTGTGAAGATGGAGGTAGAGGAGGGGCCAAGCCAAGGGGTGGGGCCACAGCCTGTGGCGGAGGGAGGGGCCCGGGTGCCTGTCCTAGTCCCAGGGGAGGGGCTTTCAGTCATCAAGGTGGAGGAGGGCCTAGCAGCAGGGGCAGCAGCAGCAGTGGCGGCAGCAGCAGTGGCGGCAGCAGCAGTGGCACCAGCAGCAGGGGCACCAGCAGCAGGGGCACCAGCAGCAGGGGCACCAGCAGCAGGGGCAGCAGGGGTGGCAGGCTCTTTGTTCGAGGCAGAGCCACGTCCTGATCAACCCATGGCTGAGGCGGTGAAAGGGGAGGTGAAGGACAAGGTGGAAGATGCAGCAGAGCCAGCTGCTGCGGCCTCCCTGCCCCACCCCACCCCCACTCCTGTCCCACCTCCCCCCATCCCCTCCCTCCCCTCCAAGTCCAGTGGGGCAGACCCGCAGCTTGCAGCCCAGCTTCCGCCCCCTGCCCCCTCCCCCGCGGCCCCCGGCTCCACGTGTGAGACCCAGTACAGCGTGCGCGTGCTGCTGCTGCAAGGCCTGCAGCCAGGTGAGGTGCGTGCCCTGGCTGCCCCCAGCCCAGGAGCTCACCTGGTCCACAGCTGCAAGGTGGTGACTGCCCGGCTCATCAGGGAGGGGGAGCGGCGCGGCGCCTTCACAGCTCTGGGGGGCGCCTGGGACCCCTCGCTGGATGGGGGCCGGCCTGACAGGTGGGGGCAGTTGGGAGGTTACAGTTGAGGGGTTGCAGTTGGGGGGTTGCAGTTGAGGGATTGCAGTTGGGAGGTTGCAGAAGGGGGCTTGCAGTTGGGAGGTTGCAGTTGAGGGATTGCAGTTGGGAGGTTGCAGTTGAGGGGTTGCAGTTGGGGGGTTGCAGTCGTGTGGTTGAATGAGGTAGTTGCAGTGACGGGTCCTTTGGGTACCCCTTCATCTCACCTGGCCAAGAGGGGCTAGGGAGTGCAGGTCAGGGGGCAGCAGTCAGGAGTTCTTGGGGCCAAAGTCACCTGGCCAGGAGGGCCTCCCCTGCATTGGCACCAGGTGGTTGAGGAGGTTGGAAGTCAGGCAGGGTTGCCAGTGCTGCTGAGGCTGCCAAGGTGAGGAGGGGGGCAGAGGGGAGTAGTAGTAGTAGTGGGAGGCGGCAGGGCAGGGCAGGGCAGGGCAAGGGTAGGGCTGCAGCAGGTAGGACTTTAGGCAGGTGCTGTGGCAGGTGGCGGGGCCAGGCCATGCGGGCAGTGGACCCAAGGGCAGCAGCGGGGAGGCACAGGAGCGCAAACAAGGTGGGCAGGCGCAAACAAGGTGGCCAACCCCCACCAGGCCAAGGCAGCACCACCTTGGGCAGCTTGACAACCTGGAGCGGGCCATGAGGGCCAGGCCAGGACCTTGCAGCAGGCAGTGAGCCGCTGCTGCTGCTGCTGCTGCTGTGCATGATGATGGCATTGTGAAGCACATGGCCGCTGCTGCTGCTTGTGATGGTGATGATGGTAATGGTGTGCATGATGATGGCACTGTGGGCCACATGGCCAGGTGGCCAGATCAGGCATCCACAGTTCAGCGTAGGGTGGTGACACTAAGCTCTCCCACCCCAGGACCTTCCCAGTATGCTGTTTCAGTGGCAGACCAGCAGCCAGGTGCAGCTGTACAGCCTGACTGTCCAGGCTCAGCAGCGGAGGGCCAGCTGGGGGCATGGCTACGCCCCTGGGAAGCATGTCCAGAGGGAAGCATGTGGGCTATGGTTGTCAGCCAGGCCAGGCCAGGCAGTCTCACTGCAAAGCAGACACGTGTGCAGCCAGGCGGTACAGATCTGACAGGTCAGGGCAGTACCTGTCAAGTGAGCCTGATCAGGACACATGCAGTGCCTAACAGCCTCAGTGTGATCTGCCAGTCCCGTCAGCCTTCAAGTCACACATAGCTCACTCACCCCAGTCACACCACCACCTGTGACATGAGATGCTCTGCGTCCCTGCCGTTTGAGACTGAAGTATGGAGAGGTTGTGCATGGCGGTATGCTCATCCTAGGACTGCCACCAGGGCAGCCACCCACCCCCTTGGCCCCCTCGTCAGCCACACAGGCAATCAGGGCCGCCCCATCCACCCCACCCCACACCGTTACCCACCCACCCACCCACCCACCCACCCACCCACCCACCCACCCACCCACCCACCCACCCACCCACCCACCCACCCACCCACCCACCCACCCACCCACCCACCCACCCACCCACCCACCCACCCACCCACCCACCCACCCACCCACCCACCCACCCACCCCCTGGCCCCCACTGCCTTGGCCGCGCAGTGACCCAAGCGCCCTGCAGCGAGCCGCCCACCGCCACGTGCTGCAGCAGACCCGGCTGGACCTAGGGGCACAGCCAGGGGGAGGGCGCAGCGCTGCCTGCTGGTACCGCCTGCTGGACATCACCTACCTGCGGCCCAGCTCCCTCACAGGCTCAGCTGCGGGCCGCCCTTACACCCAGGCCACCTCACCCACCTCACCCACCTCCCCTGACCCAGGTGGGGTCGCAGGTTCAAACCCTTGCGACCGCAAAGGTAGTGCCTGTTTAGGCAGCGTGCTGTCGGGCCACCACCCGGCGTTCCAGGGCATGGTAAGGCAGGTGGTTGCCTATTATGCCGTTGCCTGTCATGACCTGATACCGGGGCCTGAGAGCTGGCCTGGCATCTACCGTGACATTGTTGAGTGGAGGCAGAGGAAGGCGGACGGCATCGCGGCGGAGCTGCAGGTGGGGTGTGTGGCGTCACACTATGCATGGAGGTCACACATCACACATTGGCAGTTGCATGGAGCTATGGCCATGCCGTCAGAGTGAGTGGGCAGGTATGCAAGCAGGAGTGTAGGCAGTGGGCCAGAGCAGGTGATGGAGGCTAAGCATCGAGGAGGCCAGTAACAAGAAGAGGCCAGGAACAGAGCAACCAGGGTAACACAGGGTAACACAGAGTAACCAGGCGAGCAGGGATCAGGGAGGTGCAGCCCCAGCAGGTGCAGGACAGGAGCCACCGGACTTCACGTCTGACCACCTTAGACACCTTAGCAGGCACTGGCAGCAGAAGCCAGCCCCTGGGCGTCCCGCAACAGCAAGCCCCGCATGCGGCCCTGGCGGTTGGAGTGTGATGAAAGAGTGACGAGGCTAGGATAAGGGGCTGGGCTGTGGGAGACAGGCACAGGTGTGGTGTGACCTCACAAGATGGCTAGCCCTGGGGACAGCTCGCACACCAGGTTTGACCAGATCAAATCAGATCAGATCACAGTGGGCCTAGTCACATTGCCACCATCACAGCAGGTTTGATTTTGAGGAGCCACCACACGCCAGGTGTCAGGCTGAATCTGGTATGTGGGTGGTTGAGGCTGGTGTCAAAAAGCCCTGGCCTGAGCGCATGGCCCATGGCGCCTTCCCAGCTGTCAAAGCCAGCCAGCCTCCACCTCAACCAGCAGACCAGGCTGCTGGCACCCAACCACTCTGAATCCAACCGGCATGGGACGTTGGACAGGCAGTGACCATGCTCCTACATGCATGGGCCCCATGCTGCTGGCAGAGTGGGTGGTGGCAAGAGGGTGGGGCTCAGGGTATTCACGAAGTTCAGAGCGGTTTCAGAGCAGTTTGCAAGCTGCGAGGTTGGGTGACGCGAGGTTGGGTGACGCGAGGTGGAGACGCGTGTTGCTGGCGCGGCCTGCTACACAGCAAACACAGCGGCTGCCCCGCCCCTGTTGCAGCCGCTGCTCTCTCCCACCCGACTGTGGCTTACACCAAGCGCCCCCAACCCAGGGACATGGAGTGGCATGAAGGGACATGGTGTTGTAGTCGGTTGCCAGTGGGGCAGCAAACCTGGCTGACCTGTAGGCTTAGCATGGAGGAGCAGCAGCAAGACCAAGAGGAGTGCTTGCAGCAGCAGATGCAGCAGCAGCAGGGGGCATATGCTGTCAACCTGTCACCAGTGCTGTCACCTTATCCCTACCCCTTACCTAGCACGCTGCCCCTGACAAGCAGCAGCAGCAAAGCCCTGATGCGAACATGGGTCGGGCACAGCTGTAGGGCTAATGAGGGGGCTCATAGGCGAAAGGTGCGTTAGGCCCTAGGTCAGGTCAGGTCAGGTCAGGTCAGGTCAGCAGGAGGAGGAGGGGGGCCAGCAGCAGCTGCACCTCAATCCACTTCAGGTGGCAGGAAGGAGCAAGGGCCGCCCTGCCCCTGCCCCTGCCCTTGCCCCTGTACCCTGCCCCTGTACCCTTGTGTTGGTGAGCACAGTGTGCTGTACAGGCACACCAGGGTCGAGTGCAAGCATGATTGAAACATGATAGGAAACAGTGAGGTGTGATGGATAGGGTGTGAGATGAGAGGGGGGAATGTGTGATGTGTTGTGTTGTGTATGTGTGACCTGCACAGGGCTTGAAAGGAGGCAGCGCCCGGCCGGAGGGGCAGTCAGCAGCAAGAGGGGTGGGGCCTGGTTCCAAAGCCTTCGGCACCCAGGCCTCAGCAGGTGGGTCGAGGAGGCCTGGCCCCGTATATGCCATGAAAGCAAAGTCAAGCAGCAGCAGCAGCAGCTGAGGGAGTAGCAGCTGCACTGCAGCCGCAGCGGCAGTGGCGACAGGGTCAGGAGCAGGGTAGGGAAAGCCGGGCGGCTAGGTGGTCAGCATGGTAGGGGCAGCCTGTCAGAGGGCCGGGTCAGGTCAGCGTGCTGTGGCGCTGTCCTGTGCTCCTCAGCCTAGCGCTGCATCACAGAGGCTCTGAGGCTCTGCCTGCCAGCTGCCTAGCGGCCTGCTGGAGGTTGTCCAGCTTCCAAAGCTAGACGATGCTACCTAGATAGGTATCCTATCCTATTCTAGGCCAGCTGCCTGCCGGCGTCCTGGCGGCCTGGAAGAAGTGCAAGAAGAAAAGAACAGAAGAAAAAGAAGAAGAAGAAGAAGAAAAAGAAGAAGAAGAAGAAAAAGAAGAAGAAGAAAAAGAAGAAGAAGAAGAAAAAGAAGAAGAAGAAAAAGAAGAAGAAAAAGAAGACTGCTCCGGCTGGCCCCCTGGCGTGCACTAGGGAGGAGCCCCCGCTTGGATGGGGCGTGGCTGGGGCTCCCTCCAGCCAGCTAGGAGTCGAACCCCCTCCCCCTGAACCCCTCCCTGGCCCTCAACAGGCTAGTGCAGCCAAGCTGCACTAAGCTGGCAGCTGCCTGGCGGCAGCCAAGCTCCTCAGCTAGGCCCTGCTGCCCTGCCTGTGCGTGTGCCCCCTGTGGTCCGTGTGTGCCCGCCAGCCTGGCTGCACGGCTGGCCTGCCTGCTTGCGGCTGAGGGTCGGAACCAGAGGCAGGGGCAGCGTCACCTAGCTGCTGCTCACCTAGCTGGGCCCCAGGCTGCCGCCCTGTCAGCGATGACAGTCTGGCGGCTGCTGCTGCTGCTGCTGCTGGTGTGCTGCTGCTGCTGCTGATGGTGTGCTGCTGGTGCTGCCGACCTGTTAGGCTCACCTCCCATACCGCCTAATCTGGGGCTGGGCAGCAGCAGGGGACCATGTGCAAAGCTGCGAGCTGCTGGCTATGTGGAGGGTAGCTGCAGAGAAGCTGGCTATGTAGAGGGTAGCTGCAGAGAAGCTGGCTATGTGGAGGGTAGCTGCAGAGAAGCTGGCTATGTAGAGGGTAGCTGCAGAGAAGCCGGCTATGTAGAGGGTAGCTGCAGAGAAGCCGGCTATGTAGAGGGTAGCTGCAGAGAAGCTGGCTATGTAGAGGGTAGCTGCAGAGAAGCTGGTTGCGTGGATTGCACACCCCTCCTCATCCCGGGGGCTGGGGTAGAAGAAGCTGCTGCTGCTGCTGCTGCTGCTGCTACCGGCCTGGGTGCAGGGGAGGGGAAGGGGGCCCTGGCTGCTGCGGTGCTACCCGAGCCCTTCCTGTTGCTGCGGGGCCGCCACACGGGCAGTGAGAAGGTGGGGCGGGCGGGGGGTGGGGCCAGTGGGGGGTGGGGCAGGGGGGGGCTAGGCGAGCCATGGGTAATGCCAGGGCCGGAGAGGGTGCCCCAGGAGGGTGAGGACCCAGTGCCCCAGGGGGGACCTCCAAGTCACTCTGCAGCAGAGCTCTAACCACGCCACCCCCCCTCCCCTCCCCCTCCCTCTCTTACACTGCTGCTGTCCCCCTGTACCTCCCTTACGCTGCCCCCCCTACCCCCCCTGGCTGCAGCTGCGCACTGCGTCCACCCCGCTGCACAGCCTGCTTGACTATGACCGTGATGACCGTGATGAGGGCAGCTTTGAGCTGAGTCTGGCCGCGGAGGCGCTGCATGCCCTCATCAGCCGCGACTACGCTGCTCTCATCATGGCGGCGCTGGCGGCTAGGCGGTGAGGGGGAGGGGGGAGGGGGGAGGGGGGAGGGGGGAGGGGGAAGGGGGGAGGGGGAGGGGGAGGGGGAGGGGGAGGGGAGGGGAGGGGTCAGGGAGGTGGGGCTTGAACAGCGTGCAGCAGCAGAGCAGAAAGGAAAGTGAAACAGAGGGAGGGTGAGGGGAGGATGGGAAGGGTTAGGTGACATGGTCAGAAAGGGGAGGGGCAGAGAGTGTCGAGGTGCAGCTCAAGCGGAAGCGACATAAGAAGCTGGAGAGGCTAGTCTTTGGCTGGCAGTGGTGGTGGTGGTGGTGGTGGTGGTGGTGGTGGTGGTGGTGGTGGTGGTGGTGGTGGTGATATGGGGTGCCATGGTCCGAGCATGGGGCATGATTTGGGCATGAGGATGCCATGCTACGGGTGGGGTGTAGGGTGGTGGTGGGGGGTGCAAATCAGGTGCATAGGTGGGATGATGTGGCCAAGGTGGCCATGGTGGGTACCTGCATGCCTGCAGGCCAGTGCCGCTGGCATCTGAGGGCGGAGGGATCAAGGCGGTGAGTGATGGCAGAGGGCAACACCACAGGCCTGCGGGGCAGTGGGCGGCAGGGGCTGGCTGGCGGGGCAGCCGCTGGACCGTACTAGGCAGTGGGCTGTTAGGCACC
Source organism: Haematococcus lacustris (assembly GCA_030144725.1). Taxonomy (NCBI): domain Eukaryota; kingdom Viridiplantae; phylum Chlorophyta; class Chlorophyceae; order Chlamydomonadales; family Haematococcaceae; genus Haematococcus; species Haematococcus lacustris. The sequence goes on along the minus strand of JASKMD010000026.1, from coordinate 10,876,912 downwards.
CCTCCTCAACCTCCCTCGAGTTCAGGGGCCAGCTGGAGGCAGTTGCTTGTTTCTTCCCACTCCCACTCTCACTCTCACTCTCACTCTCACTCTCACTCTCACTCTCACTCTCACTCTCACTCTCACTCCCACCCCACCCCAACCCCCACCCCAACCCCACCCCCACCCCACCCCCACCCTCACAGGTCCTGCCAGAGAACGAACCCAGTTCCAAGCGGGCAAGAAAGGTGCGAGGCAGCTTTGAAACCCCTCTATTGACCACAACCTCACTCACACCCTCACTCTCACTCTCACTCTCCCACACTCTTCCGCATGCCTTCACGTGCCGCCCCGCCCCTCCCTGCTCCGCCCTGCCTACCCACACCTATTTTTTATCTGGGTCTTGATGACATCATGTGATGACGTCCTGCACTGCTCCCAGGAGGGTTCGAACCAGGGGTCAGGCAGCCGCCCCACCCGCACCGTCACCAACACACCCTTACTCCTGGCCTTCAGGTAAAGGCCACCTGACACCCTCAGCCTGATGAGGCCCACCTTGACCTCCACCTCACCGCCACACTCCAAGGACCGCTGTGGACCACCCACAAAGCAAGCCCAGCCCAGCCCTAGCCCTCACCTCACCTGCCCTCACCTGCCCTCACTCCTAGCCTCCACACTAAGTAGGAAACTTGCAGCCTCAGTCAGGACCACATCCTGACCTTGACCAAGTGCTTGCTGGCTTTGAATCTCCTGCCCCTGCCCCTGCCCCTGTCCCTGCCCCTGCCCCTGCCCCTGTCCCTGCCCCTGCCCCTGCCCCTGCCCCTGTCCCTGCCCCTGCCCCCCTGCCCCTGCCCCTGCCCCTGCCCCACCACTGTAGCCGCCCTGCCCTGCCCTGCCCTGCCCAGGTATTTTGACCGGGGTGGCTGTGGGTACCTGAAGCAGGAGGAGCTGCGGCGGCTGCTGCATGCCCTGGGGGCCGGCACCCCGCACCGCCTGGTGAAAGCCCTGGCCGCAGCAGCCCCAGCCAGGGGCGACCGCCTGCACTACAGGTGAGAGCAACAGGGCTGAGAGACCTGTGACGCCTGTGGCGCAACCTGACGGACCCTTAACAACCCTGAACGACCCTGAACGACTGACCCCTGGCTGCTTCTGACTGGCTCACCTGCTTGAACCCTGACTGACCCCTGGCTGCTTCTGACTGGCTGACCTGCTTGAACCCTGACTGACCCCTGGCTGCTTCTGACTGGCTGACCTGCTCGAACCCTGACTGACCCCTGGCTGCTCCTGGCTGGCCTGCTGCACCCTCCACGCAGGTCCTTGACTGATACCGAGGTGCTGGAGGACAGCTGCGTGCCGCCCCCTCCCCCGCCCCCTCCACCTCCACCAGGGGGCCCACCCCCCAAGAGGCTCACTGCAGGTGGCCCTCAGGCAGCCCAGGCGGGTCAGGGGGGAGCGGCTGTGAGGGGGGCGGCAGCAGCCGAGGTGCCAGGTCCGCCGCCTCCACCCCCTCCTGCCCCTGTACCTCCGCTGTCCAAGGCAGAAGAACAAACACCAGCAACACCAGCAGCAGCAGCAGCAGTGCCAGCACCGGAGGCTTCAGCAGCACCAGCAACACCATTAGCAGCAGCAACACCAGGAGGAGTGGTCGAGGTTGCAGCAGCAGCAGCAGCAGTGCCAGCATCAGCCCCAGCAGCAGCTCCAACATCAGTGACGGCAGCAGAGGGGCTTGGGGCACAGTCAGTGGCAGGGCCGGCATCAGAAGCTGCGGCTGCAGCCGGGGCGGTCGCACACCCAGCAGCAGCAGCAGCAGCAGCAGCAGGAGTTGTGGCAGCAGCAGCAGCAGAGATGGCATCAGATGCGCCAGAGACACAGGCAGGTACCCAAGCTGACCAGGATGGGGGGCAGTCAGCCGTACCCAGCCGCACGGGCCCTGAGTCCCAGGTTCCTGGGCTCCCTGTGGAAGGGGGGCTCACCCCCCCACCCTCAATAACAGCAGCAGCAGCAGCAGCAGACGTGGTGATGGAAGAGGCGGGTGAGGGGGAGGGGGGGAGGGGAGGGGGGGCAGCTGCCTCAGGGGTGGCTGAGCTCGATGTTGATGTTGGTGGCGCAGAGGTGGCGGGGGAGCACGGGGAGCAGGCCATGCCCCTTGGTCAGGTGGGGGCTGCGGCAGTGGGGTCGGCAACAGCAGCAGAAGAGACAGCAGCAGCAGCAGCAGCAGCAGAAGATACAGCAGCAGCAGCAGCAGCAGAAGAGACAGCAGCAGCAGGGAGAGCAGAGGTACCAATAGCGGCAGCAGTGGGGCCAACTGCTGTAGCGGTGGAGGCAGGGGCAGAGGAGGCAGCAGAAGCTGTAGGGGCAGAAGCAGTGGCGGCTAGTGGATGAGCTTCATGGCTAGTGGCAGCTACGTGGCAGCTATGCAGTTGCTTCCCCGAGGTCGAGCCATGCTGACTAGCCAGGTCTGGCTTGTCGCGCGCTTCGACTGGTCAGTGTTTGGCGGGTGCCCCTCAGTGCCCCTACAGCCAGCTCTGTGGGTAAGCCAGGTGCCTTGGGGTGTGTGCTACGGACGAGGAGGAGCAGGAAACAGGGGCCCTAGAGCTGACCACCCACGGTTGACAGGCACAGGGGCAGGTCACGTTCCTGCATAGCAATGGTGGCTAAGGTAGCATTGATGGTAACGATAGGTGGCCTACACCGCTTAAGCCGTCAGCCGTTAGGCTGCTTGGCCGCCCTCCCCCTCTAGGGGTTCGGGACTTTCTGTAATGCACTTTAAAGCAAGGTGCACAAACAAAGGTGCACATGGGCTCAACATGAAGTCATGGTAAGCAAGCCTTGACAGTCGGCTCGACTGTTGTCACAGCGATGGCCAAGGCAGGTGGGTGTCTCAGACTGGAGCAGTTGCCAACGTATCGTTACAAACTGCTAGATCAAACAAAAGAACGGATCCCAGTGATCTAATGCATACTCTCCTGGGCCTTGCATGTGAACAACCATGGCGCCCTGGGCGATGGTGGCCACTGCTAGCACATCTGGTGCCTGCCACACAGTCATATTGCAAACGAGCGCTACACCACCACTAGTAAATACTGTTGGGTTCATTGCCATAGCTAAGTTAGGCCGGGTTCAATACAAGCCTGTGTCTGATGGTGCATGCCTCGCCTCGCCATTGTGGCCTCGTCATGATCCCTGCCCTGCCAGGGGATTGCAGAACATGTAGGTCGCGCCCCGGGTTTTCTTTCCTTTTTCTGCTCCAGCTCTATGCCGCTCGTCCGATGCATGCAAGCTCGACTGGGAATCGAACTCGGCCGTGGATGCGTTTTGCGGTGGCGCGGTGCCAGCACCGTCAGTAGGCAGTCCGGAGTTCGCTAACCAAGAGGCGTAGGCCTTGTGCGCAGCGGGGCGCCTGCACGGAGAGCACACACGGCTTTTCAACAGGACGTTCCAGAATTGTGCACAGACACCCTATCGACGCTGGCAAAAGCCACGCCGAAGGGCCGCCGATGTGTCGCCTGCGACACTCACCCCTGATGCGGAGCAGTGCGGTTCACTACTTGTTGAACGTCCTCGGTGGTCATCCCCGCGAGCACCGCGGGCAAGGTCAAAGGACCCTCAGACCTGGGACTCTGGTTCTTGGGCAGCAGCGCGCGTTGCATGCCGCCTGAAAAGTGCGTCTGTAGGGCAGCCCCGGCTGTAGGGTTGTATCCCGCCTCGGTTGTTGACCGCGTCTGTCCAGCCCCGACCGCCACAACCGTCGCGCGCCCGTCGATACTCAGCTGCGACTTGCTGATCCACACGTTTGGGTGTCCGCCATCCGCAGACGGCTCCGGTGGACCGATCCACTGCAGCTGCCGCGAGTGCTTGCTCGCTCGTTGGCGCTTGCTCATCAGCACGGCCAGCAGCACCAGTGCCAGCACAGCCCCCAACACGCACACTACTATCAGCAACGCTCGATTGCCCGAACTGCTGCCACTTGAGCTGCTCTGCACGCCTGAACTGGGAGGTGGTGTTGCTGGGATGGGTGGCAATTGAGCGGATGGGATGCCAACAGGGAGAGCGGTCAAATTTGAGTCGAGAGGAGGTGGCTGGGGGGGTCCGAAGGGCGGTGGGCTGGCAGGTTGGAGGGTCGGACTCGGAGAGGTGGGGGAGGGGGGGAGGGAGGGGGGACTGGGTGATGGCGGTGGGGTGGGGCTGGGAGGAGGAGGAGCAGGGGAAGGTGGGGGGAAAGGGAGGGGAGGGGCTGGGGAGGGTGGGGGTGGGGTGGGGCTGGGGGGAGGAGGGGGAGGAGGCGCCAAGATTGTGATGCTCCAAGATTGACCGATGGCAGTGTTGTCTATGAATGGTGTCAGCACAAATACTCCAGGCTGATAAATCCTGCATGCCATAGCACAACCATTGTTTAACGTTCGGGGTAAGGACTGCGTGCGACTGCAACAGCATGCCGATCAGGAAACACTCCACGATGAGGCTCAACAGAAAAACATGCGCGGGGGGGACTCACACAACGGAGATGTTAGCGGCCACCGAGGCCGAGTACGCGACTGTGTAGGACCACGATGCGGTAGTTGGCATGCCAGTCACGCCAGTGACCCGAGCGGCGAGGGGCGCGGGACCGAGATCATTGTTGTATGCGTCGCGCGCAAGCACCAGCAGGTTGAAGCTCTGCGCGTAGCCCACAATCGTAGCGCTCCCTGTACAGCAGCGGGGTGCCAGTCATGCTGCCATCAGCGCATGCCTAGCCAGCGCCGCGGTGGCGCAGACTAATCTCGGTCGCTGCTGCGATGCACTCACCAGTCACTTGGAAGTTTGGCACGGATACCGGTCCTGGCTGCACCACCAGCGGCGGAAGCCCCGTGGACAGCTGCACGCCGGCCAGGTACACCGCGGCTGTGTATAACCCCGCCACTGTCGGATTGAACGTGACGCTGCGCAACGGGCAGCAAAATGACCGCGCAAGGATGAGATGCGGACGCGCCGAGATAATGAAGTCACAGCCCGGCCTCACACTTAGGGCTTTACTACCCTCAGCGCAGTCCTAACCAGGACCGATGTGGGCTCACCTGACCACCCCGGTGCTGGGGTCGAAGCCCGTTTGGGTGCCGGCCACGACGGCTGGGACTTGGGTGGCTGCGACCTGCAGCACCCTAGGTTTGCTGGACAGTTGGCTGCTGCTCTGTGCCGCTGCCCCGGCTGCTGGTTGCATGACCTGCATGCTGACGGGCAGAGGAAGCTGCTGGCGTGATTGCTGCGCCGTGTGGGACAGGCTGGACGTTGACAGGCTGCTGCGGCGGCCAGATGTAGGCAGGCCAAAGGTGGGCAGCAAAACAGCCAGCAGGCTGCTGCCAGGGGAGGAGGTGAGGGGGTTGGCGAACTGGTCTCTGAGGGCCACGTTGAGGGTGAGGGGGCGGCCGGCCACTGCACACACCAAGAGAGGAGGGCCAGGGTTGGGTACTCAGGGGTCAGGGGGTGGTAAATGGGGGGAAGGGTGGTGGCATTACGAGCCCTAGTCTGGCACCAGTTATCCCTCCAAGCTACTCGAAGCTGCAAACTATGAGTAAAGCGTTTGTTACTAATTTCATTTGTTTATTAATACCACAACCACGCAAACAGGCTACAGAACCTGGACCATGAGCATGACTTGCGAAGCCCTGGCCTGTGGTGCTGGGTAGTGAGGTACCTTGGTGGTGGCAGAGGACATGTAGTATTGCACCGCAGCTGTCACCCCACCCCCAGGTGACCCCAGGTGACCCGCACCCCAGGCCAGGTGGCCCCGAGGCCGTAGGCCCTGCTGCATCCTGCCCCACAGCCCCACATCCCTGCCCCATCCCTGCCCACATCCCTGCCCCACATCCCTCATGCTCTGTGTCCCACAGCCCAGGCCCTGCGGGCTCCCGCCTCCCCTCACCTGGTGCTGTGCTGTTGCTCCAGCTGGCGGTGCTGCCAGTGGTGTTGAGGGGTCCAGGCAGCACCACCACCAGGCCCCGGCTGACCAGCGCCCCTGATGCGGTGAGCACGCTGACTGTGAAGTTGCCGGTGCGCTGCAGCTGGTAGGTCAGGCTGGTGCGGCCATTGCCAAGCTCGGACGAGGAGGCGGCGGCACAGCTGGCGAGAAAGGCTGCGGGTGAAGGGAGGTTCAGTGGGGTGGGGCATGAGTGGGGTGGCTCAGTGGGGTGGGGTGGGGCATGAGTGGGGTGGCTCAGTGGGGTGGGGTGGGGCATGAGTGGGGTGGCTCAGTGGGGTGGGGTGGGGCATGAGTGGGGTGGCTCAGTGCAGGGGGAAGGGGTGGGCGTAGGGGAGGCGTCCCTCACCTGCATCCAAGGTGAACCCTGGCCGGGAGTCTGTGTGCTGGTTGCCGTACGGATCATATGCTATTGCCGACAGGCTGTAGTTCACCCCTGAAATCAGGTCAGCAGCAACAGCAGCAGCAGCAGCAGCAGCAGCAGGTGTGTCAACAGGCGTTGCAGCAGCAGCATGGCAGCAGCAATGGCAGCACCAACATTGTCAGCGGCTTAGAGCTGTAGGTATCAGCTGGCAAGGGTCACCATCACTTTTAGTCCATCTTTCACCCTCACGCCAACCCTCACCGGCTGTGAGTATCGTGAGCACTTGCGAAGGTGGGCTGCCGTCATCCGCGTACGGCGTCCCGGCCCCGTATCCTAACACCCGGCTGTACACTGCCGACACTGCCGGCGTGTGTGCTACCAACATCCGGGCGCTGCCGTTGGCAACAACCACGGCGTCGTAGGTGAAGAACAGCTGATAACCACCCGCCTGCTCCAGCCGCGCCAGGCTGAACACGTAGCTCAAGTTGTAAGGCGAGGAGGACATGACCTGCAAGCAATGATGCCATGCACCCGATGATGCCGGTCTGCTGCTGCTCCTGCATGCCTCAAGACTCCACTGCAAGTGTGAGCCTACCAGCGGATACCTAGTACTGCAGCTGCACCTGTTGTGAATGCTGCACGTTCCCATTTGAAAACAACGCCTGACACAGTGCCCCCATGCCGTGCCAGCTCATATGAGCAGCGCAGCAGTTGTCAGAGGAAAAGCCTTGAACCAGACGCACCCAATAAAGTCCCTACTGCAGAGTAGGAGGTAGTGGTTGGTTCACACTTAAGGGCACCTAGCGCTCACACCATCTTCCTCCCACAGCTTGCCTGGTAAGGGAGGGAGATGTTGGCGCCGCCGTTGTCCGGCACAGCAGTGGCCGCCAGGGGGGCTGCAGCAGCGGCCAGATTCCCATACTGGTCCCTCAGCACCATGGAGCCGTAGGCCAGCTGCGAGCCAGCTGTCATGTTCGTGATCAGGATGCTGGCGTAGCAGTTGGCCAGGGACGGGGGGCTTGGGAGGATGGAGATGGTGGTGGTGAAGTTGCGAGTGGGCTGCCGAAAGGATGGCTGCATGGGCGCATGGGCAGTGGACAGGGAACAATTGGCATATCAGGCATGGCAGCAGAAGCAGCAGCAGCAATGGTGGCAAAAGATACACAGCAGACTGATGGCGTTGGTAACAATGTATATATATATATATATATATATATATATATATATATAAATAAGTCAGTTTATAAAGGTGTGGGTGTTTGTGCTGGCAGCCCATGCACCCATGCACATCACATCCAGAGCCGGCTCCAGCCTACCTGCTGTAGCGCCAGGGTGAACAGCCCGGCTGCCTGGCCTGTGACGGTGAGCAGTGCGCAGCCAAACTGGCTGGTGGCCGTCAGCACCACTTGCACAGCACTGGCATCAGCCACAGCCAGGCCTGGCACCAGGCTGATGTTTGCCTGCACAGCAGCAAGCAAGCAGGTGGGCAGATGTAAGTGCATGGTGATGTAAATGATGAAGTGATGCAAGCGCGGCGTTCATGCGGTGTAGGCAGATGTAAGTGTGTGGTTGCGCGGCAGCCAGCAAGTGAGAAGGCAGAGGCAGGCGTAGCAGCAGGCTCCCCTTGGTGGTCGCAGCAGTCCTGCCATGTGGTCAGGCAAGCATCCCTTGATCTCTGAAATGCATGACTTTGCAGGAACCAGCCCCCGCCAGAGAACTGGGTGCCGGCAACAGGGCAGGTGCACCACCCGCTGCTTCACCCATCCTGGAGCCAGCGGTGGGGCAAGCAAGTGCGGAACCTGGTGTAGTGCCCCGTGGTGGCGTCACCTAATCCCCCACAGCCCCAAGGCAACTTGGACCCCAAGGCTTTCCACATGGGGCCTCGTCCACAACCCAGGGTGCATCACACATCACACATATGTGTCGGTCAAAGGCCATCAAATTTAAGCATTGCACATTGCTCACATGTGTGATGCACTGCTTGTGGGCCCTTACCCTGAAGAAGGTCATGTTGGCACTGCTGATGTTGTTGTAGGCGAAGGGGTTGTTGTTGAAGTTTGCAGGGTCTGCCAGGTAGGTGGGGCTCCCAAACTGGTCAAACACACAAATCCTCAGGGCTGCCAGCGGCTGGCCAGCGGCGGTGCTGTTGCCGAGAACTGCAGAGCAGCAGTAAAAGGGGGTGGAAGCAGCCTCCCAGCATCAGCTGGTATCAGACAGCCGACCGGGACAGACAAGGTCAGCTGGGGCATGGACCCCTAACCCTGTCCTGAGCTGCGCACTGGCGTAACCCAGCACCTACCTTGGTTCTGATAGCTCTGAATGGGAAAGGGGACAACTTGCATGTCCAGGGAATACACCGCACGCCTGGACGCAGGCACAGGGCATGAGTGGGTCGGCTGTGGGAAGGGGGAGGGGAAGGGGTAGGGGTAGGGGGATTGAATGTGTTCCCAAGGCTACACCCATGACGAGCATGCACCAAACACTGCTGATGTGTGGTCTGTGATAGTGCAGCTGATGTGCTGATGTGTGCTGTGCCCTTGCGCCATGCTGAACTGCGCTCACGAGAATTGCAAGGGCAGTGGTAGGGGCAGCAGCTTCATGCGCTGCGTGACGTTGGTGGTGGCGTCAGTGTACAGGATCTCCAGGCGGTACCAGCCGGCGATGGGGATGACCCGGGTGAAGTCCAGCCACTGGTTCACAGCCCTCCACACGGGGCTGGCGACAAAGGGGCCGGGCACGGGCAAGGAGGTGTTCAGCGGTGTCATCACCAGCTGCAGCAGCAGGAGCAGAGGCAAGGTGGTGAGCAGCAGCAACAGCACAAGTGGAGTCGAGCCCACCAGGTACACTCAGGCCTGTTCCAGCGGCCTGAGGCGCCAGCTGCCAGCAGGCAGGCCGGGTGCAGCCAACCTTGCTCTGCTGCCCAAGCTGTGAGTCACTCCACGCCCTATGCATTCTCGCCCTGCTGTCCGCAGCCCGTGCCCTGCCCTTGCTCCCAGCGCCTTCCTTTGCTTTGCAGTCAGCCTCATGCGATAGCCTGCCTCAAGCCAGTCATGGCACGCACTGGTGGCAGCACTGCTGCTGCTGCTGCTACTGCTGCTAGGTGGCAGTGGTGGTACTGTTGATGTGTGTGATGTGTTGCTGTTGATGCAATGCAGATGCCTTTCAAACTTTGTTATGGCCGTGGTAATGATGTGTTGCTGTTGATGCAATGCAGATGCCTTTCAAACTTTGTTATGGCCGTGGTAATGATGTGTTGCTGTTGGTGCAATGCAGATGCCTTTCAAACTTTGTTATGGCCGTGGTAATGATGTGTTGCTGTTGATGCAATGCAGATGCCTTTCAAACTTTGTTATGGCCGTGGTAATGATGTGTTGCTGTTGATGCAATGCAGATGCCTTTCAAACTTTGTTATGGCCGTGGTAATGATGTGTTGCTGTTGATGCAATGCAGATGCCTTTCAAACTTTGTTATGGCCGTGGTAATGATGTGTTGCTGTTGATGCAATGCAGATGCCTTTCAAACTTTGTTATGGCCGTGGTAATGATGTGTTGCTGTTGATGCAATGCAGATGCCTTTCAAACTTTGTTATGGCCGTGGTAATGATGTGTTGCTGTTGATGCAATGCAGATGCCTTTCAAACTTTGTTATGGCCGTGGTAATGATGTGTTGCTGTTGATGCAATGCAGATGCCTTTCAAACTTTGTTATGGCCGTGGTAATGATGTGTTGCTGTTGATGCAATGCAGATGCCTTTCAAACTTTGTTATGGCCGTGGTAATGATGTGTTGCTGTTGATGCAATGCAGATGCCTTTCAAACTTTGTTATGGCCGTGGTAATGATGTGTTGCTGTTGATGCAATGCAGATGCCTTTCAAACTTTGTTATGGCCGTGGTAATGATGTGTTGCTGTTGATGCAATGCAGATGCCTTTCAAACTTTGTTATGGCCGTGGTAATGATGTGTTGCTGTTGATGCAATGCAGATGCCTTTCAAACTTTGTTATGGCCGTGGTAATGATGTGTTGCTGTTGATGCAATGCAGATGCCTTTCAAACTTTGTTATGGCCGTGGTAATGATGTGTTGCTGTTGATGCAATGCAGATGCCTTTCAAACTTTGTTATGGCCGTGGTAATGATGTGTTGCTGTTGATGCAATGCAGATGCCTTTCAAACTTTGTTATGGCCGTGGTAATGATGTGTTGCTGTTGATGCAATGCAGATGCCTTTCAAACTTTGTTATGGCCGTGGTAATGATGTGTTGCTGTTGATGCAATGCAGATGCCTTTCAAACTTTGTTATGGCCGTGGTAATGATGTGTTGCTGTTGATGCAATGCAGATGCCTTTCAAACTTTGTTATGGCCGTGGTAATGATGTGTTGCTGTTGATGCAATGCAGATGCCTTTCAAACTTTGTTATGGCCGTGGTAATGATGTGTTGCTGTTGATGCAATGCAGATGCCTTTCAAACTTTGTTATGGCCGTGGTAATGATGTGTTGCTGTTGATGCAATGCAGATGCCTTTCAAACTTTGTTATGGCCGTGGTAATGATGTGTTGCTGTTGATGCAATGCAGATGCCTTTCAAACTTTGTTATGGCCGTGGTAATGATGTGTTGCTGTTGATGCAATGCAGATGCCTTTCAAACTTTGTTATGGCCGTGGTAATGATGTGTTGCTGTTGATGCAATGCAGATGCCTTTCAAACTTTGTTATGGCCGTGGTAATGATGTGTTGCTGTTGATGCAATGCAGATGCCTTTCAAACTTTGTTATGGCCGTGGTAATGATGTGTTGCTGTTGATGCAATGCAGATGCCTTTCAAACTTTGTTATGGCCGTGGTAATGATGTGTTGCTGTTGATGCAATGCAGATGCCTTTCAAACTTTGTTATGGCCGTGGTAATGATGTGTTGCTGTTGATGCAATGCAGATGCCTTTCAAACTTTGTTATGGCCGTGGTAATGATGTGTTGCTGTTGATGCAATGCAGATGCCTTTCAAACTTTGTTATGGCCGTGGTAATGATGTGTTGCTGTTGATGCAATGCAGATGCCTTTCAAACTTTGTTATGGCCGTGGTAATGCTGTGTTGCTGTTGATGCAATGCAGATGCCTTTCAAACTTTGTTATGGCCGTGGTAATGCTGTGTTGCTGTTGATGCGATGCAGGTGCAGATGTTGAGGCTGAGCACCCGGTTGACCACAGCTTGACCCCAGCGCCGCCCGACCCGAATGAGCCTGCCCCCACACCCACCAGCATCTGGGCATTGAAGGAGGGCTGGTGGAGCAGGTTGCCAAAGCGGTCCACCAACCGCCTGAGGCCACGGCAGAGCAGCAGCAGGGACTGTGTGAGCAGCCTCCCAGCCTCCAGTGTGAGCAGCGTACCACCCCTGACATCATCAGCTTGCCAGCTACACCGCCACCAACAGCAGTTTGCTGCCGCCTCACCAACCAACCCCTGCTTGACCCAGCTGCCTTCCCAACCTGGATGGTAGGGATTGTGCCTCTCAGCCTCCCAGCCTCCTCTCCCTAGCGGGGTTAGGGTCAGGGTTAGGACTCCCATCTGATCATCGGCAGCTAGAGGACTTCTAGATCTCTCCAAGGATAAGAGTTGCATTCGTTTCATCCAAGCAAGTGATGAGTTATGCCCACCCCCGTGTCAAATTGTCTCAACTTAGGTGCTTATCTGTGTACGCTCTGTATGCCACCATCTGCTCTCCTGCCCTTGCCCTTGCTTACCCGGACTGGCCATACAGGCTGCCGGTCAGGTTGTTGGTGTTGCCGACGAGAAAGGTTTGCACGATGTAGGATTGGGACAAGTCCAGCACGGGTTCGGCTGAGCCCTGGATGCTGCCGGCGGTGGCAGAGGAGCACAGAGGAGGATGGTGGGAGGGGAGTGAGGATGAGTGAGAAGAAGTGAGTGAGGGGGGAGGGAGGGAGTGGGAGGGGGTGCTGCTGCTGCTGTTAATACTTATGGCCATGCTGCTGCCGCTGCTGCCAACGCTGCTGTTCATGCTGCTGCCTGTACTGCTGTTGATGCTGCTGCTGCTGTTGTGGTGATGGTGAGAGGGGTGCCTGGACATGCAGAGCCAAGGTTAAGGTTCAAGGATAGCTGGGGGTCTAGGGCTCACCGCAAGGGGGAGCCCGGTAAGTCCTGCCCGCCATACCTCACAGCCAGCCAGTTGTCGCCCCTGCGGCGAGCACACCGCACAAACACTGGCACCCTCTGGTTCCGCCCTCACGCCCAGCGCTCCCCCACACCTGCTGCTCTCTGGACCTCCACCACGCTCTCAAGCAGCAGCAGCAGCAGCAGCAGAAGCAGCAGCCAACCACCAGCACTGTAAACAAGCACTGTTACAACGAATAGAAGGTGACCCAGTGGTCGCCAGAAAGCCCTGATAAGGCGGGTTGCATGGGTGCATGGGCTTACTGGAAGAAGGTGAGGTTCAGCGGCACGTTAACCCATATGTCATTGGCAGGCACCGGGTAAGTCGCCACGCGCCTGCAGGGTCAGGACCCATTAAGACACTTGCATGCAAGCAAGGCATGGTGTTATGAGTGTGACAAGGAGCAGTAAGGTGAGCCACGGCAGCACCTTGCACCGCAACCCTGACCCGCATTGACTCAGTCCATTCCAATCCCTAGCACATGTTTGGCCTGGATGCAGCCAAGGCCTGCCACAGTGGCCTCCTACCGCCGCCTGGCTGACTCTCTGGCCCTGCCTGGCTGGACCTGCCTGGCTAGCCCTATGCTGCTATGTGGCGCTGAGTGCCAGGCTCCAGCCCCATAGCGCCTGCAGCTAGGCAGCAAGGCGCTGTGCCTAGGGTGTGCCTAGGGTTCTTGCGTTTGTTCTCCTGCTGCCTGACCCTTGTCTCAGGCCACTGCCTTTTGCTCACTCCACTGACCTGATGTGAAGCTTGACCGGTGAGGTGAGGTGAGGTGAGGTGAGGTGAGGTGAGGTGAGGTGAGGTGAGGTGAGGTGAGGTGAGGTGAGGTGAGGTGAGGTGAGGTGAGGTGAGGTGAGGTGAGGTGAGGTGAGGTGAGGTGAGGTGAGGTGAGGTGAGGTGAGGTGAGGTGAGGTGAGGTGAGGTGAGGTGAGGTGAGGTGAGGTGAGGTGAGGTGAGGTGAGGTGAGGTGAGGTGAGGTGAGGTGAGGTGAGGTGAGGTGAGGTGAGGTGAGGTGAGGTGAGGTGAGGTGAGGTGAGGTGAGGTGAGGTGAGGTGAGGTGAGGTGAGGTGAGGTGAGGTGAGGTGAGGTGAGGTGAGGTGAGGTGAGGTGAGGTGAGGTGAGGTGAGGTGAGGTGAGGTGAGGTGAGGTGAGGTGAGGTGAGGTGAGGTGAGGTGAGGTGAGGTGAGGTGAGGTGAGGTGAGGTGAGGTGAGGTGAGGTGAGGTGAGGTGAGGTGAGGTGAGGTGAGGTGAGGTGAGGTGAGGTGAGGTGAGGTGAGGTGAGGTGAGGTGAGGTGAGGTGAGGTGAGGTGAGGTGAGGTGAGGTGAGGTGAGGTGAGGTGAGGTGAGGTGAGGTGAGGTGAGGTGAGGTGAGGTGAGGTGAGGTGAGGTGAGGTGAGGTGAGGTGAGGTGAGGTGAGGTGAGGTGAGGTGAGGTGAGGTGAGGTGAGGTGAGGTGAGGTGAGGTGAGGTGAGGTGAGGTGAGGTGAGGTGAGGTGAGGTGAGGTGAGGTGAGGTGAGGTGAGGTGAGGTGAGGTGAGGTGAGGTGAGGTGAGGTGAGGTGAGGTGAGGTGAGGTGAGGTGAGGTGAGGTGAGGTGAGGTGAGGTGAGGTGAGGTGAGGTGAGGTGAGGTGAGGTGAGGTGAGGTGAGGTGAGGTGAGGTGAGGTGAGGTGAGGTGAGGTGAGGTGAGGTGAGGTGAGGTGAGGTGAGGTGAGGTGAGGTGAGGTGAGGTGAGGTGAGGTGAGGTGAGGTGAGGTGAGGTGAGGTGAGGTGAGGTGAGGTGAGGTGAGGTGAGGTCTTACGTGATGTCACCCTTACCATAGGCTGCCCAGCATGATCAAAACAGTGTACTGGCCGCCTCCCAGGGGCCTGATGATGGGGTCATAGAAGCACCAGGTGCCGTTGGCTGCCACTGCAGCGGCTGAGCGGGCCTGGCAGCTGACAGACAGCTGGGCATCAAACCCTGCCGAGGCCGGTTGGCCGGCACTGTCACGCAATTGGATGCTGAACTGCACCCACTGCCCAGCCACCAGCACACCTGCACACCGCAGGCAGGCAGCCCACACTTGCATGCCATGTGTTGCCATCTAGACCCATGCATATGCTGCGCATGGCTAGGAAATGTGTGGTCCATGCATGGCTGGAAGCTAGGGACCTGGCTGGTGTTTGGCCATCACCAGGCCTAGAGCTGATGATGTGTCAGTCCATGCGTTGGTGTGGTGTCTTTGTGCCAAGCGATAGTGAGATTCACACCCCGGCTGCTCCTGGCCTCCTGCTGGGCTGCTGCTGCGCACCCGACAGGGGCCCAGTGGTAAAGGAGCTTCTGGCTGGGTCGACGGGTGGAGGTGCAGGTGGAGGTGTGGGAGGTAAGGGTGGTGCTGTGGGGCCTGCTTGGAGAAACCGGTGTGGCGCTGTGTGTGCACCGGGAGGGGCGCGAGGAGGGCCGGTAGGAGGGTGGGGTGGCTCGGGGAACGGAGGCGAGGGCTGCGAGCGAGGCGGAGGCTGGGTGAGAAGCGGGGGCGAGGGCTGGAAACTTGCAGGGGGCCGTAACATGGGCAACTGCGGCGACGGCTCCGCTGCTGAAGATGCTGTGAGGAGGAGTCCTGCGTGTTGGAAGGACTCGACATTGCAGACTGAGCCTGCACCTCGCGGAAGTACTCCTTCGCCCAGCTTACCTAGCCACACCACCGCTAGCCCTGACAGAGGGCGCAGTCCAGGGGCCATTGCGATACACTGAACTCGCGGCATGCTCACAAACTCTGCTGTCAGAGCTTCGTGGCTATTCGTTATCCCGCTGGTCTTCCAACCAACTCGCCGCGGCGACACGCCACGGCCTCAGGCTACCGCCTGGAATGGCAGGCGCACTGATGCGTGTGCAAGAGCGCTAGGTGCTGGTAGCAGCACTATGCCGCTGATGTTGTAATGTTTGTCTGAACCAGCAGCTGAAGTAAGAAACTGACGAAGGGATCCAGGCGCTGCGTGTCGCACGAGCCTAGTGGCCCAGAACCCTCAGCATTTGCATGTAGGCACCTGGGGGCAGGCATGTTTTATTTCGTTGTGACGTTTGGAGTGCCTTTGTCTTCCACCAGGTAGCCAAAACCATGGTACTGGCATAAAGATTGCCTCCGGGCCTGATCATGTTTGGTCATGTTTCTGACTATTTGTCCCAAGCTAGTGTGACAACACATTCGTCAAACAGTACGCTAGTATGTAGGCCGGTAATCAACCTCGTTGCACCGCTCATAATGGGCCTTGAAGAGGCTATAGGCGATTCTAAATGTACCAGGTGCGCTTCTGCCTCGCACGCCGCCAGCCACAACTGCCGCACGCTGTACCTGGCTCCAGCCTAACAGTCGGGGCTCGTGACATGTGCTGCCATGTGTAGGTGTTCTGCTCCAGCACGTCTGCAATGCAAGTGGTGTCCATGCGAGCTTGCTGGCAAGTAGTAGCAAATGATGTGGCTATATTGCATTCAGTACTGCTTTCCCAGGTCCCAAATGCCTGGAACTGAACTTGCCCAAGGCAAGCAGTGTGTTTTGCAGTCAGGATTGCTTCAAGGTAAGGGAGCCCAGCCCAGCCCAGCCCAGCCCAGCCCAGCCCAGCCCAGCCCAGCCCAGCCCAGCCCAGCCCAGCCCAGCCCAGCCCAGCCCAGCCCAGCCCAGCCCAGCCCAGCCCAGCCCAGCCCAGCCCAGCCCAGCCCAGCCCAGCCCAGCCCAGCCCAGCCCAGCCCAGCCCAGCCCAGCCCAGCCCAGCCCAGCCCAGCCCAGCCCAGCCCAGCCCAGCCCAGCCCAGCCCAGCCCAGCCCAGCCCAGCCCAGCCCAGCCCAGCCCAGCCCAGCCCAGCCCAGCCCAGCCCAGCCCAGCCCAGCCCAGCCCAGCCCAGCCCAGCCCAGCCCAGCCCAGCCCAGCCCAGCCCAGCCCAGCCCAGCCCAGCCCAGCCCAGCCCAGCCCAGCCCAGCCCAGCCCAGCCCAGCCCAGCCCAGCCCAGCCCAGCCCAGCCCAGCCCAGCCCAGCCCAGCCCAGCCCAGCCCAGCCCAGCCCAGCCCAGCCCAGCCCAGCCCAGCCCAGCCCAGCCCAGCCCTCACCATCCTGCACTACCCGCTGTGGTGCCCTGCCAGGCAGCCTGGCCTGATCACAAGCGTGCACATACCTCGCCCACTGCAAGCTGGCTGTACTGCATCAAGCGGGGCCGGGCGCGCTCAGCGGCCATGCCGGACTTTGCGTGGACAGGGCCGCTGCGGCCAGGCAAGATAGGTCTCAGCAGAGAGGTGAGGCCCGCTGGGCTGGCATGTAGGCTGGTCTGACTGCCTCACCCCACCCCACCCCACCCCACCCCACCCCACCCCACCCCACCCCACCCCACCCCACCCCACCCCACCCCACCCCACCCCACCCCACCCCACCCCACCCCACCCCACCCCACCCCACCCCACCCCACCCCACCCCACCCCACCCCACCCCACCCCACCCCACCCCACCCCGGCCACCCCGGAAGACTCCTTCCTTACCCGTCATCACAGCCTGCCGTGCACACCTTAGCAAGCCCATGCAGCCTGCCTTGTCTGCGCAACCGGCTCCACCCACCTGATCTGCCTGGTGCTCTGATGCAGATCCCTGCAGATATACCCCGGCCGGACTACTTCAAAGATGGCAACCCGCGGCAAGAGCAGGAAAGCAGGCAGCAGAGCATCAGTGAGTGTCCTCAGCATGCGAGCTCCGCCCCACTGCAACTGCTCATTGGCACCAGCTAGCATGCATGGGCCTTGCATGTGTTATGTATAGTCCATTGCCTGTACCTGACCCTGCCATGCACGTCTTCACTTCAGCCTCTGTAGAGCATCAAATAGTGACCCTGACCCTGACCCTGACCCTGACCCTGACCCTGACCCTGACCCTGACCCTGACCCTGACCCTGACCCTGACCCTGACCCTGACCCTGACCCTGACCCTGACCCTGACCCTGACCCTGACCCGTGCAGTCCCCATTTACAACGCGAAGGACATTGCCGGCATCCGGGCCGCTTGCCGTTTGGGGAGAGAGGTGCTGGATCTGGCACACCGTGCTGTGCGGCCCGGCATCACCACCGATGAGCTTGACCGTGTGGTGCATATGGCCATAGTGCAGGCAGGGGCCTACCCCTCGCCCTACAATTACTTCAACTTCCCAAAGAGCGTGTGCACCTCTGTCAATGAGGTGGGCTGCGTGGGTGGGGCAGCGGATCAGGCAACCAGGGCAGCAATGAGGCCCAGGGCTGAGTCGAGGGCCGCAGCAGGGACTGCAGCTCAGGCTGGGCAGCTGTAGGGCTGCAGGTGCAAGGCCAGGGTCACAGCTGAGCAGAGCTGAAGAGGCTAGGCCAGTCTCCCAGGCAGTGATGCCATGTGTCAACCATCACCACTGTGATGAGGAATGACGTGGTGTGGCATGGTGGGGTGTGATGTACATTCCAGGTCATTTGCCACGGCATCCCAGACGACCGGGAGCTGCAATCAGGTGACATCGTGAACGTGGACGTCACGGCTTACCTCAACGGCTATCATGGGGATTTGAATGAGGTGGGTAGGTGGTGCAGGGCAGGGCAGGCAAACTGCATTTCATGCCCTCTCGAGCATGCCTGACTCAACCCCAGGGTGCCTCTTGGTGTGTGTCTTATGATGCTGGCACACACCACAGCCATGGTGGTCTCTTTCTCTTCTTCCCTCTCTCACACACCACAGCCAGGGCCATGGCAGTGCATTGGTTTCACTGTTCATTGCATATCAACTCTTGCCATGAACAGCTCACAAAGGAGGCATGGCGTCAAACCTCACTGTCACTGATGGCCACAGGCTACCTTGCACAGACCCTGAGTGCCTTGCACTGGGGCCACCATGTTGCCTTCAAGAGTGCCTTGCATTGTTAGGCCATCTTCTGGCTAGGCCGTTTTCTAAACATGCTCATCTGATGTGTAACCACTGAGACAATGTGAGACAGAGGTTGGGGGGTTGGCCACCAGGGTGTCAATGATCGTGGCCTGTGCAGACCTTTGTTGTGGGGGAGGTGGACGCGGGCAGCAAGCGGCTGGTGAAGGCAGCGCATGACTGCCTCATGGCGGCACTAGCCGTGTGCAAGCCGGGCCAGCGCTACAGGGACGTGGGTGACGTCATCACCAAGCATGCCAGCTCTCAAGGGTGAGCTGACAAGAGATCTGGGGGTGGAGGCAAACAGCATGGGCAGTGGGGCCCAGGGAGGAGGGGAGAAGGGGCAAGGGCCGGGCAGGCATGAGGGAGGGGAGTGAGGGCTGGGCAGGCAGAAGGAGAGGGAGAGATGGAGGGAAGGGATGCAGAAGGAGAGAGAGGGGGAGAGAAGGGAGGGTGTGCATTATGAGTGAGGGTGGGCAAGGAAAGGCGAGGGAGGAGGGAGGAGGGAGGAGGGAGAAAGGGGCCCCCGCTTGGCCTTCACTGTGACACTGCCGCGCCTCCTGGCCCCTGCATCCACCCACTGACCCTGCATCCACACCAAACATGCACATCTGACCCTCCTGCCCCTGCATCCACATCAAACATGCACATCTGACCCTCCTGCCCCTGCATCCACATCAAACATGCACATCTGACCCTCCTGCCCCTGCATCCACATCAAATATGCACATCTGACCCTCCTGCCCCTGCATCCACATCAAACATGCACATCTGACCCTCCTGCCCCTGCATCCACATCAAACATGCACATCTGACCCTCCTGCCCCTGCATCCACATCAAACATGCACATCTGACCCTCCTGCCCCCGCATCCCCCCACTGACCCTTGACCCCATGTACCTGGCCTCATGAACAGCAGTGTGTGTGTGTGTGCTTTGACTGCTGCCGGGCCTGCAGCTGCTCTGTGGTGCGGTCCTACTGCGGGCACGGCATAGGGCAGCTGTTCCACTGCGCGCCCAATATCCCGCACCACTCCAACAACAAAGCAGTGGGGGTCATGAAGGAGGGACACGTGTTCACGGTGGAGCCCATGCTGAACGCAGGCGTGTGGAGGGACAAGGTGAGCGCCAGGGTTCTACTCCCGACTGGAGCATGTGCACTGAGTCCAGACGGTCCATACAGTTTGCCGTCAACCCGTCGATACCCTGCAACTTCCAGCTAGCTGCAAATGCTAGCTGCGATAGACTTGGACGCAAAGCAGAAGACGAGAAGGACCGCCCACTTGGTCACCCGCACAGCGGCCCCCTGTAATCAAATCCGTGCCTGACCACAGCGTGCTGGCTGCTGATAAAGCTATATGCTTCTCAACCCCCTGTTGCTGACACCTTCACAAGTGCCATGTGGTGGTTTCATATCGCACATGATTTGTATAGCCAGGCAACTAAGGGAGAGGGTGTGGGGCAAACGCCAGAGCAGGTCATTTAGCTGGAAAGGTGAGGTCTAGCTGGACGAGACAGACTGAGTGCCAGGGTTATACTCCTGCTCAAGGCTTGCTGCTGCCAATGGGCCACGCTTTACAAGCCTCTGCAACCATCGCTGTCCACAGTCATTGCAAGCGGCCATTGCTACTGCAGCACAGCACCTAGCTCATAAGGGCCGAGGTTGTTTTGCAACTGTCGTCCCTCTCGCCCCTGACCCTGCTGCTGACACCCTTTGTATTGCCCCTGCTGCTGCATAAGGCTGCTGCTGCCATTGCTGCTGCCCTGCAGTTATGGCCAGATGGCTGGACAGCTGTGACCGAGGACGGCTCCCGTTCAGCCCAGTTTGAGCACACAGTGTTAGTCGTCAAGGACGGTGTGGAGATATTGACAAAGCGGCTGGACAGCTCCCCCCCGCTGTGGTGGGAAGTCAGCAGCTCCTGAGCCATGCATGCAGACATGCCAGGAACCATGCATGTCAGCCTGCTTCTCACTGCACAGCTGCCACCGGGTGCTGGCAGCTGCACGGCAGGAGCTGGCGGGCGAAGCCGCACCTGCCAATTGCCTCCGTGCCACATTGCTGGCCTTTGACTCACACCAACCATCATAGGCAGTACCATGGCCTCGAAACTTCAAGGGGGACAATCTCGCCAGAGGCTAATTGTTACATGTGGCACATACACATGCCAACTCTAGACCATAGCCCTCAGGGTCAGGCAATGGTGTGGGTGGTAGGCGCCCCTGCCATGTGCATGTGCCATGTGCATGGGAACACTCCACAAAGCACCTTACCACCATTTGAGTGGTCCCTAGTGGTCCCTAGTGGTCCCTAGTGGTCCCTAGTGGTCCCCAGTGGTCGTGCTCAAATGCAGGCCCTAGTGAGGGACCAGGGGGCTGCTGAGGCTGATTAGAAGGCACAGCAGGGTGAGGTTAGTTGGGTGGCTATGACAGGCCTGCTAGTGTAATAACTGCCGGATTAGGGGAGTCTGCTCAGTGGACCCAGCTGCGCAATTGCTATAGCCTGGCAGTTCATGACTGGATGCACATGCACATGCAAGGGTGCACATTGGCTTCGGCCGAAGGCACTCAGGTTCTATGCTGCGGCCGGATGGGCTATGTGGCCCTGGCACTGAGACGTACCGTGACTCTATGGTGTCCTCTGCTTCATATACATCTGCAGGACTGCCTTTTCGTGTGTGCGAAGCATGCGTCGACGGACATGAAGCATTGCGACCATTTGACTGTATAGTGGAAAACCAAAACTGGAAAAACAATATCATGGCATGGCGATTCAGATGAGTGAAATGTTTTGTTTCGCCGTTTCCTGACACCTGCAATCACAGCGTAGTTGGGTGACCGACAGCGTGGCGGGGCAGCTGTTACGCGGCACAACACGGGTTTCACCTGCGGAAGCGACGACTTGACCAGGACCTGGTTTGCTTGTTGTCAGCATGAAACTAGGAAGCCAGACGCACTCATGGCAGGGGAACGCGGTAAGAGGCCAGTCGTGGAAGTCAGCTGCGTTTTGGTTTGTTTGCCGAATGGCATAATAGGAAGACGCTGACCTGCCTGGTTGGTCAATCGAAAATCGCAGTGCCCCAGTCACAGACCCACCCACAGAAAGCCTAACCGTGCAGCTAACGCAAAGCTACAAGCCAATGTCTTCGGCGGTGACAACGCAAGTCGAGGCGTCTCCTGGTGGCCAGCCAGCCTCACAACCCAACAGCCCAAAGGCAAGGCCTTGAACTCGGATGATGCCAGTCTGCAAAGCACAGTCATCCCTGGCTCTCAAGGACCTCATGTGCAGGTGTTGTAAAAAACAGTGTGTTGCTTCCATGATGCCTCATGGGTGCGCAGGGCCTAACCATTTGTCACAGAGCGCAGCAGATTCCAGCAGTTTGTTTAACCAAACAGATACATCCAGTACCCAGCAAACGGCAGTGTTCGCAAGCCTGACCCGCGAACCCCAAGGCAGCAGCAATAGCAGCAGCAATGGCACTGGCAGCCGTACGAGCAAGTGGAACATGGTGCAGGGAGCTCAGTCATCTAGCCAGTCTGCAGCATCGAGCAACGGTCATGCAGCCTCAAGCTCTGGAGGCTGGTCTGGCAGCAAGATCCAGTCCCCTGCAACCAGCCCAGCTGAAATGCAACGGTTGCAAGCCGAGGTGAAAGAGGTGGGCAGTCAGCAGGGCAGCAGGGCCAGGCACAAATATCATTATGGTAGGCCATCATCATGGGGTGGCCTGGCTCAGGGCTTTGATGGCTTGATGGTCTCACGTCAAGTGTGGTACAACCTTTCATCTGGTCAATCCTGACTTAACAGCCAAGCTACTTCACTGTAGTCTGCTGTCAGGCAATGCTTGACTTGCTGCAAGGCCACTCTGGGTTTCTGTGTGCCACCCTGCCTGCAGCTGCAAGCTGCCTTGGAAACTGCCACTGCGGAGCGTCAAGCTGCGGAGCAGCGGGCTGCAGCTGCAGAAGCAAGCACTGCACAGGCCACCAGTGCCATGGCGTCTGTGCAAGCTACCGCCCACGGTCTAGCCGCTCAGTACTCAGCACTGAGCGCAGAGATTGAGGCATACCGTGCTCGTCAGGATGGCGGTGGCGGGGCGTTGTCGTCTGGGGAGAGCTCAGGGCTGGGCGGGTCAGGGGTTGGCCAGTGGGGCCGAGGCGCCTTGGGGCCTGGGACTGGCAGTGCGGGGGAGCAGCTGGCCAAGCAAGTCGAAGACCTTTCAACACAGGTGGGTGGCCCCCCACAGACAGTGACAGGTGTGATGTGTGTGAGAGTGGGATGTTTGTTCTGTCGTTGTCATTGTGTAGTAAACAAGGTAAGGGATGGGAGGCAAGAAGTTCAGGGGTCCTCGCAACCATCATTACTCAGCTAGTTTGCTGAGGAGGTTACAGAGGAGGCTGCTCGCGTGTTGAGCCAGGAAATGGGGGTGACTGCACAGCAGGCCCCTCCACAGGTGGTCTCCCTCCAAGCATTGCAAGCTGCAGCTGTGCATGACCACCACCACAAGCACAAGTACAGCCACCATAACCATCCTACCCATCATCATCATGCCCTTTGCCATCTCGGCACCTGTCGCCATGATGGCCCTCGCCCTCGCCCTCACCAGCCCCCTCTCCCTGCTGTGCCCAGCTGGAGGACCTGGACTACCGGCTGAGCTGGGCGCTGAGGGACCTGCGGGCTCACCAGCTGGTGCTGAGGGCCCAGGGCGAGCTGGCTGTGCACCTGTCCGGCTTCCCGCCTGACATGCAGCAGCAGGTGTTTGACCAGGTGGACCATGGTGCGGAGCTGCTGGGCGATGGCGGCAGTGCTGACGTGAGTTCAGGGTGTGGGTGCACGTGGCACAGTTGTAGGCAAAGAGGGGCATGGGGTGTAGTTGGGCAGAGGCAGCCAGCTCTTCTACTGGTTTCATCTTGAAGAGGAGGAAGGTAACGGGGTAGAGCTGCAGTCGACTGGGGCGTTGCTGTCCGCATGTGAACATGGCACACTGCAGAGCTGCAGACTGACGATACCTTGCTGGTGGGTGAGTATGCGCTGCTGGGGTGGTGCATGGCTCTGGGTTGACCTGCAGCGATGAGGTGCACAATGCAACATGCTCAACCGCTGGGTCCAGTTGTCGCTGCTGCTGGCTGAAGGGGTGGGGTATACACCACCCCATTCTCAGCTGCCCAACTTACCCAGCCTTTGATCACTGCAACCCTGTGCCTGCGCCCCGCTCACCAGACCCTGCCTTGGCCTTTTGCCCCTTGCTAGGTGTATGCGGTGGTCCTGGGCGGGCAGACGTATGCGGTAAAGGTGATGAACCTGTACGACATCAACACCGCCCGCCCCTACCACTTCCGTGACATCTGCACCACCTTCCTGCGCCACCAGCGCTCGCCCTACATTGAGCTGCCGCTGCACACCTTCTTGCGCCTGAAGGACCATCCCACTGAGGGCACACAGTACTTCCTGTACACAGTGTGGCCACGCAGGTGGGCCCTGAGCCTGGGCTGGCCTGAGCCCCTGGCACTTGCCTGCCTACCAGTTTTAGTGCAGCCCTGGGCTGGCCTGAGCGTGGGCGACTCTCCGGCTGTGAGGGACGGCCAGGCCAAGCCAGGCTAGGGTGGACAGGGGCCTAAGGGGCAAGGGCAGCAGCAGAGGGTACGGGGGCATTTGCCCACCTGTCAATGTTAGTGCAGTTCATCACGCTTGGCACAGTTTGCACACGACCAGCCACGCAAACAAGCCAAGCCTGGGTGTGGATTGGGCTGCTCAGCTGGGTTTGCACCTGGTGGTGTCCCATCTAGTGGATAACCTGGCTGCTACTGCCTGTGCTGGCATAGCCGCTGCCTCCTGGTGTGTCTGCCTCTCTGCTCCCTCACATGACCTGACCCTCCTACGCCTGCCTGCCTCCCCGGCCCTTGGCTTCATGTGGTGTGGCTGATACCCAGGCACATGGACGTGGACCAGCTGCTCTGTCGGCGCGCCCTGGCTCCGCTAGAAGTACTGACCATCATGCTGCACACCGTGCTCGCCCTGCAAGACCTGTCCCTGGCCCGCATGGTGCATGCGGACGTGAAACCACCCAATGTGCTGGTGGGTGGGCTTTGCCAGGGTGCTTTGTCAGCCTCAGCATACCCTGGCACAGCTCTTGCCAAGCAGCAAGGTGGAGAGCTAGGAGAGAGCAGGAAAGCCTCGGTAGAGAGATGGGGCTGAAAACACCAGGGTGTGGCCGCAGGGAGGGAAGAAGGAGGGAGGTGGGTGCTGCTAGTCACCTCCTTTCCACCTCTGTTGCTGTGGCCCTCCCTCCTTCCAAACCGCCTTGCAAGGCTTCCTGGTGACCAGCACCTGGCTGGTGCCCTTAGGCCCTTCTGCCTGACTAGCAGTTTCTTTTGGCACCACACCCTTGTTCAGCATACTGCCTTTAAGCCAATCCTCTTTGTTGGCTGCCACCCGTCAAAGCATGCCCTGTGCTTGGTGATTCCACTCAATAGATGTAGTCCATTCCATTTGTTTGAGAGTGCATCTTGTAATGCTCAGCTCACAAGTCACATAAGGACTGACTGGCACCTACCTGCAGGTGATGCTGGGCGAGGACGGCCTGGTGCAGACAGCACATCTCACTGACTTTGGCAGCGTGCAGTTCGTGAGCGCCGGCAGTGAGGCAGCACCGGCCATTTGGTGAGGCGGCCACCTGCTGCTTAGAAGCAGTGTGCAGGTGGAGGGCAATGCTGATCCAAGGGCTGGGCGTCGCGCCACCCACTGCCTCCCCGCCACCACTCATGTGCTGTGCCCTGTCCACCTGTGACTCTGGGCGTCCTCAAGGTCATCCTGATGACCTTGAGCTGGTGCTCGTAACGTTGCATTCCGTTATGTTGTGGTGTGCATGGCACAGCTGCCAGCATCTAGGCCGCGTCACCTCTCTCACTCTGCAGGGACGGCGCCCTGGCCTGGAACTGGCCCCCTGAGCAGCGTGAGCTGGTGTTCTTGGAGCACTGTGATGTGTGGGGCCTGGGCCTGCTGTACAGCTGCATGACCGTCTGCAACCCCACACGGGAGGAGGTCACCAACCAGCTGCAGGTACGCTTTGTCCTTTTCCTGTGTGCAAGACTGCTGGCTCGCCCTATTGCACAGCTGCAGCAGCCTCGTGCAATGCACAAACATGCCGCATTGCATCACCTTGTCCTCATGCTCTGCCGTCCCACACATGGGGTTCAATCACGTTCCGAGACAACAGGCGCAACTGTCCACTCCTCTTTTGATCGCGTTGCAGGACATGACGCTTTCTGAGCGGGACTTCGAGCGCGTGAGGGACCGCGAGCTGCTGCCAGACCGATGGACGGACCCGGCCGAGCTGCGTGCACTCACGTTGCTGATGCGTCGCTGCGTGGTGCGGGACCCTCACAAGCGCCCTTCAATCCGTGACCTCGCCATCACGATCCACCAGCTTCGCGAACAGCTCACGCAGCGTGGCCGCCAGCCAGTCGGCGCCTCGTACAAGCAGCAGTGAGTCAGAATTGGAGCTCCAGTTCTTTGCCGCAAAGGACGCACGTGGAAGCATGGATTTAAGCTTGTCGACACAGCGCTGCGAGCTACTTGAAGGACGCGCGTGCTCAGCCTAAGTCAAGACAGCGCTACCTTACTTTGTGCTCGCTTGATCAGATTTGAGTAAAACATGACCGGGGCCAAGACCCAAGGTCGACGATGACACACGTGTCAAAAACGGATTTTACAGCATGTTGCTGCACATTAGTATCATCAAGGTGGGCATGCCTTGCCGCCCTGCCAAGACTGGGCAGGACAGGCTGAGAGACGGTTTGTTAGAACGCAGGATATATCTGAAGCTAAATGTTTGCATACACACCAGATCGCAGAGCTCGAGTTGTCATTGTCTGTTACGACTGGGGAGCTCTGTTGAGCAGGAGAAATATTGGAAGCCCTAACTCTGGGGAAGTGGTTGGGGGCGGCTTACCCCACATCGCATCAACCATCAAAACCTGATCTGCCGGACCTGCAGCATTCCTGGAGGAAGGGTCACAGCTTGTGTGAGACGGTCTAGATGCCCGCCTCAACCCAGTCCTTAAGAGGCTTGCAGGGGAGGGCTTGTGGTGGCCAGGCAGTGGTGTTGCAGGGGTACAGTAGCGACGAAGAGAGCGCGGTACCTCCCTGCCCGGGTCGTCACGGACAAATCCGTTACGCACCATCGTCAAAATCGCCCTTTTGTGCCCCCGCGCCGTCATTGAACGCGTACCTCACGCCACTGTGGTGCAATGCAAGCAGACATCAGATGGGGGTATGCAGGCCGGCACTATGGCAGTATGGAAGTACATGATGACGATGATTGTTACAGTAACCCTGGTCGCCCAATGCTGATGATGTGGCTTACACCGCTTAAGCCGTCAGCCGTTAGGCTGCTAGGCCGCCCTCCCCCTCTAGGGGTTCGGGACTTTCTGTAACGCATTTCATAGCAAGGTGCACAAACAAAGGTGCACATGGGCTCAACATGGTCGCCCAATGCCCACTTGGGCATGGAAACAGGCGAAGCATGGACTCGCCCGATGCCAACTTGGGCATGGAAGCAGGCAACCCGCCAGGGAGGCAGGGCAGACCAGCGCCACTGCCGAGTGCCTCCCTCCATGAGAGGATGTTGAATAGGGGTGCATGAAGGGCCCAACTGTCAACTGCCACTCAATGCTTTCTGGGCAGACGTTACCAACAGGCCATGCATGGACTAACAGGCTTACCTTGTTTGTCCCACCAGCCGCCACTTGGGCGCTTTGTCCTTTGCATCCAAGGGGTCAACCTCCAGCACTGCAAATATGCCGCCCTCGACAACCTGCAGGGCAGGTGTTGTAAGGGCTGTGCTGGGGAGTGCTGATGCTTCTCACCAACTCAATGCTGTAGAGTGTGGTGCTGGTAGTGTGTGATGCAGTGACACAGCAGCAGCAGCAGGCCAGGGACATGCCTGCATGCCAACCTGCCTGTGGTGCTGTTGATGGGCAGCCATGCATGCATGCAAGGGAGACCTATAGGAGCCGTCATCGCCGTCATCAGCCTGGCAACTGCTGTGGCATCATACCCTGCAGTGATGTTCCCAAGTCCCTCTCTTCACACTCCCTCAAGGCTGCCTCATAACCTCCAAGCCTCAGCAACTGCTGTGCCAGCACACCCTCTCCAAGTAAGGTGGACCCTGGCCCCTTCCCTGGCCTCCCTTCGTGCAGCCACCTGAACCTGCCTCTCTGCCTCCACAGCTGCCTACCTTGACTGAGCTGTAGCCCAGCTCCTCAATCATTCCATAGGCCAGCTCTGTCCGGTCAGTGCCATCGTCGCATGCGATGAGCACGCGGGACATCTTGTTTGGGAACATCTCCACAAATTCCTGGCCACGCAGCACTCTCACCTCTAGCACCTCAGGTTCCAGCACCTCAAGTCTCAACGCCTCAAGTCTCAGCACCTCGTCTAGGCAACTTGAAACAAGCGTAGAAGGGGTGCCGGCACGGTGCTGGGCGAATGCCATGTGCTGCCCATGCTGGAAATGCTGATGATACAGCTGCCCACATCAAGGCACCTAGTGCTTAGGATAGCTGGCCCACTCAGAGCGCCAATGTCTAGGCAGGAAGCTGCAGAGCAGCTGGCGCACCTGCTTAAAACGGTTGTTCATGCGAGGGCCCTTTTCCGACCTGCAGGCAGCAGGTGGGGCTGCTGTGGTGCTGGACGTCAGGGACAAGGTGTGGATCCAGGCCAAGGCTGGGTGCTGGTGCTGGTGGCATGCGGCATTATGGCACGGATGGGCTGGCACAGGAGACGCAGCTCAGGGTCAGGACCAGCTTTAGTAGGTGCTGTCATAGGTGCTATTATAGGTGCCATCACAGGGTTAGGCTCAGGCAGGCTCCTGCATGAACAGAAGTGGGCTGCGTCACAAGGGGGTCAACTGAGGGGTTGTTAGGGGGTTGTGAGGGCTGTGGGGTCTAGTGCTGGGGCAAGAGGGGTGGGTGCTGTGAGGTTTTGAGGGAGACATGGTTGGTGGCGGTGTATGGCCTCACATGAACGCCACCGGCATGGACTTCATGTAGCGCTTAGCTCCCTCCGCATGCTCCTCAGGCGTACGCACGTCAATGAAGGTGAAGCCCTTGTCGTTCACCAGTGCCTGCAATGATACCCCATGGGTGGGTTCAGAATGTGCTGATGGTGCTGGTGGCGCTGGCAATGTTGGTGCTGCTGCTGCCGCTGGTGGTGGTGCTGCTGCTGCTGGGCTGTGGCAATAGACTGGGACTCCAGACTAGCTCATCCTCACGTGCCACATACTCTGCACACTCCCACACAGCACCCACACATGTCGTGGACCACACTGACACATGGCACACTGAGCACCGCCTGCAGCTGTCTCCCTGCTGCCTGCCCCAGGTGGTCAGGAGGACCGACAAGTGGCTACCTGGTGTGGCAGGGCGGCCGATGCTGGCAAGGGGGTGACACCTGCTCAGACTGTGTGACTGGACCCTGTCCTTGGTCTAGACAAGAAGAAGAGAAAGAGGCAACTGTGCATCAACTGGTAGCAACATTCGGGTGCAGCGATGGAGTGAAAGCATGTGGCCCAAAGGGGGATAACCACAGAGTTAGGGCCACATGCCACAGCCACATGCCTGCATCGCACCTTCACTTCATAGGGCTGTACCACCGCACTCGCCCTGCAAACCACTGCGGCGC
This sequence comes from Haematococcus lacustris, assembly GCA_030144725.1. Taxonomy (NCBI): domain Eukaryota; kingdom Viridiplantae; phylum Chlorophyta; class Chlorophyceae; order Chlamydomonadales; family Haematococcaceae; genus Haematococcus; species Haematococcus lacustris. The sequence goes on along the minus strand of JASKMD010000026.1, from coordinate 10,847,889 downwards.
GACGGCAAGTAGAGCGGTGGGCGCCGCTGTGTACGCGCCGTGACGCAAGCCTCTGAAGCAGGGCGGCACAGAAGGTGACACAGGTAACCGTATCAGTTCCGGAGAGCCCAGCGATGGCTTGCAAACTTTATCTTGATCCCACCTGCTGCATCGCCATGACTGCTGTGGTGCGGATGCGAGTGTCAGTTGCGATTGCGTTTTCACGCGCGCAACCCAAAAGCGAGGGACCCATGAGTGACCCAGGAATGTTCATCTCTGAACATCCCAGTCCCTATCCTAATTGCAAAACAATGACTATTCGCTGCAGTCTCGATGCAGACTCTATGGGCTCCTCGGCACCCTTCCAGGACATGACAGGCTCTGACCTAGCGCTACCGGCCACTAGGACGTAGCTGTCACCAGCATACAAGCCTATCACTCAGGATGTCCCAACATGGGGTTGGTAATCTTCATGCAAGTACTCTCTACAAAGTGCACCGTTTTCAGTAGCTTCTATCGCATTGGCAGCTGCGCAATATTGCTCGTATCCTGGCAAGCGGCGCGTTAATCGTTGCATCAGAGTCCTTGCCGGTGCAAGCGATCGCGGACACACCTCAGCTGCTCAGCACCGATTGTTCTAGTGGTGAGTAGTGCAACCAATGAGGGAACTCCGCCTGGCATCCAGCCGGAAGTACAATCACATTTCAGCCCGCCTTGCTCGCTCCGCGAGCCTCTTGTTGGTGCAGGCGGTGTTGGAGGGCTATCGCTGGGCATGTTATGTATCGACATTGCTGCAAACGCGGGAAATGTGCGTATCTCTCTCGCCAGTCCCACAAGAAAAGGGACCCTCAGCCACAAAATGGCATGTTGTGGGCTGACCACTTTGACTTTCCAGATTTTCGATACATAACTCTGTTCCTTACTCAACGTCACAGCTGCTGGAGAAGAAAGCATGGCAATTAGTTAATCAGGCCTGCTCGAAATGACATTGGCGTGACCCGACTTTGCCTTGCAGGAATGATTGGCGCTTCCGACCCTGCCCACTGCGGCCCCCCCACCTCCCCAGCCCAACATCGCCTTCCTACCTCCGCTCACCCCCTCCCAACCCCAGCCCCGCACTCCACCCCCCCTCCCACCCCCTCCCAGCCCGCCCCCCTTGCCCTCCCACCCCCGCTACCCCCTCCCAACCCCCCCCCCCCCCTCCCAGCCCCCTCCCACCCCCACCCAGCCCCCCCTCCTGCCCTCCCACCCCTGCTACCCCCTCCCACCCACCTCCCCCTCCTCCAGCCCCCCCCTCCAGCCCCCCCCACCAGCCCCCCCCTCCATCCACCTCCCCCTCCCTCCTTGTCCCGGCCCTAGCAACTCCAGCCCACCCCAATGGGGCGCAGCCTGCAGCGTGCTCACCTTCAAGCCCTGAATAGTTCACCAAGAGCTGGTTATCTGCACTGCCCTAACGGCCTAAAAGCTACAGCAAGGAGGGCTAACGACATTGCCCAGGAGGTGCAGGCCGAGAATGAGTTGTTGATGACTGAGGCCCAGTTGCAACAGGCTTGTGAGGAGGTCCTTGAGGCTGCCTTGCTCGACCTGGAGGAAAAGCACAAGCACCTGCAGGCATCACACAGGCAGCAGAGGTTGGATTACGAGTCTCTTGAGGCTGTGGTGAAGCAACAAGAAATGACTATGACTACTACCAAGCGTGCTCAGCACCTCCTCGAAGCCCAGCTGCGCAAGTATCAGCGCCGGCCCCAGTTAACCCGCAAGCAGAGGCAGCAACTACAGATATTAAAGCAAACAGGTGTTTCTATTGAGGTCCTGCGGCGGTGGGCTGACAGCAACTGCAGCCGGCTTGACACCCATGGCAGACCTGGTGGCACAAAAGTGCAGCCCACACCGGGGCCGAGCCCACCTGAGCCCTGTGACCTCTTCATCCCCACCCAAGAGGCCTCACCTGGACAGCCAGCAGCAAGGACAGCAGCATACACAGCCCAACAGTACCTCAGCACAGCCAGGTTGATGTTGAAGACACAAGTCAGCCGTCGCCGGCTTTCCACATGCCGGCGGCTGTTCATCACAGAGCAGTGTGTGGTGGCCAACACTCACCGGCCTGGCGAGCGCACCACTGTGGGACGGCAACTGCGAGTGGTCTACAAGTACCTGCGGCAAAGAACCCTAGGTAAGCTGGGCTGGGCTGGGCTGGGCTGGGCTGGGCTGGGCTGGGCTGGGCTGGGCTGGGCTGGGCTGGGCTGGGCTGGGCTGGGCTGGGCTGGGCTGGGCTGGGCTGGGCTGGGCTGGGAGGATAGGGGAGGGGAGGGGAGGGGTGGGAAGGATTGGAAGGTGGTGGTGGTAAGCACATGGTGAAGGACAGGGTTCAGCAATGTTGCCCATGCATTGTGCATGCAGATAAGCTACGACAAGCCAAAGCGATCCACGTGCAGTTTGATGGCTGGGCTGGGCTGGTGCTGGTGCTGCCCCTGGGCTGCCCCCCCCTCCTGCTGCACCCCCCTGGCAGCAGCAGGCAGCTGGTGCTGGTGCCGCCCCTGACCTGCCCCCCCCTCCTGCTGCACCCCCCTGGCAGCAGCAGGCAGCTGGTGCTGGTGCTTCCCCTGGGCTGCCCACCCCTCCAGCTGAGCAGCAGGGGGTCAGGGCGGAGCTGGACACAAGCTCGACACGCAAGCGGAGGGCGGGCGGGAGGGACCGGACCCAACAAGTCGAGCAAGGTAACGTAGCAATGGCCCACACACCTTGAGTGGCCTTACCGAGTGGCCAGGTAGTAGGTACTACTCACGTAGCGGTCAAGCAATGCAGCAGCCTTGTATACTTCCGAGCATGGGTGGAGGGGCGTCGTTACATCGGTTTGGCGTGCCATGTGCATTGTTTTGACTGCGGCGACTGTCCCTGACTGTTTGCAGAGGCTACTGGGCCACGTCGGTCGCGGCGGTCGGTCGCGGCGAGGCCCGCATGAGCAAAACTGGCATGGATTTGAATGTTAAGATTTGAGCCGCCATAGCACTCAGCACAGTGCACAGTAATTAATGTTACAAGCTGCACCGCATAGCTGACAGAGTCCTCTATCCAGGGATGTGCGAAACATAAATAGAAACCACGTGGCTGAGACGCGGCGTCGTTTTGATTACCAGGGGTCGGTTTCCTATCATTTCCTGTCATTTTTTGTTAGTTGGGGTCGCCTGACTATCACTGCCTGCAAGAGATGTTGGGGTAGATGCACAGAGTGGGGTACTGCGGATGTTGCCACACCAGGGCCTTGACAGTAGGCCTGCCACAGCTCTCAAGCAAAGTCGAGAGGCTCCTCCCGCTAGTGTTCACACGAGTATCTGCTGCCATTCAAGGTCGGGGAAGAAGTGGGAACCTGGCATGGAGGGCGCGGTCGTGTGCCAACCCAGGCAATATGCCTATGTGGGCATTGAGGTCGGCTAGGATGCATACAATGGGTAAGTGGGCTACTGCGCTCCCAGCCACTTCTAGCTGCAGCAGTTGCATGGACTCAGAGATGCGCCATCGTTTGACATGCTGCATTCTGACGCGCTGGAGCTGAAGGGCCGCATGTGGTCTCACCCTGGCTAGCCATGCTATGGCTGGGTTGGCAAGGACCGCATAGCCATTAATGCTGAATAATGCATGGGGACACAGCCACGATGCCACGGGACTTGATCGTGCTGCAAATGCTCCTGAACTTCACAGCGGTGGTGTCATCCTTCAAACCATTTACATTATGCAAGCCTGTGCGCAGGCAGAATGCGGCACACTCAGGCAGTGGATGGCTTGTGACCGGCAGGGGTCACAATTGAGCGCTTCCCATCATGTCCATGTGGCGTGGGAGCCAGCCTTAGGTGAGGAGGGGGCACCAGGGTTCTAGCGCTGGGAGTGGTGGCGGAGCAGCGGGCTGGTCAGAGCGTGAGGGTGGGCTGGCGCCAGGGGATCGTCGCCTTATGGTATGGAATGTGGTATGGAAGTACATGAGCCATGCCATGCCAACGAGCAAAACACATGTCGAACGCAAGCGGGAAGCACGCCCGTAGTCAGCAGCGCGATGTTGGGCAAGGAATTGAAAGGTTCGATGCTGCAGCGTCAAATGGGCATGCCGGCCTCCCGCATGGATGCCAGCTTACCCCGAGGTATTCAAGGAGCCCCTAAGGGCCCACCGCCAAAAAGCGATGTACCAGATGTCGGGTGGATGTGGCAGACGCCAGAGCAACGAAAGGACCGACCTCTTTCAGCGCAAGCAACCGTTGCCAACCTTCGTCAGGACCGCATCAAACCAAAGAAGTGCGTGCCACATTCGCTAGGTTGCAGCGTGCTGTATGCCCTGACTAGTCCTAGCATGCCCTGTTTGTCCTGAGCACCCAACCCAACTGCTCCCTGGCTGGCCCCAGATCCCTCGGCCAGAACTTCGTGACGGATGACAGTGTGCTGCGTGACATTGTAGAGGCTGCGGGGGTTCAAGCCGGTGATACCATCCTAGAGGTAATGACCCGTGGCCCACAGCTAGGAGTTACAGATGTAGGGGCAGCAAGCAGTGTTTGTAGTGATCAGCTGCCTAACCCCTCCCTTGTGCTTTATCCCACTTCTGCTCCCATGTTCCTGTGGGCGCGGCTGCTACTGCTGCTGCTGCGCTGCTGTTGCTGCTGTGCTGCTGTTGCTACTGTGTTGTTGCTGCTGTTGCTGCTGCGCTGCTGCTCTGCTGCTGCTGCTGCTGCTGCTGCTGCTGCTGCTGCTGCTGCTGCTGCCACCAGGTAGGCCCCGGTACCGGCAACCTGACAAAGCACCTACTGGCCAGGGGGGCTGTGGTGACGGCTGTTGAGAAGGATGACACCCTGCATGCCCGCCTGGCTGCCCAGTACAGCCAAGAGGTGTGCATGCTTGCTGCCCAGCCTTGCCAGAAGCAGCAGTGTAGGCCGCAGCAACAGCAGAGGAATAATAAGCAGGAGCAGTGAGCGCCCGTGTCAGCCAGTGCATGGAAGCTGGCAGGTGTGATGCCTGCCTGTGCTTATCAGTGAGCAGTGAGGGCAACACACGCCCTGACCTGGTCTGACCAGCTCTCCCAACTTGCTTTACCTCCTGTGCCCTCATCAGCTCTGCCCTGCTCCACCCTGCCTGCTACCTGCCCTGGCACCGCACCCCTTCTCCCCTGCCCTGTCAGCCCATCCCTCTCCCCCTGCCCGGTCCTACGCAGCCCCTGCTGCTCCTTGTGCATGCGGACGTGCTGCGCTTAGACATGCAAGAACTGGTAGCCCGCATGCTCCCCCGCGCCCTACCCACAACCCACTCCCCAGCCCCACATAGCCAACCCTTGGACCCAGCAGCAGCCACTACCCTCTGTGCTGACCTTTTGGGGACTGCCGCTCATGCTGACAGCCAAGCAGAGACGGCAGTGGCGGCAGTCGTGCACCCCCTGCAAGACACTGCCTCCCAGCAACAGCACATGCCAGGCCAAGCACAGCCGCCAGGCCAGTCAACAGCACCCGCTGCAGGCAGTGCCTGGCAGGGCCTGGAGGGCGCAGCAGCAGCACCCGGGCCGCACTCCACCCAACAAGTGCAGCAGCCACAGTCACAGCAGCAGGAAGGCCCCAGGCCCCTGCCACCACAGCAAGAGGTGGACAACAGCTCAGACATGCCCCTTGTGACCACGCAAGGTGGATCACATGCAGCAGGCCTTACCTCCACCTCCGGGACCATTAGTGCAAACAGCCATCTCAGCAATGCAGGCACTGCCGGCGGTGCTGGGCCCACAGCGACCCTGGACAGCAGCTGTACCAGTACGAGTGGCAGCCCCAGTGCTGCTGAGGTCCAGCCCTGCCCCTCCACCGACCTCGCCAGCATGGCAGCAGCAGCAGCAGCAGCAGCAGCAGCCCTGCCTGGCCCCCTGCTGCCACCCCTGCCCAGCCAGCGCATCAAGGTAGTGGCCAACCTGCCGTACAATATCACCAAGGAGTTCCTGAAGCTCATGTTGCCCCTGGGCGCCTGGGTCTCTGAGCTCAGCATCATGATACAGGTGAACACCCCGGTGTGCCGCCTTCACCTCCCACTCCCTCACTTTTCCCCTTCTCCCTATGCCTCCGTACTTGGCCCCTCTTCCTCCTCCCCTCTCCTCCCCTTCTCCTTTTCCTATCCCTTCCCCGCACTTCCTTGGTCTCTCCTCCCTCCTCCCGTTCTCCCTATTCCTCCTTACTTGGCCCTTTCTTCCTCCTTTCCCCCTAGCCTCTCCTACCTCCTTACTTTCCTTTCCTCACCCCCTCCCATTCTCCTTCTCTCCCCCTCTTGCTATGCCCACTTTGCTACTCTCATTGCCCCTCCTCCCCTGCCCTCTCACACCACACCATGTGGTCACACCCTGGTCACGCCTGTAGGCTCTTGTGTCACACCCCACCTCTCTAGCTCTGCACCTAACCCCTCACTGCCAAGTGCATGCCAGGTGCATGCTGCCTCCAGCTGGCTGCCGGCTGTGGCTCATCCCTGTCAGCTTGATGGTTGGAGCAGACCATGCCACAGGCCATGCAAGCATGCATGTGAGGATTGGTATGCGTGCACATGTGCTCTTCTGCTGCTGGCTGCAGGAGGAGGCCGCAGTCAGACTGGTGTCAGCCAAGCCTGGCGACTCGGACTACCGTGCCATGAACATGAGGGTACAGCTGTACTCAAAGCCCAAGTACAGGCAGGTGCTAGGGGCTGGGTAACGGGTGCTGCTTGACCTGGGCCTTGGCTGTGGCCTTGACCTTGACCTTGACGTTGACTGAGGGCACTAGTTAAAGCTCTAGGCAGGTTGAGTCAAAAACAGTAGGGTTACAAGGCACCCCAGCAATGGTGAGGGGGCTGGCGTCTACAGCCCGCCCGTGTTGCGGCAATTGAGCTGAGATCTGTTTAGCGTATTGCCGGTTAGCATCGTCGCTTGGGTCGGCGTAATCGCTACAGTCATGGTGTAGGGCGGCCGTGTCCGGCCTGTCGTGTGCAAGCCGTGAGCTTGGTGTCCCGCCGGCGGTGATGCCGGCATCGCAGGTTCAAAATATCGCGGTTCAAGTACTCACCCGCACCAGGCGTGGATGGTGCGCTGGTGACCTTCCAGCTGCTGACCCCCGCACAGCGCCCCCGAGTCGCCTCAGAGCGTGGTTTCCTGGCCCTGGTAGCGCGCGGCTTCGCGGGCAGGCGCAAGATGTTGCGCAACAATCTGCAACCCGCATACTCCTCACAGCAGGTGTGTCACAGTGCTCGCTGATCTCAGTGATTGAGCATTTCATCACTATGGATGCTGGGCTGCTGAGCAAAGTGGGACATCGCGTACAGCTTGCATCCATCTCCTGGCTGGCAGGGGTGGCTGAACCAGGCGTTTGCACAGCTGACATCCTCTATGCAAGAACCTGCTACTATTGACCTGTCCTATCCTAATGCTGCCCTTGCTGGATTGCCCTGCCCCTGCCCCTGCCCCTGTCCCTGCCCCTGCCCCTGCCCCTGCCCCTGCCCCTGCCCCTGCCCCTGCCCTGCTTGCCGACCAGGCCACTGCCTGATGCCCTGGCAGGTGTTGGGAGGTGCATTGGCAACCCTGCACACTGGCCTTGGGTGCAATGGCCACTGCCTACTGGTGCAATGGCCAACCCAACCTCACTTAACGTCACACATGTCCACAGAGCATACTCTACACATGACTGAGAACCACAGCTCTGCCTACACCTGAGATGCAGTACTCGTAGTGACAATAGCCTGACACCACCCTCCACCCTCCACCACGCTCCACCACCCTCCACCTTCCACCTTCCACCACGCTCTACCCTGCACGCTCCACCCTCCACCCTTCAGAGGGTCCACACACCCCACGGTCCTCTCCCCAATGTGTAGGTGGCCAGCCTTCCACCACATGGCCCTGTGCTCAGCTCCTGATGTTGCCCTAACCACTGTCAGTGCCCCAGTGGCGGTCACGATGCCGTCATGCATTTGGGCTGCCTACCCTGAGCGAGGCAGTGGCAGTCCCGCGCAGGTCGAGTCGGCGCTGGTGCGCTGCCAGGCCAAGCCCACGGCCCGGGCCCAGGACCTGAGCTGCAAGCAGTGGGTACAGCTGAGCCACGAGCTGCAGGCCTTGGCACAGAAGGTGAGGCTAGGCACTCACTTCTCCTACCCGCTGCTGACATACCCAATATGACTGGCGTTGTTTGGGCTTACCTGACTGTGCCTCACTCCTCCCATCCTTCAGGATCTGAGTGAGCTGCTCCCGCCAGTGCAAGACAACGAAGACGAGCAGTTGTAACGTCAACACAACAAAGGCAGCCCCTGTTCTGCTTCAGTAGTCTCTGGTCATGAGTGTCAAAGCGCCGCCCCAGCCGTCTGCTTGGGATGACTGCTTGACGTGCCAGGCTAGAAGCATGTGCGTGTGCGCGGTAAGGGGTTGTCGACCAGGTTGCGGCGATGCTTGTAAGCAGTTGCAGGCGATGGTTGTAAGCAGTAGTGTTTGCAGGTTACAGGCGCGTAGGGTCGTTCAATAGAGATCACCCTTTCCTGACAAAGATCGGAACTAGAAGGCGGTTGAAACAGCAAAGCCTATTGAGGCTCGTCAAAAGCGCGGCTGTACATGGAGCTGGCATGCATAAAGCATAATCTCAATCTGCCGGAACGTCGTCGACCTGGAGCGTTGCAATGCCTGAAAAGGGTGCCACGGCTCTGCTCAGTGCAGCACTACTTGGCGCGGCTGCCATTGCCGCTGCTGAGGTGCAGCGCAGAAAGCGCAATGCTACACGACGCCTGGCCGCGTGCGTGGTGTGTTCTTCGACTGTTGATCAGGAGCGTTCACAGCCGTCACGCCCGGAACGGAGTACTGCATCAAGGTCTCGCGTAGTGGTACGCTGCTCTCCGCGCCCCCATCCCTCCTTGCGAGTTCTATTCCTCCAAGTCCACTTTTCACACTCTTACAGGTTTTTTTTCACAGGTGCGCTCAGCAGCACGAAATGTGAGCAAGAGGACCTCAGAGGG
>JASKMD010000026.1:10823126-10838440 GCA_030144725.1 Haematococcus lacustris | reverse complement strand
TGGTGGACGACCTGGTGGTGCCGCGGTCCCAGCTGCTGCTGCTGGGCCGGGCGGAAGAGAGCAGGTCAGCAGCTGGAGGGGGGCAGCGGGAGTGAGGGGGGTGGCAGGCAGGGGGAGGGGCAGCTGGGGCTGGGGCAGGGGTGGTGGGGCGGAGGGTGATGAGACTGGGGTGAGGCGGGGAGGGGTGCTTGCTGCCCTTGCTTCCCTTAGCTTCGACGGGTGGGCAAGGGTTTAGGAAAGGAGGGTTTAGGCGAAGGGACCCCCTGTTTGTGCACCTGCTGCTGCTGCTCTCTGCTGCCCCTGCCCCTGCCCCCTGCCCCTGCCCCCTGCCCCTGCCCCTGCCCCTGCCCCTGCCCCTGCCCCTGCCCCTGCCCCCTGCCCCTGCCCCTGCCCCTGCCCCTGCCCCTGCCCCTGCCCCTGCCCCTGCCCCTGCCCCTGCCCCTGCCCCTGCCCCTGCCCCTGCCCCTGCCCCTGCCCCTGCCCCTGCCCCTGCCCCTGCCCCTGCCCCTGCCCCTGCCCCTGCCCCCTGCCCCTGCCCCTGCCCCTGCCCCTGCCCCTGCCCCTGCCCCTGCCCCTGCCCCTGCCCCTGCCCCTGCCCCTGCCCCTGCCCCTGCCCCTGCCCCTGCCCCTGCCCCTGCCCCCTGCCCCTGCCCCTGCCCTGCCTCCTGCTCCTGCCCCTGCCCCTGCCCCTGCCCCCTGCCCCTGCCCCTGCCCCTGCCCCTGCCCCTGCCCCTGCCCCTGCCCCTGCCCCTGCTCCTTGCCCCTGCCCCTGCCCCTGCCCCTGCCCCTGCCGCTGCCCCTGCCCCTGCTCCTGCTGCTGCTCCTGCCCCTGCCCCTGCCGGTGCTGCTGCTGCTGGTGCTGCTCCTGCTGCTGATTCTGCCCCTGCCCCTGCTGTGCTGCTGCTGCTGCTGCTCCTGCTGCTGATTCTTTGATTTTACTACTAGACTAAATATGGTTCAGTTTTGCACCATGAGGTTTGGTACATTACTGCACCACCGGAGTAAATGAAATGAAGTCATAACAAATAGTATATGTATACCGTACTCTCCCTTTTGGCTCGCGTCCGCGAACCGTTTTCTTGGCTTCTTGGTAGTTCCCGTATCTCTCCAATCACTACAAATACTTAGACAATATTGGTGGCTATGGAACAAATCCGTGGCAATTCCAATGTCTCATTCCGAGGCAAACCATATAGAAAAACACCCTCTTCTTAGTTTCTGCTAGCGAGCAATGGGTTTTGGAAAAAGGTTTAGGAGAGGATACCCCTGTTAGTGTACCTGCTGTGCCTGCTGTGCCTGCCTGTCGTGCCTGTGTGCTTTGCAGCAGTGACTTTGACGACGCGGGGTCTTTGGAGTCCCCTCCTCATAACACAGGCAGCAGCAGCAGCAGCGGCAGGAGCAGCAGCAGCAGGGGCAGCAGGAGCAGCAGCAGCAGCAATGGCGGGGGAGGGACCCCGCCTGATGACAGACCTGGCTTCAAGGAGTGAGTCAGATGTGTGACACTATGTACGCGCATTGTACCGTACTGTATTGTACTTCACGTTGCCGAGCCTGCATTGTGTGAAACCTTTGCCACGGCCCCTCTCAATGGCTGTATGCGCTGAAGGTTCTCATGGTGCTCCTGCTGCGCTGCTGCTGCTGCTGCTGCTGCTGCTCACCAGGTGGCGTCAGCGCAAAGAGTGGGGGTTCAGGAACAGCGTGAAAGCTGAGCGCATGGCTGACTTGGTGGAGCGGGTGAGGAGATGAAGACGGGGTCCAGCCCAGGGTGTTGCGGGCCGGGGCAAGTGTGGCTGGAGGAAATGGCTGAGGGCGGGGTAGGATGGATGGCTGAGGGGGGCCAGGGCCAGGCAGGGTGGGGTGTGGCCGGCTGTCACGTGTGCTATGGCCAGCTGAAGGGCGCCCCAGCGGCCGTTGTCTGGCCTGGTGCTCCTGGCGGGGCTGGCTGCAGGTGCTCAGGCAAGACAGCTGGCTGGTGGCGGGTGGCTAGGGGGGGTCAGGGCAGGTGCTATCTGAGCAGGCTCTAGGCAGGGTGTGGCACAGCAGGCAGGCTGGGGAGGGGAGGGGTGGGGTGGGGTGGGGTGGGGTGGGGTGGGGTGGGGTGGGGTGGGGTGGGGTGGGGTGGGGTGGGGTGGGGTGGGGTGGGGTGGGGTGGGGTGGGGTGGGGTGGGGTGGGGTGGGGGTGGGGTGGGGGTGGGGTGGGGTGGGGTGGGGTGGGGTGGGGTGGGGTGGGGTGGGGTGGGGTGGGGTGGGGGTGGGGTGGGGTGGGGGTGGGGTGGGGTGGGGTGGGGTGGGGTGGGGGTGGGGTGGGGTGGGGTGGGGTGGGGGTGGGGTGGGGTGGGGTGGGGTGGGGTGGGGTGGGGTGGGGTGGGGTGGGGTGGGGTGGGGGTGGGGTGGGGTGGGGTGGGGTGGGGTGGGGTGGGGTGGGGTGGGGTGGGGTGGGGTGGGGTGGGGTGGGGATGGGGTGGGGTGGGGGTGGGGTGGGGTGGGGTGGGGTGGGGTGGGGTGGGGTGGGGTGGGGTGGGGGGTGGGGTGGGGTGGGGTGGGGTGGGGTGGGGTGGGGTGGGGTGGGGTGGGGTGGGGTGGGGTGGGGTGGGGGGGGTGGGGTGGGGTGGGGTGGGGTGGGGTGGGGTGGGGTGGGGTGAGCCGCTCCCCTGCTGACCCTGCTGACAGCCCCCTGCTGGCCCCCTGCAGGTGGATGCTGCAGCCCAAGGCGTGGAGGCGGCGCTGGACATCTGGTACACCACGCTGGTGCAGGACTACCACCGCGTGTGCCTGGCACGCACCAGCCGCAAGATGATTCCCCGTCATCGCCTTCAACGCACGCGAGGGCAGGCTGGGGGTGCAGGTAGGCTAGGAGTGGAGGTGAGAGGTGGAGCTGCCAGCATGGTGCAGCCAACATAGAGCATCACACTCTTATTTAGAATGCATTTCGTAAACCATGAGCTCTGAGCCACAGAGTACACTAATAGGTCACATTTTGTATGGGTCACACATACGCTGCAAGCTTTTCACAGCCCAGCGCCTGATGACATTGTACAAGACGTCACTCGCTTGCTCCAGCTGCGCCCTGGCAAAGCGTTCCCAGGGGCCTCTGCCCCGCCTGCTTGCCCCAGGCCAACCACCTGCTGCCGCACGAGCTCGTGTCACGGTTTCGGGGCGCGGGTTTGATCCCGGGTGCTAAGGATGGTAGTGGGGACCGGCTGTACGGCTCCCAGGACTTGCTGGCGCGTCTGGCCGAGCATGAGGAAGCGGTGGAGGCCGCAAACCACCGGGTGGGGCTAGAGAGGGCCTGGGGTGGGTGGGTGGGTGGGGGGGTGGAGGGCCGGGTTGGGGATGTGGGATGGGGGTTGGCAGAGGTGCGCAGGCGGTGCGGGCATTGTCTTCTGAAAAGGTGTGGAGCAGTGTGTTGTAGCAGTGAAGGTACCCTGCTTCGCTTTCCTGCTGGATGCCTTGCTTTTGCAAGAGTTGCTGAATAGCTTCCTTTGGCGATAGTGGCAATCCGCAGGTCCACTGCGTAGGACTGTGTTGGCCCTGCAGCCCTGCTGGCCTCCCTTCCCTCCTGCACCCTCCCTTCCTTCCTTCCTTTTGCAACAATTGCTGTCCTGGGTGATGAGTCAGGGTCAGGGTCAGGGCGCAGGCTCAAGCTGCTGTACGGGTCCAATTGCTGTCCTGGGTGGCCTGCACAGCTTGCCCTCCAGCTGGGTCTGCCTGGCTTTGTCTTTACCACTGAAGGGGTTGCAGTGGGTGCATAAGGCACTGCAGTGAGATGCAATCCACCCAGGTGCTAGCCAGCTGGTCCAGGTGGCGCCACGGCCTGGGCTCTGCTGGGCCATACACCAGCAGAGCTCCATCAACAGGGTAGCCAGGCCCTGACCTGCTGCCCCCTTCCTCCTCGCTTGCTGCACGCCCTGAGATCCTGTTTAGCAGTGCAAGTTTCACAGCAAGAGTCCAGATGCTGTGTTGGGATCTTGTTTAGGCAAGGGTACCTCCCTCTCTGCTGCTCCCCTCCTCCCTCCCCTCCGCACCCCGCATACTGCATGCTGGCTGGCAAAGGCACAGTCTATCTTCCATTCCATCATGTCCTTTTCATTAGACATCTCGGTGGCTGGGTTGGCTGGGTTGGCTGAGTGGGCTGAGTGGGGTGCCTGGCTGCAGGCCGTGGAGCTGCTGGCGGAGCTGTGCCAGCAGCTAGAGCCTGACCAGCGGCTGCTGGTGCTCGGGGCCCACCTGGCAGTGGCCACTGCGGCACTCAATGGGCATGCGGAGGTGGGCGAGCCGGGGCAGGGGCAGGGGCAGGGGCAGGGGCAGGGGCAGGGGCAGGGGCAGGGGCAGGGGCAGGGGCAGGGGCAGGGGCAGGGGCAGGGGCAGGGGCAGGGGCAGGGGCAGGGGCAGGGGCAGGGGCAGGGGCAGGGCAGGGCAGGGGCAGGGGCAGGGGCAGGGGCAGGGGCAGGGGCAGGGGCAGGGGCAGGGGCAGGGGCAGGGGCAGGGGCAGGGGCAGGGGCAGGGGCAGGGGCAGGGGCAGGGGCAGGGGCAGGGGCAGGGGCAGGGGCAGGGGCAGGGGCAGGGGCAGGGGCAGGGGCAGGGGCAGGGGCAGGGGCAGGGGCAGGGGCAGGGGCAGGGGCAGGGGCAGGGGCAGGGGCAGGGGCAGGGGCAGGGGCAGGGGCAGGGGCAGGGGCAGGGGCAGGGGCAGGGGCAGGGGCAGGGGCAGGGGCAGGGGCAGGGGCAGGGGCAGGGGCAGGGGCAGGGGCAGGGGCAGGGGCAGGGGCAGGGGCAGGGGCAGGGGCAGGGGCAGGGCAGGGGCAGGGGCAGGGGCAGGGGCAGGGGCAGGGGCAGGGGCAGGGGCAGGGGCAGGGGCAGGGGCAGGGGCAGGGGCAGGGGCAGGGGCAGGGGCAGGGGCAGGGGCAGGGGCAGGGGCAGGGGCAGGGGCAGGGGCAGGGGGCAGGGGCAGGGGCAGGGGCAGGGGCAGGGGCAGGGCAGGGGCAGGGCAGGGGCAGGGGCAGGGGCAGGGGCAGGGGCAGGGGCAGGGGCAGGGGCAGGGGCAGGGGCAGGGGCAGGGGCAGGGGCAGGGGCAGGGGCAGGGGCAGGGGCAGGGGCAGGGGCAGGGGCAGGGGCAGGGGCAGGGGCAGGGGCAGGGGCAGGGGCAGGGGCAGGGGCAGGGGCAGGGGCAGGACGAGGCTGGGGCTGGAATGAGGTGCATATACTCACCACTTCATTGCTTAAGCAATGAACGCTGCTTTCAAGCACCAATGTATGAACGTGTTGTTCCTGTGGCCTGTTGTTGAGGCCAGTTCACTGTTGCTGCCCGGTGCTGTTCGCTGTATCCCTTGTTTGTCTTTGCCTGGCTAAATTGCAGCCACTGGTACTCATTCACTTGACCCCGGCCACAGCCCTGACCCTGACCCTGACCCTGACCCTGACCCTGACCCTGACCCTGACCCTGACCCTGACCCTGACCCTGACCCTGACCCTGACCCTGACCCTGACCCTGACCCTGACCCTGACCCTGACCCTGACCCTGACCCTGACCCTGACCCTGACCCTGACCCTGACCCTGACCCTGACCCTGACCCTGACCCTGACCCTGACCCTGACCCTGACCCTGACCCTGACCCTGACCCTGACCCTGACCCTGACCCTGACCCTGACCCTGACCCTGACCCTGACCCTGACCCTGACCCTGACCCTGACCCTGACCCTGACCCTGACCCTGACCCTGACCCTGACCCTGACCCTGACCCTGACCCTGACCCTGACCCTGACCCTGACCCTGACCCTGACCCTGACCCTGACCCTGACCCTGACCCTGACCCTGACCCCTGACCCTGACCCTGACCCTGACCCTGACCCTGACCCTGACCCTGACCCTGACCCTGACCCTGACCCTGACCCTGACCCTGACCCTGACCCTGACCCTGACCCTGACCCTGACCCTGACCCTGACCCTGACCCTGACCCTGACCCTGACCCTGACCCTGACCCTGACCCTGACCCTGACCCTGACCCTGACCCTGACCCTGACCCTGACCCTGACCCTGACCCTGACCCTGACCCTGACCCTGACCCTGACCCTGACCCTGACCCTGACCCTGACCCTGACCCTGACCCTGACCCTGACCCTGACCCTGACCCTGACCCTGACCCTGACCCTGACCCTGACCCTGACCCTGACCCTGACCCTGACCCTGACCCTGACCCTGACCCTGACCCTGACCCTGACCCTGACCCTGACCCTGACCCTGACCCTGACCCTGACCCTGACCCTGACCCTGACCCTGACCCTGACCCTGACCCTGACCCTGACCCTGACCCTGACCCTGACCCTGACCCTGACCCTGACCCTGACCCTGACCCTGACCCTGACCCTGACCCTGACCCTGACCCTGACCCTGACCCTGACCCTGACCCTGACCCTGACCCTGACCCTGACCCTGACCCTGACCCTGACCCTGACCCTGACCCTGACCCTGACCCTGACCCTGACCCTGACCCTGACCCTGACCCTGACCCTGACCCTGACCCTGACCCTGACCCTGACCCTGACCCTGACCCTGACCCTGACCCTGACCCTGACCCTGACCCTGACCCTGACCCTGACCCTGACCCTGACCCTGACCCTGACCCTGACCCTGACCCTGACCCTGACCCTGACCCTGACCCTGACCCTGACCCTGACCCTGACCCTGACCCTGACCCTGACCCTGACCCTGACCCTGACCCTGACCCTGACCCTGACCCTGACCCTGACCCTGACCCTGACCCTGACCCTGACCCTGACCCTGACCCTGACCCTGACCCTGACCCTGACCCTGACCCTGACCCTGACCCTGACCCTGACCCTGACCTGACCTGACCCTGACCCTGACCCTGACCCTGACCCTGACCCTGACCCTGACCCTGACCCTGACCCTGACCCTGACCCTGACCCTGACCCTGACCCTGACCCTGACCCTGACCCTGACCCCCTGCACATTGCCTGCTGAAACTGTACCAGGAAGCCAACCGCCGCGGCTGGTGCTTGCCACAACTCCTAGCCTCCCCCCACACCCCTGCTGCTCTCCCCCTGCCCACCAGCACCTCAGCCCCGCCCCACAGCCAGTCAGGGGCAGGTGCTAATGGCAGCAGACACTACACAAGCAGCAGCAGTGACAGCGGCATCCCCACGGCTGCGCCCCAGAACGGTCATTATGGGCAGGAGGGGCTGGTGCAGGAGCTGGGTGAGGGAGGAGGCAGGGGGGTGGACAGTGGGAGCCGGGAGGATGGCCGGGGAGGGGATATCCAGCTGAAGGGCTTCTGGCCTTACTGGATGGACCCGGGGCACGGCACCGTGGCCAACGACCTGTTGGTGGACCGTATGCTGCTGCTCACCGGCCCAAATGCAGCAGGTATGAGGCGTGAGGTGGGAGGTGGGAGGTGGAAGGTGGGAGGTGGGAAGTTTGAGGTATGAGAAATTGAGAACTTTGCATGCGTAAGCCCAAGCAACAGCTGCATGCCAAACCTCAAGCCTGCTCCTTTGAGCATGCTTCTATGCACCACCGCTCTCTCCAACACCCTGCCTCACCCTGCCCCACCCCCTGGCCCTAGCCCAGTCTACACTAGCTCACTTAGCCATACCAGTCAACCCTGGATGGATACCCATTCCACTACATCCTCTCTGCTTTCCACTTCCCCTTCACGCCCGCTCCCCCTCACCGCCTGCACCCTCTCCAACACAACCTAAACCGTCCTGCCCTGCCCTGATCTGGCCTCCCCCTGGCCCCTGGCACCCAGGCAAGAGCACAGTGATGCGCAGTGTGGCCAGCTGCGTGCTGTTGGCCAGTTGTGGCTTGATGGTCCCGGCAGCGGCTGCCTGCATCCCCCCCGTGACCCGCCTGCTGCTGCGCAACTTCTCTGGGGACTCCCCGCGTGAAGGGCTCAGCAGCTTTGCCATGGAGCTGGAGGATATAAGGTGGGGGAGGGGCAGGGGGAAGGGATGGGAAGGGAGGGAGGGACGGGAGGGGAGGGGAGGGAGGAACGGGAGGGGAGGGAGGGAAGGGAGGGGAGGGAGGGATGGGAGGGGAGGGAGGGCGGGGAGGGCGAGGAGGGTGCAGAGGAGGGGCAAGAGGGGCGGGGAGGTTTGTGAGGGGCAGGAGGGTTTGGTAAAGTATGAGGCATGCCCGAGTGTGCATGGTGTCATGCAGGCTCATGTTGCATGAAGCCGACGAGCACAGCTTGGTGCTGCTGGACGAACTGGGGAAGGGCACAGAGGTTGGCTGGCACCCAGCGCTGGATACCACACCGCTTGCATGTGTGCGCAGTGTGACTTACATGCACATGGGTGTGACCTCACCTTGCAGCTGCAGCCAGGCTGGACCAAGCCCATGCACTAGTCTCGTAGGACAGGGATGCCTCAAGCTTGCAGTGTGAGGATGAAGGGTTAGCCTGCACTCACGCTTCCTGTGTTGTGCTTGTGCCCTCACCCCAGCCAGGGCCCGCTTGCTGTGTTGTGCTTGTCGCCCAGGCACCCTCGCCCAGGCCAGTGCCCCTATTGCCGACTGCAGGTGGATGCAGGCACCTCTGTTGCCGCTGCCCTGCTGGACACGCTGTGCAGCCGGGGGTGTGTGGGCCTCTTTGCCACCCACCTCCATGAGCTGGTGCCGCTCACGCAATCCTCCGAATTCTGGCCACAGACTGGCCTGGGCTACGCCTGCATGGGCATCACAGCAGGTGCGGGAGCTGCAGGGTCAGTCGTTGGTCGACGGCGCTGAGCTAACAGCTTAGCGTGGCCCATTGCGCACCACCTTGTGTTCTGCATCGCTCCACAAATCTGTTGCGAAAGTGCCGAGAACGCCAAGTCGGTTGACCGGCTAACTTCCACAAGCCTCTCCAGGCGGTTTTGACCTGGTTGTGCTTTGATGTGGCCGACACACAGACTCTCCGCGCCGCCCAACCTGGCGCATCCAAGACGGATGGTGCTTTGAGAGCTTGGCGCATGAATTGGCGGAGTCCCGACTGCCGGCCGGCTTTTCCGGAGCCACGCGGTGGGGTGGGCAGACACAGTAGCAGTGCATACCTGGCCTTGCTTAAGCCCCTGCCTGTCGCCTGGTACACCCTCTGAGGCAGCTACCTGATAGCTACCAGAGTTTTGAAAATGTCGGTCGCGTGCAGGGAGTGGTACCGCAGGATCCGCGAGGGCCGGTATCGCACGCACTCCACTCGGCTGGTGGCGGCTAAAGCGATGGTCGACATCGCCAGCGAGGCAGATGCTGCTGACAGTACAGACGTGGAGTGCGACGATGATGCCTCACAAGACGCGCTTATGAGTGTGAGTGGGATTGACGACGCGGACGCGGAGACGGTACTGTGTCGACGTGTTGAGGCAGCCGGCCAGGTTCTTCTGTCGGTCGCGTCAGCAACAATCTCGGCGGCCGGCACGGCATCCGCGCTGGCGAGCTCTGACACCGGAACACCCGGTCCGGTCGCAACGCCGAAGCGAGGCAGACAGAAAAAGGGCGTTGCAGCGCAGCAGGACCCCGTCCTACCTACCTCAACAGAAGCTGGAGGCGCAGCCAGTCACTCTAACAGCCCCTCCACCGATCCTGCCGGCACGCTGGCCCAGGCGGAGCTCCAGGGCTGCACAACAGACTCCATGCATAATCTGGAAGTGGTGCCGGTTCGAGTGGGCCAAATGGTGAGTCCTAGCTGGCTACTGTCCTCACACCCATCAGCTTGTGCAGCTCCCCTGCACTGCTCCACCTTCACATCCATGCACACACAACATGCAACGGCCTGCTGAGCACAATACATATGCTCAGTACTTGTCTGATGTATCATGTCCCCCACTGCATTGGGCATTGGGATAGGCACGAGCTAGGCACTGGGCCGGGAACACATGTTGCTTCCCACGCACAGTAGGTCATGGTCAACCCCACGGTAAGCCTATGGCATGTCACAAGCCTAGCTGTGGACTAAGCTCGGCTGTTGGCAACCAAGCGCGTTGCTAGACTGGAGCTAGACTAGACTGGAGCTAGACTCGCATTTCGGCTTGCTCGCGCACAAGAGCAGCCTTCACGCCGGGAGCATTGCAGCAGTAGCTGTGTCGCTTCGTCGCGTTGCACCGTGCAGGTGCCGGCCTCAGCCTCAGGCAAGCACTGCGTGTACGTGCTGAGCTACCCGGGCGGCCCTTTCTATGCCGGACAGACAGGCGACCTAGCGCGCCGCCTCAAAGCGCACCGCACCCGCTCGACCCGCTTCCCACACAGAGGTGCGGGGCAGCGCTGGGCTCGCTGTCACGCTAGGCGCCCTCTCGTACAGCTCGCGGTGCTGCTGTGCTGATGGGCGACATCGTGGTAGATGTGCTGGTGGTGGGCACATTGACGGTGGCACCGCGTTTTGCGTCACGGCGTCACCCTGTGCGTGGATGCGTTAGTGGTGGGCGCTTGTGTCCCACATTGATGATGACACCATGGCGTTTTACAAGGCACGGCGTCACACTGTGCCTCATAGTGCGCTGAGTGGCACCCGCTTCAGCACCCGCACTCGCACCCGCACCCGCACCCGCACCAGCATCCTGAGCTCCCCTGCCCTGCCTGACTGTGGGCTGTGTGGCGCCGCAGGTCCCAGCACTGCCCTGGCCTATGTGCAGCTCCCGCCTGAGCACGCTGCCCTGGCATCAAGGATTGAGCGTGATGTGGGTGTTGAAGGGCTATGTGGTCAGGGCAGGGTTGGCAAACAGGGGTGGGCAGCTGCAGGGCAGGGCAGGGGGCCGGCAGGGCAGCTGGGCAGTGGGTAGCAAGGAAGGCAGGGCAGGTGGGTAGTAGGCAGGGCAGGGTAGGAAGGTGTTTTGTGCCCGGCGTGTAGCCATCTTGGCACTGTGGGCCCCTGCATGGGGGGGCAGGCATCGTACTATTGACAGGGTGAGGGCAACCCAATGCGAACGAAACCATGCACATCTTCCACAACAGGACAAGGCTGGGTCCATGCATCCATGCATCATTCCAGTGGGTGGGGTTAGACTTTTGCTGCTACTGCGGTGACGACTAGGTGCATGGAATGCACCAGCTGTGTGTTTTCAGTGCCGTGCTGTGGTGAGTGTTGCAAGGCTGTGTAGCGGTGCACATGCCGCCTCCCCCATGCTGACTGGCCCTTCTTAGCTGCCGCTGCCGCTGCTGCTCTCACTGCTACTGCTACGGCTGCTGCTGCTGGACTGTGCAGACCATCCTGGCGCTAGACAAGGCAGGCTTTGTGATGGCCAGCAAGCGGGACGGCTACCGCAAGAATGTGAACTAGCGCCCACCCGCTGCTGGCCCAGGCCCGGTGCAGCCGGAGTGCCTGCAGGATCAAGCGCGGCTATGGGGCTCCACCTTGCTTCGGCCCTGACGGCAAAGGTCCCAGCTCAGCTCACGACAATGTGATGGCCGGTCCTGGTGTTCCATTTCATCAAGTGGAAAGAAGGAAAAGAAGAACTGTCCCGAGGGAGTGTGACTGGACATTCTTTACTCTCCATTTTACTACTAGGTGGCGTAAGGGGGACCGGCCTTTCACAATACCACTGAAGATTGAATTGATAACCTCCGGAGGGCCAAGGATGAGGAGCAGGGTCAGGCTGGGGCGGGTCTGCAATTCAGGTGTCCCCAACATGGGGTTGGTAACCTTCATGCAAATATTCTTTCGACACTGCACCGTTTTCGATAGCGTTCATCACATTGGTAGCTGCGAACTACTGCGCGTGTCCTAGCAAGCGGCGCGTTAACTCTTGCGAGTGAGGCCATGCCGGCGCAAGCGATCGCGGACACACCTCAGTTGCTTCCTGTCGATTGTTCTAGTGGTGAGTAGCGGCACCAATGAGCAAATTGCGCCTGGCATCGAGCCAGAAGTACAATCACATTTCAGCCCGCCAGGCTTGCTCCACGAGCCTTTCATTGGTGCAGGCGGCGCCGGAAGACCGTCGTGGGGCAAGTAACTGAGCGACATTGCAACAAACGCGGAGAATGAGCTCTATATATTAGCTCTATTATCTCTATTATTTATATTAGCTAGGGGGACGAACCACCCTACTAGCCAGTCACACAGAACAAGGGACCCCCATCCACAAAATGGCATGTTGTGAGCTGACCACACTGAATATCTAGATTGTGGCTCTGTAACTTCCATACGAGCTCTAGCCTGTTGCGGTCACATGCTGGATAAAGGCATGTGTGGGCGCTCATATTCATTCAGTGCTTTGTGGGAGCTTATTCTCCGTGCTGGATATGATAAACACTGGTTACGACGCGGGGTAGACATGGGACGCTTACAGCGCGATTTCAATGGCAAGGCGAGGCGAGGCGAGGTGCATGGGGTGCTTTTTCGAGGCGAGGCGGCGAGGCGAGGCGGCGAGGTCTCCATGTCCCTCTAACCGCCTCCAACCGCCCTACCTCGCCTCGCGCGATTTCAATGGCGAGGCGAGGTCGAGATGCCCATGCCACCAGATTTGCGTGCATGGGGCCTCGCCGCCTCGCCAAGCCTATCTCGCCCCCAGGCCCAGCGAGGCGAGGCGAGGTCACAGGCGAGGTGTGACTGTTTTCCAGAACTGGCAGCTTGGCGAGTATGGGCGTGGCGAGTGGCTGCGCGATGCTCAGCATGTCTAGGTTGCAAAACGTAGCATCAGCATTGACAAAGCAGCAGCCAGTGGATAAACAGGAAGAAGTCCTGGCCAGGATAGAGGACGGATAGCTGTAATTTGCTTTGCCCGCTTTGACTGCTTTGCCCGCTTTGACCGCTTTGCGGAGAATGTTTAGATTGGCGCAGGGCTTGCAGAGGCGTGTACTTGCATTGTCCCGCTGACGCGGAGATTCGCTTAGCTTGCCTTGCACATCTACACGTGCGCTGCTTGCCACCTTCATCCCCGCCACCACCCCAGCTAACGGGGGAATAGCGAACTTGTTGTCACCAAACCTGGAGCCAAAACATAACCTGCTCCAAGCAGAGTTGCACCACAACCTGCAATAGGCAGAGATCATAGCCTTGCAGCCTACACCAGATCATAGCCTTGCAGCCGTGTTGCAACCTTGTAAAAATGAAGCCAACCCTACACATACAACCTGCTCCTAGCAGAGTCCCAACATAGCCTGCCGAACGCAGAGCATCATTATCAACAGTGTTGATAATCAGTGTTATCAACAGTGTTGTCAACAGTGTTATCAACAGTGTTATCAACAGTGATATCAACAGTGTTATCAACAGTGTTAATTCAACACATGTCCAAAACCTGTCCAAACATTGTTATCAACAGTGTTATCAACAGTGTTATCAACAGTGTTGATTCAAAACATGTCCAAAACAGTGTTGATTCAACACGGATTCAACATGGATTACTGTTGCATGCTATGAAAAGAAGGTTTGCCTATTTACCCAGCTCACACCCGCTCCGTTATGTTCCTTAACTACGTACTACTTCTTCTAGAAAAAATAGTTTGTCGTTTGTTCGATAGTTAGTTAGTACCTGCGGAGTCGGGCGCAGCTTGACGCAGCGGCCGTACGTGCTTCGTGTCTGTATCATGGACCTGCTGACGCTCCAGGTGCTTAGCTTGCACTGTGCAATTGTGACGGCTCGTGCGCGTTTTTTCTATGCTCAAGTATGCTGCCGTATACAGGCAAACATCAAGCGGGACTGCGAGGGATACCGCGATGACTTCTTGTTACAGGTCCGCCGCTGGCATGCAAGCAAGCAGGCATTTGCAGCTAGCAGCTGGTTAACGCTACTTGCCCACTCTTTACTTGTGTAGTACCGCCATTACCAAGCTCTGCTGGAAGTGTTTAATCTGAAGCCCAGCAAAGAATGCAAGGAGTTCGGAGAACTGGCAACATTTATTGCCCAAGCAAGTAATTGTGCTATGGGCATTCCTGTGCCCAGCCCAGCCCAGCCCAGCCCAGCCCAGCCCAGCCCAGCCCAGCCCAGCCCAGCCCAGCCCAGCCCAGCCCAGCCCAGCCCAGCCCAGCCCAGCCCAGCCCAGCCCAGCCCAGCCCAGCCCAGCCCAGCCCAGCCCAGCCCAGCCCAGCCCAGCCCAGCCCAGCCCAGCCCAGCCCAGCCCAGCCCAGCCCAGCCCAGCCCAGCCCAGCCCAGCCCAGCCCAGCCCAGCCCAGCCCAGCCCAGCCCAGCCCAGCCCAGCCCAGCCCAGCCCAGCCCAGCCCAGCCCAGCCCAGCCCAGCCCAGCCCAGCCCAGCCCAGCCCAGCCCAGCCCAGCCCAGCCCAGCCCAGCCCAGCCCAGCCCAGCCCAGCCCAGCCCAGCCCAGCCCAGCCCAGCCCAGCCCAGCCCAGCCCAGCCCAGCCCAGCCCAGCCCAGCCCAGCCCAGCCCAGCCCAGCCCAGCCCAGCCCAGCCCAGCCCAGCCCAGCCCAGCCCAGCCCAGCCCAGCCCAGCCCAGCCCAGCCCAGCCCAGCCCAGCCCAGCCCAGCCCAGCCCAGCCCAGCCCAGCCCAGCCCAGCCCAGCCCAGCCCAGCCCAGCCCAGCCCAGCCCAGCCCAGCCCAGCCCAGCCCAGCCCAGCCCAGCCCAGCCCAGCCCAGCCCAGCCCAGCCCAGCCCAGCCCAGCCCAGCCCAGCCCAGCCCAGCCCAGCCCAGCCCAGCCCAGCCCAGCCCAGCCCAGCCCAGCCCAGCCCAGCCCAGCCCAGCCCAGCCCAGCTTTGACACCTACCATCCTTTAAGATGGTCCCATCTGCAGAGCAGGGCCTCTGCATGCTGGTCACAGTGACAGCATCAACTAAGTGCAGGGCTGTGGAGCATGGGCTGGTGGCAGGCTAGCTGTAGACAGCAAGGGTTGAAGTGCAGGGTGCAGCCAGTGGGAAGGAGGCTGGCACAGGAGTGTTCTAGGTGCCAGGTGCCAGGTGCCAGGTGGGAGGGGGCCCGGGACGGCAGGCACTGACATGGCCAGCCTGGCAGCAGCGCAAGCCAGCAGCGGTGCAGGTGTGTGCAGGTAGGCCAGGCATAAAGCGCTGACTGGGCCTGGAGCATGGGGCCAGCCTGTACACTGTGGGGTTGCCCTGTGCAGGTGGCTGGAAGCTACTTGCGCACCACGGCCCAGTTCGCCCCGGGGCTAATGCAGCTGCTTGACACGCACTACGCAGTGCTGGACCCGCACCTGCGACGAACCCTGGTGCAGGTTAGGCTGGTGGTGGGGCAGAGGCTTCAGGGTTATGGGGGTGTTGGGGGGCTGGATGTTGACCTGCAGCTAATCCTGGACTGTATCGTTGCTGCGTATGTCACATCTTTTGCAGTCCCTGATCCTCATGCGCAATCGGGGCCTCCTGCAGCCCATCCAGGTATTGCCGCTCTTCTTCCGCCTGTTCCGCTGCCAAGACAA
>JASKMD010000026.1:10630461-10822626 GCA_030144725.1 Haematococcus lacustris | reverse complement strand
TTGCGCAAGGCTGCATATGGCACAAACATGCAAACTGAATAGCCAAGCATGATTGCATGCCGTGTGTTGAATACCATGTGTCAAACATGTAGCTGAAACCCACTACAAGCCTGGCATTCCTGCTTGCCTGCCTGCCTGCCTGCCTACCAGGCTTTCTGGGAGGATTACCAGCCATATGGGCTGTGGAAGCCGAAGGTCATCTTCACCATCCACAACCTCAACTATGGGCAGAAGAAGCTGGCGGAAGCTGCGGACTACTGCCAAAAGTTCACCACTGTCTCGCCAACGTACGCTTACGAGACAGGTAGGGGGCAGCGGGGCCCAGCACGGCAGGCAGGCTGGGTCCTGCTCAGGGCTGGGCAGGCAGGCAGGCAGGCAGGCAGGCAGGGCAGGCAGGCAGGCAGGCAGGCAGGCAGGCAGGCAGGCAGGGGGGGTGGGCAGGTCAAGGTACGCCCTGGCAGGTTGGGCAGAGGGCTGGAGGCTGACTGTGAGGCCCAACCTGCTTTCCCAACGTCCTGTGCAGAGGGCCACTGATGGCAGGGCAGGGGCAGGGCAGGGTGTAGGGGAGTGGAGGAAGGAGGAGTGAGGAGCCCAGCTCAGAAGCTGGGGCTTACCATGCGCCTCGCGGCTCCGCACTTGATAACAAACTAGGATTAGACTGGACTAGACTAGACTAGACAGACTATGCTGGACTAGGGTAGGCTAGACTGGATGGGTGGCAGCAGGCAGGGATGTGCTGGCCAGGATGCGCTGGGATAGGGGGGATAGCGCTGGGATAGGCTGTGTGCTGGGTAGGGGCTGGGATAGGCGCGCGAAGCTGATTCTCAAGCCTCTGGGCCGCAGACCTGCACGTGTAAGTGGCAGTGGCACCTGCCCCTACCACCACCTGGCTCACCCTGCGTGCTTTACCCTGCCCACCCCATACACGCTGCCCTACCCCCTGGCTCTCACATACCTGACTGCCTGCACCCTTCTGCTCTCCTGACGAGCCAGGCTGCTTGTAGAGGCCCCACCCTAGGCGTCCTCACCTGCTGTGGCCCGCCAGCCACCTGCTACTGGTCATGCCACATGCCACCCCCTGACTGAGGCTGCTCTGCTTGGCTGCTTGCAGATACCCAGCCCCACCCCTTGTGTCCTGACTTGCCTGCTCTGATTGGCCCGGCTGGCTGGCTGCAGGTTCCACGCCCCTGATCGCAAAGAACGCACACAAGTTCTGTGGCATCCGCAACGGCATCGACCTGGACCTGTGGGACCCTGAACACAACCAGTTCCTGCCCGCACCCATCGTGCCTGAACAAGTCGCCCAGGTGCTCACATACTCCCTCAACCCCTCCTCACCCTTACCCTCCCTCCCCCTCCCCCATGCCAGGGTTATGTGTGGGGTTAGTCTTGAGGTTAGGGGTAGGGTCAGGGTCAGGTGCCTCACCTCCCCCTCCCACTCCTACTCCGCCCTTCCCCCTCCACATGTCCCCTAAAACACCCAACATACTGCCCCTGCCCCCCGCCCCCTGCCTCTCTCCACTCCACTCCATCTTTGCACACCCCTCTCCCCGCCACCCAACGCCACCCTGCCCCTGCATCTCGGCCCCAGCTCTCGCCTCATCGGACACTCCTTGCACCAAGTACCCTGACCCTCACAGCAACCTGACATGGCCCAGGCAGGTTTTGTGATGTTGCCCTGCATTCTGTAATGACGCCATGCATTGATCCTGGCCCTGCCCCTGTCCAGTTGACCCTGAGCAAGCCTGAGCAAAACCTGGCTGCAGGGCAAGCAGGCGGCTCGCAACGAGCTGCGCAAGCGCGTGAACCTGTCTGGCTGGCAGGACAAGTTTGTGGTGGTGGCGGGTGGTGTCTCGCCTCACTCCCCAGAAGGGGGTCTCACTCATCAAGCACACAGCCTTCCGCACCATCGAGCGGGGCGGCCAGTTCGTACTGCTGGGCTCGGCACCAGACCCCCAAATTGCAGGCAAGTAAGGAGGTGGTGGGTGGTTGAGGTGGCAGGTGGCGAAGGTGGCAGGTGTTGAGGTGGTGGGTGGTTGAGGTGGCAGGTGTGGTGATGGCGGCAAGAGAGGCAATGGCGGTGGCCGAACCATGTGGAGCAGCTGCAAGGCTGATCATGCCTGGCCCCATGCTACAAGCCCTCGCGGGGGCACTTGGCAGATGCTTGGTGCCGCTGGGTGTGAAACTTAACGCGCCACGCTGTGAGCAAGCCCCAAGAGCCCCAAGAGCCCTCCTACGCCTCAGGGGGCTGCGGGGTGACAGGGGTGGCGGCCACACCTGGTGGCGCTGAGTCTGAGGCTACCTTTGTGCAGCAGTGTGCAAAGCAGGCCATGTGTTGCAGTAACTGTGCTCAAACCTTACCTGACCTCATCCCACCTCACCTCACCTCACCTCACTCCCCTCGTCACCCCCACTCTTGCCTAGTCATTCACCGCCATTGCCCCTGCCCCTGCCACTGCTGCCTTACTCGCTACCTCCCACCCCATGCTGCTGCAGGCAGAGTTCAGCGAGCTGCAGGCCTCCATGGGGGGTCAAGACGCCGCCTTCCAGTTCAAGTACGACGAGCCACTCTCACACCTCATCTACGCCGCAGCCGACATCGTGGTGGTCCCCTCCATGTTTGAACCTTGTGGCCTGACCCAATTGATCGCCATGCGCTACGGAGCAGGTTAGAAGCCTTGTCTTGGTGCCCATCACCTGACCCGGGAGCAGCAGCAGGGCCCTCCACAGCCCTGCCGGCCTTCCGCCTACCCCACTGCCAAGTGTTGGCCTGCTGCACTGCTGACCTGCTGTTGCTCCTGCACTTGACCAAGGAGCCCATCACCCTCACCAGCCCTCAATCCTCCCCATGAGCCAGGCCCTTGACAGCCTGTCGGCCTGCCACTTGCCGCACCGCTGACCTGTTGACTTGCTGCGCCCTTGACCAGCCAGGCCCTTGACAGCCTGGTAGCCTGCCACCTGCCGCACCAGTTGTCCAGTTGTACCGGAACAGTAGCAGTACCAGTTGCCGCACCAGTTGTCCACCCTCTGCATCTGTCAGTGCCTGCCGCACTGCTGACCTGCTGCTCACCAGTAGTCCACCCGCTGCATGCAGTGCCAGTGGTGCGGCACACGGGAGGCCTGCGGGACACTGTGTTCGACGTTGACTACGACAAGGCGCGCGCTGCATGGGAAATGCACGGCTCCAGTGACTTCCAGCGCGACAACCTGGACGCCACCAACGGCTTTGCATTCGAGGTGACCGGGCGGGGCAGAGGGGTGTGCCAGCAGGGGCAGATGGGTGCGACAGCAGGGGCAGTGGGGTGCGCCAGCAGGGGCAGACGTCACTGGCCTACAGACCACCCTGCCTGGCGGCTTGCCTGCTGGCTAGCTGGTCGGTCTGACACATGGCTTGTGGGTGGCACAGCTGTACACCTGTACACCTACCTGACATATACCTGTACAGGTGACCTCTGGCTTGAGAGTAGCATTTGTACAGGTACACACAGACACGGAGGTTTGCCAAATTTACCTGCACACCTGTTCACGTACAAGGACATATACCTGTACCTACCTGGACATACAACCTGTACACATACAAGGACACATACCTGTACAGGTGACCTCTGGCTTGTGGGCGTGTGCTCGCAGGGCACGGACACCACCGCCCTGGACTATGCGCTGAACCGGGCTATTGATGCTTGGTACAACGACCGGGCCTGGTTTGTGGGCCTGCAACGGCGCGTGATGGAGCAGGACTGGAGCTGGAACAAGCCCGCTCTAGACTACATCGAGTTGTACGCAAATGCCAGCAAGCAGTGAGCCAGCTGGTATCGTGTGGTTGGCCCAGGAGTCGAGCCTGGGTCTGGAGCCCATTTTAAGGGGGTCCTGTACTTAAGGACAGTCGGGCGACGGGGCCGGGAGTCGATCCTGGGGTCACAGCTGGGAGGCATGGTCAGGGGCCAGCCGCCCTGCCCCTCTTTTGCTACCTTTGAGGATGGAGGGCATGGGGAGCAGTGGCCAGGCCTGGCTGTGGAGCAGCCAAAGAGGGCAGCGGAGGGAGAGTATAACATGTTTACATGCTCACATGCTCAGCCTTGAAGCCACGCATCCCTAGGAGGTGCTGACTGCCTCACCAAGGCCTGGGACATGGGTTGTGGAGAATGCCTGGTGGTGCGGCGAGTCAGTGAGCAGGGAAGCCTGCCAGGGGTTGATCTCAGAAGGTCAGCTGTGGGGTGGATGGTGTCGAGCGTAGGAAGGGTTGGGTGGGCTGTGCCGGGACGGCAATGGCAGCCGGGGTGTGCGGGCGGTGACGACGGGGTTGACTTGGCGCTGATGTCATGGTGCTGGTGCTGACAACTATGGGGCAGCTCAATGTTGACCTCATGCTCGTTGCCATGTTGAGCGCCGCAAGGGCGTAAAATATTTGGCGGGGCAATGCGTAGAGTTCCTAGGGCTAATCCCGATGCCTGGTGCAATTTGACGGTAGAGGCCGGGTGGGTGTCACAGTTTCCTCGTCAGTTGGCTGGACACTAGCAACAGTTGTAGAGTGATGAGGCCTTTGTTCAGGTGTGACATGCGGTATTGCGACGGAGGTGCCTGCTGAGGCTTAGCACCTGTTGCATACCCTTTACGGTGTTGTGCGCGGTGCATTTTGCTCAACTGATGTGCAGCGTGCGCTCGGGCCTCGCGAAAAGTGATGTTGAACACCTGATACGATATTTGGCACTACAGGACAACAAAACTCATTCAACAAGGAACAACATATTGGACTGTGGGTAATCTCACTCAGCTACTCCAATCAAGTTGAAGCATCCTTGGTCGCACCCTTGATGACTGCAGCCCCCACATCGGTGGCACTCTTGCCCACTAGACCACTGGGCACCTCATCACTCTGTTCTGCAGTTGTGTCTGCTATTACTCGTGCCACTCTCACATGCCTAGACCCTTCCAAGCTGAAGTGACACAAGCAGAAGGAGGACCATGAACTCTGTGCAACTGGAGCGCGGGGCGGGGCGGGGCGGGGCGGGGCGGGGCGGGGCGGGGCGGGGCGGGGCGGGGCGGGGCGGGGCGGGGCGGGGCGGGGCGGGGCGGGGCGGGGCGGGGCGGGGCGGGGCGGGGCGGGGCGGGGCGGGGCGGGGCGGGGCGGGGCGGGGCGGGGCGGGGCGGGGCGGGGCGGGGCGGGGCGGGGCGGGGCGGGGCGGGGCGGGGCGGGGCGGGGCGGGGCGGGGCGGGGCGGGGCGGGGCGGGGCGGGGCGGGGCGGGGCGGGGCGGGGCGGGGCGGGGCGGGGCGGGGCGGGGCGGGGCGGGGCGGGGCGGGGCGGGGCGGGGCGGGGCGGGGCGGGGCGGGGCGGGGCGGGGCGGGGCGGGGCGGGGCGGGGCGGGGCGGGGCGGGGCGGGGCGGGGCGGGGCGGGGCGGGGCGGGGCGGGGCGGGGCGGGGCGGGGCGGGGCGGGGCGGGGCGGGGCGGGGCGGGGCGGGGCGGGGCGGGGCGGGGCGGGGCGGGGCGGGGCGGGGCGGGGCGGGGCGGGGCGGGGCGGGGCGGGGCGGGGCGGGGCGGGGCGGGGCGGGGCGGGGCGGGGCGGGGCGGGGCGGGGCGGGGCGGGGCGGGGCGGGGCGGGGCGGGGCGGGGCGGGCTATGCACCATGTGCCTACCCTGCTATGCACCATGGGCCCTGCTATGCACCATGTGCCTACCACGATATGCACCATGTCCCTCCCAACCCCGCCATTCCCTCCCAGCCCCACTATCCCATTCCAGACCCTCCCACCCCTCCCAGCCCAGCCCCTCCCAGCCCAACCTTTCCCAGCCCAACCCCTCCCAGCCCAGCCCCCCCTAGCCCAGCCCAACCCCTCCCAGGCCAGCCCAACCCCTCCCATCAGTAATGGTAACCTAAACATCGTGAAGGGAAGACCAGACCAAAGGTGGCAACCCTCAAGTGTAGCACGAACCGAACACAGCCGCCACACCCGACACGCAAGGCACACGACCTGGCAAGTCTCATGCCGGGTGGATCCGCGTTGTTTAAGATCTGCGACAAATATCATGGGCCTTTATCACACGATCTCCGCGCTGCGCATGAAATGGGCGTGCTACCAAAGTGCCAGTAGACCCTGCACGTACCTCACTGCCTGCACACCATCAAGATGAGCCAGATGCTTGCCTCCACCAGCCGGGCCTCTACCGTGACATGCCGCGCTGCGAAGACCAGCAAGGCGGGCAGCAAGGCGGTCAGCAAGACGGCCAAGAAGGTGGCCGACAAGGTGCGCGCAGCTGCAGGCACGCGATGCAGCGCCAATGAGGCCAGCGAGCAACGGGGCTGATGACAAGGCCCGTGATCTGCAATGACGCATATGATCTCGCAGGTCAGCAGGTCCTCTCCGGGCGTTCAGTTCTACGGGCCAGACCGCGCCAAGTGGCTGGGTGGGTGCGGAGCGCTGGCCGTGCAGTCCCAGCAGGCTGCACTGCTGAGCCTGCGTGCCAATACGTAGCTGCTGGCAGGACACACCTGCGCCCAGCGCACTTGCATGTCCAGCGCACCGAGTCGCACCGCGGCACCGCACCGGATGGTCTGGACTTCGATGCCTGACGATGCGCTGAGCCCGCGCAGGTCCCTACTCCGAGAACGCGACCCCCGCATGGCTGACGGGCGAGTTCCCCGGCGACTACGGCTGGGACACCGCCGGCCTGTCCGCCGACCCCGAGGTGCCAACCGCAGCCCCTTGCGTGCCTGCCTGTCAATGGAACCCTCAGCCAGCAGGATTAGAGCCAGGACCAGAGCCCTGACAAGAGTGACCCAGCAGCGGCAGGGCCTGCAGCCCTTTCCAACGCAGCAGCAGCCTGTGCCTGACATGAGCATGGCCCGCTGCTGGGTGTGGGCCGCAGACCTTCCGCCGCTACCGTGAGCTGGAGCTGATCCACGCCCGCTGGGCCCTGCTGGGCGCGCTGGGCATGGTCACGCCTGAGCTGCTGTCCACCTACTCCGGGGTCAAGTTTGGCGAGCCGGTGTGGTTCAAGGCCGGAGCCCAGATCTTTGCTGATGGCGGCCTGAACTATCTGGGCAGCCCCGCGCTGGTGAGGCAGCAGGCCAGGGCCAGGGCACAGTGGCAGAGGTGCCTCTGCACTGTCAGCTCAGCGGATGAGGCTAGGGCTAGGCGACATCCCCGCCCCAACCTCACCCCTGCCCAGCCCAGCCCACCTGTGTGCCTGCCCCTTTCATTGCCCACCCTGGCCATGCATCTGCTGCCCCAGCCGCTGTGTCTAACCTACTGTGTGTGTCATTGGCTGCTGTGCCTGCAGATCCACGCCCAGAACATCGTGGCCACCCTGGCAGTGCAGGTGGTGCTGATGGGCCTGATTGAGGGCTACCGCGTGAATGGCGGCCCAGCAGGTAGGGCGCACACCACACCCACACCTGCCTACCCCTGCCTGCTGCCTGACTGCCGCTGCCTGCTGGTGTCGCCGCTAGTGTTGCCGCCCCAGCCGCCAGCGTCATCCCTTGCCGCCTGCTGTGTAGGTGAGGGGCTAGACCCGCTGTACCCCGGTGAGGCCTTCGACCCCCTGGGCCTGGCAGACGACCCCGAGACCTTTGCCGAGCTCAAGGTCAAGGTGAGCAGGGCTGAGGCTGTGGCAGGGCAAACCTGGGCTGGCTGTTGGCTGGACCTGGTTGATGTGGCCTGCCCTTGGCCCTCACCCTGGCCTTGCTTGCTGCGCTGTGCAGGAGATCAAGAACGGGCGCCTGGCCATGTTCTCATGCTTTGGCTTCTTCGTGCAGGTGGGCCCTGCCAGCCTGCCTGCCTGCCTGTTTGACAGCAAGCAGTCAGGTCCCAGTGCTGTGGATGTGGTGCTGTGCTGCCGCCTGCCGCCCCTGACCCTGGTCTGTTCAGCCCTGGGCAGCCTGGTTGACTGTGCAGGCCATTGTGACCGGCAAGGGCCCCATTGAGAACTTGAGGGACCACTTGGCTAACCCAGCTGAGAACAACGCAGTGAGTGGGCCCTCTGCTGCTGCCTCCTGAGCTGGCTGCTACTGCTGCTGCTGCTGCTGCTGGGCCATGACCAGGCCTGCTCCTAGCACCCCACTGCTGCCACACCCACTGCCCTGTTCCACTGCCATTGGTGTCGAGTCCTGGTGGTGTGGTTGATGCGTTGACGCAGTTTGCCTTTGCCACCAAGTTCACGCCCCAGTAAGCCACAGCCCCGGGGTGCTGCACCAGTGCGCTGTCATGCGCTGAAAGTTCTGCTGGAGACAAGCGCCCACTGCAAGGAGGGAGCAGCCACCCAGCCCCAATGGCACAGCCCATTGGCAGCCCAGCCGGCAGCCGGCAGCCCCTCTCCTTGCAGCAGAGCAGCGGTGCTATGCCCTTGTTCCCACCTCCCAGCTGCTCACATCCCACCTTGTAACACCATGAGCTCCTGTAGCGGCTTCCTGTTGACCAAACTGGGTTGACTAGTTTTGCCAGCCAGCTTGCACCACAACCACCCTGTCCCAACGGCCCTCCACCCATCCTTCAGCATTGACACACCAGTGCTGCCAGACACCTGCGTTGCTGATCCTCGTCAAAAACATGCCGCGCACACAGTTGCCTGTTTCAGGCTCAGCAGCGCAGAATCCAAACAGCTACTAATGCAGACCAGTATGCCTGCTTGCTTGCTCCATCCTTTTTGTGATTGGCTGCATGGGCCGCATGCAAGGCTGCTGGGTGTAGGTGAAAGCTGTAGCTGCCCTGGCATGTGATTGGGAATGTAAAGGTCAAGAATGAGGTAGCGCTAGCCCCAGCCATTGAAGGCAACCTCATTTCCTACTCATTCAAGCCAGCGCTGTCTTTTCACTCTTATATGTAATAGCTGCATCGCATCCGTTGTATCCGGCGAGACATCTAGCTATTGAAGCGGTCTACTCTCGAACATCCGTAGTTGTGCCTATTCCTTGCCCGTAAGTACAAATAAGGAAGTAAGTGTAGTAGCTTAGTGAGGTAGTAATCGCCTCACATTTGGACTTTTAGCCGGCAGGAAGACGGCCAGGCAGTAACACAGGCCCCGGTACAGCTGTTTTACAGCAAGCGACTTTGTCGGGCTAGCAAGCACAAAGGTCAATGGGAGTTTGAGTTCGACAAGGATGGTTTTGTAGTGTGCTTTTGCAAGCGATGCCCGCTTGGGGCCAACAATGACTACACAGCTGGATTTCGCTGACTTGCACGACGCACTTTGTGCAGTCGAGCTTGCGATGCTTACCGCCATCATCTTGTTACTAAGTCTGCAATTCGACAGCCCGAGGCCAGTGGGGCAAAACCTGGCCAGTGGGGCAGAACAAGGTCAAAACAGGCGATGCAACAAAAGCTAGGGGCACCATGACGCATCCAGCTGCAGCAACGGTCAGTAGGTCCCAGGCAAGAAGAGGCAGTGGGTAACAAGGCAAGACAGCAGCCGAGGGTAACAGGGTCAGCAGTAGGCAGCAGCCAGAGGCATTGACAGGCAGGCAGCAACATACGGGGAAGCATGTAGCATGGCCAGCACCAAAAGGGTACGTGATGCAGCTGGCACCAGCCAGGGCCAACAGGCATAGGGCAGCTACTAGGAAGTAGGCAGACAGCAGGAAAGCCGCACTTAACAACAGCAAAGGGCAGTAAAATGGTGGCAGTAGTCGTTGGGGCGGGGCGGGGCGGGGCGGGGCGGCCGCAGGCTGTTGTGGCAGGCACATCTCCCACCTCATCACAACCCGACCCTGGTCACACCCGCAGCCCTGCCCATCTCCCCTTTCTCAATGTCCACCTCAGGCCCTCCAGCTGACGTCGCTGAGCAAGACGCACCGCAGTCGCTAACTGACCCCAGCCCCAGCCCTGATCTAGGTGGCCCCAGCCTCCCCCACAGCCTGTCACCGTCTCAGGGAGTGGGTCAGGCGCAGCAGCAGTCAGACAGCCAGCCGGACCAGGGGCATGAGGCAGGCAGTGCGGCATACAGCCCCCCTCAGTGCCCCCTCAGCAACCCCTTGATACACCACCCTGTGTAGGAGGGCTTTGCACAGAATGGTGTATCAAGGGGTTGCTTCGTCAACATGCACAACACATGCACTGCCAGGGGCATAGAAAGGAAGATGGGTCAATGGCTTGGGAGGTGGTGGAGCATACACCAACCGCCATAAGCTCACGGAGCTCCTTCATAGTCACTTGCTTCACCTCCTTGTACAACTCGTCCAACACCTCAATGCGATGGTGCTTCTCCCTGAGCAAAACCACGCCCAAAAGTTGGGAGATGGAATGGAGGTGGACATTGTTCACGAAAGCAAACGCGACCTGCCCAACTACAAGGGTTAAGCTCAAACGACGGCGTATGGCGCGTTGCACTTCGGGAGGCTGGGTTGTACCTCGCTCCTCAAGTGTTGGGTTGTCCGGGGGTCCCTAGGGTCGGCAAGGTGGAGGGGTTGCTGAGGGTGGGGGTGTGGGGGGTGTTTGGACGTCTTTCCTTGGGGGGGTGTAGTTACCGTTCTAGGGTTGTTTGGACGTTGTTTGGTGGTGGGGTGGTGGGGTGGGGGCCCTATTCGCGGTCGCAACAATAATAATTTCGTATTTATTGCCCTAACCCACACACGCAAATTAGTGCACAACTATCGATTTTGAGGGGGTGTTCTTTGTACACGGTTCGCCTCGGAATGAGACTATTGGCCCATACCATCTTTTAAAGCTACTCCTTATAGTGCAGTACTGCACCATATCTAATGCCGCAACAATGCACCAAACCTCATCGTGAAAAACTGCACTATATACAGTCTAGTAGTTTTGTGATGTAACAAAGTAGTTATGTTGGTAATTCATTGTTATTTTACTGGTTTGGAGATTGTTGTTCCTTTAAATCACATTTGTTCTCATGCTGTAGTACTGCACCTGTCACTAGTGCACTACTACAATGCACCCAATTGTGCTACACTGCACCACACCGAGTGGTACAACACATCACCTTAGCGATATCTCACCAACCATGCATATTTATGAATTTTCGTTCAAACCCCAATCTTACAACCACGTCATATGGCTATGTGCAAAATCTCAAGCCGCGATTCTGAAAAATGCTGTTACTAATTTGCCTGAGTGCCGCTGCACTTTTTGGCCGCCAGCCTCACTGAGTGGGGCATTCAGGCTTGTGAGCGCGCATCGCTATTGCAGAGCAACTCCTTTGCCCTTCGCGGTGCCAAATAGCGAGAAAGGACGCCATTTTCCGAGGTCTGATGGGCCGTTGGCGAGCAATAGTTCGTATTCATTAGCAAAGGGCCTTCATGAATACGAACTATTGCCCACCAACTGCCTTGCAGTTCGAGTAGTTAGGCGTAGTATCCGACGCGTCAGCCGTACGCGTCAGCCACTTCGCTCACCCACCTGCATTAGAGCCGTAAGTCTTGGCAGCGTTTGTATGGCGGGACCGCCAGAGCAAGCGCAAGAACCCATTGCCCACATCTGCATAGTGGCAATCGCAATATGGTGGCAAAGTCGCAATGACACAGTGGCAATGGCATAGTGGCAATGGCACAGTGGCAATCGCGTAGTAATACTCGTGCTGTGGCCGAGGCGCACAGAGGCAATTGCTGCTATCGCACAGTGGCAATGGCATAGTGGAAACCGCACAGTGCAAGGCAATGTGCAGGCAATACCTACTCGCTACCATCGCGAGGTGTCAATCGCACAATAGCAAACGCACAGTAGCAGTCGCCCAGTAGCAAAATGCTGCTGCAAGCACCGGCCACCACCACCAGCGTGAAGTTTGTTGCCAACGGACAACCGCTAGCTACTCAATAAACTCAAACTATTGATAAAACCGCGACCGCGAATAGGGCCGGGGTTTGCTTGCCTCTTTATGGAAGGGAGGGGGTAGCTTGCTCGAGACATGGTCTAGTCTTTCTTTTTTTTTCCTCTCTCTTAGTCTCTCTTTCTCCTGTAATCTCTCTCTCTGCAAAAAAAAGTGGAATAGGACCATATGTCGCCTCCATAGTGCGCTTGCAGATTGACACTTGTGTTGGCCCACCATTTGGCTCATATTGGCCACGCTTGGGATTTTGGCCACGCTGGGGCGAGCGGGGCGGGGCAGGGCGGGGCGGGAGTCGCCTTGTCCAACCCTGCTATGCACCATGTGCCAACCACCACCACCTACCAAACTACCCACAGTTTACAGCCCCTCCCAACCCCACCATTCCCTCCCTGTCCCACTATCCCATCCCAGCCCCCCCTATGCAGCCCAACCCCTCCCAGGCCAGCACAACCCCTCCCAGGGCGGGGCGGGGCGGGGCGGGGCGGGGCGGGGCGGGGCGGGGCGGGGCGGGGCGGGGCGGGGCGGGGCGGGGCGGGGCGGGGCGGGGCGGGGCGGGGCGGGGCGGGGCGGGGCGGGGCGGGGCGGGGCGGGGCGGGGCGGGGCGGGGCGGGGCGGGGCGGGGCGGGGCGGGGCGGGGCGGGGCGGGGCGGGGCGGGGCGGGGCGGGGCGGGGCGGGGCGGGGCGGGGCGGGGCGGGGCGGGGCGGGGCGGGGCGGGGCGGGGCGGGGCGGGGCGGGGCGGGGCGGGGCGGGGCGGGGCGGGGCGGGGCGGGGCGGGGCGGGGCGGGGCGGGGCGGGGCGGGGCGGGGCGGGGCGGGGCGGGGCGGGGCGGGGCGGGGCGGGGCGGGGCGGGGCGGGGCGGGGCGGGGCGGGGCGGGGCGGGGCGGGGCGGGGCGGGGCGGGGCGGGGCGGGGCGGGGCGGGGCGGGGCGGGGCGGGGCGGGGCGGGGCGGGGCGGGGCGGGGCGGGGCGGGGCGGGGCGGGGCGGGGCGGGGCGGGGCGGGGCGGGGCGGGGCGGGGCGGGGCGGGGCGGGGCGGGGCGGGGCGGGGCGGGGCGGGGCGGGGCGGGGCGGGGCGGGGCGGGGCGGGGCGGGGCGGGGCGGGGCGGGGCGGGGCGGGGCGGGGCGGGGCGGGGCGGGGCGGGGCGGGGCGGGGCGGGGCGGGGCGGGGCGGGGCGGGGCGGGGCGGGGCGGGGCGGGGCGGGGCGGGGCGGGGCGGGGCGGGGCGGGGCGGGGCGGGGCGGGGCGGGGCGGGGCGGGGCGGGGCGGGGCGGGGCGGGGCGGGGCGGGGCGGGGCGGGGCGGGGCGGGGCGGGGCGGGGCGGGGCGGGGCGGGGCGGGGCGGGGCGGGGCGGGGCGGGGCGGGGCGGGGCGGGGCGGGGCGGGGCGGGGCGGGGCGGGGCGGGGCGGGGCGGGGCGGGGCGGGGCGGGGCGGGGCGGGGCGGGGCGGGGCGGGGCGGGGCGGGGCGGGGCGGGGCGGGGCGGGGCGGGGCGGGGCGGGGCGGGGCGGGGCGGGGCGGGGCGGGGCGGGGCGGGGCGGGGCGGGGCGGGGCGGGGCGGGGCGGGGCGGGGCGGGGCGGGGCGGGGCGGGGCGGGGCGGGGCGGGGCGGGGCGGGGCGGGGCGGGGCGGGGCGGGGCGGGGCGGGGCGGGGCGGGGCGGGGCGGGGCGGGGCGGGGCGGGGCGGGGCGGGGCGGGGCGGGGCGGGGCGGGGCGGGGCGGGGCGGGGCGGGGCGGGGCGGGGCGGGGCGGGGCGGGGCGGGGCGGGGCGGGGCGGGGCGGGGCGGGGCGGGGCGGGGCGGGGCGGGGCGGGGCGGGGCGGGGCGGGGCGGGGCGGGGCGGGGCGGGGCGGGGCGGGGCGGGGCGGGGCGGGGCGGGGCGGGGCGGGGCGGGGCGGGGCGGGGCGGGGCGGGGCGGGGCGGGGCGGGGCGGGGCGGGGCGGGGCGGGGCGGGGCGGGGCGGGGCGGGGCGGGGCGGGGCGGGGCGGGGCGGGGCGGGGCGGGGCGGGGCGGGGCGGGGCGGGGCGGGGCGGGGCGGGGCGGGGCGGGGCGGGGCGGGGCGGGGCGGGGCGGGGCGGGGCGGGGCGGGGCGGGGCGGGGCGGGGCGGGGCGGGGCGGGGCGGGGCGGGGCGGGGCGGGGCGGGGCGGGGCGGGGCGGGGCGGGGCGGGGCGGGGCGGGGCGGGGCGGGGCGGGCTATGCACCATGTGCCTACCCTGCTATGCACCATGGGCCCTGCTATGCACCATGTGCCTACCACGATATGCACCATGTCCCTCCCAACCCCGCCATTCCCTCCCAGCCCCACTATCCCATTCCAGACCCTCCCACCCCTCCCAGCCCAGCCCCTCCCAGCCCAACCTTTCCCAGCCCAACCCCTCCCAGCCCAGCCCCCCCTAGCCCAGCCCAACCCCTCCCAGGCCAGCCCAACCCCTCCCATCAGTAATGGTAACCTAAACATCGTGAAGGGAAGACCAGACCAAAGGTGGCAACCCTCAAGTGTAGCACGAACCGAACACAGCCGCCACACCCGACACGCAAGGCACACGACCTGGCAAGTCTCATGCCGGGTGGATCCGCGTTGTTTAAGATCTGCGACAAATATCATGGGCCTTTATCACACGATCTCCGCGCTGCACATGAAATGGGCGTGCTACCAAAGTGCCAGTAGACCCTGCACGTACCTCACTGCCTGCACACCATCAAGATGAGCCAGATGCTTGCCTCCACCAGCCGGGCCTCTACCGTGACATGCCGCGCTGCGAAGACCAGCAAGGCGGGCAGCAAGGCGGTCAGCAAGACGGCCAAGAAGGTGGCCGACAAGGTGCGCGCAGCTGCAGGCACGCGATGCAGCGCCAATGAGGCCAGCGAGCAACGGGGCTGATGACAAGGCCCGTGATCTGCAATGACGCATATGATCTCGCAGGTCAGCAGGTCCTCTCCGGGCGTTCAGTTCTACGGGCCAGACCGCGCCAAGTGGCTGGGTGGGTGCGGAGCGCTGGCCGTGCAGTCCCAGCAGGCTGCACTGCTGAGCCTGCGTGCCAATACGTAGCTGCTGGCAGGACACACCTGCGCCCAGCGCACTTGCATGTCCAGCGCACCGAGTCGCACCGCGGCACCGCACCGGATGGTCTGGACTTCGATGCCTGACGATGCGCTGAGCCCGCGCAGGTCCCTACTCCGAGAACGCGACCCCCGCATGGCTGACGGGCGAGTTCCCCGGCGACTACGGCTGGGACACCGCCGGCCTGTCCGCCGACCCCGAGGTGCCAACCGCAGCCCCTTGCGTGCCTGCATGCCAATGAAACCCTCAGCCAGCAGGACCAGAGCCAGGACCAGAGCCGTGACCAGAGTGACCCACCAGCAGCAGGGCCTGCAGCCCTTCCCAACGCAGCAGCAGCCTGTGCCTGACATGAGCATGGCCCGCTGCTGGGTTTGGCCCGCAGACCTTCCGCCGCTACCGTGAGCTGGAGCTGATCCACGCCCGCT
This sequence comes from Haematococcus lacustris, assembly GCA_030144725.1. Taxonomy (NCBI): domain Eukaryota; kingdom Viridiplantae; phylum Chlorophyta; class Chlorophyceae; order Chlamydomonadales; family Haematococcaceae; genus Haematococcus; species Haematococcus lacustris. The sequence goes on along the minus strand of JASKMD010000026.1, from coordinate 10,807,375 downwards.
GGGCCCTGCTGGGCGCGCTGGGCATGGTCACGCCTGAGCTGCTGTCCACCTACTCCGGGGTCAAGTTTGGCGAGCCGGTGTGGTTCAAGGCCGGAGCCCAGATCTTTGCTGATGGCGGCCTGAACTATCTGGGCAGCCCCGCGCTGGTGAGGCAGCAGGCCAGGGCCAGGGCACAGTGGCAGAGGTGCCTCTGCACTGTCAGCTCAGCGGATGAGGCTAGGGCTAGGCGACATCCCCGCCCCAACCTCACCCCTGCCCAGCCCAGCCCACCTGTGTGCCTGCCCCTTCCATTGCCCGCCCTGGCCAGCCATCTGCTGCCCCAGCCCCTGTGTCTAGCCTTGTGTGTGTGGCTGCTGTGCCTGCAGATCCACGCCCAGAACATCGTGGCCACCCTGGCAGTGCAGGTGGTGCTGATGGGCCTGATTGAGGGCTACCGCGTGAATGGCGGCCCAGCAGGTAGGGCGCACACCACACCCACACCTGCCTACCCCTGCCTGCTGCCTGACTGCCGCTGCCTGCTGGTGTCGCCGCTAGTGTTGCCGCCCCAGCCGCCAGCGTCATCCCTTGCCGCCTGCTGTGTAGGTGAGGGGCTAGACCCGCTGTACCCCGGTGAGGCCTTCGACCCCCTGGGCCTGGCAGACGACCCCGAGACCTTTGCCGAGCTCAAGGTCAAGGTGAGCAGGGCTGAGGCTGTGGCAGGGCAAACCTGGGCTGGCTGTTGGCTGGACCTGGTTGATGTGGCCTGCCCTTGGCCCTCACCCTGGCCTTGCTTGCTGCGCTGTGCAGGAGATCAAGAACGGGCGCCTGGCCATGTTCTCATGCTTTGGCTTCTTCGTGCAGGTGGGCCCTGCCAGCCTGCCTGCCTGCCTGTTTGACAGCAAGCAGTCAGGTCCCAGTGCTGCGGATGTGGTGCTGTGCTGCCGCCTGCCGCCCCTGACCCTGGTATGTTCAGCCCTGGGCAGCCTGGTTGACTGTGCAGGCCATTGTGACCGGCAAGGGCCCCATTGAGAACTTGAGGGACCACTTGGCTAACCCAGCTGAGAACAACGCAGTGAGTGGGCCCTCTGCTGCTGCCTCCTGAGCTGGCTGCTACTGCTGCTGCTGCTGCTGCTGGGCCATGACCAGGCCTGCTCCTCCTAGCCCCCTACTGCTGCCACACCCACTGCCCTGTTCCACTGCCATTGGTGTCGAGTCCTGGTGGTGTGGTTGATGCGCTGACGCAGTTTGCCTTTGCCACCAAGTTCACGCCCCAGTAAGCCACAGCCCCGGGGTGCTGCACCAGTGCGCTGTCATGCGCTGAAAATTCTGCTGGAGACAGGCGCCCACTGCAAGGAGGGAGCAGCCGCCCAGCCCCAATGGCACAGCCCATTGGCAGCCCAGCCGGCAGCCGGCAGCCCCTCTCCTTGCAGCAGAGCAGCGGTGCTATGCCCTTGTTCCCACCTCCCAGCTGCTCACATCCCACCTTGTAACACCATGAGCTCCTGTAGCGGCTTCCTGTTGACCAAACTGGGTTAACTAGTTTTGCCAGCCAGCTTGCACCACAACCACCCTGTCCCAACGGCCCTCCACCCATCCTTCAGCATTGACACACCAGTGCTGCCAGACACCTGCGTTGCTGATCCTCGTCAAAAACATGCCGCGCACACAGTTGCCTGTTTCAGGCTCAGCAGCGCAGAATCCAAACATCTACCAAAGCAGACCAGCATGTCTGCTTGCTTGCTCCATCCTTTTTGTGATTGGTTGTATGAGCCGCATGCAAGACTGCTGGGTGTAATGTGTAAGTTGTTGCTACGCTGGCATGTAAAATGACGAGTGGATGGCTCCATCTTCGAGTGTAAGAAGCATATGTCAGTCTGCATTCGCAGTCCCAGCCGGCTTGTCAATGTCATGTGCTATTTGCTTATTGCCTCACCTGCTTGCGGTCTGCAGCCTATCGGCCTGCTCGCTATAAAGCTGTGCACAAGCTTGACATTACCATGCCCAACAATCGACACATTGTCTTGGCCAAGGCGATGAACACAGATCCTCTCCCCTCTCACCACACACCTCACATCTCACTTGTATTCATAAGTGCAAAACCTCGTATCGGATGTGTCTGTGCGCTATGATGCAGTGCATGACATTGACATACATAAAGAGCGCCCCGGACTGTATCATATGATATGATATAGACCAGATATGATGATAATATCATCATATTCCATTATAAGCCTATCTCTGCAACGCGGGACGTCTGCGGGGACCCTATGTCCCTCGTGCGCTGGTCGCAATCGTGTGCGGTGAGGTTCGGGTGGCAGTTAGGCGGCGGTTTGCCGGCAGGTACTGGGTTTCTGGGCAGTGTATCATGCACTGGGGTCATGGCTGGCGCCGATGAGCCAGAGCAGTTGTTTGATCGTGTTATGCTGCCATCAAGCAAGGTGTTCCGCAGCCTGCAAAACAGCAAGCATGTTGCCGATTGGTTGTTCCAATCAAACATTGAACGTGTTAGAGCACCTGATGCATGGCCCCTACCACAGCGGCATCAGGAGGAAGAAGAAGAAGAAGACTACTCCGGTACAAACCGGCGTGCATTAAGGGAGGAGCTTCCACAGACCACAGCTACCAGCCAAGGCAAACAAAGAGGCATGAGAGGAACAAAGACTAATGCACTCGGCAGCTGGACCTATCTCTTCTCCTCGTTGACGACAGCAGTTCCCGCCTTGTCCGTCGGATGTCGCATTAAAAGCTGAAGTTCAGGCTCCACAAGTCCAAACTTCAGCTGTCAGCCAACGTCCCGCGTTGAGGTAGCTCTGCTCCCTCCTTGACGACGCCAGCAACTCCACAACAGCTCGATGACCCGCAACGGTCGTGTGCGGCACCCGGACCTCATTTGTATTCCGCTGGACAAAGCGGTGCCCGTTCAAGCCTGGGAAGGCTGTCCCGTTGCATCCCAATTTATATACCGCTGGGTGCGGTGGTGAGGTAGCTTAGCCAATCCGTACGACCGGAGTCAACGCGGATTGTTACCAGGGCCACCGCGTGGAGGTGCCTCACCGACAGCCCCTTCCATTGTAAGCCAGTCTCTGCAACGCGGGACGTCTGCGCCCTATGTCCCTCGTGCGCTGCTCACACCCACACATGACACACTAGCGGCAGCAAGACACACAGGACCTTTTTCTGAACGGCGCTGGCGCGGCGAAATGTATTTATTTGAATTAAACAAGATTCCTCCCGGTCGATTGGTGCCACAGTCGTTCCCGCACGTCCCGCTCGTACCGTTAGTTGCTGTGCTGTAGAGAGGAGCAGCAGAGCAGCTGTGCTACAGAGCAGCTGTGCGAAAGAGAGGAGCAGTTGTGATGCTAGGCAGGAGCAGCTGTGCTACAGAGAGGAGCCGCTGTGGTGCCAAGCAGGAGCAGCTGTGGGGCTGGGTAGGAGCAACTGTGGTGCCAGGCAGGAGCAGCTGTGGTGCCAGGCAGGAGCAGCTGTGGTGCTAGGGGCTAGGGAGTGGCAGCAGTATGGCTGCAGGGCAGTGCATAGACCACCCCTTACATGTGTTTCCTCTTCTAACATATGTAAGCAACAGTCTTCTCCAACGTCCAACAGTCTTCTCCCGCGTCTTCTCCAACGCGTTTCCACAGTTAAACTAGACTTGTCCCCTTTCATAAAGCTCCTTCCACGTATCGTTGTCGACCAATCCATGTAAACCATGCAAACAGTCACAATCAACAGCTGATCCACAGACTGATGGCATGTCGCTCACTTCCTGCCCTCCAGCTTGTTGGCCATGGCAGACATGTTGTACACACCCTGGACAGCCCCCCCCACACATGCCCATGCTGATGCCAATAGCTTGGTGATTTGATCAGCCTCCACCCCTGGGCATTGCGCGTGGAGCAGCGTGGGTGACAACCATACATCCGCACTCAAGAGCCACCCAACAACACGCGACATGTTCGTGAAATGTTCGCAGGCGCGATTGGTACACTCGTCTCACTCGTCTCCTGACAAGGAGTTTCGCAGGGCAGTTCGGCGTCCTTCATGTGGCTCAGAGAGACAAGCGTGTCGATGTCAACCCACTTGCCCAAGCGGCCAACATCGGTCAACGCACTAGCCAACGCAGCCAAACTCGACTACACCTGCTGCTCGCACCTGCCTGGTTGCTGTGCGTGACCGGGGCTCCGCGTGGCTAGGCCCCGACCTGGCTGCGGTTGGACCCAGGAGAAATGGGTTATTCTGGAAAAGTGCAAACGAGAAAGAATGCATTACACCCCAATAAGACCCCTTCACACCGTTCAAACTATGAAAATACCACGCTCTCCAGGGCTGCGGGCTTGCCAAGAATACAAGAGAAAGCTGAAACAATTTACTGCGGGGTCAGAACGTGAATGGACCGAGGCGGTCGCGAGAGGTTCGGAAGATTCCGTTGACCGGTAGCCTCGCCAATGCGAAAAGGGTATATACGAAGATTCGCCTTAGAATGAGGGGAGTGACTTTTTGTTTTGCCGCTGTGCTGGTAGGTGTTTGCAGAGGCGTTCGCCTGAGCTTTCCCATACCGCAAATACTCGCCAATGGCAATGGGCATGTGGGATGGCGGCCACGGCTGGATGGACGACGTCGACAGCGATGACGACATTGAGGTGCTGTTGGCAGCCATCTTGCCTCTTGTGGCCGACCTCGCCCCCCCGCAGTAAGTTTTTCTAGCAAATACCTGCTCGCTCTCTTTCACGTCAACGCAATGCGTGCTTTGTGTAGGGAGTTCAGACGTGCGACAACAGGTGCGCATTGCATGGCACTGGCCTTTGCAGTGAACGCACATGCTGCAATGCGGGCTGCAACAGCAGCAGGTATGCTGCAGTACAGGCTGCAACAGGCTGCAGGTGTGGTGCAGTGGATGAGCAGCAGCAGCAGCAACAACAACAGGTTGCAGGTGTGGTCAAGTGGTTGAGCATCAGCAACAGGCTGCAGGTGTGGTGCAGTGGATGATGCATTGCAGGCTGTAGCAGGCAGCAAGTGTGTTGCAGTAATTGAGCCATGTTTTTAACATGTAAGATTGGTAAACCTCAACACAGCCCAGCAGTTATGCTTTGGTTGCTGTATAAGATGTAAGAACGACGTCATGCCTCAACATAACCTGTCTCAACACCGACTCAACGAATGTCAACACAACACCATGCACAATAGCCAAGTATCAATGTTGTGCCATGCCAACAGGCCTGGGTCATGCCATTAGGCCTTGCCACTCTCATACAATGGTCTGTGGGTGGGTCATGCACATCCAGTGCAGCACCCATCAGCCTTGTTACCGTCACTTCCTGTCCTCTAACTTATGTAAGGCTGTACCGCTCAACCCAAGCAACGGAGCTAAAATCTTGACACCGCAAAGTGGGGCGGAGTGGTGTGCAGTGGCCATCTGTAACGGCGAGCCTCGAGCGACACCGTTCCCCTTTGCCCGCGACACCTGTGTACTGCCTATGGCGGGCGCAGGTGTGCGCATTACTTTTACCGAGTGAGTAGGGCAGGTTAAAGCCTAGCAGCGCAAGCTGTGAGGAAAACTGGTTCGATTCCAGGGGGCCCCGTTCTAAGCCCTAGCCCTCTCACGAGGTTTTCTCTGTAACTTCTCCATGGCAGTTTTCCTCGCAACACGCAAGACGGTCTCTCGGCTAACAACGTGCACTGCACGTTACAGAGTGGTTTCCGACCAGACTTGCGTTTGCGAGGGCATCATGCCTCCAGCCTTCGGCTGACTTTTGGCTTTCACGCTAGTGGAGCTTCGGCTTTGGAGAACGCTGACAGTGGAGGCGAACAACCAACGCTGCCCACCATTATAAGGGCCAGGTGGTCGTTCCTGTCTCTGCCTGACAAGCTGGTTGCCCTTTACGGAATTGTCCGTAGTTGCCACATATCGCCCTACGATGGCTACTCCCAAAGGCTACTCTCGCGAAATGAGGTTCCTGTGGCAGGTCCAGTGTTGCGCCTTGTTGCATTTCATTGCACTCTGGCAGGCTAAATCTGTAGCGCTTGTCGCACCTCCTCTAGACCTTCTGGCCTGTCTTTTTCAGCGGCTGCAGGTTACGTCTAAGCTTCTGGCTCAGACCGAACAAAGGACAACACGTCGTAAACGTGAATCCAAGCAGATGGACAAGATAGCTACCTTGGTGGTACGCTGCCAGCGTGCTATGCATGTTGTACACATCTGTGTTTGTTGTGCACAAGTTCAATGTGCGTACAACTAGTCCTTTGCCAGCCCTGAATGTATCAGGTTTGCATATGCTTGGCCATTGCTGCCAGCCATGCTACAGCCGTGCTATGCTTAGTACATGCTGCTGACAGCCTCAAGCCCTTAGGCTTGCTGATGGCCTTGATGATGGCCTTGGTGATGGCTATGGTACATATCTGACCTTTGCCTTCTACTCACCATGCTAATGTGGCTGCCCCGAGTTCAGGTGTTCTTACAGGTCCTTTGTGATCTCTATGAAAACCTTTATGGCAGCCTATGGCAACGTCCAGCCTATGGCAGTTCTATACATGGACGGTCCTAATCTTGGTGCGGCACGACACATAGTGTCATTTTGTGCCATAAGCATCTGCTTGCACCATGCATACGTGCTTATCGTGGCACTGTGTTACTCGACGTTGTCGTCTTGCTACTGTGACACTCTGCTGGTCATAAAGCACAATTCGAGGGAACCCTATTGTGAGCCATTGTGCCACTGATGGGTTGCATGACAGCCTGGTAGGCTCAGGTCCATGCGATGGTGGCCATGCCCCACCATGCTGATCATGATCCCCATGGTCCTTGTCACCCTGAACCTAGTGTCACTTTCGACCATTTCATGTGACCCATGTGTTGTGCTTTGGCGCACAGCTCGCATACAAGGATATCTTGTAATGCATGAGCTTGTTCTGATCATCAGGTCTACCATGCAAACGTTTGTCATACTTTGCCATTGCCATTTAAGGCTTATCTCAGCATTGTGTCACCACGACACTTTGATGTTTATCATGCACTCAGAGCTGCTCTGATGACCTCAGATGGAGCTCTTGTGTTGTAAACAAGCTTGTAGGCTACATCCTAAGCCCATTTCATGTATGGTCATGTGTCCAACCCTTATGGGTAAGACATTCAATGGTATGCATGACATGCTTCCATGGTATGTGCATGCACATGGTGTCATGTCGTACACACTTGCTACTATGCTTGTGGCTGACAACGTAGTTGTGCACCGCTGTGCCATTGTGCACGCGTGGTTTTTGCAGACAATATTATCTTGTCATGCATGAACTTGTTCTAATCATCAGGTCATATGCAACAGGCATTGCCATAGGCATTCTTTATGCATGAGCATGCTTGTCTTGGCAATTTGCCAACATCACCCAATGCGTCTTGCCACCATTACACTCTGGTGATCATCATGCACTCAGATTTGCCACTGATGACCCTGTTGTGAGCCCTTGCGCTCAATACAGACTGAGTTACGTCCTAAAAACCATGCGGTAATGGCCATGTGCCCAATCCTGATGGTTGAGACACCCATGTCTTCAGTGACCCTGATGTACTCCTGGAAGATAGTTGGTTGTTTGCTAGTCATGCTACACTGTCATATGAGCATAAGACTTTGTCTTTAGCTCGCCCAGGTGAACCTTCGGTTCAGTTACCATGCCACTCTGCAGTACCTCCTGCAGCAGTCCCTGCTATCAAGCAACCCATGGTCACTCCTCCACCTGCTTTCCTTATCAGTGCCATGAAGGCAACTGTACCAATGGCTACTGCCAAGGTAGCAGCAAGGTGGTTGAGAAAAGGCGGTCGTGCCGTTGTGGCTGTTATCAGCCCTGATGGCTCTGCCACACCTGAACCTGAGGTAACCCCTCATGGTCTCCCTGATGCTATCAAAGCTCAGTTGGATGCTCTGCTGGCAGAATACAGTGATGTGTTCACACCTCTCACTGGCTTGCCAGCAGACCGCCCAGTGGGTCATACTATACCCCTGGAGCCTGGTAACCGCCCTCCAGCCACTCCCATGTACAGGCTAAGCAAGCCTGAGCATGACGAGCTGAAGCAACAGATACAGGACCTCCTAGCTAAAGGTATGATTGAGCCAAGCTCTTCTCCTTATGCAGCTCCTGTCCTGTTTGGTCAGAAGAAGTCAGGTGAATGAGAATGTGTATAGACTATAGGCAGCTCAACAAGATCACACTGCGTGACCAGTACCCACTGCCTCGCATTGATGACTTGTTTGACAAGCTGTCTGGCTGCAAAGTCTTCTCATCCCTAGACCTGCAGGCTGGTTACCACCAGATCAGGATCACTCCTGAGGATGTGCCTAAAACGGCCTTCCGCACACCTGAAGGTCACTTTCAGTTCAAGGTGTTGTGCTTTGGACTGACCAACGCTCCAGCTACATTTCAACGGGTCATTAATGACGCCTTTGCTACTGTGCTGGGTAAGTGTGCCTTGGTGTATCTGGATGACATCCTCGTCATGTCTAGGTCAGTCCAGGATCACCTGCTGCACCTCAAGCAAGTATTTGAACTGCTACGTAAGAATAAGTTGTTTGCTAAACTATCTAAATGTGAGTTTATGCGCTACCGTACTCTCCCTTCTGATTCCCTATCCCGAATCGTTTTTTGTCCTTCGGGAAACCGGGAATGATTAAACAATGTAATATTTGGGTCTTTCGGGAAGTAGTCAAACAATGAGTTGACCCTAACGAAAGTGCCAGTAATGGACCAATTTGTGGTCCGGGGCATCAGTGCCGCCGAAGCAGCTGATAATATGCACCGCGAGCTCCTTATGCACGATGAACAACGCGTCCAAATGTCTATCAACCGTCAAGCGGCGGTGATTGAGAAGCGACTACCTGGGAGACCTCGCAAACTGTTCAACTTTGGGCCTTCTCCAGGCCGCAACCCTGCCGCATCGCCCGTCACACCTCCTGCTCCCGCACGCACCGGCAAGGCGCATGAGAACTGGTGGCATCCTGCTATGATTCAGCCCATCCTGCAAGCCGTGCCAGCATGCGGCGGTTACAGCCCCGCTGTTAAGCACCTGAAGCTCGTGCAACCTGACCTGTACAGCAAGCTGGACGAGTCCACTGTCAGGGGGTGGTACCAGAAGGGCTCCCTCACACACCTGACGGAGCAGGCCCAAGCGAGCCTGTTCCGGGGTGCAGGCCACCACCGTGTGCCCACCGCTGGCAGGAGAGCCACGCTTGGCAACTTCCTCCTATTGAAGGTGCAAGAGGTTGCTGATGTTATTGCTGGTTGTTGGTATTGTTGCTGACCCATGCTAACCCATCATAATGCATGCGGGCCGTTCATTTAGGTTGAGATCAAGGAACGCCTGGAGGCTCTGCGGGAAGGGGGTGTTGCCTTGAACCATCTGACGGCGCGCAGTGTCATGATGGCTGTCATCCAGCAGAGGGAGCCCCAACTGCTGGCAAGCAATGGTGGTCCGCTACACCTGTCAGCTCACTTCGTGCGTGACTTCTTGGAGCACCAGCTCAACTGGGTGACAAGGTGAGTAGGTTCATGTGCAGTTATGCATTAAGTTCCCGTACATAGCCCTCACAGTGTATGGACATGCCTTGCAGGAAAGGGACTGGAGACAGCCAACACCTTCCTGCCAATTATCAGAGTCTTGTGGATGACATGAACATGCGGGCAGCACTTCTCGTTTTTGCCAAGGGAGTCCCCCCTGAGCTCTTCTACTCCATGGACGAGACCTTTGTGTTCTTCGCACCCATGGCTGGCAGCACTACGCTCGCTAAGCAGGGCAGCAAGCAGGTGTACGTGGCAGCCTCTGAGCAGAAGAAGGGCATCACAGTGTGCCTCACTGTCAAGGCCTCTGGGCATGTCTTGCCAATGCAGCTGATCTACGAGGGCAAGACAGATCTCAGCACCCCCGGTGGCAAGCCGAAGCATGTGAAGGCATGGCAACCCTTGGCAGCTCGAGTGGCAGCAGATGCAGCAGGCCATGATGTCACCGCCACACCGTCCCACTGGGCAACAGAGGACAGCCACAAGCAGCTCTTTGAGCGTGTCCTCTTGCCTGACTACAAGCGCACATGTGTGGCACGCGGCTATGACCTGGACGCAATGCTGCTGCTGCCATGCAAGGATGCTGCTGCTGCCATGCAATGGTGCTGCTGCTTCTAGTGCTGCTGCTGCCATGCAATGGTGTTGGTGGTGGTGCTGCTGCTGCTGCTGCTAGTGTTGTTGCTGTGTCAAGTGTTTTTGCTGTTGCTGCTGCCCAGGGCTGTTGTTGGTGTCATCACACGCAGGTGCTAGACACAGCCATTAACCGCCCCTTCAAGCACAGTATCAAGCAGAGCTTCATCCAGGACAGTGTGCAACAGATCTCAAAGCAACTGCATGATGGCGCAACCCCAACTGCAACCAAGCTTGACCTCAGCTCCAGTTATTTGAAGCCGCTCAGTTTGACATGGGCGCTCACAGCCCACCAGCGCATCAGTGGCATGAGCGACCTCATCCACAGCGCCTACCAAAAGGCTGGCACTCTCCGTGCGTTTGATGTCAGCTACCAGCAAGCCGCAGTGAGTGAGATGCAGCGTCTGTTCCCGGTGCCCCTCCGGGAGGCCCCACCCACAGTGCCAGAACCCCTCATGGTGTTCGTTGAGGAGCAGAATGCAGGTGCAGCTGAGGATGATGCAGCTGTGCAACTCAGTGACTTGCATGCAGCGCTACAAGCTCGGCCTGCTGGAGAGCCAATGCCAAGCATGTCCTTGCCTATGGAGGACTCTCCCTTGGTGACCGAACCGGCAGTTGTGCTGGACATCGCATCCATGACAGCTGAGGAGCTGATGAGTGCAGCCTTGCAGCTGCTGGCAAGTACCAGATCAGCTCCTGCAGCCATCAAGCCTGTCGTAGCCAAGGCTGGACCAGCCGTGCGCAAGCGTGGCAGGCCCTTGGGCTCAAAAAACAAACCCAAGCCACCGGCAACAGGTCTTGCCGCATCAGCCACTCCTCAACGCAAGCAAGTGCGGTTGCGCATCAGCAGCAGCGACAGCAACGACATCAACGGCAGCGATGACATCAGCAGTGGAAGCGGCAACAACAGCAGCAACAACAGCGAGGGGGAGGCGGGCCAAGCTGGAGCAAAGGCTGGGTCGGCGGGCCAGGCCGGGGCGGCAACCAGGGTGGTTGCTTTGCCCCGGACAAGGTCGAGGGAGGTGGGCCAGGCTGGGGCAAAGTTTGAGGGCACGGGACGGGCAAGGGTGGCAACCAGGTTGGTGACCATGTCGAGGGGGGGGGGCGGCTGCTCTTACACAGGCAGCCGGCCAAGGCGGGGTGCTTGCTTTGGCCAAGGCGGCCGCATGGGTGGCTGCAGGAGCACGCAAGTTTGAATGCTCCGAGGCAGATGATGAGATATGCCGCCACTGCCAGCAGCGGCAGGAGGACCATGACTTTATGAGCGAGGTTCAGTGCCCCATGTGACGTGGTCAGGTGATAAGGCCATTAGAAGAGAGGCCACGACAGTGGACTATGTGCAACATATGATTTTGATGAGAGATTATTGGAGTGGGAGACTTGATTATTTCTATGCACGAAGACGTTCTCAAAACCCACTTTAGACGTACTTTGGCCATCGGGGAATTTGAAACAATGAAAAATATGGCTCGGGAATAATATTTCAATTATAGTTTCCGAGGCCTCGGGAATCAAAAGGGATAGTACGGTATACACTTAAATTCTTAGGCCATCTGGTCACCTCTGGAGGCATTGCTGTAGACCCTGATAAGGTCTCAACAATAGCTAACTGGCCTATTCCCCAGTCCCTCCAGCAATTACAGTCATTCCTTGGCGCTGCAAATTATGTGCGCAAGTTTGTCTGTAATTTCAGCAATATTGCTGCACCTCTCACAAATCTTTGTGGTAAAGGCGGTCTGTCCTTTCCATGGCATGACTGGCCTGAGGTACCTTTGACAGCATTCAATGCTCTCAAAACTGCCATCGCTGCAGTACCCATGCTGAGACTACCCGATCACACCAAACCGTTCCAGGTTTACTGTGATGCGTCCCTTCAGGGACTGGGAGTAGTCCTCATGCAGGATGGCTATCCATTGGCTTATCTAAGCCGTAAGCTATCACCTGCTGAGATCAACTACACCACTGGTGAACAAGAGTTCCTCTCTTTAGTCACAGCATGCAAAGAATGGCGCTGCTACTTAAAAGGCGTGCCGTTCACTCTATTCACCGATCACTAGCCTTTGGCTGCCTTGCCTACCCAGACAGTGCTATATGGGCGCCAGGCCAGGTGGTAGAGTTCATGAGCAGGTTCTCATACAGTCTCGTGCATATTGCCGGCACTGTGAACCCTGCAGACCCTTTGTCCCGGATTGTGCACGATTCTCCAGAAAGTGTCTCGGTGTGTGCTTTTACCACCAGGAGGCAGGCCAAGCTTTCTTTGGAGGGGGGGAGAGCTCGTGAGGCTGGCCTTCGTGCCGCTGCCCCGGCTGCCATTGTTGCGAAATCCCCCCTTGCTCTGTCACAATTTGAGAAAGATACCACGTGTGTTGAAGCCATGTTGGACCCGATAGGGTCTGAGACCCCTGTTACACAGGATGAGACAGCGCAGTATCCTGCGGCTCCAGCTGCTCCTATGGGACTTTCTGATCAACTGACCCTTGGATACCAGCAGGACCCGGCGTTTAATGCCAATGCTGATCATTCTGGAATGTACCAGGACACCGACGGTCTCTGGCGGATCTCTGGTAAGGACTTAGTGGTGGTCCCCAATGTGCCTGAACTGCGTGAGCACATTCTGCACGAGATGCATGATGCTGCCTATGCTGGCCATGTGGGAATGACCAAAACCCTAGAGCGTGTCACACGTGTATTCTGGTGGAACACTGTGCGTGCTGATGTAAGGGACTATGTTGGGACATGTGATGCGTGTCAACGCGATAAGTCCTCCAACTCTAAGCCAGGTGGTCTGTTGAGACCCCTGACTGTCCCAGGGTATCGGTGGGAGCATGTGTCTATGGACCTTGTGACCAAGCTGCCTACTGGGACCCATGGCTATGATGCCATCTGTGTCATTGTTGACCGCCTGAGGAAAATGGTGCATTTTGTGCCCTGCAAAGAGTTCATGAATGCCATGGCCTTCGCCCGGCTGTTCATCAACAATGTATTCAAGTTACACGGCCTTCCGGCTGAAGTACTCACCGATCGCGGTGCACACTTTAATAATAAGTTTTGGCATGCTGTTAAAAAGCTGCTGGGTATGAAGACTAATATGTCTACTGCCTATAGGCCACAGAGTGATGGCCAGACTGAGAGGTACAATCGTGTACTTGAGGAAATGCTTCGGCATTACATCTCTCCCACTCAGGCTGACTGGCCTGATCACCTTGCCTTGGCTGAGTTTGCTGTCAACAACTCATGGCAGGAGTCTATACACTCCACGCCCTTCTTCCTCAACACAGGCCAGAGCCCTGTCACTCCTGGGCTGCGTGACCTGCCTGACGGCGGCCGCTGTCCCTCTGCCCATGCCTTTGCCACTTGGTGGAAAGAGGGTGTCGCCCATGCAAGGCGGCACATGGCTGATGCGCAGGCCAGGTACAAGCGTCATGCTGACACTGGTCTGAGAGACGTGGAGTTTGAGGTGGGTGCACAGGTCTTGCTGAGCACCAGGAACCTGCGCATTAAGACAGGCAAGGTCCGCAAGTTTGTGCCACGGTATGTAGGACCCTTCGTGGTTGAGGCTAAGATCAATGTCAATGCCTACAGACTCACTCTGCCTGCCAACATGAGCAGGCTGCATCCTGTCTTCCATGTGTCACTGCTCAAGAAGTACTCTGGCAGTGACGTGGGCATCATGCCTCCTCCTGTGGAATGGATGGATGAGACTCCTGTGTATTATGTTGAGCGTCTGCTTGACCACAGATACGTCCGTGCAGGAAAGGCTGGGGAGTTCCTGGTCCAGTGGGAAGGCTATGACGCCTCCTTCAATACCTGGGAGCCACGAGCCAACCTGACTGGCTGTGACAAGCTTCTGGCTGAGTACAATGCCATCCACTGTCTCAAGTGAAGACCCAGCCTATTAGGTGTTCCTGCTGAAGTGCTGTGGTGTGCTATGGGTTGTGCTGTGTGTATGAGCAGCCTTCTGGCTGGATGGTTGCATTCTTGCACCTGAGCTATCATGCTCCTGGCTATCATGTGTGTTAACCAATCATGGTTCACACTAGCCCAAATAAGCAGTATTGGCTGCGAGTCCTTGGATCTCCTTGGGCGGAACGGACCTCTTCTGGGGGGGGTGAATGTAACGGCGAGCCTCGAGCGACACCGTTCCCCTTTGCCCGCGACACCTGTGTACTGCCTATGGCGGGCGCAGGTGTGCGCATTACTTTTACCGAGTGAGTAGGGCAGGTTAAAGCCTAGCAGCGCAAGCTGTGAGGAAAACTGGTTCGATTCCAGGGGGCCCCGTTCTAAGCCCTAGCCCTCTCACGAGGTTTTCTCTGTAACTTCTCCATGGCAGTTTTCCTCGCAACACGCAAGACGGTCTCTCGGCTAACAACGTGCACTGCACGTTACACCATCGCGCCAATGAACTTGGTGGTGATGGCGAAATGCGTTGGGCTTCAGCGCCGCGTACATGGCAGCTAGACATGGCAGGCGCAGTTCGCTATCACGGCGATGCGTCCTCGATGGTGAGGGGGCTCGTCATTGAGCAGGCTGCTGGCCGTGCTGGTGGTGGTGCTAATGTTGCCGGCCCCGCTGGTGGCTAACGACCATCAACGAATTTCGATTCAATAATCTCCAGCAATCTTGCCTTCGGTGCCCACGTGCGGGGGTCCTCGTAGATAATCAAAGTATTTACAAGTAACTTTAAAAAGTGTGTTTGCAAGCTACTGCGCCTTAGCGCCTCCTTGGTGGCCCCGAATCTGAATCGCACTTCGACGTAGCACGTAGTGCGGTTGGCGGTCGCTAAGCTGCTGCCCAACCTCGGCAAATTTCATAAGAAGGTTCGAATTATCTTTGAATATAACGATGTTTCAGAAAAAGGTCCACACGATGTTTCAGAAAAAGGTCCACACAAACATCTTGTTCCCGTCACACCCTACTACAAGCCTTCCGCCAGCAGGAGGGATGGACCTGAAGACTTCGAATTAGCTCAAGGAAGTTGACGAGGTGTGTGCAACAACCAGCAAACTTGCTCTTCTAGCCGTCCGACACGATCTCAAAGCCCTCCTTCACATGGTGTATCGAGGGATTGCTTCGTCAACATGCACAACACATGCACTGCCAGGGGAAGGGAAGGGTGGAGCATACACTAACCTCCACAAGGTCATGGAGCTCCTTCATAGTCACTTGCTTCACCTCCTTGTACAGCTCGTCCAACACCTCAATGCGATGGTGCTTCTCCCTGAGCAAAACCACGCCCAAAAGTTGGGAGATGGAATGGAGGTGGACATTGTTCACGAAAGCAAACGCGACCTGCCCAACTACAAGGGTTAAGCTCAAACGACGGCGTATGGCGCGTTGCACTTCGGGAGGCTGGGTTGTACCTCGCTCCTCAAGTGTTGGGTTGTCCGGGGGTCCCTAGCTAGGGTCCTCGCTCCTTAGGTGGGACCATATGTCGGCTCCATACTGCGCTTGTAGATGCCAGCGGTGCCACCTTGGCACTTGTGTGGCCCACTGTTTGGCTCATGTTGCCCACGCTGAGGATTTTCGGGCAGCGCTTGCACACAGCAACTACATGGCCTTCAATGTTTGATTGGAACAACCAATCGGCAACATGCTTGCTGTTTTGCAGGCTGCGGAACACCTTGCTTGATGGCAGCATAACACGATCAAACAACTGCTCTGGCTCATCGGCGCCAGCCATGACCCCAGTGCATGATACACTGCCCAGAAACCCAGTACCTGCCGGCAAACCGCCGCCTAACTGCCACCCGAACCTCACCGCACACGATTGCGACCAGCGCACGAGGGACATAGGGTCCCCGCAGACGTCCCGCGTTGCAGAGATAGGCTTATAATGGAATATGATGATATTATCATCATATCTGGTCTATATCATATCATATGATACAGTCCGGGGCGCTCTTTATGTATGTCAATGTCATGCACTGCATCATAGCGCACAGACACATCCGATACGAGGTTTTGCACTTATGAATACAAGTGAGATGTGAGGTGTGTGGTAAGAGGGGAGAGGATCTGTGTTCATCGCCTTGGCCAAGACAATGTGTCGATTGTTGGGCATGGTAATGTCAAGCTTGTGCACAGCTTTATAGCGAGCAGACCGATAGGCTGCAGACCGCAAGCAGGTGAGTTCAGAGGCAATAAGCAAATAGCACATGACATTGACAAGCCGGCTGGGACTGCGAATGCAGACTGACATATGCTTCTTACACTCGAAGATGGAGCCATCCACTCGTCATTTTACATGCCAGCGTAGCAACAACTTACACATTACACCCAGCAGTCTTGCATGCGGCTCATACAACCAATCACAAAAAGGATGGAGCAAGCAAGCAGACATGCTGGTCTGCTTTGGTAGATGTTTGGATTCTGCGCTGCTGAGCCTGAAACAGGCAACTGTGTGCGCGGCATGTTTTTGACGAGGATCAGCAACGCAGGTGTCTGGCAGCACTGGTGTGTCAATGCTGAAGGATGGGTGGAGGGCCGTTGGGACAGGGTGGTTGTGGTGCAAGCTGGCTGGCAAAACTAGTCAACCCAGTTTGGTCAACAGGAAGCCGCTACAGGAGCTCATGGTGTTACAAGGTGGGATGTGAGCAGCTGGGAGGTGGGAACAAGGGCATAGCACCGCTGCTCTGCTGCAAGGAGAGGGGCTGCCGGCTGCCGGCTGGGCTGCCAATGGGCTGTGCCATTGGGGCTGGGCGGCTGCTCCCTCCTTGCAGTGGGCGCCTGTCTCCAGCAGAACTTTCAACGCATGACTACGCACTGGTGCAGCACCCCCGGGCTGTGGCTTACTGGGGCGTGAACTTGGTGGCAAAGGCAAACTGCGTCAGCGCATCAACCACACCACCAGGACTCGACACCAATGGCAGTGGAACAGGGCAGTGGGTGTGGCAGCAGTAGGGGGCTAGGAGGAGCAGGCCTGGTCATGGCCCAGCAGCAGCAGCAGCAGCAGTAGCAGCCAGCTCAGGAGGCAGCAGCAGAGGGCCCACTCACTGCGTTGTTCTCAGCTGGGTTAGCCAAGTGGTCCCTCAAGTTCTCAATGGGGCCCTTGCCGGTCACAATGGCCTGCACAGTCAACCAGGCTGCCCAGGGCTGAACAGACCAGGGTCAGGGGCGGCAGGCGGCAGCACAGCACCACATCCACAGCACTGGGACCTGACTGCTTGCTGTCAAACAGGCAGGCAGGCAGGCTGGCAGGGCCCACCTGCACGAAGAAGCCAAAGCATGAGAACATGGCCAGGCGCCCGTTCTTGATCTCCTGCACAGCGCAGCAAGCAAGGCCAGGGTGAGGGCCAAGGGCAGGCCACATCAACCAGGTCCAGCCAACAGCCAGCCCAGGTTTGCCCTGCCACAGCCTCAGCCCTGCTCACCTTGACCTTGAGCTCGGCAAAGGTCTCGGGGTCGTCTGCCAGGCCCAGGGGGTCGAAGGCCTCACCGGGGTACAGCGGGTCTAGCCCCTCACCTACACAGCAGGCGGCAAGGGATGACGCTGGCGGCTGGGGCGGCAACACTAGCGGCGACACCAGCAGGCAGCGGCAGTCAGGCAGCAGGCAGGGGTAGGCAGGTGTGGGTGTGGTGTGCGCCCTACCTGCTGGGCCGCCATTCACGCGGTAGCCCTCAATCAGGCCCATCAGCACCACCTGCACTGCCAGGGTGGCCACGATGTTCTGGGCGTGGATCTGCAGGCACAGCAGCCACACACACCAGGTTAGACACAGCTGCTGGGGCAGCAGATGGCTGGCCAGGGCGGGCAATGGAAGGGGCAGGCACACAGGTGGGCTGGGCTGGGCAGGGGTGAGGTTGGGGCGGGGATGTCGCCTAGCCCTAGCCTCATCCGCTGAGCTGACAGTGCCGAAGCACCTCTGCCACTGTGCCCTGGCCATGGCCCTGGCCTGATGCCTCACCAGCGCTGGGCTGCCCAGATAGTTCAGGCCGCCATCAGCAAAGATCTGGGCTCCGGCCTTGAACCACACCGGCTCGCCAAACTTGACCCCGGAGTAGGTGGACAGCAGCTCAGGCGTGACCATGCCCAGCGCGCCCAGTAGGGCCCAGCGGGCGTGGATCAGCTCCAGCTCACGGTAGCGGCGGAAGGTCTGCGGCCCAAACCCAGCAGCGGGCCATGCTCATATCAGGCACAGGCTGCTGCTGCGTTGGGAAGGGCTGCAGGCCCTGCTGCTGCTGGGTCACTCTGGTCACGGCTCTGTCCTGGCTCTGGTCCTGCTGGCTGAGGGTTCCATTGACAGGCAGGCACGCAAGGGGCTGCGGTTGGCACCTCGGGGTCGGCGGACAGGCCGGCGGTGTCCCAGCCGTAGTCGCCGGGGAACTCGCCCGTTAGCCATGCGGGGGTCGCGTTCTCGGAGTAGGGACCTGCGCGGGCTCAGCGCATCGTCAGGCATCGCAGGCCAGACCAGCCGGTGCGGTGCCGCGGTGCGACTCGGTGCGCTGGACATGCAAGTGCGCTGGGCGCAGGTGTGTCCTGCCAGCAGCTGCGTATCGGCACAGTAGTGCAGCCTGCTGGGACTGCACGGCCAGCGCTCCGCACCCACCCAGCCACTTGGCGCGGTCTGGCCCGTAGAACTGAACGCCCGGAGAGGACCTGCTGACCTGCAAGATCATATGCGTCATTGCAGATCACGGCCTTGTCATCAGCCCCATTGCGCTGCTGCCCGCTGGCCTCATTGGCGCTGCATCGCGTGCCTGCAGCTGCGCGCACCTTGTCAGCCACCTTCTTGGCCGTCTTGCTGACCGCCTTGCTGCCCGCCTTGCTGGTCTTTGCAGCGCGGCATGTCACGGTAGAGGCCCGGCTGGTGGAGGCGAGCATCTGGCTCATCTTGATGGTGTGCAGGCAGTGAGGTACGTGCAGGGTCTACTGCCACATTGGCAGCACGCCCCTTTCATGCGCAGCGCGGAGATCGTGTGATAAAGGCCCATGATATTTGTCGCAGATCTTAAACATCGCGGATCCACCCGGCATGAGACTTGCCAGGTCGTGTGCCTTGTGCGTGTCGGGTGTGGCGGCTGTGTTCGGTTCGTGCTGCACTTCAGGGGGTTGCCAAGTGTTGCCTCAAGGGTTCTCTGGTCTGGTCTTCCTTCCACGATGTTTAGGTTACAATTACTGGGAGGGGTTGTGCTGGGGATGGGAGGGGTTGTGCTGGGGATGGGAGGGGTTGTGCTGGCCTGGGAGGGGTTGGGCTGGGCAAGGGGGGGCTGGGCTGGGAGGGGTTAGGCTTGGAAAGGTTGGGCTGGGATGGGGGCTGGGCTGGGAGGGGTGGGAGGGAATGGTGGGGTGGAGCACACACACCAGAAGGCTGAGCTGAAGTGGGCATTATGCCCTCTAGCAGTAGCCTTTACAATGATGAGCTCGCAGCCTTTGTTTGATTCAGGAGTCCCCAACATGGGGTTGGTAATCTTCATGCAAGTACTCGCTACGAAGTGCACCGATTTCGGTAGCGTTTGTTGCATTGGCACCTGCGAATAACTCCGCATCTACTGGCAAGCGGCGCGTTAATCCTTGCATCAGAGTCCGTGCCGGCGCAAGCGAGTAATGACTCGACATTGCAGCGAGGTGCGAATGGATATAGGTTTCTCTAGCCAGCCACACAGAAAAAGGGACCCCCTTGCACAAATCGGCATGTTGTGAGCTGACCACTCTGAGTTATTAGAATTTTGAGTCATTACTCTGTTCGTAACTCTACGACACAGCTGCTGGAATAGAAAGCACGGCAATCCATCAACCAGGCCCGCCTCCTCACCCTTTGGCGTGACCCGACTCTGCCTTGCAGAATTGACTAGCCTACTCCGACCGCCTGGACCTCGCACCCCCTTGCAGCCCCACCACCCCCTTGCAGCCCCACCACCCCCACCACCTCCCAGGCCCCGCAGAAGCCTCCCACCCCCTCCCGCCCCCGCACTGCCCCCTCACTGCCCCGCCAACCCTTCCCACCCCCTCCCACCCCTTCCCACCCCTTCCCAGCCCCTCCCACCCCCGCCACCCCCCTCCCACCCCCTCCCACCCATGCCCACCCCTTCCCACCCCCTCCCAGCCCCTATCAATGTCGCCCCCTGGCCCTAGCAAGTCATTGCAAGACGCAAACCCATGAGTCCCAGCCGGCAGCGTGCTCATCTTGCAGCACTTGTAAAGTCACCAAGGGCTGCTCACCTGCACAGTCCTAATGGCCTAAAAGCTACAGCAAGGAGGGCTAACGACATTGCCCAGGAGGTGCAGGCAGAGAATGAGCTGCTGATGACCGAGGCTCAGTTGCTACATGCTATTGAGGAGGTCCTTGCTGCCAAAGTGCACGACCTTGAGGAGAAGCACCAGCACCTACAGGCAGCACACAGGCAGCTGAGATTGGATAACGAGTCTCTTGAGGCCCTGCATGGCGATGAGCTGGGGGTAGCAGCAGGTGCCGGTGCTGGTGCCGCCCCTGACCTGCCCCCCCCTCCTGCTGCACCCCCCTGGCAGCAGCAGGCAGCAGGTGCTGGTGCCGCCCCTGACCTGCCCCCCCCTCCTGCTGCACCCCCCTGGCAGCAGCAGGCAGCTGGTGCTGGTGCCGCCCCTGACCTGCTACCACCTCCTGCTGCACCCCCCTGGCAGGAGCTGGCGGCTGGTGCTGGTGCTGCCCCTGGGCTGCCCCCCCCTCCTGCTGCACCCCCCTGGCAGCAGCAGGCAGCAGGTGCTGGTGCTGCCCCTGGGCTGCCCACCCCTTTAGCTGAGCAGCAGGGGGTCAGGGCGGAGCTGGACACCAGCTCGACACGCAAGCGGAGGGCGGGCGGGAGGGACCGGACCCAACAAGTCGAGCAAGGTAACGTAGCAATGGCCTACACACCTTGTGTGGCCTTACAGAGTGGCCAGGTAGTAGGTACTACTCACGAAGCGGTCAAGCAATGCACCAGCGTTGTATACTTCCGAGCATGGGTGGAGGGGCGTCGTTACATCGGTTTTGCGTGCCATGTGCATTGTTTTGACTGCGGCGACTGTCCCTGACTGTTTGCAGAGGCTACTGGGCCACGTCGGTCGCGGCGGTCGGTCGCGGCGAGGCTCGCATGAGCAAAACTGGCATGAATTTGAATGTCAAGATTCGAGCCGCCATAGCACTCAGCACAGTGCACAGTATTTAATGTTACAAGCTGCACCGCATAGCTGACAGAGTCCTCTATCCAGGGATGTGCGAAACCTAAATAGAAACCACGTGGCTGAGACGCGGCGTCGTTTTGATTACCAGGGGTCGGTTTCCTATCATTTCCAGTCATTTTTTGAATGTTGGGGACACCTGAGTTTGATTCCAGCTCACGCATTACTTTTGTGTAGAATCGTGTACGTACATGAGACGCTCCCTACTATCATGAGGGCTGTAGCTGTAGAAGTTAGGCTGGGTCTGGTCTGTCTGGTCTGGTCTGGTCTGGTCTGGTCTGGGCTGGTCGGGGCGGGGCGGGTCGGGGCGGGTCTGGTCTGGTCTGGTCTGGTCTGGTCTGGTCTGGTCTGGTCTGGTCTGGTCTGGTCTGGTCTGGTCTGGTCTGGTCTGGTCTGAGCTGGTCGGGGCGGGGCTGGTCTGGTCTGGTCTGGTCTGGTCTGGTCGGGTCTGGGCGGGGCGGGGCGGGGCGGGGCGGGGCGGGGCTGGTCTGGTCTGGTCTGGTCTGGTCTGGTCTGGTCTGGTCTGGTCTGGTCTGGTCTGGTCTGGTCTGGTCTGGTCTGGTCTGGTCTGGTCTGGTCTGGTCTGGTCTGGTCTGGTCTGGTCTGGTCTGGTCTGGTCTGGTCTGGTCTGGTCTGGTCTGGTCTGGTCTGGTCTGGTCTGGTCTGGTCTGGTCTGCTGGTCTGGTCTGGTCTGGTCTGGTCTGGTCTGGTCTGGTCTGGTCTGGTCTGGTCTGGTCTGGTCTGGTCTGGTCTGGTCTGGTCTGGTCTGGTCTGGTCTGGTCTGGTCTGGTCTGGTCTGGTCTGGTCTGGTCTGGTCTGGTCTGGTCTGGTCGGGGCGGGGCGGGGCGGGGCGGGGCGGGGCGGGGCGGGGCGGGGCGGGGCGGGGCGGGGCGGGGCGGGGCGGGGCGGGGCGGGGCGGGGCGGGGCGGGGCGGGGCGGGGCGGGGCGGGGCGGGGCGGGGCGGGGCGGGGCGGGGCGGGGCGGGGCGGGGCGGGGCGGGGCGGGGCGGGGCGGGGCGGGGCGGGGCGGGGCGGGGCGGGGCGGGGCGGGGCGGGGCGGGGCGGGGCGGGGCGGGGCGGGGCGGGGCGGGGCGGGGCGGGGCGGGGCGGGGCGGGGCGGGGCGGGGCGGGGCGGGGCGGGGCGGGGCGGGGCGGGGCGGGGCGGGGCGGGGCGGGGCGGGGCGGGGCGGGGCGGGCGGGGCGGGGCGGGGCGGGGCGGGGCGGGGCGGGGCGGGGCGGGGCGGGGGCGGGGCGGGGCGGGGCGGGGCGGGGCGGGGCGGGGCGGGGCGGGGCGGGGCGGGGCGGGGCGGGGCGGGGCGGGGCGGGGCGGGGCGGGGCGGGGCGGGGCGGGGCGGGGCGGGGCGGGGCGGGGCGGGGCGGGGCGGGGCGGGGCGGGGCGGGGCGGGGCGGGGCGGGGCGGGGCGGGGCGGGGCGGGGCGGGGCGGGGCGGGGCGGGGCGGGGCGGGGCGGGGCGGGGCGGGGCGGGGCGGGGCGGGGCGGGGCGGGGCGGGGCGGGGCGGGGCGGGGCGGGGCGGGGCGGGGCGGGGCGGGGCGGGGCGGGGCGGGGCGGGGCGGGGCGGGGCGGGGCGGGGCGGGGCGGGGCGGGGCGGGGCGGGGCGGGGCGGGGCGGGGCGGGGCGGGGCGGGGCGGGGCGGGGCGGGGCGGGGCGGGGCGGGGCGGGGCGGGGCGGGGCGGGGCGGGGCGGGGCGGGGCGGGGCGGGGCGGGGCGGGGCGGGGCGGGGCGGGGCGGGGCGGGGCGGGGCGGGGCGGGGCGGGGCGGGGCGGGGCGGGGCGGGGCGGGGCGGGGCGGGGCGGGGCGGGGCGGGGCGGGGCGGGGCGGGGCGGGGCGGGGCGGGGCGGGGCGGGGCGGGGCGGGGCGGGGCGGGGCGGGGCGGGGCGGGGCGGGGCGGGGCGGGGCGGGGCGGGGCGGGGCGGGGCGGGGCGGGGCGGGGCGGGGCGGGGCGGGGCGGGGCGGGGCGGGGCGGGGCGGGGCGGGGCGGGGCGGGGCGGGGCGGGGCGGGGCGGGGCGGGGCGGGGCGGGGCGGGGATTTAGTTACATTATCCAAGCGGATTTGCCGTGTTGGGATGTGCATCAAGCTGGCATCTAACCGGAGTGCCGGCAACCGGAGTGGGGCGGAAGTGAGGTCCATTACATATCAATTGGTCACCCCCGCCATTGGCCGCACTCTTACAGTGGGAGTACTCCAAGGGGAGTGCCTGCAGCTTAACACACGCCGAGACTGTGCCAAGACTGCCTGTTGCAATAGCTTTTGATGCCAGCTTGCCGAGGGGCTCTTCAGCAGGACCTTCGCCTTTGAAGGTTGGGGCTGCGCCTGAGGCTGGGCCTGCTAGGTCAGAGGCTGGGCCTGCTGGGTTTGACGCCGGGCCATAGCCATCACAGGGCAGCACCCATCACCCATCACAGGGCAGCACTACATCACCAGCCAGGGCCGCCTCGCTGTTTGGGCTGCCAGTGCCTACGTTGCTGCCGCACATGGCAATGAGTGGTGGGCGGGGGCTGCCAGGCATTGACAACTACAGTGATGTGTCAGTCACGCTTCCTGGCCAGACATGGCAATTAGGCAGGTGACAGCAGCAATGGTTGTCAGGAGTGGTGGTTGGGGCACCCGTGGCAGAGTCAGTGCTTGGTGTCTGTACAATATATCTCGTCAAGTTCAGCTCGGCGACTGTGGGGACAACTCCATGTCATATATGTGTATTGGACCCCGCTTCCGCTGCACTCCGGCTGCCGGCACTCCGGTTCGATGGCGACCTGATGCACACCCCACACAGCCACTCCGCTTGGATAATGTAACTAAACCCCTGAGATGCCCGCGAGGGGGAAACGAAAGCGCCCCGTCTCCCCCGCGCAGAGTGCAGCCGGTAAGCCGCAGAGTTTGACGGAAGGCCAGCCCCCCCCCCGAAGCTAACTGACGACGCGACACAGTGTGCACCACGCGACAATGCGACTCCGTGCATCAAGTCCTGCCGTGCGTGTGCTGTGCTTTCCCGTGTCTGCAGCCCAGGCCCCCCCTCCCCCAGCCCAGGCCCCCCCCTCCCCCTCCCCCTGCCCAGCCCCCCCCCCCTCCCACAGCCCAGGCCCCCCCTGCCCCCGCCCAGGACCCCCCCCCCACCCCCAGCCCAGGCCCCCCCTGCCCAGGCCCCCCCCCCCTCCCCCAGCCCAGGCCCAGCCCCCTCCCCCTGCCCCACCTCCCTCGGCAGCACCTGGCCCAACACCACCACCCCAAGCCCCCCCAGGGGTCAGGTGGCTGGACCGGGACACCAACGGGTGCCCGATCTTGCAGCGCATTGGGGAGAGCAGGCAGCGCCCCATAGAGCTATGCCAATGGACGGATCTTGGGGCTCTGCCCCCCATTGGCAAGGAGTACCAGCAGCGCTACAAGCGGGTCAATGACCGGTTGCCCAAGGGCAGGCAGTGGTTGCACCGGGCTGCAGAGTACCGGCGGGGCATTGATGGCCGGGCCCGCAACAATGCATAGGGCCTGGTAGTTTACACAGGTTGTCAGCCTTACAAAGCATTAAGCTGTTAGTTTTGATGAGGTACCCAGTGCTCCAGGGGAAAGGGGCCACCGGTGTGGGGTTTGCAATCACCAAGGGTGCGACCAAGGATGCTAAAACATGTTTGTAGTAGCTGAGTGAGATTACCCACAGTCCAACATGTTGTTCCTTGTTGAATAAGTTTTGTTGACCTGTACGATATCACTGTGCTGAGTGGTGGGCACTTCAGTGTGACACTGCCAAGGTCAGCCTACCAAATCGCTACTCCAGTGCCTATTGCACTATTGTCTGCCTTTGTATGGCATCCTGTCACGCTGTGGGGTTAAGCTGGTAGTTCTGTGCCAGGAGACAGTCCTTGTCTTCTGGGATAAGAAGTCCTGGACGGTTCGTAGGGAACCTGGGCAACTCCTTGTCGTTGACAACATGCGCCAGCTCAAATATCTCATCCTGGTCGGGAGGCTGGGCAAAGGTGCTGGTGGATCGTGCCTGGATGGCCAGCAGGACGTCGTCAAGCTCTACATGGCCCCCATCACGGCCTGCTCCAAGCCCACATCAGTTACACGAGCCCACATCACTTCACATGAGCTGAGGGAACTTACACAGCTGCTGCAGGGCTTCCTGCACACCTGCATGCTCAGCGTATGTTTCAGCGTCCAACAGCACGTCCGTGACGTAGCGGTGTAGGAAGTTCAGCAGCTGATGGTCCACTCGCGGCTCGTAGTCCACCACCCCCATCATCGATAGCAGATCCTGCACTTGGGTTACCACTTGGGGTTGCGGGCCCGGAGGCCCATCGGACGACCCCTCAGGCATGCCCTGCTTTGAGGTGGTCAAGAGGCGACATTCAAACAACCGGCTCAGTTCGTTGTAATAGTTCGTTGCATGTTTGAATGCACCGCGCAATCGTATCGACGCGCACTTATAGCGACCTAATGGGAGAAGCCGCAGTGGAGGCACTAGGCGGCGTAGTTGGGTCCTGCATCAGTCTCTCGGCTACCTACCCGCTGCTGGCGGCAAGTCCGTTGACACAGCATGCCACACTGGAACGGTGTCCAAGAATGCCAGTTCGCACAGCTGTGTGAGATGACACACACACAGGTGTCAACATGGCAAGCCTTGCAACACACGTCGACTGGAGGAGAGGAAGCAGCCTTAAGCAAGCAGTTGTGGTTCCTACCCTCGCCGCTACGTGAAGTTTGTGTGGTGTGTGCTGCCCTAGAGAACATAGAGGCAGGGCAGGGTCACATGATGGCCAGCAGTATGTCGCATTGCACACATGCACCCGCACATGTGCTTAGACGCCTAGGATGAGTCAGCCCCCTCTTCCTCCACTACGACCTCCATTTGAGTCGGACCACTAGGGAACACTAGTGGGACTGCTCAAGATGATGTTAAGGAGCTGTGTGGAGTTATGTTCCGATGCACACACATGGCACATGGCACATGGCACATGCACATGTGCATGGGCGCCTACCACCCACATCATTGCCTGACCCCTGAGGGCTACAGCCTAGAGTTGTCATGACCTGCATGCACTAATTGTGAGCTGATGACAACTCAAATGGGGGGCACACACCACTGTGCCACAGGCTGCTTCTGCTGCTGCTGCTGGTGGGCGGTCTTGCAGACACTTGTAGCCCAGGCCTGGGTACTCCTTGCCCTTGGCTGGCAGAGCTGCCTGCTGTGGCCACCAGCACAGCTCCAGTGGGCGCCACCTGCTCTCCCCAATGCCCTGCATGTTGAGCGCTGCGTTGCAGTCCCTGTCAAGCCACCCTGCCTGACTGTGGTGCTGGCTTGGCTTTGGCAGCCTTGCCCTGGGCCTCTCCTTTGCCCTTGGTGGGCTGGCTGGGCTCAGCTGCCTTCTCAGCCTTGGTGCGGTTGCTGGGCTTGGCTGGCGGGGGAGTGCTGGGCCCAGCCTCTGTGGCTGCTGGCTGCGGGGCCGCCTGGCTGCGGCAATGTGTCTGTGGCAGGATGCGGGGGGCCACTACCGGGCACCACGTGAGGCACCGCACTGGCTGGTCACGCTGCTGGCTCCAGGCTGGGCGCAGCAGGCAGTGTTCCACCTTCCCGGCTGCTGGCTTCCAGCCTGCAGGCCTGGTGGCCCTGCGCTTGCTCAGCCTGCTCTCACAGGGCTGCTGGCCATTCACTGCTGCGCTGTTCCGGGTGGTGCAGTGCTCATCCACAAGCACCACCCTGCCCCGCCCCTGGTCTTTGCCCCTGGGCCAGCACACCACTTTGCAGCAGGCCAAATGCTACTCAGCAACTCCAGATGCGACGCTGTTTGGTTGTGGCAACCCATGTGTTAATAAAGCATGCTGGCTGGCCATCTTGAGTGTGTCATGCAATGCAAGTGGGTTAAGCTGGCGGGAGGCCCACCCAACCCCCACACCAAAACCCAGGGTCAGGACGGCA
Organism: Haematococcus lacustris; assembly: GCA_030144725.1. Taxonomy (NCBI): domain Eukaryota; kingdom Viridiplantae; phylum Chlorophyta; class Chlorophyceae; order Chlamydomonadales; family Haematococcaceae; genus Haematococcus; species Haematococcus lacustris. Next base: position 10,780,165 of record JASKMD010000026.1, on the reverse strand, counting down.
GGCTGTGTCAGAGGAGCAGGCTGGTATTATAGTCATCTTGTCGCTGTCAAACGAATTTGACAGCAGCTCTACCTGAGCACAAGCACCAGAGCACCTTCGGTACGCCCCATTTATTGGGGCTCCTGAATTGAATGGATGCATTGACATTGCCCGTTATAATAATCAATGGTTGAGCATCATAGCCATCACAGGGCATCAACCATCACCCATCACAGGGCAGCACTACATCACCAGCCAGGGCCGCCTCGCTGTTTGGGCTGCCAGTAGCTACAGTGCCCTTGAGCTGGTGGGAGGCCCACCCAACCCCCACAGGGTCAGGACGGCAGGATGTGTCAGAGGAGCAGGCTGGTGGGTACAGCCAGTCAGGCCCCTGCCGTGTCCTGGGTGTGTGGCTGCCTTGCCTCAGTACTCCAGGACCAAGGGCTGGCTGGCGCTGTATGGGGGCCTGCGCCCCAACCTGCTGGCCACTGCCGTCAGCCAAGGCCTGGTGAGGGGGTGGGGTGGGCTGGGCTGGGCTGGGCTGGGCTGGGCTGGGCTGGGCTGGGCTGGGCTGGGCTGGGCTGGGCTGGGCTGGGCTGGGCTGGGCTGGGCTGGGCTGGGCTGGGCTGGGCTGGGCTGGGCTGGGCTGGGCTGGGCTGGGCTGGGCTGGGCTGGGCTGGGCTGGGCTGGGCTGGGCTGGGCTGGGCTGGGCTGGGCTGGGCTGGGCTGGGCTGGGCTGGGCTGGGCTGGGCTGGGCAGGGCAGGGCAGGGCAGGGCAGGGCAGGGCAGGGCAGGGCAGGGCAGGGCAGGGCAGGGCAGGGCAGGGCAGGGCAGGGCAGGGCAGGGCAGGGCAGGGCAGGGCAGGGCAGGGCAGGGCAGGGCAGGGCAGGGCAGGGCAGGGCAGGGCGTAGTTTGGAACTGTTGGTTGGTGGAGCAGGGGGTGGGATGGGGCAGGGGGTGGATTAGGGGTGTTGGAGGGTTTGAGATGCAGGAAAGAAGGGAGTAGGTGTTGGATGAATGGGTCATGTACCACCCCATCTCCTTCACGCTGCTGCTCCTGCTGCTGCTGCTGCTGTAGTACTTTTACTTCTACTCCACGTTGAAGCAAGGCCTGGTGGTAAGTGCGGTGCACCGGCCACCCCAGACCTGCAGGCAGCAGCAGGGTGAGGGCAGCAGGCGCCCTGGCCACCCCTAGCAGGTCCCCTGCCGCCCAGCACATGGCATGGGGTGTATCACATGGGCTCCATGGCAACAGTGAGCTCAGCGATCTTGGTATGCCTGTCAATCAAACTGTGATTGATCCAACCCATGCCCCTATGATGAGCCCCTTGCAAGGAATGAGTTATGACTGGATCCCACTACATTACGGGAGAGTAACAGCTCGGCCTCCGCCATTATACTATACATATAGAAGGGGGTGTTTTAGAAGGGTATAGGGTGTTTGGCTGCATGAGGTGAAGGCAGAGCTCATGCACATGTGCACTTGGCAGCACTGGGCAGCTGGACCTGGTGGTGGAGACCTGACCATGTGGTAGGGCCTCCACCCAGCCTGCCTTGTGCCCGGCCTTGCATGTGTGCTTGCATGTGTGCTTGCATGCTGCGCTGCTGCCAGGCCCGCCAGCAGTCTAGGCCAGGAGCCACCAGCGCTGCCGGGCCAGCCAGGACAGCTGACATTGGCGTCAGGGGCAGCATCCTGGTGGCCGGCCTGGCAGGCTGTGCTAATGCGGCCATCACACACCCGCTGTGGGGGGCTTCACTGCAGATGCAGGTCAGGGGCCTTCAGGGGCAGTGTGATGCCACAGCTGCCGCTGCCACAACTGCGAATGCCATTTCTGCCACTATAGCCACTGCTGCCACTGCTGCTGTTTATGCTGCTGCCACTGCAACCACTGCTGCTGCCATCGCTGCTGTGCCTTAGAACAACTACAAGTCAGGAGACCCTGAGCTGATCAAGCAGAGCGTGGTGCAGATACTAAGGCAGCGGTACCGGGTGGGCGGTGTGCGGGAGCTGTGGAAGGTGAGGGACACTGTCCAGGGTACATCTGGAGCACGCAAAGCAAGGGCAGGACAGAGGCAGGCATGAGCATTCACAAAAACGGCCTAGCCCCGCCCAGGGTTCGACAGTTGGCGATACCTGATCTAAGGGCGCCCTTAACCGATGTCAGGTTAAACTACGGGGACCCTATACACTGATTGTACCCCCCAAAAATTTCGCCGGCCTACGGCCGGCTTGGATAGGGCATGTTATCATACAACATCTAACACGGTGTCCTCCGTGACACCACCTGCCTCTGTGTCAAACAAGGCCTCAGCCACTTCATCACCTCCATGTCCCCTTCTTGGTCTATGGCACAATGGCACAATGGCATTCTAGGTCTATGGCACAATGGCGCAAGGAGCATGACCTGGGATAAGTGCATCAACACTGGAAACTGCACATACACCGGCTCCATCAGCTGCTGTGCTGATTGCAATGTGACACGGTTGGCCTGGACACCCTCTACATCTCACGCTTAAACAAGGTTAGATTTGGACCAGCTCAGTGTTTGACCAGCTCTTGCAGCTCTTGCTGGCTATAAGCAACCAACTCTGCAGCAACCATGCCAACATAGGAGCGTGGCACAGCAGGCAGGCAGGCACATTAAGCTGGGACCTACTCTTACTGAGACATAAACATCGTTGACAGCCTATGGACCAGCACTGAGAGGCAAGCATGTGGGGCTCTAGAGCATCACTCTCTAAGATCTTGCTTGACTGCTAAGTGGTTGCATCATGTCATGTGACGAATGCACACCAGCAAGGGTGCAGAACTTCTGCAGCCTGGTCAACAAGCTCCTGCCCAGTGCCCACTCAGGGTGAAGGATGAGGAAGCGGAGGAGAGTGCGGTAGTTAGCTACAAGCACATTGACACATTGCACACTGGCAAACCACAAGTGCAATTGAAGATGGGGTAATTCAGCAGTGTGACACCCGATGGCTTGGCAAAAGCTTCCCACCTGCCCTGCCACTTGGGGGACTAGGCACTATCAAGCTGCTGCATCAGGGGGCTGGGCTGGAAGGTGGGCGCACTGGGCTGACATGGCCAGTTTCGTCGGGAAAGGCGGGATTGCGGGTTGCGTGGTGTGCGCGGTTCAAGAAAGCCCATGTCGACGCGTCTACATGTCAACGTCGGAGATGTCAACAATGCAATGGGACCCACCAAGCGCGTCATCTGCCGTTGGTCCGATAGAGTCTGCCTTACTCTCTTGCTTTTGACTTTCCGATTAAGCGATTTTGACTCTCTTGCTCTTGACTTTCCGATTAAGCGAAATTGGCAGAAATGTACGGGCGGAACTAAGGATAACAGGCGCCCGTAGATAGCCCATGAACTTCCCCCCGTAACTAAAGTTTTGAAAATCACGGGCCCCCGTACTGGGCCTTCGGCCCAGTTACGGGGGCCCTGGCCAAAATTGGTCAAAAGTACGGGCCCCGTACGGGGGGTCGAACCCTGGCCCCGCCCCATCCTGCCCCGCCCCGCCCCGCCCCACCCCGCCCAGCCCAGCCCAGCCCTCCCTGGCTACGGCTGATGGCGCTAAAGATATTCGTTGCAGCCCAGGATTCCAAAGGCTTGGCTACTGCAAGCTGATGTCCCTGCTTCCGGTCACCCCCGCTGCCGCCGCAGGGCCTGCCTGCAGCTCTCCTCATGGTCGTCAACCCCACGGTGCAGTTCCTGCTCTACGAATGGTTGACAGCGCGGCTGCTAGAGTCCAGGCGGGGCCGGGCAGCAGCAGCAGCAGCCGCCCCTACCTGCCCCGCCTCCACCAAAGGGTGAGTACTACCTAGAGGTCCTCAATGACAGCTTAGGCCCTGGTCTCTCTGCATCAACCCCATCCACCTCCATTCTCTGGAAGATGTGTGTCACGTGGATACCAGTTGTTTTTCTTCAAAACAGCCAAACAATGCTGGTCACGAAGGGTCCAGGACCATCACATGGCTGGTTACGCAGTTGGTCCCGACTGGTAACGAACAACAAATATCGCTGCATTTTCTTATGCCAAAAATCATTCAGCCAACGCAAAGGTCCGTTTGGTAACGAAAGCCAGGCCTAGAAAACAAGCTTTTGGTTCCGATCGTCACGTACTACGCAAAACAAAAGTCGCTGGTGGGTACATCATTCACCGGATGTGCAATACTAACATCTCGTGAGCACCTATTGCATCGCAACAATGTGCTCAATGTTGGTATGGCAGGGCCAGCGCCTCAAGGTCGGGGCTGCGGCCCCGCAAATTTGACCTGGCCCAGTTGCCTGTCCCCTTGCCTGTGACCCTCGCCGCTCCCATGACCATAGTGGCGGTGCTTGGGTCAGGCGTCCTGGTGGTGGTGCTGTTGGCGCTGTGCAGTGCTGCGCTGTCCCCTATGGATGCCTTCCTCCTCAGTGCCTTGGCCAAGCTGGGTGCCACCCTGGTAACCTACCCCATGCTGCTGATCAAGAGCAGGCTGCAGGTGCGGTCTGATCAAGAGCGGGCTGTTATAGGGGCCTGATAGGGATCAGGATGTAGATGGAGCTTGATTAGGAACAGGTGGCGGGTGGAGCCTGATTAGGAACAGGTGGCAGGTGAAGGCATGGAAGGCCATTCACAGGTCACCAGGCCACAACATGTAGCACGCAATGAAGAGCAGGGTGTGGTGGTTGTCAAGTTGACCTGTGCTCCTGACGCTGCTGTCTTTCAAGAGACCCGTGGGCACCCAGTACACACAGAAGGAACACGGGGCAGGGGCTGAGCCTGGTTGCTGCTGTGCAGGCCTCCTCTGCGGCCACAGCCAGTGAAGCGAGGTACCGGGGGGTCCTGCATGCCGTCCTCAGCATAGTGCGGTTAGAGGGCTGGGCTGGCCTGTTTAAGGGCATGCAGGTGAGCTGAGCTCCTGTTCTGCTCTAGAGTCCCGTGGGGGAGGAGTTGAGCTGGAGGACTGAACACTATGTAAGACTAGCACCCACTACACCTGGCCAGGCACCAGGGCTGTAGGGGTGGGGCGCCCGACAGCCTGGCCGGCCCCCAGGGCCCCACCTTGTGCTGGACGGCTCTTCCTCCACTTCCTTCACTCCACTTTCTTCTTCTTTCTTCTCTTCTTTCTCCTTATTATTCAACTTGAAATTAAACAGTTTCTTTTTACTAGAGTGCCTCAAAGCTGTCAAAAATTGCTTTCACTGCCTCCTGCCATGGCTATTGAACTCAGTGGGCGGCTGGGGCAGCAACACTCCTGCCCTGCTGTTTTCAGTGCAGTGCCCTGACCTGCTGGCCGCACACACGCAGGTCAAGATGGTGCAAACGGTTCTGGCTGCCGCCCTGTTGATGAGCATCAAGGAGCAGGTGTACCGAACCACACGCGTGCTGCTGCTGGGCGTGAGGAAGTGAGGAATGGCCTGAGCTTCGCCAAGAAGTGACATGCTCGCTAGTGGTGCTCGTCAACCATGAAAATGAAGCACCTGACTGAGCCGGTCCCACCATGGGGTAGGTACTCTTCATGCAAATACTCTAGACATGGTTGAAGGAAGTGCGTTACTCTGATAGAGACTACGTGGCTGCGATGCGTTTTGAGCACCAGGGGTACTCTTTCTGTTCATTGGGACCAGCTGAAACTGACATGCATACCGATATACTGAAGCACCCTGGGCCAGGGCCTAGCATTTATACCAATCCATGTACACCACCACCAAGCAACCTGATGGCTGGCGGCTGAAGCGGTGTAGACCATCATTAAGCACACCATCAACATGCCTCCATGAGAGGGCTGGCCTAGTAAGGACTGCAGCAGCCCTGACAGGCACCGATTGCCGACCATGACCATACGCTTGTATATCTCTGCCACAATTGGGTGAACTGGCGCTAGTAATGCAGTGAGCGGCAGCCAAGCTGACACCAGGCATTGTCCAGGTGTCAACGTATTGTTAGGACAATAGTGGACCTCACTGTCATACTATAAAGGGCGACCTACGGGGGACACAGCCACCTGCCACAACAACCACGCAGCCTGATGGGCAGAAGCCAATATGGCATAGTCATTTTTTCCGTCACTCCCATTCAATCATGGAGTGAGGACCTAAACTCTCGACTTGAACTCTCAACCCTACGGAGGTGGGCAATCGTGCCTTTGCAGCTTTGCACCATGCATTCAGCTGTGAGTACATTGGGTGCCACCGAGGCGTGTGCCACTGCAGTGTGCTCCATGCCGGGCCATGCTGGCTCCCAGACACAGCACTGGAGCGGCCCTTGCAAAAGGGAATGAATTAAAGATCTCCTAGTCAGGGCTGGCTTTAACGTCCCATCCCATGTGGTACCTTTACTTGACCCACCAGGATGGATGAAGCGACTGTTCGGTTCGACTATCGTGTTTGACATCACGCAAGCCTTCCATGTGTGCGTGCAAGCCATGCCATGCGAGGATGTCCTTGGACGCCGCGGCGGGCGCTGGCGGTGCTGGTCATCCATTGCTCGATGCGTACGCAACCGCCCGGTCTGATGCCCGGCCCTGCGCCGCAGACGACGGACCATGGCCGGGGTGGGCCTGGGCGCCGGGCCGACTGCCCATCTCGTAGAGCGCCTGCAGCGCCTCCATCTCGTTCGCCGAGTGCAGGTTGCCTAAATGCATTTGGGACCCGGCCTGCACAGCGCACCAACAGGTGTAATACGTGGCAAGGATTTTGCGACGTGCCTGCACCGGTGCGCAACGTGACACGTGAAGCTCATTACCACCCTACGCTGTCTCGACATTTCCGCCTTTTCCCACTGGCACCCTACCCTGAGCCCAAGTGTCGTGACACACCCACCACTCATCACACCCACCTCCACCGCGGGCAGTTGTTGGTTGCTGCGAGAACGTCCTTGCTCGCCCAGCTGACTGCAGCCCCTGGACCCTGTCCTGTCCCCCTCAGCCTGGCTGCTTGCTTCAGCCTGCCAAGAAAGCAGTAGGGCAGCCCGAAATGTTGGCAGCAACATTCACCCGCTGCCATGCTGTCCTATTCTGGCATGGGCTCTAAGCCCACGCGGCTAGGGTTGTGCAAGTACAGCTGCATGTGTCTTCCACCCATTCCCTCCCTGCCCCTCCCCTCCCCTCCCTTTCCCAACCCCTACCTGGCAGCTCAGACCGCCGCTCTCCACCTCCTCCTCCCTCAGCCGCTGCCGCTTACTAGGTGGCCCTCCAACCACCACCGGCCCAGACCACGACCTCCCACTGCCCAGACGCCTGGCCACCCCTCCCTCCCCGCACAGAGCCGCCCCTCCTGCGCCCCCCACCCAGGTTGAGCCTGAGGCCAAGCGAGCAGCAGCTGTCCCTGCTGCTGGCCCGGAGCATTCTGCCCCCCCACTGAGCCGCTTCACTCGGCCCTGACCACCTTCCCCACCCAGCCCAGCAGCTGCCTGCGACCCCGCCCCAGCACCCTCAGCCCACACCCCAGCAGGCAGGCTGTGGAAGGGGGCCAGCAGGGCAACAGGAGGACCTGGTCGCTGGTGGCCCAGGTGGGAGGTGCTGGGTCCTGAAGGGTTTGAGCAGGGGTGAGGGGGAGGGGGCCCCAGGCCCTGCCCAGGCTGGGCATCACCCCAAGCAGCTCGGCCGCTCAGGACACTTGCAGCAGGGGCAGGGATGAGGCTGCCCTCACGGCTGGAGCGTGGCCGGCTGGCATGCTGCAGGCAGTCTGACCTGCTGTAGTCCAGGACTGTGATGCCTGCACAAGCCTCACAGCAGCAACCTCAGGGTCTGCAGGCCAGCACCTGGGTCCCCGTCACCCTCTACAAACACTAACCACCTCAACCAACAAAGTAGCATCACTTTCTTTTGCCCACTTGACCCTGCCCTGCCCTGCCCTGCCCTGCCCTGCCCTGCCCTGCCCTGCCCTGCCCTGCCCTGCCCTGCCCTGCCCTGCCCTGCCCTGCCCTGCCCTGCCCTGCCCTGCCCTGCCCTGCCCTGCCCTGCCCTGCCCTGCCCTGCCCTGCCCTGCCCTGCCCTGCCCTGCCCTGCCCTGCCCTGCCCTGCCCTGCCCTGCCCTGCCCTGCCCTGCCCTGCCCTGCCCTGCCCTGCCCTGCCCTGCCCTGCCCTGCCCTGCCCTGCCCTGCCCTGCCCTGCCCTGCCCTGCCCTGCCCTGCCCTGCCCTGCCCTGCCCTGCCCTGCCCTGCCCTGCCCTGCCCTGCCCTGCCCTGCCCTGCCCTGCCCTGCCCTGCCCTGCCCTGCCCTGCCCTGCCCTGCCCTGCCCTGCCCCTCTGCTGCTCACCTCCGTTGTTGAGGGTCCCGAGGCACTGAGGGGGGCTGTATGCCGCACTGCCAGCCTCATGCCCCTGGTCCGCCTGGCTGTCTGACTGCTGTGGCACCTGACCCACTCCCTGAGGCGGTGGCAGGCTGTGGGGAAGGCTGGGGCCACCTAGATCAGGGCTGGGGCTGGGGTCAGTTAGCGACTGCGGTGCGTCTTGCTCAGCGTCGTCAGCTGGAGGGCCTGAGGTGGACAATGAGTAAGGGGAGATGGGCAGGGCTGGGGGGGTGACCAGGGTGGGGTTGTGAAGAGGTTGGGTTTGTGCCAGCCACGACAGCCTGCGGCCGCCCCGCCCCGCCCCGCCCCGCCCCGCCCCGCCCCGCCCCGCCCCGCCCCGCCCCGCCCCGCCCCGCCCCGCCCCGCCCCGCCCCGCCCCGCCCCGCCCCGCCCCGCCCCGCCCCGCCCCGCCCCGCCCCGCCCCGCCCCGCCCCGCCCCGCCCCGCCCCGCCCCGCCCCGCCCCGCCCCGCCCCGCCCCGCCCCGCCCCGCCCCGCCCCGCCCCGCCCCGCCCCGCCCCGCCCCGCCCCGCCCCGCCCCGCCCCGCCCCGCCCCGCCCCGCCCCGCCCCGCCCCGCCCCGCCCCGCCCCGCCCCGCCCCGCCCCGCCCCGCCCCGCCCCGCCCCGCCCCGCCCCGCCCCGCCCTGCCCCGCTCCACATCTCCCTGCCCCCACTGCTCACTCACCGAAGTAAAAGCTACCGCTGCCCAGCTTTAGGGCGCCAGCCCCTGGCTCAGTACCTGCCAGGCCCTGGCTAAGCATGGGGTGCAGGCCCGCGGCACGGAGGCACTGCGCCAGGAGGAGGGGCGGGGCAGCCCAGCCCAAGCGGCCCCCATGGGCCCCCCCACCCCCTCCCTCGCCCGCAGCCGAGCCCATAGCGCTGGCCAGCTTATCAGGCACCGCCCCGGTAAGTGAGGCTGATAGGCTGGTTGGCCGCAGCTGCAAGTGGGGAACCTGACCCTGCACTTGTGGCTGGGGAGGACTGAAGGTTGTCCCAGTGTGACCTGGCAATGCGATCACACTTGCGCTAGCCTGCGCTTGCAACGGGGCCTGCAATGGTGGCTGCGGTTGGGATTGGGTGGTAGGGCTCCTCCCCAGCATGGCCTGTGGGTCACCCTGCTTAGGCAGGCCCCCATGCGGCCATGCAGGCCCATGTTGCCAGCTGTTTTCCTTGTCTTTCTCCATGTGAGTCGCCCGTGGGGGGAGGTTGTGACCCGTGGATTGAGGTGGGCTGTGGGGAATGCGTCCATGCAGGGCGGCAGCACAGGCAGCAGTGGTGGCGGCAGAGGGGGCAAGGGGGCTCCAGCAGCCAGGCGGCCGGCCCGGCCCCCTGCCCAGCTGGGTGTGAAGTGACAGCGGAGGTGGGAGGTGGTGGAACCTGAGAGAGTGTTGCTGCTCCTGCTGCTGCTGCTGTGGGTGGGTGGGTGGGTGTGGGTATGGGTGAGTAAGGGTGAGGTGGCCTGGGTGGTGCTGTATGGGAAGGGTGGGGTGGGGCTGCTGGGCGTCCATGACTTGGGCGAATATGGGATGGTCTCTGGCCAGGAGCAGGAACCTCTGCAGCACTTGGGCTGCCCTCAGTGCAGCATGCTGGTGGTCTGAGTCCAGGCCCAGGGTCAGGGCCAGCTGCTGGGCCAACTCTGGGTCGGCTAGCAGCTGGCTTGGTTGCAGCATCTGCGGTGACAAGGGGCGAAGGGGCCAGGCAATGCTGCTGGGAGGATGGGGGGTGGGCAGTGGAGGTGAGGGGAAAGGGGTGGGGCTGACCGAAGGCCCAGGTGGGGCAGGGGCAGGGGCAGGGGCAGGGGCAGGGGCAGGGGCAGGGGCAGGGGCAGGGGCAGGGGCAGGGGCAGGGGCAGGGGCAGGGGCAGGGGCAGGGGCAGGGGCAGGGGCAGGGGCAGGGGCAGGGGCAGGGGCAGGGGCAGGGGCAGGGGCAGGGGCAGGGGCAGCCTCTTTACACCAATGTGACATGTGACCTGCAGGTTGTGCAGGTGCGCATGCTGCATGTGCATGCGCAGCAGTGCAGTGCAGTGGTGTGCCCAGCCAACCGTCCCGCACCTACCCTGGCAAGCAGGTCCCTGAGCGGGTCAGGCTGAGCCAGTAGGTCAGGTGTGGCCGGCCTGTCCTCCACGCTGGCCCCAGCTGCGGTCAGAATCAGAGGGCAGCGGGACTGTGCCACATGGCGGTTGCTGGAGCATCAGGCAGGAGCAGGGCAGCCAGCAGCCCAGGCCCTGACCCAGGACCAGTTGCTTGGTAAAGTCACAGGCGTCTCAAAGCACAGCACCTATCGGCACAATGACTCGGAAGAAGCAGGTAACGCAGAAGCGGATAGCGGCATAACGACTGGTCTGGCCCTGGCACCCCGCCCTCCTCTTCACTCTTCGCTCACCCCCCTGCCCACGCCCCTGCCACCCCCTGCCCCTATCAGTACCCCACCTGCCATTGCAGCAGCAGCAGGGACTGCCTCCGCGGCCCCTCCACCGCCCCCCTCGCCAGGACCTTGCCCCTGCTCAGCCTGGCCAGCCCCCACTACCCCATCGAGCCCTGCGCCCTGCTGCTGACTACTCTGCCCTGACCCACCCGGCCCAGCCGCCAGGCCAGGGGGGAGGCCCCGGGCACCAGCTGCTGCTGCCCACCCCGGAGCCTGCTGCTGCTGGCCCCCCACCAGGCTCCCCTCAGCCCCTGCCAAGGCCCTGGGTGCTGCCACCTGACCTGGTGCCCCACCGCCTAGGGCAGGCACCCCAGCCTCCCGCCCGGACCCCTGCTGCTGGACGCCTGCACCTGACTGCGCCTGCCAGGGCTCAGTGGCAGCCATGGCTGTTGCTGGCAGCAGGGCCACGGCCTCCTGCTCCCGCTGCGCCTTCTGCTCCTGCTCCTGCCCCTGGCAGTTAGACGCGGCTAGCTCTGCAGCATTGTCACCGCCACCCCAGGCCCTGGCACCCCCCTGCTGCTCCTGCTGCTCCTGCTGCTCCTGTTGCTGCTCCCCCTGCTGCCCCTGGTGCAGTGCTGGGTGCCCCTGGTAGGGTGTGGCCACTGCTGTCACTGCCATGGGTGTGGCGAGGGAGGGGTCTTGAGGCCTGACAGCCTGTTGGGGTGATTGGGAGCGCCAGGGCCCTGACTGCTGGCGGGGGGAGGGCAGCAGGCTGTTGGGAAGGCTGCCCAGAGGCAGGCTGCCTGGGGGGAGGGTGAGGGAAGCCAGGGCCAGCAGGCTGGCATTAGGGTAGCCCCCCAAGGAGCCGCCGCTGAGCATGGCAAGGTCAGGGGTGAAGGTCAGGGGATCCTGGCGGCCAGCAGGCAGGGTGCAGGTCAGTGTGGCGGTGTAGGTGAGAGTAAGGAGGAGACTCTCTGCTCAGGGTCAGCGTTCGGCTGGAGCGTGAGTCTATAAGGGTGAGGGTTTGAGGGCGTTTAAGGGCGTCTGCGGGTAAGAGCTTGAAGGTCAGCGTTTGGCTTTGGTGCAGGGTCAAAGCATGTGAGAGGGGTGGTTATGGCAGTTAGGGTTTATGGCAGTGTGGGTTTTGCGTGCTGGCTGGAGAGCAGGAGAGGGGCTGGAGAGAGCGGGACATTGGGAGGGCAGGATTGCTTGCCAGCAAGTGGCGGCGAAGGAGTGGCCACATCAGGCAACAGGCAGCGGGCAGCACAAATGGCACCCCACCCTCCCTGGGCCCCAGGCTTGCTCCTTCCGATCACCCCACCTCCACCCCATGCATCCATGACCCCATGCCCCCATGCATCCATGCCCCCATGCATCCATGCCCCCATGCTTCCATGCCCCCATGCCCCCATGCATCCATGCTGCCATGTCCCCATGGCATCCACCCCAGCATGGCTCCCTTTGACTCACTGGGGTGGCCTCCCTGGAGGCTCCCTGGCCGCCTTCCTGCCAGGAGGAGCCAGCTACCACCCACCCCAGCCCGCCCCCGGGGCCCCCGCCTGGGCCTCCTTCCGCCCCTGCCCCTGCCGCCTCTGCCCCGGTGACCCAAGCCCCTGGGCCACCTGCCCGAGCTTCTGACGGCTGGTGTTGAAGGAACTGGTCGCTGCCAGCAGCCAACAGCCCGCTGCCGGGCCCCTGCAGGCCGGTCAGGCTAACCCCCGGTGCTGCTGCTTTTGGGAAGCTGTTGGTCCGGCCCATGCCCTGGGTGCCCATATGGCCTGAGGTGCCACCTGAGCGGAAGGTGGAGGAGGAGGACTGGCCCGCCGGGAGGTGGGGCCCCGAGGGTTTGGGTCCAGCAGCGGACAGGGTTGGGCCAGCAAGCATTTCCTGTGGGCAGATAGCCAGGCAGGAAAGGGGTCAGGCGCTGATGCAAGCCTTAAAAACCTGCGAACGTAAAAGATACTTTGCCGCAAAAAGTGAGATGCAGTGAAAAGTCCAGACGGCCCTGATTGTAGACAACATAGTCCCTAGTAGTAGGAGAGAAATGCTGGGGACAGGGGTCAGCAAGGGGATTGCGGTGGGCCCCGGTCCAAACACCACCACCTGACAGCCTTTACAGCCTTTATAGTGTGGGTCACACCACGGCAGCATCTGATGCCGCCTTCCTTAAACAAGCACGAGCTGTGCTGGTGGCCACAACAGGCAGCTCTGCCAGCCAAGGGCAAGGAGTACCCTGGCCTGGGCTACAAGCGGCTGCGAGACAAGCCTCCCAAGGCCCAGCAGCAGCAGCCTGCTGAGGCACAGTAGTGTGTGCCTCCCCCCCATTTGAGCTGGCATCAGCTTTCAATTAGTGCATGTTTTGTCATGCCAACTCTACGGTGTAGCCCTAACGGGTCAGGCAATGCTGTAGGTGGTAGGCGACCATGACCATGTGTATGCCATGTATAGGCCATGAGCATGCCATGCGATGGGAACTCCACACAGCAAAAACACTGTTTTGTAGTGGTCCACAATTAGTGTGTTCAACTGCAATGAAGGTTCAAGGTTGAGGGCCAAGGTGCTGCAGGGACCCACTTTGAGCGTCTGGGCAGGAGTATGGAGATGAGCAGCTGGGTTTAACTCCTCTTCCATGCCGCCACTGCCACTCCGCAGCAAGCGCTGCAAGCTCAGGCCGGCCATGGACGACCCTACTTGCCCTGTCACAGAGCCAGGCAGGTAGGGGCCAGGGGCCCCCACAGACTGCAGCGCCTGGTCCATGTCAGGGAGCGAGGCCATGCCCGTCAGGCCCAGGCCCAGCCCCTGCAGGCTGTGGGAGCTGTGCAGCTGCAGGCTGCCCAGATCTTGCCTGTTGTGGCACTCCTCACACCTGCAGTTGTGAGAAGTGCGCTCCCTCATGCTTGCATGTGGCTGGGCTTGGGAAGTGGTGGTGGTGGTGGTGGTGGTCGGGATGGTGGTGGTAGGCCGGATGCTGCTGGGCAGGCAACCGCCCAGGTAGGGTGGGCATTCAGCCCTCACCTGCAAAAGCTGGAGCAGTGTACCCCGGCATCGAGGCACTCGCAGTAGCGCTTTAGGCACTTTGACTTGCGGCAGCGGCACCCCTTCTTGTGGGTGTTGCCGGTTGTGTGCTGCTCCACCTGCGTCAAGGTTCGCACACACCCAGCCTCAGAGACCGAGGCTTGGGACAAGGCCCTGGGATGCACAAATGAGTAAAATGGCAAATGGCATTGGCAAATGGCATTGGCAAATGGCAGCGGACCAGGGACAGGGGCTGGCTAGGAGTCCTACACAAGCCACTGGGCGCATACACAAGAGCGGCTATCGACAGGGGTCAGTGGAGTGAGCGAGTGAGAGGCTGTGTAAGTTGTGGCGAGCATCAACCATCGGCCTTTCACAGATCTCGAACACAGATCTACTGCCTGGCTTGCGTTAAACCCACACATTCCTGGTGTGACCTGCAATGGTGGGTTGTTGGCTCGGGTCCCTGTGGCTAGGGACGTGCCGTCATCCTGGGGTATGCTGCCTGTCCGTTATCCGTTTCTCCACTTGGATAATGTAATTAAATCCCTGATATGCCCCCGAAGAGGAAACGCAAGCGCCCCGTCTCCCCCGCACTGAGTGCAGCCGGTAGCCCGCCAGCCTTGTGAGCTGCACCTGCCACCTGACCAGCCCAGGCCTGCAGACTGGGTACCCCCAGCAGGCCAGGTCAACCCGCGGCTGGTGCGCCCAGCCTGGAGCATGCGGCATGCAAAGTATGTGCGGGACCTGTCGTGGTGCCATCAGGTGCCGCCCAGCCCTCCGCCCCCTGCCCCTGCCCAGGACCCGCTTGCCCCTGCCCAGCCCACCCCCCCTCCCGCAGCCCAGGCCCCCCCTCCCCCTGCCCAGCCCCCCCCCCTCCCCCAGCCCAGGACCCCCCTGCCCCTGCCCAGGACCCACCCCCACCCCCAGCCCATGCCCCCCCCGCCCAAGCCCCCCCCCCTCCCCCAGCCCAGGCCCCCCCACTCCCTGAAGCACCTGGCCCAGCACCACCATCCCAGGCCCCCCCAGGGGGCAGGTGGCTGGACCGGGACACCAACGGGTGCCTGAACTTGCAGCGCATTGGGGAGAGCATGCAGCGCCCCATAGAGCTGTGCCAATGGGATGACCTGGAGGCTCTGCCCCCCATCGGCGAGGAGTACCAGCAGCGCTACCAGCTGGTCAATGACCGGCTGCCCAAAGGCAGGCAGTTGTTGCACCGGGCTGCAGAGTACCGGCGGGGCATTGATGGCCGGGCCCGCAACAATGCATAGGGCCCTAGTAGTTTTACACAGGCTGTCAGCCTTACAAAGCATAATGCTGTTAGTTTTGATGAGGAGCCCAGTGGTCTGTTGGGAAAGTGCCACCAGAGTGGGGTTTGCAGTTATCAAGGGTGCGATCGAGGATGCTTCAACTTGATTGGAGTAGCTGAGTGAGATTACCCACAGTCCAACATGTTGTTCCTTGTTGAATAAGTTTTGTTGGACTGGGGTATGTTGCTGTCAAGGATGAAAGTGAATGTAGACTTTACGAGTTCCCAACATGTGTCATGCAAGTACTCTCTCGATACTTCATCGTTTTCGGAAGCGTTTGTCACATTAGTAGCTGCAAATCAATTCGCGTCATTTGACCATCAGCGCAAGCCATTGGAGTCTTTGCTCGCGTACTGCCACATGTGCCCGCGAACAAATCACATCGGCGAGACGGGTATCCTTGGGACGGTAAGCTGCATCCCTGTGACCCCAAATATCTGGATGTAGAATGCTTAGAGAATCACCCACAAGTCAATGTCCTGAGGAGGAGCTGTCAGTATTCTGCTCTTTAGCCAGGGTTGCTTTTCTTGAGCAGTAGTGCAGTTCTTGCGATGGCAGTACGACTGGTGCAACAGTGAGACTTTCAAAAGGTTGTTAATGCACGTGCCACTGCAATGACCCGCACCTTGGGCGCGAAAGCTCGTGGGCTGCGTTGCAGGATGCGCTGCCGCTCAAAGTATACCTCCTTCTCGTTGTTCACCGTATTGCAGCAGTCGCGGCAAGCGCAGCCATCGCAGAACACCCCTGTCAACGCGCAAAATCATAGGTGAAGAGTCCAGCAGCAGCTGGAGGCCGCGTGCGTAATGAGGGCCATGTTAAGCTGGAACAGATCACATGCCGTGATCGACCACGGATTGACGTGAGTGCAAGCACACCCTGATTCAAGGCAATTCATGTGGTCCGGGCCAGCTCGCGCAACTGCTGTGCTGCATTGTTGCAACCGGCGCTCACCTTGGCCAAAGCACACGCAGTACAACTTGAGGCATTTTGCCTTCTTACAGTTGCATCGCTTCAAGGTTACAGTTGGCACCTCGTTGGCACCTGGTGGCCTCGCACAGCAGCAGGAGCACTAATGGCAGCATTGTCCACAACCCACAGTTGCTAGTCTATGATGTAGGTACACAGTACAGCCAGGTTGCAGCACCTTCAGCTGCTGGTGGACGGCACTCACCAGCTCCAGTGAAGGCCACGCCATAGTGTTGGTAGCCTGGCCCAAGGGGCCCAGGAACCTACACCCACGACCCAGGTCAATGCAAGTGTCAGTGTCAGTGTCAGGGTCAGGGCCAGGGCCAGGGTCAGGGTCAGGCCAGGGCCAAGGACAGGGTCGGGCAGAGAATAGTGGAGGGCCTGTGCCACACCTCTGTGTTGCTGAAGCCTTGCATCTCAGGCAGCGGCCTGCGCAGGGAGGCGGTCATTGGCAGCAGCAACTGCAACTGTGGCTGGGCGTGCACAACTGTGCATGTGTGTTCAAAGTGTAACATGTATCCATAATATGCAAAAGCGCGTGTGAAAATGTCACACAACATGACGGAGCGATGCGCGCAGCCGCATAGCCCAGGGCCAAGGCAGCTGGTAAGAGGTGGCAGACCAGGCAGAGTCAGCTTAACTGTGACACGTCATGCATGCACCCCTCATTCACCTCCACATAACCGCATGGGGGCCAGTGGCTCCTACACAAGCCACTGGGCGCATACACAAGAGCTGCACCGCCCTCCAACCCTTGTGTCCTTGCTAGCCGTGTCTGAGCCAGGACGGGCTCAGGGGCGCCCTGACAACAGGCAGTGGCTTGCAGGTGTAGCCCTAGTTCTGTGCTGACTGCTGAGCTGTCCTGCTCGCAGACCCTTGCAGCAGCAAGCCTTGCATTGGCCAGTATAGCACGCCAAGGGACGTGAGCTGCAGGAGGGTATTGGGATGCTGCATGTCATGATGCTGCAAGGAGTCCATGGTGTATTTGGAGGTGACCTTTGGTAGAGTCCCTTAGAAGTGCCCTCTGGAAGTGCAAGAGTGAGTGACATCGCCTCCTGGGTATAAGTAGGTATCAGCGGGTGTGAGCTGATATGAGCCTAGTGGCGGAATGCCTCCGAGGAAGCGGCCCAGTGCCGCGGATCCCAGCGGCGGGGCAGGGTGGTGCTTGTGGATGAGCACCGCACCAGCCGGGTCAGCTCAGCAGTGAATGGCCAGCAGCCCTGTGAGAGGCAGCTGAACAAGCGCAGGCCCACCAGGCCTGCAGACTGGAAGCCCCCAGCAGGGCAGGTGCACCACCGCCTAGTGCGCCCAGCCTGGAGCCAGCAGCGTGACCAGCCAGTGCGGGGCATGATGTGGTGCCCGGTAGTAGCCCCCCGCAAGCCCCCACAGGCCCCACGCAGCAGCCAGGAAGCCACACAGGCAGCAGCCTCAGAGCCTGGGCCCAGCACTCCCCTGCCAGCCAAGCACAGCAAGCGCACCGAGGCTGAGCCGGCAGCTGAGCCCACAAAGGTCAAGGGCAAGGCTGCCAAAGCCAAGCCAGCACCACAGCCAGGCAGGTGGCTGGACAGGGACTGCAATGCAGCGCTGAACATGCAGCGCATTGGGGAGAGCAAGTGGCGCCCACTGGAGCTGTGCTGGTGGCCACAGCAGGCAGCTCTGCCAGCCAAGGGCAAGGAGTACCCTGGCTTGGGCTACAAGCGGCTGCGAGACAAGCCTCCCAAGGCCCAGCAGCAGCAGCAGCCTGCTGAGGCACAGTAGTGTGTGCCCCCCCATTTGAGCTGGCATCAGCTTTCAATTAGTGCATGTTTTGTCATGCCAACTCTACGCATAGCCCTGTCACAGGGGTCAGGCAATGCTGTAGGTGGTAGGCGACCATGACCATGTGTATGCCATGTATAGGCCATGAGCATGCCATGCGATGGGAACTCCACACAGACAAAACACTGTTTTGTAGTGGTCCACAATTAGTGTGTTCGACTGCAATGAAGGCTCAAGGTTGAGGGCCAAGGTGCTGCTGGAGGGTATTGAAGCTACAGAGATGCCATGTGGGCGGAAAGTTAGTAGACGCGGAAAGAGAGCTGTGGGTTCTGCACCTGCTGCGCTGATGTACTTGAAGCTGGGGCCAGGCTTCCTTCTTTACTGCAATTTCACAGCTGCACTTGCGCTGGTGCAGAGGCTGCAGGTAGATGCCAGAGTGAGGTGGGACAATGAATAGCAAGGGGGATGCAAGCACAACCGCAGACGTCGTGCACCCTCACGTATGACATTGAGGCGGGGGGAGAAATGGTCGCAGATGTGACGAGGTACCAACAGACGCGGAGGGGGCTGGGGCATGCGGCACCGAGACCGGTGCCCAAGATGGCGGTACAGTGCGAACAGCAACAAGGCTCGCACACAATCCAGGGTGCAGTCGCCGGCACGTAGCAGACGCACATCGACAAGCACCCCGACCGCGTCGGGCAAACGTGCCTTGCCGATGCTTGCTGAGATGTGCGCAGACGCTTGCCTGAATTAGCCCCGCGTCCTTGGTTCGCTGTCAGCAATGTCCCGCCGGGGTCGGGCACATCTGTTTTAACGCATCTGCTTCACACATGGCTCCGTGCGACCCGCTGCTGCCAACCTCACGCTACCAGGACTCCTGAAAGCTACATTCTTTCTTGTCTGCTCTTTCTTTGAATTTTGCTGTTCAAAGTCGAATTGTGAATCCAAAAACCGACGCACTTGGCGAACATGCACCTTTCCCATCACCACCCCTCTGCGCCCCCAAAAGCTACCTCCAATGCCCGGATTGCTCAGTAGTGCTCGGTGCCCCAGCTATGCAGTCGCTGGGCTGGCCTTGGTGGCAGGGCTGGCGAGATGCAGCTTGGGCTACAAGCGGCTGCGAGACAAGCCTCCCAAGGCCCAGGAGCAGCAGCAGCCTGCTGAGGCACAGTAGTGTGTGCCCCCCTTGTTGAGCTGTCATCAGCTTACAATTAGGTACTTCTGATCCGGCTCAAATGGAGGCCCTAGTGAGGGACAAGGGGGCTGCACCACAGTTAGCATGCAAGCCATGTTGGGCCTAGGGTAGTATGTTGGAGTATGTGCGGAGTTTTGACGTTAGATATCGATCAATGTCACTTCACTTTCCCCCCCAGTTTCGTTCGGCCTAGTGTAGCTGAGTGAGAGTACCCGCAGACAACACTATGTTCAATGTGGGATGGGGGAGTTGTGCTGGCCCTTGGTGGCTCGCGATGGTGCTCTTCCCTGTCTCGTCTCTTCACCGCAGTCTAGCTGGCCTCTGAGGGGCCCTTCCTGAAGCCAGGCAAACGCACATGTGTGTATGCGGGTATGTGTGTATGTGTGTGTGTATGCGGGTGCACATGTGTGGTAGGCATCGGCCCATAGGGTTTGCAGGCTTACGTACATGTGGGCAGCACATGTCGTCTGCACATTGTCAGCCGGAATGCCAGCGGACGACCCATGACCCCGCCTTGTTTGAGACAGTCACTAGAGTTACATACAAACACGGAAAGTAATGTCTTGTCTATTTTAATGACCATAATGCGGCACCAACACTCCATGCCACAAAAGACATATCCTGCACTGTGTTGTTATTTGGCCGATCCCCATTCCTCAAAATCATCGGGCTGACATACAAGAGGATGTGGCTGGCTGCAAGATGTCGCCTGCGCCTTCGACAGTCAAGGTGCTGTTTTCCTGTGCATTGTGTGTATGCATTGTGGATAGCTGCCTGCAGGTCTGAGCTGGCTGCTGCCAGGCTGCAGATCAGCAAGCTGCAGGAGGAGCTGGGTGAGCAGAAGGCTCTGAACTCAGGGTTGCATGGTGAGCTGCGCATGTTCACGGCCCTGGCCACACGCCTGACAGCGCAGCTGCAGCCAGACAAGGCCGGGACTGCCCAGGCTGCAGCTGGTGCGGCCACTGCCACGGTAGTCAGTATGGCAAGCTGTGAGTGTGATGCACCAGAGAATGCAGCCATGGCGCAGGCAGCAAGTCCAGCACCTGCGGATGTCTGCTCAATGACCACCTCTCACACGAATGAATGAACACACCGCAGTCACAACTCACTGCATGCCTAATGTTGTGCTTGTCATGAACATGAAAGTGCCTATGGTAGGGCGGCCATGCTGACATGGGAATTCTATGCATCAACCGCTCTCATTTGACCAGGGGCCTGTCAACATTGGTTGTGTCACATGCCTGGGCCCGGTATTGCTCCATTGCTTGCAGGTAAGCTGACTTGCTCGATGTAGGCGTGGCTCCTGCAAGTGCATCTGAGCACAGTGGTGGTGCTGGGTATGTGTAGCTTGGCTGTGAAGCTTGGCTGCATAAAAGCTCCAGCAACATACGAAGCCAACGCACATCAGTGACGTTGACCACAACTTGCTGCTAGTACATGTGGTGGCAGTGGCTCATGACCTCTGGTCACATTGCCTTGTTGTCACACAGCTGGTTGTCACACAGCTTGCTGCTGCTGCTGCTGCTTCTGCTCAAACGATGTGCATCAAACGGCACTACAGCTCAAACAGTGTGCATCAATGTAGAGCACAGACATACATGAGTTAGACGACGCTGTTGTTGACTGCATGGACCGTGACAATGCTTGTTACAAGGCACGTGATGCAGGATTGATGCTTGGTGGCAAACTTGTGCTGCGGATCACATCAATTACTTCAACTGTCTTTGATGCTGAACCTTGCAACCCTCCTGCTTCTGGGCCTGTGTTTGTCCTACGGGCATTCTTGGTTTGAGTGTAGCCTAGCCAGGGGTGATGGCCACAACCTGCCTTGCCTTTCTGTTTTGCAAAGCCCTTTTGAACTCCTTTGACAACTCCTTTGAACAGCGAGGGGCTCTTCAGCAGGACCGTCGACTTTGAAGGTTGGGGCTGCTGGGTCTGAGGCTGGGCCTGCTGGGACTTCTGATCCGGCTCAAATGGAGGCCCTAGTGAGGGACAAGGGGCCTGCTGGGTCTGAGGCTGAAGCCGCTGGGACGCCTCCATGCGAGCACCTCAAGCAATGTCTGTAAGAGGATCTCTAGTAGAACAATACGCGATGCTCAGAGCGCTGAACCCGTGTCCAGCGTGCCGCTGAGAGCTATACTCCTACACTGCGCGATGGACCCTTGTGAAGAATGACACGAGACCTCACGTCACTTTGCGTGATCCCCAACTGACATGTCGAAGTGGGCATTAGGGCATCAGGGCATTAGGGCATCAGGGCATTAGGGCACTAGGGCACTAGGGCACTAGGGCACTAGGGCACTAGGGCACTAGGGCACTAGGGCACTAGGGCACTAGGGCACTAGGGCACTAGGGCACTAGGGCACTAGGGCACTAGGGCACTAGGGCACTAGGGCACTAGGGCACTAGGGCACTAGGGCACTAGGGCACTAGGGCACTAGGGCACTAGGGCACTAGGGCACTAGGGCACTAGGGCACTAGGGCATTAGGGCACTAGGGCATTAAAGCATTAGGGCATTAGGGCACTAGGGCGTGGTCCACCATGTTGGTGTCTGAGGGGTGGCGAGGGATTGCTGCGAGGCGGGCGGAAAGGTCGGGGTGCGCTGCCAACACGGCAGCCACTGCCGCGTTGGGCCGAGTGTTCGCGCCATTTCCGGGCGAGCCGCGGCACAGCTGCAGGTACAGGTTCCGGCAGCTCAGGTCCGGGATAGCTGCCTGGGAGACTGGGATGTCTGTGTACACGGGCTGGTCGTGCAGGCCGAGCGGGTCGGCTACGTGAATGGTAAACAAGCCGCGCACGAGTAAGCCAAACAGCAGGCTGGCGAGCACCGCCCGCTCGCTGATGGCCTCCACTCGTGGCTGCACCGCGTCGTCCAGGAAGGCATCCCAAAGTTCTTGCGGCAAGTGGTCGATGAGGTGGGCTATCTTACACTTTCTGCCGTGGTATGTGTTGTCCCTATCGCGGGCAGCGCGGGCCTCTCCGGAAACCTTTTTATTTCGCTGTGCTTCGGTGAGGTCCGGCTGTAGTGCCTCGTCGCGGTCCTCAATGTCACTGTCCGGGTCCTCCGGCACTAGTCTAGGCACGGTCCGTCTTTTTTTAGCCATAGAAAACAGCAACGTGAAGCCATCGCAAACACTAGGAATTATCGGTTTTGTTTGTTTGCATTTTTGCATACCTCTGATGCCTGATTAGCCTTTACAATCTACCTCTGATTAGCCTCTACAATGATGAGCTCGCAGCCTGTGTTTGATTACGATTTGATTGTTTTGGTGTAGCATGAGGCTCAGTCAGGCGTTCCCAACTACCTGAAAACCACCCCCCTGTGATAGGAAGCCCGTATCTTCGCAGCCACTCAGTCAAAAGTATATGTAAACAGTGCTTTGAACAGAGGAGAGCCATAGCTACGATATGGCAGACGCAGCAAAAACTATCTCGCTCTCAGCGGTGCTCAGTGCCTGCCCAAACTTCGACATTTGAATTCATGCGGTTTCGCCCCATGCGAGGCGCGCCGCACTAGCACGCTTCGCCACACTGTTGTAAGTGGCACCTGCAACACGCAGCAGCAGTCGGAACAGGTGCAGTACGTGGTGTTGTCTCACCTTGCTTTGCTGCCCTCAACTTGTTAGCTGCAGGTGCCTCACGCTTACGTGACGTGCTTGCCGCTGCCAGCTGTTGCTGCTGCTGAGGGGGTGCACCAGCAGGCACAGCCAGCTCAGGGGTGGTGCCTGCAGGTGTCAGCTGCTGCTGAGGGGGCGCAGCTGCGGCAAGCTTCCCACGGATGTGGGTGCACATGCAGATAGATATGCACCTGACCCTGGAGGCGGCGTCAAGCAGCCCGTAGGGAGTGATTGGTAGCTGCCGCTCTGGATGCCACCTGCTGCAAAGCCGTATGCTCACCCTGCAGGCCTTGGTGTGTTGCCTGCAGGTCGTCTAAGTCGCCCTGCAACCCATCCACGGTGTACATGAGGGACTGCTCCACATCCCGCAGCCGCTGCACCTCAGCCTGCAGGTCACGGTTTGTCGCTTGTGCCGTACAAGCTGCAGCCTTGGGCAATGCAGATAGCCAGCCCTTGGCGACTTGTTTAGTGCATAGAGATGAGCACTCTTGGCCTTGCTTAATTCTTCTTCTTCATGGTTTGGGATCGAGAGGTGGCAGAGCGGGGCTACGGGCTTGGCTCGGTGGTCAGGGTGATGGGGGGTGATGGATACGGAGATGGGTGAAGGAGAGGTAGGGGGGAGATGGGCGAAGGAGAGGTAGGGGAGAGGTAGGAGGCGAGGAGAAGGAGAGTTAGGGGGCAAGAGGCTGATGGCAGGCTGGGAGGAGGGGCTACTGGGAGCTGGGCGGGGTAGACGAGGTTGGGAGGTGGTGGGTTAGGATGTGTTGGTGGTGGCCACGTGGCGGAGTGGTAAGCCAAGCTCAGTCGGCTCCTCGTGCACCTGTAACCATCAGCATGTGGTCACCCCCGCCATTGGCTGCACCCCCATGGCTCAAGAGATAACATCTAACTCATTTCTGCACGGATGAGGTCGCCGATTGGTGCGATGAGCTTGCGATGGCCTGACTAGAGTGCAGCCAGCCCCAGCGGTTTGCCGGGTGGCTGGCCCCCAACACGCGACGTGTTCTGGAGCCTCGCAGGCAATCTAAGCGACTGGTATAGGTAGCCTGGACCCAGCTCGACGTGCATTTCGCATTTGGACTGGACATCGCAACTTTTCAGGTTGCACAAGATACTTCATACATTGATGCCTGTGGCTCACGAGCAACCACGCGCAGCAAAAATCGGTCAAAAAGATGTAGAAAATGAGCTGTTAACTGTGTTGACCGCCCACACATGAAACGGCCCACACTTGAAGGTAACGCGTTTCTGTCTCATAGACACGTGAATATCCCACACGAATAACCGAACAGAACTTGCAGTCCTCCATTTGACATCCTGGTTGGGCTGTTAACTGGACAGCAAAAAAGGCCTATATTTGAAAATTCGAATGTTTGAGCCCGCCGACCCCGGCAAAGGTGCACATCAGCCCGAGCAGCCCGCCAGCTTCGCACTGATGAGCTGCACCGCCCTGCTCAAGAATCGCTGTAAAACTCTGAAAAACCAGTAAGATGTTATCAGGGGTGCAGCGGGGGTGACCATGGCGGGGGTGACCATGTGTACCTTGTAAGCGGTATAACTTGTCACTTACAACCTTAATGATTGAGTTGCATAGTGCCATGGACGCGTTAATGAGTGTGCTATAAATGGTATGTGTGAGGTCAGGCTGTTTGTTCAATGGTGCAAAACATAAAGCGGATCATAGCTGGAGGGGGTGACTAGTCCCTACTGTGCCGCCCACCATTACAGCGATACAGCGCTGCCACACACAAACCCGGGTTCCTTCACATCCTCGCCAAGCCGCCTGCACCATCAGGAACCTCGCGCAGCCATGTTTGCCGGACTTCAGTGGTGTGCGCCACCGACATGTCGTGCATCGCTAACGGATAGCCAAGGACGTAGCTTACCAGTGTAGCTAACCACGGTCTGCAATTGGGACACATCCGGGGTCACATGTGGCTGCCCGCATCGAATAACTCCGATGGCAATTCTAGTCTTACATTAAACGCGCGTTATCGCATTGCAGCAGACGCAGCAAACGTTACATGAAATGATGGAGTAGATGGGTTGCAGTTGCATGAAGATTACCAACCCCATGTTGGGAACGCCTGAGGCTCAGGTAGACTGGTATACAGATCATGTTTTCAACACATGGCTGCTTTTCTGGAGCGCATTTCAATACTTAAATAACAAGCTGATAGCAAACAGCCTGACAACCTGGCAGAACAACTAGACAACATTCATGGTATGTATAAGTAATGTTAGGCTGTAAAGATTTGCAGTGGTAACAACACATAAAACCCATACAGCTCCATAGTCAGAGGCTCCCAGCTCAGTGAGGCACACATCTCGCAGAGCAAACCCCACCTGCCAAGATGACATGCATGCACTGTGTGACTTCGATCTGCCGACTTTCAGAAACCTGACAACAACTTCTGCGTTCTTGTCTCTGGCATAGAACGTCATGGCCTGCCTGTCTGCATCTCGCATCGCCGTGGGCCCATCCGTGTCTTTCTCGGGTCAGTTAGCACTGGGTTCCCGCGAGGCTCCCGTATCCTAGCTCAATCCTGTGTCATCTACGACCTTCTTTGCAGCCAAGCCAGCGCGGACAGCCCGCTTGGTCTGTCGGGCAGAGGAGGCTGCAAAGGTTGCCCCTAAGAAGGAGGTTGGCCCCAAGCGCGGCTCGATGGTGTGTCGGCGGTTAATGCGCGCTTCGCATCTTGATGGCATAAGCGGCTGACTGGGTACGTACTCGTCTCGTCCAGGTTAAGATCCTACGCCCAGAGTCCTACTGGTTCAACATGGTCGGCAAGGTCGTCTCAGTTGACCAGGTAGGGTGACCTTTTCACTGACTTCCACACTGCAAGCAGCATTGCCCCAGGCGTTGATAGTCACATCGAGCACGTGCCTTGGTACCAACCAGGGCAGCATTGATTCTCCCCACCTGCCTTGACTCCTGCAGAGCGGCATCCGGTACCCCGTTGTGGTCCGTTTTGAGCAGCAGAACTATGCTGGTGTTTCTACCAACAACTATGCTCTGGACGAGGTTGTGGCACCATGATCTGTCGTCATGGTCGCCAGGGGAGTGGCCAAGGTGACTTTTGCAGCTTGTCCGTTCAAGTACTCCTAACCTGGGCAAGCAGTGGACAGGCATGCTGTTCTCGGTCTCATCACGGTCATCACATGTTTTGGCAGATGTTGTGAAGATCAACACCAATTTGATGTGCTTGACTGTGACGTCTGCAGAGGCGGCTGAGCTTGGACGATAACGAGGGCCTTGGTTAGCTCATGCTCCATCTCCATGGTGCACCTGCCCAGAGCGTTATGCAACTGCCTACTACTTGCTGGTTTGCGAAGCATTGCAGACACCACAGCATAGATGTTATGTGAGGAAGGTACAACCTTGAATGCAGGCAGCAGCATTAAGACGCATGGTGAGGAGAAATGACCAGTAACTGATGTGCAATGTCGACGCTGGCCAGCTGGGCTGTTGTAGGGTGGGAAACTCGGTGGGTGGGGTGGAATGGGTTGGGGCAGTCTCATTGGTGTAGGCTGACTCATTGTTTGCAACCACAGCGGTGCAGTGAGCTGTGGCATGGCAACAGCTGTACGACCTGACTCCACATGTGTGGGTGCAGCCTGCAGGCTGTAATTGACGTCAGCGCAGTATTTCGTTGTCACTGCCTTGTAGTTGACTGGCTTGGCTTGGCCCTGTTCCCTTTCCCTTGCACTTGTGTATTTTCACACATCCGTGTATTTTTCACGGGAAACCCAAATTGCTAGAAGAGGCCACCGCCCGTCGCACTGCGCATCGCGTGATGGCTAAGAAGAAGCGGAAGGGTAGCGACGAGAAACATAAAGGTTCGTGTCCCCAGCCGTGACGTGAGCCCTAGACGTGAGTTACGCGCTGTGAGATAACCCGTCGCTCCTGTTGGTTCCATTGCAGCGTCTCGTTCCGCCCAAGGCAAGCAACGACAGGATCGTCGAGATGGCTGGACCACGCGTCGACGTCAGGTGACGGCCCCGCCTTATGTGTCCCCGCACTGTTTGTGTCGACCCCGCCTTGTGTCTTGGCCTGTCAAAATGGCAACCTCACTTGGCTGCAGGTCATCAAGGTCCCCGAGGGCGCAGTGCTGCGCGGCTGTAAGAAGACCAGGCGCAAGCTGAGGGAGCACCTCCGGCTACGGGCTGAGATCCACTCCCAGCTCCGCGTCATCGCCTCCTTGTTTGTCCTACGTATCTTTCTCACCTGCCTGGTGGGCTACCCTACCCCAGGCTCCCCCAGCGCCCCTCAGCCTCCAGCTGTGCAGCCTCCCCAACCCCCTGATGCTCCCCCCCTACCCCCACTCCCCCAACGGGCCCCTGCCCAGCCTGCACCTGCCCAGCCTGCCAGCATGGAGTGTGACAATGACTCTGACTCCGAGTCAGACTGTGGCTCAGAGCCAGAGTCACAGTCTGACTCGGAGTCAGAGTCAGAACCTGAGCCAGTCGCGCAACCCCCCTAAAGGCGCTGCAACGCCCGCCTGGCAGCCCTTGCACCCGCAGCACCCACTGGCTGTCCCTTGCCCCTTGATTGCGAGGACCCCCTGATGCTCAGGCAGCTCAAGGACTTCTGCAAGTTCTTCGCCAACCCAAACTTCAAGACATGCTACAACCAGCTGCAGCGGCGCCTTGGGCGCAACCGCCACCCCATGCTCATGCCAGCCTTTGAGGACCCCAGCAACCAGGCGCTGCTGGCCAAGCTGCAGGAGCTGGGCAGCATCAACCTGGCGGGTTTCCACAACACCATCGACGCACACTCCATGCAGCTGGCGGTGGTCATGCAGCAGCATTACTCCAATCCAGGCAAGTCATGGTGGTGACTAGATCCTGGACTTGGACCTGGACCTGACCTGACCTGACCTGACCTGACCTGACCTGACCTGACCTGACCTGACCTGACCTGACCTGACCTGACCTGACCTGACCTGACCTGACCTGCAGAGCGCATAGTCAAGCTGTACGCCAAGGCAGCCAGGGCCAAGATAGGCTGGAGCGGGGAGGAGGCGCAGCTGTTCATCAGGATGGTGTGTGGGTATGGCATCAACGCCCACAGCTCGGAGCTGGAGGCCGCCACCCTGGACAAGGGCCATGTGGCGGACCTGATAGAGGAGGCCAACACGCACCGTCGCCTACTGGGCATGAAGAAGCAAGGCTCCCTGCAGGACACCCTGCCCCTGCCCTGCCGCATGCGCCATGCAGTGCATGTGTGCCGGTGGCTAGAGCGGTGGCAGCAGCCCCACACCCCACCCGCACCAGGGCAGCCAAAGCGCGGCAAGAGGCGTGGGGTTGGTCCCCGGACCCTGACCTGCCCACCCCCCTTCACCCTCACCCCCATGGCCAGGGTAGGGGTGCACTTCATCAAGGTGGACAACAGGGTGCTGCATGGGGTGAGCCTCTTGTGTGCATGGCTGCAGTTGGAAAAGGAGATGGCTGAGTTGTCCATGAAGCGCCACAATCGTGCCAAGCAGCTGGTGGTCTTCTTTGGAGCAGCTAGCATTGGCACCAGGGGAGGGTGGGGTGCTGATGCGGTGTTGCGGGCCTGCCGCAAGGTGGTGTGCAGGCCCAGAGGCAAAGACCAGGATGGGGGCAGGGTGGTGCTGGTGGATGAGCACCGCACCAGCCGGGTCAGCTCAGCAGTGAACGGCAAGCAGCCCTGTGAGGTGGAGCTGAACACACTCAGTGCCACAAGACCTGCAGGCTGGAAGCCCCCAGCAGGGCAGGTGCACCACCGCCTAGTGCGCCCAGCCTGGAGCCAGGAGCGTGGCCAGCCTGTGCGGGGCCTGGTGTGGTGCCCTGTAGTAGCCCCCCGCAGGCCCCCACAGGCCCCACGCAGCAGCCAGGAAGCCACACAGCCTGCAGCCTCAGAGCCTGGGGCCAGCACACCCCAGCCAGCCAAGCGCAGCAAGCCGGCAGCTGAGCCCACAAAGGGCAAGGGCAAGGCTAGAAAATGCCGGCCCCACAGCCAGGCAGGTGGCTGGACAGGGACTGCAATGCAGCGCTGAACATGCTGCGCATTGGGGAGAGCAGGTGGCGGCCGCTGGAGCTGTGCTGGTGGCCAGACCAGGCAGCTCTGCCAGCCAAGGGCAAGGAGTACCCTGGCCTGGGCTACAAGCAGCTGCGAGACAAGCCCCCCAAGGCCCAGGAGCAGCAGCAGCAGCAGCAGCAGCAGCCTGCTGAGGCACAGTAATGTGTGCCCCCTCCTCTTGAGCTGTCATCAGCTTACAATTAGTGCATGTTTTGTCATGCCAACTCTACATCATAGCCCTCGGGTCAGGCAATATTGTAGGTGGTAGGCGGCTCATGTGCCATGTGCACTGGGTTTACTCCACACAGCCCAATAACACTGTTTGAGCCGGATCTAGTTAGTGGCTACTAGTGGCTGATAGTGTATGCTAGTAGGTACTTCTGATCCGGCTCAAATGGAGGCCCTAGTGAGGGACAAGGGGGCTGCACCACAGTCAGCATGCAAGCCATGTTGGGCCTAGGGTAGTATGTTGGAGTATGTGCGGAGTTTTGACGTAAGATGTCGATCAATGTCACTTCACTTTCCCCCCCAGGTTCGTTCGGCCTAGTGTAGCTGAGTGAGAGTACCCGCAGACAACACTATGTTCAATGTGGGATGGGGAAGTTGTGCTGGCCCTTGGTGGCTCGCGTTGGTGCTCTCCCCTGCTCTGAACTGTTGCGCCGCATGAACCTACAGTTAAACCAAATATCCTTAAAATGGCCACAACCGTCTTAAAGCACATCGCGCAACGGCTCGAAAGAAGCGAAAGGGCACCGCCAAGCAAAAGCAGGGCCCGACAGAGGTACGTCGTCGTGTCCCTAGAAGATACTGCGCCATGAGATCCGCGTTGTTTAAGCACCCATCGCTCCTGCTAGTACCATCGCAGCTTCTCCTTCGCCGCAAGGCAAGCAACGACAGAATCGGAGGGATGGATAGAAGACGAAGCGTCGCCAGGTACGGGCCTACCCCGCTTTGTGCGTCCCCGCATTGTGAGTCCACAGCTTGCGGCCCATCTTCAATCAAGCTGAAAAGTTGCTGGTTGTGCTTGCCTGCAGGTCATCAAAGTCCCGGGTGGCCAGAGCCTGAGCCAGCCACGCAGCCAGATCAGCCAGATCTTGTGATAGTCAATTAGGGACAATAGTTATCTAATCATCTCTGTCATCTACCCTCTGTGCCTTGTGTGCATGGCTGCAGTTGGAGGAGGAGATGGCTGAGTTGTCCATGATGCGCCACAACCGTGCCAAGCAGCTGGTGGTCAGGATGTCCCAACATGGGGTTGGTAATCTTCATGCAAGTACTCGCTACAAAGTGCACCGATTTCGATAGCGTTTGTTGCATTGGCACCTGCGAATAACTCCGCATCTACTGGCAAGCGGCGCGTTAATCCTTGCATCAGAGTCCATGCCGGCGCAAGCGAGCGCGGACACACCTCAGCTGCTCACTATCGATTGTTCTAGTGGTGAGTAGCGGCACCAATGAGCGAACTGCGCTTGGCATCGAGCCGGAAGTACAATCAATGTTTAGCCCGCCAGGCTCGCTCCGCGAACCTTTCATTGGTGCAGGCGGCGTCGGAAGACCGTCGTGGGGCAAGTTACTGATCGACATTGCAAGTAAGGCGGAGAATGTGCGTCTCTCTCTCGCCAGTCACACAGGAAAAGGGACCCCCGTCCACAAAGTAGTATGTTGTGAGCTGACCACTGCGACTTTTCAGACTTTCGATCTGTAACTTTGTTCCTTACTCAACGTCACAGCTGCTGGAGAAGAAAGCATGTCATTTCATTGAGTAGGCTTGTGGGAACATACTTTGGCGTGACCTAACTTTGCCTTGCAGTGCTGACTAGCCCAACCGGACCACCCCCTGGCAGCCCCACCACCACCCCCTCCCAGCCTCCCAGCCTCCCAGCCTCCCAGCCTCCCAGCCTCCCAGCCTCCTGGCACACCCTCCCAGCCACCTGGGCCACCCCCTCCCAGCCCCAGCCCCCTGGCAGCAGCAGGCAGCTGGTGCTGGTGCTGCCCCTGACCTGCCCCCCCCTCCTGCCCCCCCCTGGCAGCAGCAGGCAGCTGGTGCTAGTGCTGCCCCTGACCTGCCCCCCCCTCCTGCTGCACCCCCCTGGCAGCAGCAGGCAGCTGGTGCTGGTGCTGCCCCTGGGCTGCCCACCCCTCCAGCTGAGCAGCAGGGGGTCAGGGCAGAGCTGGACACAAGCTTGACACGCAAGCGGAGGGCGGGCGGGAGGGATCGGACCCAACATGTCGAGCAAGGTAACGTAGCAATGTCCTACACACCTTGAGTGGCCTTACCGAGTGGCCAGGTAGTAGGTACTACTCACGAAGCGGTCAAGGGGTCAAGCAATGCAGCAGCCTTGTATACTTCCGAGCATGGGTGGAGGGGCGTCGTTACATCGGTTTGGCGTGCTGTGTGTCCTGTTTTGACTGCGGCGACTGTCCCTGACTGTTTGCAGATGCTACTGGGCCACGTCGGTCGCGGCGGTCGGTCGCGGCGAGGCCCGCATGAGCAAAACTGGCATGAATTTGAATGTCAAGAGTCGAGCCGCCATAGCACTCAGCACAGTGCACGGGAATAAACGAAACACGCTTCACCCCGTAGCTGACAGAGGGTTCTATCCGTGGATGTGCGTAGCATAATTAGAGACCACGTGGCTGGGACGCGGCGTCGTTTTGATTACCAGGGGTCGGTTTCCTATCATTTCCTGTCATTTTTTGTTAGTTGGGGTCGCCTGACTGGTGGTCGTCTTTGACGCAGCTGGCATCGGCACCCGTGAAGGGCGAGGAACTGACGCAGTGTTGAGTGTCTGCTGCAAGGTGGTGTGCTAGCCCAGGGGCAAAAACCAGCGGCGGGGCAGGGCGGTGCTTGTTAACGAGCACCGCACCACCCGGGTCAGCTCAGCAGTGAATGACCAGCAGCCCTGTGAGGAGCAGCTGGACCATAAGCAGCCCACCAGGCCTGCAGGCTGAAAGCCACCAGCCGGGGAGGTGGAACACTGCCTGCTGCGCCCAGCCTGGAGCCAACAGCGTGACCAGCCAGTGCGGTGCCTCATGTGGTGCCCGGTAGTGGCCCCCCGCATCCTGCCACAGGCCCATTGCAGCAGCCAGGCAGCCACACAGCCAGCAGCCACAGAGGCTGGGCCCAGCACTCCCCCACCAGCCAAGCCCAGCAACCGCACCAAGGCTGAGCAGGAAGCTACCCAGCCCACCAAGGGCAAAGGAGAGGCCCAGGTCAAGGCTGCCAAAGCCAAGCCAACACCATAGCCAGGCAGGTGGCTGGACAGGGACTGCAACGCAGCGCTCTACATGCAGCGCATTGGGGACAGCAAGTGGCGCCCACTAGGGCTGTGCTGGTGGCCACAACAGGCAGCTCTGCCAGCCAAGGGCAAGGAGTAGCCTGGCCTGGGCTACAAGTGTCTGCAAGACCGCCCACCAGCAGCAGCAGCAGCAGCCTGTGGCACAGTGGTGTGTGCCCCCCATTTGAGTTGTCATCAGCTTACAATCAGTGCATGCAGGTCATGCCAACTCTAGACTGTAGCCCTCAGGGGTCATGCAATGGTGTAGGTGGTAGGCGCCCATGTGCCATGTGCTATGCGTGTGCATGGGAACATAACTCCACATATCTCCTTAACACCATCTTGAGTAGTCCTGCTAGTGGTCCCTAGTCGTCCATTACACTACCCTATCCTTGCGGTTGCAACTGTATGCGTGAGCTCACTGTTAACCAATGCGAGAGCCGTCAGCCTGCTCGGCTGCCTCCTCCCTCAGTCAGGTCCCACAGTGAGGGCCTCAGCAATCTTCATGCAAGTAGGCAACCTTCCCACCAACGGGCCCCAGGCACTGGGAGAGTCTGCCGCCGAGTGTGGGTTAATGAGGTAAACCAGGTGCGTGACGCTGAGGCCATGATGCCAAACACAATGCGCCTGTGTCCCTGTCTAGCCACCTGGCTGCGGGAGGGGGTGTAGGCTGGCTTGTCCTTGCCAGGCTTGCCTTTGCAGGCAGGTGGCTGTGGCCAGCTGGGTAGCCTTGACTGCCTGCTCAGTCTTAGTGCGCTTGGCTAGCTGCTTCTGAGCCTAGGCTGGTCAGGATCAACAGGCAGGAGGGTGTTTGATCTAGGCAGTGAGGTGTGCTGCTGGGTATACGGCGGCGTTGCTCTTGACCTTGCCTGTGCCTGTTGGGTACCGAGCTGACTGCTCAGCCTGTGTGTGCTCAGTGCGCTTGGCTGGCGGGGAAGCGCTGGGTCCAGGCTCTCTTCTGAGTCTAGGCTGTAGGGCTTGCCTGGCTGCGTGGGGCCTGTGGCTGCATAAAAGCTCCAGCAACACACGAAGCCAACGCACATCAGTGATGTTGGCCGCACCTTGCTGCTAGTACATGTGGTGGCAGTGGCACACGACCTATGGTCACATTGCCTTGTTGTCATACAGGTTGCTGCTTCTCCTGCTGCTGCTGCTGCTGCTGCTGCCTGAGTTGTGTGGAGGAGAGGTCCACTCTGAAGGCAGTGGCAGGCACCTCGGTGAACAGGTCACGCAGGGCGGGGGGGACCACCACGTCGGCCAGCGTCTTGAACTCTTCTGATGCAGAGTCTTTGCGACCGGCAACTATGATCTTGCAGCCCGCCGCACGGATCCTGGCACCAGCAGGCCAGATCAGCAGGCCAGATCAGCAGGCATCACCAGCAGGCCAGATCAACAGGCATCACCAGCAGCGGGTTCTGAGGGCTCGTTCACGTAAGAACTGGAGGTTGAAGCATGCGTGGAGAGATATGGAGATGCCTGGGTCAGCACTCAAAAGACACACAGGAAACCCTTGATTCTCAGTGGCCACACAGGGGTCATCCCTCCCTTGCATCACCTTGGGTGTGACACATTACCAGCCGTTGCTCCTGTGACAGTTGCTGCATGGCTACTTTATTCTTGCATTACATCATACACCATATGATAGGCAGCCACATGCCTTGCACCCCACCCCAGCCCAGCCCAGCCCAGCCCAGCCCAGCCCAGCCCAGCCCAGCCCAGGCCAGCCCAGCCCAGCCCAGCCCAGCCCAGCCCACCCCTGCGCGATGGGCCGGCTGCCATCCTAGCTGGAGTTTGCGGCTGAGCGCAGGACACCACCCTTGCAGTGGGGGTAGTCAATGCGTAGAGTGCCGACCCTGGTGACGCTGGTGTCAGAGCTAGAGCCACTGACCTCTCAAAGACCAGCATCATCTCCACTTCTGAGTCGTCGTAGTATTTGGGCATAACCATGCGGACCGCCGTGTCCCAACCAACCACAAATTGTGAGTTTCGCAGCAGGGTTGCTTTGTGCACGAATAGAGGTGCTCGCGTGACCAGCAACGGCAAGCCGGCCTCCACAAACTGCGCGATGCGGCGTTCTACCTCCGCGAGAGGCAGCAACCCCTGTGCCAGACAACGACCCGCGCGACCGTTGGCGCCGAGCTATGGCAGGCTGCAGCAGCTAGATGGGTGAGGCGAGCGCACCTTGTCTGCATTGCCAACTGACAACTCGAAGGCAGCATCCCCTGGTTGACCATACATCTCGCAAGCGGCCTGCAGCAGCTGGGTATGCCCTGCAAGAGCACCGCCACTCCCAGCCGTGCACCACGACACAAGCAAAGCTACAGCAAACATGCACATTCCTTATCACATGCAAAGCACATGCAGTGTGGCAAGTGCATACCAGTGTTTTTTTTTTGCGTAATACGTAACGATCGGAACCAAAAGCTCGTTTTCTAGGCCTGGATTTCGTTACCAAACGGACCCTTGCGTTGGCTGGCCTCGGCTGCTTCGTATATAAAAACATCTTTTGGCATAAGAAAATGCTGCGAAACTTGTTTTTCGTTACCAGTCGGGACCAACTGCGTAACCAGCCATGTGATGGTCCTGGACCCTTCGTTACGAGCATCAGCTTGGCTGTTTTGAAAAAAAAAAAACTGGTGCATACCCATCACTCCCCTCCTCTGCTACACACAGAAGATCTGAAGATGGTGTGCAGCTTGCGCTGTGTGCATGTGTGCTGTATAGCAGAGCTGGTGGGCATCAGCCCTGAGGATGGTGGGAACAGTGGTGTTGACACACCTTGATGTAGGGGGTTGAAAGAACCTGACAGGAGCACTTTGCCACGGCGTGGTGCATCCACCACCACCTGCGCTGCATCACACAGTTACACCACACCACATGCTGGCAGCTAGCACACCACGGTTTATAAATGTGGATGCAAACAACTTGATGATATACTAGCTTAACGAGGCAATGCTTGACTGGCCCGTTGCTGCTGCCAGTGATGCTGCATAGCCACACCAGCAGGGAAGTTCAAGAGGAGCAGGGATTGGTGCTTCAGTGACATGAGGTGGGCCAACCAGCACACCAGCACATGGCAGCAACTGGCATTCAGTATGAGACAAGGATGCATGTGCTGCATGTGCACATATGCGGGCTGAGCATGGGAGGTGGCTCAGCCCGCGAGGGGTGCGCTTGCAAGGCATGTGGCGTCCGAGCGAAGCAGAGCAGCCAGGAATAGGCCAGCCTGGATTAATGGACGCAGTGGTGGCTCACTCGAAAGGTCATGAGCATATGAGGGTAATGATAGGGAGTGTGATGTATGAGAGGAGTGTGAAAAGGACGTCACATGTTTATGAGCACATGGCAACTGACGATGATGGTGTATGATGCGCAGCACTGCACCAAAACATAGCAAACACAGCATCATGATTGCCTGGCCTTTGCCAATGTGCAGGGGTCAGGGGTTAGGGGTCAGGGGCCAGGGGAGGGATGGCCAGGATGTGAGAGCCATAGACACTTGGCAGCGGCACCCAGCAGGCTCCTCTGGGACTGGCTGCACTACCAAGCCCCTGTAGCCACCTTCACGCATTCCCTGCCTACAGGCGGCAAGGCAAGGCCAGGAGGGCTGCAGGGGCATACAGGGGAGACGGCTGTGAAGGAGCGGCAGGGAGAGCCTGACGGGGTGAAGGAGGGCAGGGGCAGTGACTGCAGCCGTGTCGGGCGTGGCCTCAACCTTCTCTTGCAACTTGTCTTGCCGGTGTGGGTGCTCTAGCATCAGCATCAGCATCAGCATCAGCATCAGCATCAGCATCAGCGTCAACGCCACCATCAGCAGCACACGTGCCCTGAGTGATGCCAGAGCAGGGCCAATGCACACAGTACACGATGAGGGGCAGGCGCCCACCTGGCCCCCAGCGTACTCTACGCAAGAGATGTGTCCGTCCAGCAGCAGCTGCAGGGGGCTTCCCCCTGGGAAATGCTGCTCCTCAACCACATCCTGAACACTCCACCCAGCATACAGCGCCTCATGCCGTCATTTCATGCAGTTTTCACCACTGGCAGCATGAAGAGTAGCAAGAGCAGCAGCCACAGCTTCCATTGCTGCCAGGCTGCCATTCCTAGCATAGCAGCAGGATCATGGACAAACAGGGGAGCGGTGTAAGGCGGCTGAGTGCAGCTCCTCTTCCTGTTGCGGCTGCATGCCATCCCCAGGCCCCCTCCCCTCCCACCTGTTGTTCCAGGCTGCTTGGTGGTGCTGTGGGAGTAGCCCCATCACTTGGCTCCACACTGGCAGTGGCACATGGCTGCTGGTTGCCAGGCTGGGTGCTTGGGCCTAGGGTGGGGAGGGCGAGCTGGCCAGCGGCTGGCAGCCCTGAGGCAGAGGCCAGCATCTGCAAGCGGTGACCAAACGTAGGGCAGGAGCATGCACATGGGGGTGGCGAGCTGAGGAAGAGGCAGGGAGACTGTGCCTGAGCTGCTGGGGTCACAGGATAAGGGCAGGGCCCCATGCTGTCGCGTCCGTTTTCCGGCTTGTGCACAGGAAAGGAGGGAGGAGCAGGTGCTGCAGCCTGGGTCATGGCCCTTTGGAGGTGCCCTTTGGGGTGCCCTTTGGCAATGCCCTTTGGAGGTGCGAGAGTGAGTGACATCGCCTCCTGGGTATAAGTAGGTATCAGCAGGTGTGTGCCGATATGAGCCTAGTGGCGCAATGCCTCCGAGGAAGCGGCCCAGTGCCGCGGATCCAGAGCCGCATCCGATTGAAAGCCCGCAAAAACAAGGTTCGTCGTAGTCGTGGTGTGGTCCACTGCAACTGTGCAGTCCGGCGTGCTCTGCGCTGCTCACATCGCTACTGTTCATGCCAGCGCAGGTCCTCGCACCCCTCCAGGCAAATAACGCGAGGAGCGAAGGGCTGAATGGAAAACCCAGCGACGACAGGTGGGCCACCCCCCCCCCCCCCGCACTGTTAGTGTCCCCGCATTGTGTCCCCGCATTGTGTGCCGGCCTGGACATGCAGCGCATTGGGGAGAGCAAGTGGCGCCCACTGGAGCTGTGCTGGTGGCCACAGCAGGCAGCTCTGCCAGCCAAGGGCAAGGAGTACCCTGGCTTGGGCTACAAGCGGCTGCGAGACAAGCCTCCCAAGGCCCAGCAGCAGCAGCCTGCTGAGGCACAGTAGTGTGTGCCCCCACGTTGGAGCTGTCATCAGCTTTCAATTAGTGCATGTTTTGTCATGCCAACTCTACGCATAGCCCTGTCACAGGGGTCAGGCAATGCTGTAGGTGGTAGGCGACCATGACCATGTGTATGCCATGTATAGGCCATGAGCATGCCATGCGATGGAAACTCCACACAGACAAAACACTGTTTTGTAGTGGTCCACAATTAGTGTGTTCGACTGCAATGAAGGCTAAAGGTTGAGGGCCAAGGTGCTGTTGCATCCGTTTACAAACGTCTATATGGCTGAGATAGGGTGTAGGGGTGTGAAAGGGGCTGTACCCCAAGGGTGGTTGGCAGACATTGCCATGCAGCTGGAACAAGTCAGATGATGTGGAAGCGATGCACAACTGAACCTGGACAAGAGCTGCTACCTGCCACATTATAAGGCTGATGCTAGCAGCCACATGCAAGGCCTGAGTTCTGGTTCTTTGTTTTTGCCAGGCTAGTAGCCTTGTAAGCACCCCGCTGTTAGTATTGGTGAGGTGCCCAGTGGTCTGTTGGGAAAGTGCCATCGGCGTGGGGTTTGTAGTCATCGAAGGTGCGACAGAGGATGCTTCAATGTGATTGGAGTAGTTGAGCGAGATTACCCACAGTCCAACATGTTGTTCCATGTTAATGAGTTTTGTTTGTCTGAGTTCTGGTACTGTAACGCCGTTGCAACTTGATGATATACTAGCTTAATGAGGCAATGCTTGACTGACCCATTTGTACAGACCAGGATTTGTACACAGCAAAGGAGGGAGGAGCGGGTGCTGCAGCCGGGGTCATGTTGTGCCATATGGTGCACTCTTGCTGTGGATTACAGTGTTTCGTAGATTCATGAAGCACCCACGTTGAGCAGCAGGCAGCTGACATAGTGCTCCTCCTCCTCCCGAGTTCGTCTACCCTTAGCCAGGTTGACATGGATCACGTGGGTGTCACCCAGCCCGCCATGCACAGCTAGATATGCCCGGTGAGCGCCCCGTTTCATGGGCACCTGCAGCAGCAGCGGCAGCAGCAGCAGCAGTAGCAGCGGCGGCGGCGGCGGCAGCAGCAGCAGCAGCAGCAGCTAGGTGCTTGGTGGCTGCTGTGACCAATGCATGGCAGGCAGGCAGCCCCACTTTGCCATGGAACAGGGCGTGTGCATGACCTTGTCACCATAACAGCCGATCATAGCAGCAAGTGAGTGCATGTGTGGAATGAGGCCAAGCGTGGTAGCAACGCCCATAGGCGCGTGCTGTGTAATGACGATGACGACGGTGATGACGATGGTGATGATGACGATGATGATGATGAGCAGCAGCAGCGGCCGTCACACTGAACGAAGCCTGCTCCACACACTCTGATCATAATGGCCTTGGCATCTAATTGGCCACCGCGGGACAGGGGCTGAGGCTAAGTCCAGGCAGTGGCCAGTGCAGATGCAAGGCTGCAGGTTGTGGCAGTGGCAGCAGCTGCAGTCTGCAGTGTAGCAGTCTGGGCACCCACTGATCCAGCTCCCCACCCCAGTGCAGCTGAATATCTGGGACCCCTAGCTTCACAGCTGGCACAGATCAAG
Organism: Haematococcus lacustris; assembly: GCA_030144725.1. NCBI lineage: Eukaryota > Viridiplantae > Chlorophyta > Chlorophyceae > Chlamydomonadales > Haematococcaceae > Haematococcus > Haematococcus lacustris. Next base: position 10,741,630 of record JASKMD010000026.1, on the reverse strand, counting down.
GATGCCATGGACCTGCTCACCATTGCCAGGGTGCAGGGTGGGATTGTGGTCATCAGGGGTGCAACCAATGACGCTACAATTGGCTTGTAGATGAGTGAGATTACCCACAGTCAAAAATGTTGTTCCATGTTGAAACGAGTCATGTTTGGCTGAACACCCACTGATGCCAGCGAACATGTTGCTGCCACTCCCAGCAAAGGGACGCCAAAGCTGGCCACGGTTGCTGCTCGCTGGAACGCTACACGTGCCATGTCTATGGCCGTAGCAGCGCTGCAGTACTGCTCAGGCTCCTGCACAGCGTGGTGCCACATACCTGCGCATCAGCCACATGCAGGTGGGCCGGCAGGGTGGGATGGTGCAAGCAGAGGACAGGCAGGTCAGCAGATGGGCTCAGGCCTCAGCAGGCAGCCTCAGGCCCTGTTGGCAGCACTTGTCAACAGCTGGACCTTTGCACTGCAACTGCTGCACACGGTATGCCAAACCGCTGCCAGCTGCCCCACCTGACCCAGAAGGTCTACAAGGCTGCCGCGGCAGTATGGCACGTTCGCCTCTAGTACTGTGTTGGATGCACCAGGGACTGTAAGTAACCAGGCCACTGCCTGCAACATGGTGAGGCACACCTAATGTCAACAGCACATCCCTAGCAACTAGAGTGGGTTGATTAAGTTGTAATGGGTCACATGTCGTGTGTTTTACAGCACCATCAGGATGCCTGACATTCATTTCTCCATGGCAGCGCTGCCTGCTCTGTTCACGCGCAGCACCTGCGCGGCTCCTCCTGTCGTGACCAGGACTACTCTTGGCGGGGCTGCATGGATTTTTTCGATGAGCTGCGCGACTGACGTGTCCATTGCTGCCTTTACTTCTGTTTGATAGATGTTGTTCGATGCTGTGGCGACGCCCGTAAAGCTAAGATTGTTTAGTATTGGCCGTGGTGGCGCCGTCAAGCGCCAGCCGCGCAGGCCTGCTAACATTGTGTAGCCAGAAGGCGAGCAACGGCCATGGCCCTACATGGGCATCTCCTTGCGAACACCAGCAAATGCATTGATGGTGCAGCGCAGCTTGTCTGTGCAATGGGCTGACAACGATATGCATGTTGTTATAGGCTAGCAACAAACCAAATACTTTACCCCAGCTGACATTAAGGTATGTCCGCCAATATTAGCTATATAATGCATATTATGCTATTATAAAGGCAGGGTCATCTCAGTCAAGACGGGAAACTTGCTCAAGTCAACTGCACAAGTCAACACAAGTCAACACCATACAACACAACACCAAGCCACCATAACACCCAATCAACACTAGTCAACACCACACCACACCACACTGGGCTGGGCTGGGCTGGGCTGGGCTGGGCAGGGCAGGGCAGGGCAGGGCAGGGCAGGGCAGGGCAGGGCAGGGCAGGGCAGGGCAGGGCAGGGCAGGGCAGGGCAGGGCAGGGCAGGGGTTGGGCTGGGTTAGGAGGGGCAGGGTTGGGCAGGGCCGGGCGAGGTGGGGTTGTGGGGTGGGGTGGGGCTTGGCGGGGCTGGTGGGGCCTGGGTCGGGATGGTGGGGCCTGGGTCGGGATGGTGGGGCTTGTAGCGGATGGTGGGGTTGGGAGGAAATGTAGAGATTGGGAGGTGGTGGTGGTAGGCACATGGTGCATGGCAGGGTTGGGCAAGGCCAAGCAATGCAGTGTGATGGCTGCACACACACTATGTTGCGCTGGGCTGGGGCTGGGGTTGAGGCTCACAACTGGGATTGGGAGGGGGTGGGGGTGAGAAGGTGAGGGTTCCAGAGTGGGGGCAATGGGCAATGGCAAGCATTCCAACTTCACTATCCCATCCTGCTCCATCGCAGCTCCATTAAGGTCGCCTGCTTGACTGCTTGCGCCTGCTTGACTGCTTGCGCCTGCTTGACTGCTTGCGCTTGCTTGACTGCTGTCGAGCAGCTTCGTGCGACAGTGCCTGTCTTGTACAAACCAGCACATTGTTCCCATCTTGCGCGTTACGGCCCTCAGGCACTGCTACACCCCAGTCCTCTCGCGGCAGCGGGTCAGATCTCGGCATTTGTACCTTCAAGCTGGCATCTGTGCCTGGGCTTCAAGAGACGTAGAGCTCAGCCCGGTTGCTTGACGGGCCCCTTCTGCACCCGCGCACTACATCGCGTTACTACTCTAATGAAAGAGCTTACTAAATTGCTGTGGAGCCTCCTGCAACTGCAAAGACGGATGTCCTCGTTTGCGGGTGTTGTGATGGATCAGCACAGATGCTTGGCGCAGTTCATTGAACCCTTTGCATGATTCTTCAGCCACGGTATGCTTCAGTGGTACCTCATTATGAGCTTAAGAGCCTGTATGCAACACTGATCACAATGAGTAGTGCTTGCATTGGCCACTTGCATTGCATTGGATCACTGCGAGTCTTACTTTACTCTTATCTCACTTAGTTTGCAAGCCACCATGATTCATTCCGTGACAGCCACTTGACAGCACACACAGATGAGATCAAAGCATGTCTTGCAAGCCGCGAAACCCCGCCGCACAAACCGGCAAAACTTGCTCCCCGAACGTCATATGCGTACGACTCTGCACAAACTACAGTAGCAACAACGCATTGCGCACCACAGTGAACGCCGCAGTTTTGTACAAGTAAACGTAATTCGACTATCTTTGCTAGAGCTCGCACAGAGGCGCCGAAATGGAGATACCTGGTAAGCCGTGTACAGCCTGGCAGCCTACATTTTACGGGCAGTATTGCAAGCCCTGGCAGCAGCAGCCCGCTGTACAGCGCGGCTGTGTTTCACATAAAACAAGCCTATGTTTGAACTCCGCACTTGCGTCTGCTGCACATATTCCCTGGTGTTGAATGCCACTTTCCAGGAGCTTCATGCCAACCAGCTCCTGCCTGCATGGATTCTCCCAGTAGCCTAAGCCTATGCCCCGGACAGCAGGTTCGTTCTTGTTGGTGTGACTCCCGGGGGGGGGGGGGGTGACTTCAAGTAAATCATTGTACAGCCCCACGAAACTGATTATTTTCATCGCAGGCTGAATGTCCTCCTTCAGACCCAGCCTCCGGCATTAAACCCCTGCACTTTTCTTCTGATGCTACTTATCCAGGTGTGGGCCCAGCTCTAGATATGTACTTGAGCCTAAGGGTGTTGGGCCAAGCACTTTCCTGGGTATCCCAGCCAACTGAGTGAGTTTAGCTGGCTGCTTAGGTGTATAGTCCCCTTAGGTTAGGGCTTGGCGCTCAGTCTTCTCTATTGCTAACCTTGCTTCTCACCCAGTGTGCATCAGCGCCTGGGCGACATCATGTCTTCAGCAGTCCAGTCCACCAGCAAGATTGCAAAGACTTCTGCTTCATCTGCCAAACCCTTTGCAGACTTATTGCCCTGTACTTGTGCCAATGCCGGGCATCTAGTGGAGGGGTGTTCACGCCCAAGCCTCCCACCCCCTCCCAGCACTTATCCATCCCCCTCAATGCATACTGTAGTAATACGCCTTGTTGGTGATACGCTAGATTGGTGAAAAATCTACATCTCACTTTCAAACAATTGTTGTTACAGTTGGTGATGAATGAAGTTGGCGAGATCACCAATTAGGCGCATCACTACAGTAGACATACCCCTCACTCAGGCGAACAACACTGTGCGTGTACAAGACTCATTTGTGTGATTGCTTAGCAAACACTCGGACCGTTGTAAGACCTACACAAAAAAACACTGTTTTGTAGTGGTCCACAGTTAGTGTGTTCGACTGCAATGAAGGCTCAAGGTTGAGGGCCAAGGTGCTGTAAGACCTACACAGGAAAGCACATAGCCCAATCAGGCCTGCTTCCACTAATGCTGAGTGTCTGTCTACCTGTCTTGTTGCGTATTTGACTGACGGTGCAGATGTCAGAGCGACAATTATTACTACAGCAGTGGAGCAAACCTCCAGCCACGTCCCAGGACAAGCTCTTGGCTCTGGTGTCAAGGCCCACACCACTTTTGATGGCCAAGACCAGGTCACCAGCACAGCCCTTGGCAAGCGGCCTAGTCACAGCTGGGCACGCGACAGCTCTGATGCACTTGCAACTACAGCAAGAGGCAGTTGGCTGGCAGCGTTGCAGAAAGATAATGACCAGCAGCACAGCTCGGGGCCAACCCACCTGGGGCTACCCCCTGGGCGATGCGATGCTCTCGTCTCCGCCGTGGCTCATAGCCTGGAACAGGTGAGGTGCCTGGACGTCCTGGAACAGGTAGACATTATAGCAGAGAGGCAGGTCCAAGTGGGATTGCGTGAGCTGTTTCACTGGCAGCAGAAGATGTTAGCCATGGGGGCTAATGCTGCCCGCCTCTTGAGCTTACAGCAGCAGGAGCTGGAGTAGACCTCCTACACCTGGTGGTACCCTGCGGAATCTGAGCCTAGGTCAGCACCTTGGCCCTCAACCTTGAGCCTTCATTGCAGTCGAACACACTAATTGTGGACCATTGCAAAACAGTGTTTTGTCTGTGTGGTGTTGCCATCGCATGGCATGCTCATGGCCTATACATGGCATACACATGGTCATGGTCGCCTACCACCTACAGCATTGCCTGACCCCTGTGACAGGGCTATGCGTAGAGTTGGCATGACAAAACATGCACTAATTGAAAGCTGATGACAGCTCCGATGGGGGGGCACACACTACTGTGCCTCAGCAGCCTGCTGCTGCTGGGCCTTGGGTGGCTTGTCTCGCAGCCGCTTGTAGCCCAAGCCAGGGTACTCCTTGCCCTTGGCTGGCAGAGCTGCCTGCTGTGGCCACCATCACAGCTCCAGTGGGCGCCACTTGCTCTCCCCAATGCGCTGCATGTTCAGCACTGCATTGCAGTCCCTGTCCAGCCACCTGCCTGGCTGTGGTGCTGGCTTGGCTTTGGCAGCCTTGCCCTTGGCCTTGGTGGGCTGGGTGGGCTCAGCTGCCTCTGGCTCAGCCTTGGTGCGCTTGCTGCGCTTGGCTGGCAGGGGACTGCTGAGCCCTGGCTCTGAGGCTGCAGGCTGTGTGGCTTGCTGGCTGCAGCGTGGTCAGGTCTAGGTCAGGTCATGGTCATGGTCAGGTCTAGGTCATGGTCAGGTCAGGTCTAGGTCATGGTCAGGTCTAGGTCTAGGTCATGGTCAGGTCTACGTCATGGTCAGGTCAGGTCTAGGTCAAGGCCCAGGTCCAAATTATAGGCACCACCACCACTTGCCTGGGTTGGAGTAGTGCTGCTGCATGGCGACCGCTAGCTGCATGGAGTGATGGCTGACGGTGTTGTGGTCCCCAGTCAGCTGGGTGCTGCCCAGCTGCTGCAGCTTGGCTAGCAGCTCCTGGTTGCTGGGGTCGTCAAATGCTGGCTTTAGGCTGAAGTGCTTGTTCTGCCTAGCGCGCCCAAGCCGCCGCTGCAGCTGGTTGTAGGGGGTGAGGAAGGTGGAGTTGGCAAAGTACATGCAGAATACCTGCAGCTGCTGCAGCATCATTGGGTCTTCGCTGTCAAGCTGTCAAGCTGCTGGTGGGGGGTGGCGGGCAGCAAGGCGGAGGTGGTGCTGGGGCAGGCTCTGGCTCAGGGTCTGGCTCAGGCTCCCAGTCCATGTCCATGCTGGCTGGCTGGGCAGGGGCACGCATGGGGAGTGGGTGTAGGGGTGCAGCATCAGGGGCTAGGGGAGGCTGCACGGCTGGAGGTGTGGGGGCGCTGCGGAACCCCGGGGTGGGGTAGCCCACCAGGCACGTCAGAAATATCCGCAGCACTAAAAGGGAGGCGATGACGCGGAGCTGAGAATGGATCTCGGCCCGCAGCTGGAAATGTGCATTCAGCTTGCGCTTGGTTTTCTTGCACCCGCGAAGCACGGCGCCACTGGGACTTTGATGACCTGCGGCCAAGCAACATGACAGGCAACATTGATAGGCCGGGAAACAATGCGGGGGCACAAACAGTGCGGGGGCATACAAGGCGCCGGGGGCGGGGGGTGCGCACCTGTCGGCGCTGGGTTTTCCATTCAGCCCTTCGCTCCGCGCGTTGTTTGCCTGGAGGGGTGCGAGGACCTGCGCTGGCATGAACAGTAGCGATGTGAGCAGCGCGGAGCACGCCGGACTGCACAGTTGCAGCGGACCACACCACGACTACGACGAACCTTGTTTTCGCGGGCTTTCAATCGGATGCGGCTCTGGATCCGCTGCACTGGGCCGCTTCCTCGGAGGCATTGCGCCACTAGGCTCATATCAGCTCACACCCGCTGATACCTACTTGTAGCCAGGAGGCGATGTCACTCACTCTTGCACTTCCAAAGGGCACTACCAAAGGGCACTACCAAAGGGCCATGACCCAGGCTGCAGCACCTGCTCCTCCTTAGCTTCTTCACAGCATCCTCCAGCGTATACTGCATATTCCCTACCATTGCTACCATGGCTACCTTGTCTGATCTTCGGATTGTCTGAAGCTGTCCGCACCACTACCTAATTTCTACTTGCACCCCCTTATGAGGCCGACGCGATAGATGTTGGCATGAAATGCATGCTCTGATGTAAGCAACAGCTTAAGCATTGCCTAGTGCATACATGCTACTGTGCTACAGGTTGCTGGGCTTGGGCCTTGGGTGCTCGGTCTCGCAACTTCTTGAGGCTCAATGCTGGGCACTCCTTTCCCACTGGCAGGAGCCCTTGCTCGGTGTGGCCTTAGCTTAACCATGACACATCCTGCTGTGGCACAGGCAGCAGCTGCTGTTGGGCTTTGGGTAAACAGTCTTGCAGCTGCTTGTAGCCTAAGCCTGAGTTCTCCCTTCCCTTGGCTGGCAGTCTTGCCTGGTTTGGTCACAAGCACAGCTCCAGCGGGGGACACTTGCTCTCCCCAATGCGTTGCCTATTCAACAATGCGTTTCAATCCCTGTCTACCCACCTGCCTGGCTGCAGTGCTGCTTTGGCTTTGGCAGCCTTGCCCTTGCCTGGGCCCTTGGTGGGCTGGGTGGGCTTGGCTGCTTGCTCAGCTTTGGTGCGCTTGATGTACTTGGCTGGGGGGAGTGTTGAGCCCAGGCTCTGTGGCTGCTGGCTGTGTGGTTGCCTGGCTGCATGGGGGCTGCATGGGGCACCTGCAGGCACCATTATCAGGCCTTGGACTCGCTGATCACAGTTGCTCTGATGTGCACAATATTCCTTCTTGAATAAGTTTTGTTGGCCTGATGTGCACAATAGAGAGATCCCTTTGCGCTTCTTGCTTGACAGCTGACTGAGTAAACATCACCCCTATTGGTTAGGGTTGGGTTTAGGGCCTCTGTACATGAAGGCCTTGCTTTTTTGTTGCCTCCAGGAGATAGTGACAGCTCAAGCTGCTGAGCTGCCCAGCCGCCGGTACTCCAGCACCTCCTCTCCTGTACTGGCACCCAGTCACCCAGGCTCTACCAGCAGCCGCCCTGCGCCCAAGTTCACTGCATTTTTACTCATTGATGAAGACCTACCTCCCCTGGCCCATGCCAAGTCCGTTTCACCCAAGGCCAGCAGCATTGGAAAGCGGGTCAACATCACTTGCAGCGTCAGCAACCACCCTGCTGACAGCATGCCTGTGCACCAAGCACAACAGTTTCCAGACCAGGGCCTGCACCAGCCAGCTGGACCTAGCTCTGCTCTTTGCCCAGGCCCATCTAACAGTATTGTGGAGAACGGCGTACTGGACCCACCGCGGCAGCCTGCCAGCTCACTCTTGGTGTCCCCCTTTGCTATGGCAGGCATGAAAAGTATCCTGGGCAAGAAGGGGTCCATGGTGGGCTTGCAATCGCAGCGATCCGCTCCTGCCCCAACCCAGCACCTTCTCCGCGCAGGATCTGCAGATGCCATCCCAGATTTGAGCCACAGCAAAACGTCAAGGCTGGCCAGGGCAGGCAGTGCGGCTTCCTCAGTCTTTTGTGTGGAGGGTGGGCCTTTTGCAGCAGTGGCGCTAAAGCGTGCTGCTACAACTGTAAGTGGGTCACACAACACGAAACCCTGCCGCATGCTGACACCACGCGTGCCAGTGTGCTGACATTCTGATTGTGGAACTTTGCCTAGAGCATTAGGCAAGCCTGTTGGGTACAAAGTGCCAGCCAGGTCCTGTCAAGGGGGTGTTGGTGGGCTCAGTGTGTTGTGGGTTGTAGATGAGCACAGCGTCGATGCAGTGTGTTCAAGCTTTTCTGCTGTTAGGTGGGACACAATGTGACACGGTGTGGGCTCTCAGGTGTGCCAGCTCAAGTACAACGGCTGTGTCATGTGAGGGTTGGAGCAATGCCTGCTGCCACCCTCTTCCTGTCTATGTGCCTCCTTGTTTGCAGGGCATGGAGCTCCAGCACAGGCTGTCCCATGAGCCGCCAACAGTCAGCAGCCATGCCAGCTATGGCAGTGAGCTGAGCTATCCCGACCCTTCCACACCATTACCTTGCGATGCCACAGCAAGGACAGCAGTCCAGGTGCACATTTACCAGGTGGCAAGCATACATGGCATGTGGCCCAACATCAAGGGCTGGGTCTTGAAGTACATGTGTCATTGCCACATGTGCATCTAGGGTCTTACATGAGGGAGATGCCATTCCAAAATGCAAGCAAAAGAATTGCTGCTTGGCCTTAGCCTTGGCTGACACTTGGCTGGCCTGCTAGATTGCATGGCTTCCTGGCCCAGCATCCCACTGACTCCCGGCCTGGACTCCTGACCACTTAAGCCAGCACCTTGGCCCTCAACCTTGAGCCTTCATTGCAGTCGAACACACTAATTGTGGACCATTGCAAAACAGTGTTTTGTCTGTGTGGTGTTGCCATCGCATGGCATGCTCATGGCCTATACATGGCATACACATGGTCATGTTCGCCTACCACCTACAGCATTGCCTGACCTGTTAGGGCTACACCGTAGAGTTGGCATGACAAAACATGCGCTAATTAAAAGCTGATGACAGCTCCGATGGGGGGGGGGGCCACACACTACTGAGCCGCAGCGGGCTGCTGCTGCTGCCGGGCTGTGAGTGGCTTGTCTCGCACCCGCTTGTAGCCCAGGCCAGGGTACTCCTTGCCCTTGGCTGGCAGCTTCCCCTGCTCTGGCCACCAGCACAACTCCAGTGGGCGCCACCTGCTCTCTTCAATGCGCTGCATGTTCAGAGCTGCATTGCAATCCCTGCTTTGGCAGCCTTGCCCTTGGCCTTGGTGGGCTGGGTGGGCTGGATGGGCTCAGCTGCCTCTGGCTCAGCCTTGGTGCGCTTGCTGCGCTTGGCTGACAGGGGACTGCTGGGCCCTGGCTCTGAGGCTGCAGGCTGTGTGGCTTGCTGGCTGCTGCGTGGGGCCTGTGGGGGCTTGCGGGGGGCCACCACAGGGCACCACATCATGCCCCGCACCGGCTGGTCACGCAGCTGGCTCCAGGCTGGGCGCACAAGGCGCTCTTCCACCTGCCCTGCTGGGGGCTTCCAGTTCACAGGCCTGGTGGGCCTGCGCTTGTTCAGCTGCCTCTCACAGGGCTGCTGGCCATTCACTGCTGAGCTGACCCGGGTGGTGCGGTGCTCATCCACAAGCACCACCCTGCCCCGCCGCTGGTCTGTGCCCCTGGGCCTGCACACCACCTTGCGGCAGGCCCGCAACACCGCATCAGCACGCCAGCCCGCCCTTGTGCCAATGCTAGCTGCTCCAAAGAAGACCACCAGCTGTTTGGCATGCCCATGGCGCTGCATGGACACCTTCGCCATGTCCTCCTCGAACTGCAGCCATGCACGCAAGGCACACACATGGTGGCTGACGTGGTGGCACCAGGTTAGGCATGACACAGTCAACCACTCTTCACTTCATGCCTAACCCACCACCTCTCAATCCCTTGCCTTCCCTCCTACCCACCCTCACCTTGTTGAAGAACTGCTCCAGCGCCCGGTCCTGGGCTCCGTACAGCCTGAGCCACTGTTGTGCCCACTTGGGGTCCAGGTACACCTCCCACACCGCATCCCAGGTGGCCAGCGTGACGGTGATGTGCTCCAGGTTGGCCTCCAGGGAGGTGCCGGCTGAGCTTGCTGCTGCCAGGTGCTGGAGGTGGGGCTTAATAGGAGCCAGCCACCGCTCAGTGTCACGGCGGGCATTGTTCAGGCCACTGCCATGCTTGACCTGGCCCTTGGTCAGCTTCCACCGGCGCAGCTGGTCTGCCAGCAGCTGCCCTGTCCTTGGATCCCACACCCCTGAGGCTGCACTGACTGCCTGGGTGACGCCAGGGTCGATGCCTACCCCAGTCTTCGTGGCTGGGTCAAACACGAAGTCACGCTGCTCCGCAAGGCCCTTGCCAATGCGGGGAAGTCCCACTGCATGGGCCGCTGCTGCTGCTGCACTTGGGGCTGCCACTTGGCTGCTGTTGCTGCTGGAGGGGCCTGCTGCTGAGGGTGGTGCAGGAGGGGTTGGGAGGGGGCGTGTGTAGTGCACACACACACTGACTCCGTCCGTCTCCACCGTCCTCTCAAACTCGAACCCTTGGTTAGCCAGCTTCCCCGTGCTAAACCACCTGTCCCAATGCTGGCTGCGGGCTGGCTCTGCGCAGAACACTTCAGCTGTCTCCCCCGTGCAAAACCCTGCTGTCAAGCTTGATGAAATGGATTCCTGGCCAGGGGGGTGAGGGTGAAGGGGGGTGGGCAGGTCAGAACCCGGGGCCCCACCCTACAGCCGCCACGCTTTGGTTGCCCTGGCACAGGTGGGTGGGGGGCTGCTGCCACTGCTCCAGGCACCTGCACACATGCACTGCATGGCGCATGGGGCAGGGGAGGGGCACGGTGTCTTGCAAGGAGTCTCCCTCCTCCAGGGCCAGCAGTCTCCGCTGCTTGGCAGCCTCCTCCTTCAGGTCCTTGACATGTGCCTTGTCCAGGTCTGAGGCCTGCAGCTCGGGGCTGTCAGCGTTGAGGGCGTACCCACACGTCAGTTTGATGAATAGCTGAGCCTCCGTCCCGCTCCAGCCTAGCCGGGCCCTGGCTGCCTTGGCGTACAGCTTGACAAAGCGCTCTGCAGGTCAGGCCAGGTCAGGTATCTGGTCAGGTCTAGGTCAGGTCAGGTCAGGTCTAGGTCAGGTCAGGTCAGGTCAGGTCAGGTCAGGTCAGGTCTAGGTCAGGTCAGGTCAGGTCAGGTCAGGTCAGGTCTAGGTCAGGTCAGGTCAGGTCTAGGTCTAGGTCTAGGTCTAGGTCTAGGTCTAGGTCTAGGTCTAGGTCTAGGTCTAGGTCTAGGTCTAGGTCTAGGTCTAGGTCTAGGTCTAGGTCTAGGTCTAGGTCTAGGTCTAGGTCTAGGTCAGGTCATGGTCATGGTCAGGTCTAGGTCAGGGTCAGGTCTAGGTCAGGGTCAGGTCAGGTCTATGTCAAGGCCCAGGTCCAGATTCTAGGCACCACCACCACTTGCCTGGGTTGGAGTAGTGCTGCTGCATGGCGAACACTAGCTGCATGGAGTGATGGCTGACGGTGTTGTGGTCCCCAGTCAGCTGGGTGCTGCCCAGCTGCTGCAGCTTGGCCAGCAGCTCCTGGTTGCTGGGGTCGTCAAATGCTGGCTTTAGGCTGAAGTGCTTGTTCTGCCTAGCGCGCCCAAGCCGCCGCTGCAGCTGGTTGTAGGGGGTGAGGAAGGTGGAGTTGGCAAAGTACATGCAGAATACCTGCAGCTGCTGCAGCATCATTGGGTCTTCGCTGTCAAGGGGCATGGGTGGCCCACTGGGAGCTGCTGGTAGGGGGTGGCGGGCAGCAAGGCGGGCACTGGGTGGCCGCAGTGTGGGTGGTGCTGGGGCAGGCTCTGGCTCAGGGTCTGGGTCTGGCTCAGGCTCCCAGTCCATGTCCATGCTGGCTGGCTGGGCAGGGGCACGCATGGGGAGTGGGGGTAGGGGTGCAGCATCAGGGGCTAGGGGAGGCTGCACGGCTGGAGGTGTGGGGGCGCTGCGGAACCCCGGGGTGGGGCAGCCCACCAGGCACGTCAGAAATATCCGCAACACAGAAAGGGAGGATGCGATGACGCGGAGCTGAGAATGGATCTCGGCCCGCAGCTGGAAATGTGCATTCAGCTTGCGCTTGGTTTTCTTGCACCCGCGAAGCACGGCGCCACCCGGGACTATGATGACCTGCGGCCAAGCAACATGACAGGCAACATTGACAGGCCGGGGAACAATGCGGGCACACAAACAGTGCGGGGGCATACAAGGCGGCGGGGGGGGGGGGGGGTGCGCACCTGTCGGCGCTGGGTTTTCCATTCAGCCCTTCGCTCCTCGCGTTGTTTGCCTGGAGGGGTGCGAGGACCTGCGCTGGCATGAACAGTAGCGATGTGAGCAGCGCGGAGCACGCCGGACTGCACAGTTGCAGCAGACCACACCACGACTACGACGAACCTTGTTTCCGCGGGCTTTTAATCGAATGCGGCTCTGGATCCGCGGCACTGGGCCGCTTCCTCGGAGGCATTGCGCCACTAGGCTCATATCAGCTCACACCCGCTGATACCTACTTACAGCCAGGAGGCGATGTCACTCACTCTTGCACTTCCAAAGGGCATTGCCAAAGGACACTACTAAAGGGCACCTCCAAAGGGCCATGACCCAGGCTGCAACACCTGCTCCTCCCTCCTTTCCTGTGTACAAGCCCAGGTCCCACCTAACAGCAGAAAGCTCCAACACACTGCATCCACGCTGTGCTCATCTACAACCCACAACACACTGAGCCCACCAACACCCCCGTTCTAGCATACAAGGGGAGGTGCGGCACCACTTAAACCAGCATTGCCTTGTCCCCTTCGCCTTTGACAGCAGGAGGGGCTTCGTGGGCGTTGCAGCTTGCAGCCCCCTCCTCCCCTTGACGATGAGGCCGAGGACGCGCTTAACAGTTTCCTGCGCGATCGCTGTGATGCTGTGTCAAACTACCCTTCTATTGAAGCTGACACCACATTAACCACGATCACAGGTATGCCACATGGCTTTGCTGCCTGCGTTTGGATTGCATGAGCTTGCTGGTGGCCTACGCATGCTATCTGCGCCAGATGGTGCTGTGTGGGTGCAGCATTCCATGCACTTGTACACAAAACATACATGGGGCTGTCCCATGCTCTTAACCCACCTCTCACCACTTATTGCAATGTCACCTTGCTCTTACCCACCTCCCTACTACCATCCCTGGTACTCTCGCATTATCCATGGGTGACACAGTTGTTGGTGTCCTTGCAACAGATGTCGGCAGCACCCAGACAATGGCCCCTGCCTGGCATGCTGGAGTGAGTTTCAAGCTCGAAGAGGGCTACATGGAAGAGGAGGAAGGGGCCTTGGCAGAGGCAGTGGCAGCAGAGGCAACGGAGCAGGAGGTGCAAGAGGAGGAAACTGTAGCGCAAGGTGGTGGTGACAGTGACGAAGACTACTCCTTTGACGAGAATGATGATGATGAGGACGGCACCACCACCGTCATGCCAGCCTCCAGGTCAGCAGCAGGAATCCGGCACCCAAGCAGTGCTTAGCATGGGCCTGCGGTGTCTTGGAGGTGGGCCTGCTCAAGGCATGTATGGTGTGCTTGCATCATAATGTGCATTGCTTGCACCCTTAGCTACCAGAGCCAATCTTCCTCAGTCAATGCAAGGCTGGCAGTTGGGAACGTGTTGCAACACCTGGCCTCAGCACCTTGAAGATGCTGCATGTCACCATGGTGCAAGGTGTCTAATACGTTCTAGGATACAAGAGGGCCTGGCTGGCTGCAAGGTGTCAGATATTGCCTGCGCCTTTAACAGTCAAGGTGATGGTTTCCTGTGCATTGTGTGTATGCAATGTGAATGGCTGCCTGCAGGTCTGAGCTGGCTGCTGCCAGGCTGGAGATCAGCAAGTTGCAGGAGGAGCTGGGTGAGCAGAAGGCTCTGAACTCAGGGTTGCGTGGCGAGCTGCGCAAGTTTACGGCCCTGGCTGCACGCCTGACAGCGCAGCTGCAGCCAGACAAGGCCGGGACTGCCCAGGCTGCAGCTGGTGCGGCCACTGCCACGGTAGTCAGTGTGGCAAGCAGTGAGTGTGATGCACCTGTGCATGCAGCCATGGCGCAGGCAGCAGGTCCAGCACCTGCGGTTGTCTGCTCAATGACCACCTCTCACATGGAGTTCCCTGGCACCCCAGCAGGGGCAGGGCCTGAGGCAGCAGCCGGGGCCGGTGAAGAGTCAGGTCTCAAGCCTTGGAACCGCCTGGCTTTGTATCGCGAGTTCCTTGCCTCAAGTGCAGACCTGGCGTGCGGTACAATGAAGGAGGAGTTACTGGTAAGCGGTGCCAAGCCAGGGTTACTCAGGCTAAGGATGTACAGGCCATGCAGTGCTAGCTGTGCTAGACCTCAATGAGGTCAGAGAGGAGTGAAAGGGTGTGTCGAGCAGGTCTGGCCTGACCCAGGCAGTGTCTGCCCTTTTCTCCTCACATTGCCACCCCTGCATGCAGTAGGTTGCTGGCTGAGTTGCAGTCCTTGTCCAGTTGTTGTGCTGGGGGGCTTGTCTTGCTGACTTGCACTCACCCTTGATTTGGTAGGGTTCTGGGTCCAGGCTATTGGGCTGCGTGCTGCGTGGGCTTTAGAGATCTGGCATTATGCCCCTGGGTGCAATTGTGTTTGCTGGTGCCCTGATCTGCAGGCTGCGCAAGAGGTGCTACATGGCAAGGCGGAGCTTGAGCCCAGCTCCGAGCAGCTCTTCCTCAGCCAGCTGCAGAAGGTGTTAGCCATGGGGGCCAATGCTGCCCGCCTCTTGAGCTTACAGCAGCAGGAGCTGGAGTAGACCTCCTACACCTGGTGGTACCCTGCGGAGTCTGAGCCTAGGTCGGCAGTGGCCATTTTGTCCACCCCTTCCATCCACTGGCAGCGCCTTTCTAATCCTAAGGCTCCAGGGTATGTGTGGATCAAGATAGTTGGTTCTTGAGCTTGTGAGATAGCAATGATTGCACTGGTGCATGCACACACAACACACACTGCACAACACACACTGCACACGCACGCACACTCACACACAAATGCGGGCTGTTTGTCACAAAAACGTCCAAGTTTACAAGCACATGGCTGGCACCAGGCTGGCACACAGGACTGCAGGCTACTTGGTCTGGGCTTTACAGTGAAGTGCTGATAAGCCATGCAAGGCGCGCAATGGAGAGTGACTCTTGGTGCCTGAAAACCTGCCCCTGGTCGACATGAGCTGTCACATCTTGTGCATGCTTTGGTGTGGTGCTGTGGTCGTATGTGGTAGAATGCCATCCTCTTCGCCATGGCTTTGATAGGATGCGCACGCTTCTCTCGCATGCATGGCTTTGTGCTTTAGTATTGCTTTGCAAAGATGCATTGCAAGGCGGTTTCATATTCACAAAGCAGAACACTATCCATGCACTTGCCACCTGCCGCTGGGTGCTTGTCCTGCTGGCCCTACTCAAGCTACTTTTCCTGCTGGCATTTGAGAGTCATCCCCTGATGCCAGGCTGCCACGCATTCACAGCCCCTGCTCCAGTCCCTGCACCCATATTAACCACCAGCAAGATCCATCGTGGTGGATCAGGATGCTGAGCCAAGAGCGCATGTTAAGCACAGCCGGGTGCACAAGCATGGTAGCATATGCGCGAAAAGATGATGGATTTAGACCCTGCAGGAGGAGCATCATGCAAACAATCTGAACATGTTGATGCCAATGGAACCAGCTTCCGGATTTGCTTGCACCGTGGTGCTGTCCCGTGGTGTTGTTGTCACCATGCAACACGTCTTCAGTTTGCAAATGCCAACTTGGAGAGAGCGGAGGCAACGTGAGATAAGGGCAGGCCCCAACAGACGGCTGCTGACACCGTCCAGTCGATGGTTACACAACATGTGTAACCTCACAATCCTGTTACTACGGGAAAGCAAGGGCTTCCATTCCCCGAAATCCACATCAGGTTCATTCAGTCAAACCGGCCTCCCATTCACATTTTTGCCATTTTGTACCCGCCCTAGCCAACCTAGCGCAGCAGCTCCCACGCCCGTTGACCAGTCTTTATTAGGAAAATGGGGGCCTTGTAAACTCCTAAAATGGCTTGCACAGCACCATCCCACCAAGAGTCGTGTTGCAAACTTGTAAAAATGCAGTCAAAAGGGTCCATGCAGCTCCAAGCTCCCAGATTTAGCGCAATGGAAACACCAAATCGGTGCATGGGCCCATGCAGCTCCGCTCCCAGCTCCCAGCTCCCATGCAGCCTATTGGAAAAGCACTGTATATTCCTTCTTTACACTTGTAACAAGGCACGGTCGTGCCCTCGCGCAGGTTATGGGCCCACCCATTGCCAGTGCAAGTGGCTTCTAACCGAGGAAGAGCCACAAGATGATTTCAGTACGCGCCGCTGCGGCGGACGTGGAGACTCTGATGGGGCACAACTATTCGAAGTGGAGTTGGGAGTGCAAGAACGCACTCGCCCTCGCCGGCCTTCTGGGCGCAGTAATCGTGCCGCCACAGCGCGTTTCCAATGGACGGAGAAAAGAGAAAAGAGATCGCCCATGTGCATGAATTCAAACGCGTTTCCAATGGACGGAGAAAAGAGAAAAGAGATGCATGGAAGTCCACTTTCCAGCCGCCGCCGACGCCTTCAGCGAAGTGCAACAAGAGCGTTTCAGTGTTTGCATCACGGCTTGCGCACAGAGGTTGGTATCGCTCCGTTTGTCATCATGGCGTGCTTCCTGCTGCACAACATCTGCGTCATGCGAGGTGTGTAGCCCATTCATCCTAATGAGTTGCTGCGTAGGTCTTGGTTGAAGATGTGGCAGATTATTAATCGTAGGTTGCATGAGGCCCAGCGGCAGTTCCCTCATCCGGCACAGCGTGGACAAGTGCTCCTTACAAGAGAACCATCACCTGATCAGCTGGATAACCATCACCTAATTAGCTAGAGAACCATCACCTGATCAGCTGGATAACCATCACCTGATTAGCAAGCGAACCATCACCTGATCAGTTAGAGTCAGGATGTCCCAACATGGGGTTGGTAATCTTCATGCAAGTACTCTCTCAATACTGCACCGTTTTCATTAGCGTTTATTGCATTGGCAGCTGCGAATTACTGCGCGTCTCCTGGCAAGCGGCGCGTTACCTCTTGCGAGTAAGGCCATGCCGGCGCAAGCGATCGCGGACACACCTCAGCTGCTCACAATCGATTGTTCTAGTGGTGAGTAGCGGCACCAATGACTGAGCTGCGCCTGCTATCGAGCAGGAAGTACAATCAATGTTCAGCCCGCCAGGCTTGCTCGACGAGCCTTTCATTGGTGCAGGCGGCGTCGGAAGACCGTCGTGGGGCAAGTTACTGAGCGACATTGCAACAAACGCGGAGAATGTGCGTTCCTCTCTAGCCAGTCACGCAGAAAAGCGACCCCCTTCCACAAACTGGCATGTTGTGAGCTGACCACACTGAATATCTAGATTGTGGCTCTGTAACTTTGTTCCTAACTCAACAACACAGCTGTTGGAGAAGAAAGCACGTCATTTCATTGAGTAAGCTTGTGGGAACATACATTGGCGTAACCTAACTTTGCCTTGCAGTGCTGACTAGCCCAACCGGACCACCCCCTGGCAACCCCACCCCCTTCCAGCCCCAGCCCCACCCCCTCCCACCCCCTCCCAGCCCCAGCCCCGCCCTCACACCCCCTCCCTCCCCCAGCCCCACCCCCTCCCACCCCCTTCCAGCCCCAGCCCCGCCCTCCCACCCCCTCCCACCCCCAGCCCCACCCCTCCCACCCCCTCCCAGCCCCTCCCAGCCCCTCCCACCCCCTCCCAACTCCCACCCCCTCCCAGCCCCAGCCCCACCCCCTCTCACCCCCTCCCACCCCCTCCCACCCCCAGCCCCGCCCTCCCACCCACTCTCAACCCCAGCCCGCCCTCCCACCCCATACAACACCCTCCCAGCCCCAAGCCCCCCCCTGGCAGGAGCTGGCAGCTGACCCCTGGCAGGAGCTGGCAGCTGGTGCTAGTGCCGCCCCTGGGCTGCCCACCCCTCCTGCAGCCCCCCCCTGGCAGGAGCTGGCAGCTGGTGCTGGTGCCGCCCCTGGGCTGCCCACCCCTCCTGCAGCCCCCCCCTGGCAGCAGGTGGCAGCTGGTGCTAGTGCCTCTCTATCCCCTCCATCTGAGCAGCAGGGGGCCAAAGCGGAGCTGGACACGAGCTCGACACGCAAGCGGCGGGCAGGCGGGAGGGATCGGACCCAACATGTCGAGCAAGGTAACATAGCAATGGCTACACACCTTGTGATGCATTACAGAGTGGCCAGGCCAGCAGTACTGCTCACGAAGGGGTCAAGCATCGCAGCAGCCTTGCATGTTTCCGAGCATGGGTGGAGGGGCGTCTTTACATCGGTTTGGCGTGCCATGTGAATCATTTTGACTGCGGCGATTGTTCCTCACTGTGTGCAGGTGCTCCTGGGCCACGTCGGTCGCGGCGGTCTCTCGCGACGAGGCCCGCATGAGCAAAACTGGCATGAGTTTGAATGTCAAGATTTGAGCCGCCATAGCACTCAGCACAGTGCACAGTATTTAATGATACAAGCTGCACCGCATAGCTGGCGGAGTCCTCTATCCAGTGATGAGCTAAACATACATAGAATCCACGTGGCTGAGACGCGGCGTCGTTTTGATTACCAGGGGTCGGTTTCCTGTCATTTTCTGTCAGTTGGGGTCGGCTGAGTTAGAGAACCATCACCTGATTAGCTAGAGAACCACCACCTGATCAGCTAGAGAACCATCACCATGATGAGTTGCATTTTCCA
The DNA here is from genome assembly GCA_030144725.1 of Haematococcus lacustris. NCBI lineage: Eukaryota > Viridiplantae > Chlorophyta > Chlorophyceae > Chlamydomonadales > Haematococcaceae > Haematococcus > Haematococcus lacustris. The sequence continues at coordinate 10,722,954 of JASKMD010000026.1, read as the reverse complement.
CACATGTGACGAGCCGGCTTGTACATAATGGCTTCTCCTTCCACAGCTGCCACCTGTTCCTGCTGTTTCTAATGCCTTTGGACCGCCTGGTATAAAATGGCGAGCTGCTACAGCTACAGCTACGCAACACACACAGCTAGAGAAGCATTGGCACAAACCATTGTTACGTGATGATGTAATGCTGAGGCAATATTCGTAACGCCCCTATGAGAAGTGTGACGTGGTGCGGTGATCTGAGGCCGGGTTCGATTCCCGGGCAGACTTCCTGACAACGCCCAGTCTGTCAAGGAGAACTCTGTCACCGTCACCGGACGTCTCGTAACAGTTGGTTTCCGGTTGGGCTGGTGGGAAGCGTCAGGCGGACTGCTGGAGTTTCCGTACAGTCCGGAGCAGGCGCGCGAGTTGGAGGCTGTGCGTTTACGCATCGCGGGTAACGTGTGATAGACATGTCTGGCGGTGGTACGGTCAGATTGCCTGACACGTTCTTTGAGCAACTCGCTAGTGTAGCGGGTAACCGCGATGCGGCAGCGAAACTATTGCAAGACGTTGGCCTTGTCCGTTTTCGCCCAGGCATGATGAGTGATGGAGGCCAGGGTGACGCTTTGGGGTCGCGTGACGTCGTGAGCGGTGAGGAGCTCCGCAGAATGCGAGCGGAGCTTGAGGCTCGGGAACGAGAAGTGGAAGCCCGGGAGAGGGCCGCGCGAGAGGCACGTGTGGCAAATGAGGCCCGCGTTGCGAATGAGGCCCGTGGGGCAGTGACTGGCCCAATGAGTGGCACTGTGGGAGGCTCGGCTGGAGCCGGCACGAGTGCGGCTGCGGCTGCGAGTCTGCATGGAGCTGCAATCCTGAGTTCCGGTGCTGAGGCGAGTGCACGGAAGGGTGCACCGCAGTGTGTAGTCAGAACAACCATGCATTTGCCTGAGCCTTGGACTCTGGAAGACTCTGTGCGCTCAAGAGAATTTGAACCTTACTGGCTGTTGGTGACCGGGTGGTGTGCTGCTACGCAGCAGCCACTTATGGTGGGGCTCATGAACGCCACGAGTGGTGATGTGAAGTCCGCTCTCGTACAAATGGTGAGCGCATATAAAGCTCAAGGCAAGGAATTGACTGATGCTGAGCTGGAAGAGTGGTTTAGGAAGGCCACAGGTGTGGGGAGCCAGAACACCGAGGATGAGGTGATGGAGAAGCTGGTCAAAGGGGGATACCAGCAGAAGGGTGCAGATACCATGGCCTACTGCCTGTCTTTCAGCCTACTTGCGTTGAGACTGCCGAACCTGCCACAAAAGCTCATGTGCATGTATTTCCTGGAGGGCTTGACAAATGCCCAATTGCGACGAGACTGTGCCCGCACACAATCAGGGCAGCGATGGGATTCGCTGGATACATTGCTGCAATTTGCCCGTGGAAGGGATGTCGCCCTGCGCGCAGCTAAGTCGTTGCAGCCTGTCGCAGCACCTGTTGCTATGCCCAATGATGAAGACGAGCTGTGTGATGATATGCCCAGCGAGTCTGCTGTAGCTGTGCTGGCTGGTCGTGGGCGTGGTGGCCGTGGCTATAGTAGCCGTGGTCGTGGTCGAGGACGTGCGTTTGGTCCTGGCCGTGGTGCTGGTCCGCAGGGGCGCATGGACGCCAAGCTGGATGTGCTGCTACAGAAACTGGACAGCCTGCAAAGCAGGAGCCATGGAGGCGGCCGTAGGGATGGCCAGTTGCCCGTCAGGAGGGAGTACTATGAGGAGGAGCACCCGCCGAAGCGGCAGCGTGATGATAGGGGGGACAGGCGTGATGACAGGGGCTTTGTGCCTGGTCCCAGGTGCCATAAGTGCAAGGGCTATGGCCACACGGCAGAGCGGTGTGCTAACAACTAGGGGTGTGCCTGGCAGGAAGATGGTGCTAACCTGCCAGGGGATGACCCTGTGCCTATGTTTGAAGCCAACTCAATGTGTAAGAGAATGGCTATGGCTATGGGTGCACCGCCGCATGCTGCTGAAGTACAGCCTGGAAGGCTGCAGCTACCTTTTCTGTTTGAGGGCCGGCTAGGTAACAAGCCGTGCAGAGCCATGCTGGACACAGGTGCCAGCTGCACCATAATCAGCAAGGAGTGGTTGGAAAGACATGAAGGCAATGTTAACCCTGCTGCACTACAAAGGAAGATCATGATGGAACCCCTGAGAGTGCTGACCGCAACCAATCAGCCTGTGGTAATCACTGAACGTCGTTGTGGGCTGCTGGAGGTGCAAAAAAGCAAGACGACTTGCAATGCAGTGGTCATGCCAGGAATGCTCAAAGGTGTCGACCTGATCCTAGGTGTCGATTGGATGCACGAGCACGATGCAGTGCTGAAGGTTAAGCACGGGGTGTGCACGCTGTTTGAGGCACTCGGAGAGTCGGGGAAGCCTGTCAACTTGTTCGCACTGCAACCAAAGCACCTGCCTGGGTTTGCGGCTGTGGCTGCTATGAAAGAGCAATGGGAAAGCGCAGCCGAAATTAAGCTGCTCAGTCCGGGCCAGGCCGTGCGACAACTGCGGAAAGGTTGCAGCAGCTGGCTGATGCTAGTGAAGCCTGGCGATGCTGGCGACCAGCAGGGCTGGCACCAGGGCAGCTTGGCAGCTGTAGTGGCTGGATGCAGTGAGCAGAACACGAAGGCTGAGCAGGACCCCGAGCTGGTGCCACAAGCTGTGCTAGATGGGTTGCTGTCTGAGTATGCTGATGTGTTTGGGGACATGCCACCGGGGTTGCCCCCTGACAGGCCAGTGGGGCACACAATCAGGACACCACCCGGGTCTGAAGCTCCCTACAAACGTATGTACAAGCTAAGCCCCAGAGAGGAGGCTGAGGTGAAGAAGCAGGTGGCTGAGCTGCTGGCCAAAGGGTTGATTGAGCCAAGCAGCAGCCCATACGGGGCACCAATCTTGTTTGTGCAAAAGAAAGATGGGAGCCTGAGAATGTGTATTGATTACCGTGCTCTCAACAAGTTGACAGTAAGGGACAGGTACCCCCTGCCCAGGATTGATGACCTATTTGACAAGCTGGCTGGCAAGAGGGTGTTTAGCTCCCTAGACCTGCAGTCTGGGTACCACCAGATCAGGATTACAGAGGAGGATGTGCCTAAGACTGCCTTCTTGACGCCAATGGGCCAGTTCCAGTTCAAGGTGCTCTGTTTTGGGCTGACCAACGCCCCTGCTACGTTCCAACGGATGATGAATAACGTATTCAAGCCTTTGATCAATGAGTGTGTGCTGGTGTACATTGATGACATTCTGGTGATGGGCAACACCCCTGAGGAGCATGTGCAGCACCTAAGGCAAGTCCTGCAGCTCATGCGAGAAAACAAATTCTACGCCAAACTGGCAAAGTGCGAGTTCAACAAGACGCAGCTGGCGTTCTTGGGACACATCGTGGGCAGCAAAGGGATTGCTGTCGACCCTGCGAAAGTGCGAGTCGTGAAAGAATGGCCGACGCCGCGCAACCTAAAAGACCTGCAGGCCTTCCTGGGGCTGGCAAATTACTTCAGGCGGTTCATACCCAACTTCAGCTCTCTGGCTGCGCCGTTGACGAATCTGACCAGCAAGCAAGTGGCTGCTGCGTATGACTGGGAACACTTTGGGGGTAGCGAGCTAGAAGCATTCGATGGCCTTAAAGAGGCGCTGTGCTCTGCTCCTGTGCTGGCTCTGCCTGACTTCAGCAAGCCTTTTGTAGTGTGCACCGATGCGTCGCTGGTAGGCACCGGTGGGGTGCTGATGCAAGATGGCAGGCCAATTGCTTACACAAGTAAAAAGATGTCCCCAGCTGAGATGCGCTATGCCACTGGAGAGCAGGAGCTGCTGGGTATAATCAGAGCAGTCAGAGAGTGGAGGTGTTATTTGGATGGAGCGGTTGATGTTACAATCCTGACTGATCACAATCCCCTCATCTACCTGCAAACACAGCCCAATCTGTCGAGGCGGCAGGTCAGATGGATGGAAGAGCTATCACGCTACAAGTATGAGATCAAATACATACCCGGTGCAACTAATGTGGCTGACCCTATCAGCCGTAACCCCGCTCTGGCCAATGAGGTGGCGCTTACATGCTCATCATCACCACACAATGCTGACTCTGAAGACGCCATGACTGTGATCATGACGCTAAGCTCCCGGGCTGAAGGGCTGATCTACGCCATCACTACACGCCGCACTGCTGCCCGGCTGCGAGAGAGTGCTGAGCTGGGGCAGGTGGCTGCCCGGGAGGCTGCCCAAAGAGCAGGCCAATTGGCCCCACCTGATGATTTGGCTGCTGCCCATACGCCTGGCCAGGCAAGAATGACAAGTGCACATAAAAAGGGGGCGCAGCCAGGTGGGGGGGAAGCCCTGCGGCAGCAACAAGAAACAACAGAGTCACAAAACAAATTAAACAAACAAGGTGATGACGGGCAGTCCACAACTGAGTCGGGTCCCTTAACCCTAATGCAGGCAATCAAACAAGCCTATGCGGCTGACACACGCTTTGCTGATGAGGCCTTCACATCGCAGCTATACCAGCATGAGGGGCTGTGGCTGACTGAGTGGGGCAGAGTGGTGGTGCCTGATGATGCTGCGCTGCGGAAGAAAGTGATATACACCATGCATGACACCAGGTCTGCTGGTCACCTGGGTATGACGAAGACCCTTGAGCAGGTGACGCGCTGGTTTACATGGCCCGGTGTGTCAGAGAATGTGAAGAGCTACGTGCGCAGCTGCCACTCGTGCCAAGTGAACAAGTCAAGTGCCAAGAAGCCTGCTGGCTTGCTGCAGCCGCTGCCCATACCTGAGAGACCGTGGGACAGCGTGTCAATGGACCTCATAGTGAAGCTTCCTGCAAGTGGGCCCAACAAATATGACTCAATCCTTGTGTTTGTGGACAGACTAACAAAGATGGTTCACCTGGTGAAGACCTGGGAGAGCATGACTGCCACACAGTATGCAAAGCTGTTCCTTGAGCATGTGTTCCGGCTGCATGGGATGCCAAGGAGTGTGGTCAGTGACAGAGGGCCCCAGTTCCACAACAAGTTCTGGGCTGAGGTGACCAAGCTGCTCCAGGTCCAGGTGAACCTATCCAGCGCCTACCACCCTGAAACAGATGGCCAAACAGAGCGTGTTAACCGGGTAATCGAAGAAATGCTAAGGCACTTCATCAGGCCTGACCAGCGGGACTGGGCGGAGTACTTACCTCTAGTGGAGTTCGCCATCAATAATGCCTGGCAGGAGTCGGTCCGCAGTACGCCCTTCTACCTGAATTATGGCTATCATCCGCGGCTGGCTGAGCTGCTCGACCTGCCGCAGAAGGTGCCGCAGGCGCATGATTTTGTGAAGGGCATGAAGACAGCGGTTGAGCAGGCGAGGCAGTGCCTAGCGCGGGCGCAGAAGCGCATGAAGTCATATCAGGATAACAAACGGCGTGAAGTACTTTACCTGCCTGGTGACATGGTGCTGCTGAGCACACAGAACATGAGGGGTAAGGCTAACCAGCCTGGAGTCCGTAAGCTGAAGCCTCGCTATGTGGGCCCATTCAATGTGCAGTACATGGTGGGCAAGGCAGCTGTGAAGCTGTGGCTGCCAGATGAGTGGTCTCGACTCCACAACGTGTTTCATGTGTCCTTGGTGAAGCCCTATCGCACAGATGCTTCAGGGGCAGTGCCTGGGCTGGCTGGACCACCTCCTGTGCAGTGGCTAGATGGAGAGCCCCAATACACAGTGGAGAAGGTGGTGGGCCACAGGCTGGAGCCCAGCAAAGGCAAGCGCAAGGGCAAGAGTAAGAAGAGACGGCTTGAGTTCCTGGTCAAGTGGCAAGGACACGGTGACGAGCATAACACATGGGAGTTGAGCACACAGCTGGTGGGCTGCCAAGAGCTGATGGCCAGGTACATGGCAGAGCACAACCTGGGTGCCGAGGCTGAGGAGGCGGCTGATGGCGAGGCTGAAGCTCAGGATGATGTTGAGGCTAAGGCCCAGGCCTGATGGTAGTGGCATGGTTGGAACTCAGACACCAAGCGCTAGTGTGGGCGCGAGTGACGGCACAATGTGCCTGAGCGGGGCAACACCACGGTGGTCAGCTGAGGACAGCTGAGCCAGGTGGGGGGGAATGTTACGTGATGATGTAATGCTGAGGCAATATTCGTAACGCCCCTATGAGAAGTGTGACGTGGTGCGGTGATCTGAGGCCGGGTTCGATTCCCGGGCAGACTTCCTGACAACGCCCAGTCTGTCAAGGAGAACTCTGTCACCGTCACCGGACGTCTCGTAACAACCATGATGGAACACTGCAACACCAATAGCATAGATTGGGAGGTGGTGGCCCCATAGCGGAAGTGGACAAGTGCTAATTCCGCGTTGAAGTTGCGGTTCTCGTCAAACAGCTGATTCGACCTCAGCTCAGCTACGACACGGGTGCTGATGATATCCCAATTGCTACCGAAGTTTTGGTCTCTTCATCGGCTCCTTCGGCTTTAGTGGCGACGCAGAAACGGCAACGGGACGTTGGGGCGTCACGGCCATGCCCTGGAGAAACATGCTGTCGCCCAGCCTAACCCAGCCTTAACGGCGGCTCCGGCGCAAATGGTCACATCTCTCGGTCACATCTCTTTTCTCCTCGGGGGGTCGGCCTGGGGGCCGCTGGCGGAGACAAAGAGATCAAATGGAGCTCACTCTAGGAGAGTTATTCGTCTCTATCTCCGCGCATTGGAAACGGGAGAGAAGAGATCCGGACCGTTGGCGGCAGTTAGAGGGACATGGGCTGGCGGCGATCTCTTTCTCCCTTTCTCCCCATGCGTCTCCGATCTCTTTTCTCTTTTCTCCGCGCATTGGACACGCGCTGTCAGTCCGGCAAACCGGCCTCCCATTCACATTTTTGCCATTTTGTACCCGCCCTAGCCAACCTAGCGCAGCAGCTCCCACGCGCGTTGACCATTCTTTATTAGGAAAATGGGGGCCTTGTAAACTCCTCCAGCCAGCCTCGCTCAGAGCAGAGTCCTTCGTCACACGTCAACCCTTGTTTCAAGAACTGGTTCGAGCTGCGCGAGAAACAACGTGTGGTTGTGCGGAAACCGGTGTGGTTGTGCGGAACACTGACCGGCTTGACAAATGCCTGCTACGCCGGGTCAGCCTGGTGCAGGATGCAGCCCGGGAGAAACGGCCAACAAGAAGATCGGCACTCGCGGCGCTGGCGGCAATTTACGCCTTGTAGCATGTCCATGCGGTCATGCAAACCTGGATCTGAGATCTCCTCATGCAAGTGTATAATCTGAACTGGTGGTGGTGTTCTGAGGCTGGGTTCAACTCTCAGGCAGACTTGACATCCTTGACTACGTCCTAGTCTGCTCAGGCGACCTCTGAACACTATTGACCGCTGTAGCCTCACGCTGCACCCGCTGCGCTGGTCGTTCTTACTCTGTACCGCGCTGTTTGCAAGTTGTTGCTTCCCCGCAGCCGGATCAGTGCATCCATCAGATATTAAGCAGATGCGTATGCGTGGCATAATCAGCTACGTCCCCTCCAGCTTGCATCCCAGCAAATGTTGCCTCCAGCCATTACGGCGCTATTTAGGCAACGGCTCTTCGCAGTTGCCTAATCGAGAGAGGTGGAGAAAAGCATCCGTCCCATATCCCTGCGGCAATTGGCAAGGCCAAGCAGCCATACCATGTGCACATGATAATGATAATGATGGTGTAAGCTACTCACCCCCACAACCCTGTGCAATGGGTGAAGGGTGAGGGTGAGGATTACCTCACAAGCCTGGCGGATAGAACGGTACAATTCAACACGACACATTGCCCAGTCCAAGCCACCCGGTGAGGTCTCTATCTGACATAGCCTGCCATGCACAGCTATATGCCACGACTTCTGTCTCATGCCAAGTGCCGGCCTGCTAGCCCCCTTTTTTCCCTCACCTGCATGGGAAACAGCTGAATGTCTCCCCCTGCAGCCACACGTCACAAGCAGCAGGGTCCGCAACCAGGCTGACTTACGGGCAGCAACGTTAGGTCGCATGGAGCATGAGGTCATGCAGACAAGCCATGTGTCCAGGCAGTCACCAGCCTCCCTCTTTTGTGTCGACATCCTTCAGACCAGCTAACGGCTGCGACTGAGTGGTTGCACAACCAGGCAGTGGGTCACAGGTACCGCCCTCCTCCCTGCCCTGCCCCAGCCATGCAGAGCCAGCAGGCAGGCTTGCCCTCATGCAGCCTCACCAAAGTAACGGGCGTACATACGGGAGAGCGACAGCCCGCCTGCAGGCAGGAGGCATGGACTATGTCATGGAGAGCATGCGGGCCAGGGGCAAGACAGAACCTAGCAGAGATGCCATGTGGGCAGGCTGCCACACACCATGTGGATGTGGAAACTAGTGGTCCGACTCAAATGGAGGCCCTAGTGAGGGACGAGGGGTTGCATGAGCACTCACACCCATATCCCGCCAGCACTGCAGGCAGGCCCTGATAAGAGCTGTCGCCTGGATCCACCTCGGGCAAGGGGCTCCTGCACCAAGGGAGGCAGAGGGGACGGCAGCAGCAGGAGCAGCAGCAGCTGGTGCATGGCACGGTTTCTAGTGGACCACATGATCCTCAGCTCCTGAGGTTGAATGTGCACTTGCATGCCAATGAACAGCGCGAGCCATGCATGCAATGGTGAAAGACAGCCAGGCGGATGTGCAAGCATGCCAAGAGGAATCAGCCACATGTGTGTGATGCTGACGACTCATAGTACCAGCCAGCACATCAGGCACCGCAACTGCAACACATGACACACAAGGGTACATGGTAAGGGGTAAGGGTACATGGTAAGAGGTGGGTGGGTATGCATGGCAACACAGGCAAGGCTCTAGCTCAACATTAGCTGGAACAGTGTCATGCTGTGGGCCCATGGCCTAATGACCTGATGGCCTGAAACCTCAGATTGAGCACAAGTCCTTTGGTAATGTCAGGGTCAGTTGCTGCTGCTGCTGCTGCTGCTGCTGCTGCTGCTGCTGCTGCTGCTGCTGCTACTGCTGCTGTCGTGCAGTAGCGAGCTCACCTCGCAGTCGTATACAGGTAGCCAAACACCCTTGGCAGCCCAGAGCGCGGGATGCCTCCTCCCTGGTCTGACACCTGCAATGGCGGGAGGGAAGGCAGCCTGCTGCTGCACCCATCTCTGGCTCTGCTCTGCTCTGCTCTGCTCTGCTCTGCTCTGCTCTGCTCTGCTCTGCTCTGCTCTGGCTGCTGTGGCTGCTCTGCTGTGTCACTGGCTCTGGCTCTCACCGCACCCCCTCACTGCTACCTAGGTATGCGCTGTTGCCGCTGCCCCTCATGCCTCTGGTGCCTGCAGCACCCCCTCCCTGGCCCTCACTGCGCAACTGGCTCCTACTGCTACAGTCTTCGGTGCTATTTCCCCTCATACCTCTGGTGCCTGCCCCTGCCCTCATTCGCTCTTGCTGTCCCCAGTTCCTGCCCCTGCTACCACCACTGCTGCCTTGGCTGCTGCAGCTGCTCCTGCCCCGCATCTTTCCTGGCTGCAGCAGGGCTAGGTCTCGCCCCCCTTGCCTTGATGGCGATGTCCTCTCTGCCCTGCGCCACCACCACGTTGATGTCAGGCGGGCTGCGGTCTAGCTTGTCGTAGCGCTCTGCCACCGCACGCAGGCTGTTCTTCACCAACTCGAATACCATTTGGTGCAGGTGGCTGGGCACATAGCTGCAGGGCAGAGAGGCAGTGGATGAAGGTGGGTGGGGTGGGGTGGGGTGGGGTGGGGTGGGGTGGGGTGGGGTGGGGTGGGGTGGGGTGGGGTGGGGTGGGGTGGGGTGGGGTGGGGTGGGGTGGGGTGGGGTGGGGTGGGGTGGGGTGGGGTGGGGTGGGGTGGGGTGGGGTGGGGTGGGGTGGGGTGGGGTGGGGTGGGGTGGGGTGGGGTGGGGTGGGGTGGGGTGGGGTGGGGTGGGGTGGGGTGGGGTGGGGTGGGGTGGGGTGGGGTGGGGTGGGGTGGGGTGGGGTGGGGTGGGGTGGGGTGGGGTGGGGTGGGGTGGGGTGGGGTGGGGTGGGGTGGGGTGGGGTGGGGTGGGGTGGGGTGGGGTGGGGTGGGGTGGGGTGGGGTGGGGTGGCAAGGTGTTGTGCCAGCATTATGGTGGTGATGTTGCTCATACTCCTCCTGCGTGGGCTGTAGCAATCATTGCAGGGCAAGGTACGTGGTGGGGGAAGCTAGTGGAAGCAGGAAGAGGGGAGAGGGGCAGCTAGTGGCCGACTCACGGGAAGGTCAATGCGGGTGAGCCAATCACGTTCACATCAGGGGCATCGCCCCGCGTGCGTATGCACACCTCCCTCGCATCATCCACTGCATCGCTCACCACCTGTAGGGGAGAGGGCGGCAGGGCAGCCATCACTGAATGCCAGCACGACTGCTGATGCGCTGCAGCAGGCAAGACAGCACACACCTTCCCTAACCATTCCCCTGCCCATTCCCTTGCCCAACATTCATACTATACCTTACTATAGCTGGTATGTTGCAGCAATGCTGACTCCAACTGAGTTCACATCACACTGTCCACATCACACTGTCCACATCACACTGTCCACATCACACTGTCCACATCACACTGTCCACATCACACTGTCCACATCACACTGTCCACATCACACTGTCCACATCACACTGTGTGCAGTCCACCTGCGCAACTGCAGGCAACCCAGACCCTGTGCACTGGCATGCCACCCCACCCATCACTCCTGCTGCAGCCCTCTAGCAGCCCACCCTGCCTCCCCCTGACAAGCAGACACCTGCAAGGGGGAGCACTTTGTGTGAATCATGCCAATGCGGTCCATGCGACGCTGGCCCTCTGGCTTGACTGACTGCTCGTATAGCGCAATATGGTGGCCCACTAGGAAGCGCAGGGCGATGCGAGACAAGAAGAACCGGTCCTGCAGCCAGGCCAGAGTCAAGGGCCAGAATAGCAGCAAGGTCACTGTATGCGGGCTGTGACGTCGCCGCCCCTGCTGTGACGTCGCCGCCCTTTTATTCTTGGCCACCTTTCCCCTCCTCTTGATTAGAACATGTGCATGGAGGCCCTGGGTGCAAAAACTGCCATGAGCTGCACCCCTCCACTCACTCTCAGGGCTCCAGACTTGCAGCTGCACAACCCTGCTTTGACAGCTGCTGACTGTGTTTGTTCAGACACAGGGGCAGACCAGCAGGTGGAGCAGCAGGCAGCAGCCAGGCATGGGGGCGTTACCACGGACCTGGTTAAGCTGGCAATCACTGCGCTGTGATCTGGCTGAAGGCTGGTCAGTCACTGTCAAAAGGTGGTCAAAGGGTGGCCATTAGCTTGCATCGAACTAGTTGCTAGCTTGGCACTAGCTCCCCATCAAATCGATGACTGAAGCCTAGCCTGGGCTCCGGCATTACGTCAGCCAGCCTGTGAAGCCTGCACAGGTGCCTGTGCCAAGACTGCCTGTTGCAGTAGCTTTTGATGCCAGCTTGCTTGGTACTTCCTTCCTCCAAACTGATCCAGACTGACGACTAGCCCAGCCCCTAACGAAGTCCAATTAAGCTGCAAGACTGCATGACGACTGCCTGATGACTGCAGCGGACTCAGCCGGCTCACCAGGAATGGGTCTAGGTCAGCCTGCAGGCCTGACTCGGAGCGCCCGGCTTGCAGCGCCTGCCGCTTGTACTCCTCGACACCTTTGGCCACAGCCGGCACCACAGGCCCGTGGCGGGCATACAGGCGACGCAGCAGCTGCAGGCAGTGGAGCAGAGCAGAGCGTGCCACAACCACCAAGGACAATAGCAAGCAGGCAGGCGGCGCGAGGGCACAAGGTGCCAGGTGGCACAGTAGCCAGGTGAGGGCGGTTTGATGCATGTTCACAGCTGCTTGTTGTCCCTGGTCTCAACTGCATCTCATGCAGTGGGTCAAGGCGGGGAAGAGGGGCAGGTAGGGGGAGCAGGGCAGGGCGTGGTGAAGGGGGCTATGCAGAGGGGATCATAGGCAGGGGTCGGAAAGTAGGGCAAGGAGGCACCATGGACTACATGCCTGGGTAGCTGGCAAGAATAAGAGAACCACATTGCTGCCCCTGTTGGCATGGAGGGCCAGGAGCAGGCAAGTGCCGGGCTGGGTGTGGTGCCCGGCTGCTGCCAATCTGAGCCTTGTCCCTGTCCCTGATGTCGGCCAGCAGTGGGCCCCCAGCCGCAGCTACTGCCACCACCTTGCATGGCTGCTGCTGCCAGATCCTCCAGGAGAGGAGCTGGGTGGAAGCTGCGGAGAGCGGCGCTGCCAGCAGACAGGGTCAGGGGCAGTAGAGGGTGAGGGTGAGGGTGAGGGAGGGGTGGAGTGGTGGGGGCTGCAGGCAAGCCCTGGCAAGAGCTGGCACCCTCGCTCCTGCTCTTCCCCTCCTGCCTCACCTCCAGCACCTCACCTCAGTAAACCTCACGACATCAGCCTCCTCCTTCACCAGGGGCAAGACGCGCAGGTCGTGGAAGCTCTCTGCATACCTGCCAGGGGCATGGCAGCCAGCAGCACGGCATGACCAGCCCAACCACCCCTTGCAACAACCCTAGCTCCTCCCATCTGCACAGCCACCCACAGCAGCATCGCAGTGGCAGCACGAGCAAGGGTAGGGGTAGGGGCAGGTGCGGCAATATGGGAGATGGGCAGCGGGAGGGCCAAGGTGGGGTGGCGGAGTCAGCGGCAGTAGGGGTAGGGGTGTGAGAGGAAGCATTGAGGAGGCCTAAGGTGGGGCATTGGTGTACTGGGTCCACCAATACACCAGCTTGGCATCATTCACCAGAAACACAACTGCACCGCTGTTCTGCTCCTTGCCCTACCCTGCCGCTCCCATCCTCCTGTTCTGTTCCCTTCCCTCCCTTCCTCTGCCCCAACCCTTGTGAGGTCTGCAGCAATGTGGCAACACATGCACCCCTTGCCAAGGCTGGTGTAGGGCTATGGGCCTGCCGTGTGAACACAAGGCCAGGCAGACACCCAAGCTGCCTATAGTGACAGTGGGCAGCATGGGTGTCAGAGGCCTGCGTGCCTGCATGCGTGGTTGCCAAAGGCACGGCGTGCCCACATTCAGCAAACACAAACTACAACACGCTGAGTCATAGGGGCTGTGTGTTGCAGCAGCGCGGGCAGGCGAATGCCATGTAGTGATGATGGTGACGAGGATTATGACCCAGGCAGTCTACGCTGCCCCTGCCTGGGCTACACCTCACCAGGCCTTGACCCGCTCCACATGCAGGTTCTGGCTCAGCTCTTCAGGTAGGGCGTTCAGTTCAATGATGCGGTGGGCTAGGCGGATGGGCAGCTCTCCATGCAAGAAACGGGATGACATGAGCATCTGGCGCGCCATGGGCTGTGTGCCAAAGTCCAGTATGTAGCGCATGCTCACCCCGGTCTGCAGTCACAGCAGCAGCAGCATCAGCAGCACATATATCTGGGCTGACCCAATAGCCAAACATGGCAGCATGGTCAACTAAGGCCAATGCTGTGGTCATGTCACAGCGGCACTGACACCAGACATGTCATGCATTACACAAGGTTCCTTTTGTACGCTGTGTGCATGGAGCCTCCGGTGCATGCGACCACAAAGCCGCTACCAATCGGGTGCTGTGAGCTGTGACAGTGATGAGCTACTAGCTATCAGAGTAGTAAGTGGCTAAGCAGGGTGCGACCTAGGGCTATGAGTGCCCATGCCATCATGGGTGCATGCTGTTGTTGGGTGTAGAGCCATGAGGGTTAGGAACAAGGCTGAGCAACCTGATGCATGGGTTGGGAGGTGAAGGGGTGGGAGGAGAAGGGGTGGGCGGTGAAGGGGTGGGCGGTGAAGGGGTGGGCGGTGTTGCCACCTGGGGCTGTTGTGAAGCTTCAATGATGTCATCTAAGACCCCGGGAGGTAGGGCGCCCAGCACGCCTGTGAAGTGTGAGTTTGGACGCATGCTGGTTGACTCCGCTGCTCTGCTGTTACCGCTGCTGTTCGGCACAGGACCTACATGTGGGCAGTGCATAGCGGAGCTGGTGCTATGAGCTACAATACACTGGTGGCGTCTATTGACGTGGAATCACATGGCTGGGGATGTTGGGCACATGGGCACAAGTAGCTAAGTCACACACCAAACATGGTTTATGTATGAATGAACAACACCCAGTGAACTACTCTATGATGTTTCACGCAATGCACGTGTTGGACGTGACGGCTCACCATTGGGAGCAGGTGAACCCCGTTAAAGTCCTACCTGTGTCACGGCCCGAGCTAAGCTGAGCGAAGGCATGCGCCGAAAACGCTCGCTGTATGCAGCGGGGCAGCTGCATGATGGCGCTTAACGCCCACGGCGCGCCCAACATTGTCACAAGTTATTTTGATTTCGTAAACCCATACGCAACGATGTCCCGTGCCGCTGTCGCATTTAGCAGTCCAAGATATAGGAATGAGAATACTTCGTCGACATGCCGACGTCAGCACACACTAACGGCGTCAACCGCGGCTACCGTCGGACCACTCATATAGTTGGGGGGTCATATAGTTGTAAGACAAGAGCACCGATGTCTGGTGTGAGGGCGGGAGGGTGCAAGCAAGCTGAAGAATAGAGCAGTTATAGAGCTAATTATAGGTCACCCCCGCCATTGGCCCCTTAATTCACTTTTTGACACCGTCTTTGATCCGCTGGATGTAATTCTTCCACACTTCGGCTCTACATCTCACAACGGTGTCGCTAGCAGGTTAGGCCCTCTTTTGTCGATTGTACTGCATTGTCTCGACGACTTGATTAGATTGTCTCGACGACTTGATTCGCAATGTCATTCTCTATCTGTTTATATGCGTGTCGCAACAGGAGAGATGCATTGGTGGCCGGGGGCATTTCCGTGCCGAGCAGCCTTTCCTGCAGTCGGACTGGCAACTCGCGAATACATCACAGGCAAGCACGGGGCGCTGTCACCACCACCTTGCGCTACACGGGGCGCTGTCACCACCACCTTGCGCTACAGTTTCCTCCTCTTGCACCTCCTGCTCCGTTGCCTCTGCTGCCACTGCCTCTGCCAAGGCCCCTTCCTCCTCCTCCATGTAGCCCTCTTCGAGCTTGAAACTCACTCCAGCGTGCCAGGCAGGGGCCATTGTCTGGGTGCTGCCGACATCTGTTGCAAGGACACCAACAACTGTGTCACCCATGGATAATGCGAGAGTGCCCGGGAGGTGGGTAAGAGCAAGGTGACATTGCAATAAGTGGTGAGAGGTGGGTTAAGAGCATGGGACAGCCCATGTATGTTTTGTGTACAAGTGCATGAAATGTTGCACCAGCACAGCACCATCTAGCGCAGATAGCATGCGTAGGCCACCAGCAAGCTCATGCAATCCAAACACGGGCAACAAAGCCATGTGGCATACCTGTGGATGTGGTTAATGTGGTGTCAGCTTCAATAGAAGGGTTGTTTGACACAGCGTCGCAGCGATCGCGCAGGAAACTGTTAAGCGCGTCCTCGGCCTCATCGTCAAGGGGAGGAGGGGGTTGCAAGCTGCAACGCCCACGAAGCCCCTCCTGCTGTCAAAGGCAAAAAAGACAAGGCAATGCTGGTTTAAGTGGTCTGCTGGTTTAAGTGCTGGTCTGCACCGTCAGTCAAGTACCCAACAAGTCATGTAGACAGTCACTCAGCATTAGTGGAAGCGGGCCTGCTTGGGCTATGTGCTTTCCTCGCTTCTTTGCTGTCCTTTGGTAGTGCCCTTTGGTAGTGTCCTTTGGCAATGCCCTTTGGAAGTGCAAGAGTGAGCAGCAGCAGTGGCCCATGCAATGGGACTGCCCCGCATTGGCAAGGGCCTTGCGGAGCAGCGTAACTTCGTGTTTGACCCAGCCACGCAGATTGGGGTAGGCATCGGCCCTGACGTTACCCAGGCAGTCAGTGCAGCCTCAGCGGTGTGGGATCCAAGGACAGGGCAGCTGCTGGCAGACCAGCTGCGCCGGTGGAAGCTGACCAAGGGCCAGGTCAAGCATGGCAGTGGCCTGAACAATGCCCGCCGTGACACTGAGCGGTGGCTGGCTCCTATCAAGCCCCACCTCCAGCACCTGGCAGCAGCAAGCTCAGCCGGCACCTCCCTGGTGGCCAACCTGAAACACATCACCGTCACGCTGGCCACCTGGGATGCGGTGTGGGAGGTGTACCTGGACCCCAAGTGGGCACGGCAGCGGCTGAGGCTGTACGGAGCCCAGGACCGGGCGCTGGAGCAGTTCTTCAACAAGGTGAGGGTGGGTGGGTGGGTAGGTGGGAGGGAGGGAGGGCAAGGGACGGAGCGGTGGTGGGTTGGGTACGAAACGAAAGAGTACTTGACTGTGCCATGCCTAACCTGGTGCCACCATGTCAGCCACCGTGTGTGTGTCTTGTGTGCATGGCTGCAGTTGGAGAGAGAGATGGCTGAGTTGTCCATGAAGCGCCACAATCGTGCCAAGCAGCTGGTGGTCTTCTTTGGAGCAGCTAGCATTGGCACAACGGGTGGGTGGGGTGCTGATGCGGTGTTGCGGGCCTGCCGCGAGGTGGTGTGCAGGCCCAGGGGCAAAGACCAGGATGGGGGCAGGGTGGTGCTTGTCGATGAGCACCGCACCAGCCGGGTCAGCTCAGCAGTGAACGGCAAGCAGCCCTGTGAGGTGGAGCTGAACACACTCAGTGCCACAAGACCTGCAGGCTGGAAGCCCACAGCAGGGCAGGTGCACCACCGCCTAGTGCGCCCAGCCTGGAGCCAGGAGCGTGGCCAGCCTGTGCGGGGCCTGGTGTGGTGCCCGGTAGTGACCCCCCGCAGGCCCCCACAGGCCCCTCGCAGCGGCCAGGCAGCCACATAGCCAGCAGCCTCAGAGCCAGGGCCCAGCACACCCCAGCCAGCCAAGCGCAGCAAGCGCACCAAGGCTGAGCCAGGGGCAGCTGAGCCCACCAAGGGCAAGGCCCAGGGCAAGGCTGCCAAGGCAAAGCAAGCACCACAGCCAGGCAGGTGGCTGGACAGGGACTGCAATGCAGCATTGAACATGCAGCGCATTGGGGAGAGCAGGTGGCGCCCACTGGAGCTGTGCTACTGGCCAGACTAGGGAGCTCTGCCAGCCAAGGGCAAGGAGTACCCTGGCCTGGGCTACAAGCGGCTGCGAGACAAGCCCCCCAAGGCCCAGGAGCAGCAGCAACAACCTGCTGAGGCACAGTAGTGTGTGCCCCCTTTGTTGAGCTGTCATCAGCTTACAATTAGTGCATGTTTTGTCATGCCAACTCTACATCATAGCCCTCGGGTCAGGCAATATTGTAGGTGGTAGGCGGCTCATGTGCCATGTGCACTGGGTTTACTCCACACAGCCCAATAACACTGTTTGAGTCGGATCTAGTTAGTGGCTACTAGTGGCTGATAGTGGCTGCTAGTGGGTACTTCTGATCCGGCTCAAATGGAGGCCCTAGTGAGGGACAAGTGGGCTGCAAGGATCTAGGTTGGTCACAGGTTGCATGTACCCCTGCACCAAGGGGTGTGTGTATCAGGCTCTCCATCGCAAAGCCTTTTGTGGCCATGCCCATGTTCGATCAGAAGACGGAAGACAAGCATTGTGACGATGAGCGCCTCACTCTTCTGTGCATTAGTAGACCTTGGGCAAGAAGTTGGGCGTGAAGATATTCAACGAGTATAGCAAGGCAATGGGGCTGTATGTGCCAGTCGGCACCTTGCGGTACATGGTGCTGGAGCATCTGAATGAGCAGGCAGAGTGCGATCGAGCTGCTGTGTACGATGGGAAACTGGGCTCCATGCAAGTGTACCGCGGCGCAGAACTCTGCATCCTGCGTTGAGGCCCATCGCGCAGAGCGGAACTGTTCGCGTGCCTGGCAGACTGCCGGTCACTGTGGGTGCCAGCAGCTCGGGCGCGCAGGCGCAAGCGCGACGCACAACTAAGGCGTTCAAAATAATAGCTCAGTTCTTACCAGGCACCCCGTTTGCTGTCTGTACCCCATTCATGTGCATGCTGCCATGGACCGTGTTGCCAATTTCCACGCCCAATTTGCCAATGAGTAAGGCAAAGCATTCATACCAAGCTGACGAATACAACGGCATAACTATTAGCAGTGATGGCGCTCAGTCTGTTGCAACGCAAATGTCCGGCAGATGCCATGTGTTGATGATGATGATGATGATGATGATGATGAGCACAGGTGGCCTGTAGGATGGTCGCTGCACCCAAGCTTAACGCGCCGCAGGCATGCCCAATGTCCAGAATAAGCCGAGCAAGTCCCCGACTACCGAGGGAGCGGTGGCGAGCAGGAGACGCTGCTGGGCGACTACTGCGAGTAAAGGTCGCGACACTGGTCACCAAGGTTGGTCACAGAGGTCCAAGCAACAATGATGCAAAAGGCATGATCAGGTTCCCTCACCAAGGGTGGTGCTTTGGCTGTATGGAGTTATGTACTCGTGCACATGGCATGGGCACCTTCCACCTACACTACTCCCTGACGCCCGTGACAGGGCTGTAGGTCCTAGTGATGGCTAAGAAGAAGCGGAAGGGTAGCGACAAATGGAGGCCCTAGTGAGGGACGAGGGGGCTGTAAGTCCTAGTACACCTGGACCTGGACCTTGGTTTATGGAGACACCTGCGTACATGCAATGGGTGGCAGCAGTGCCTTGCTGAAATCCACTAACTCATGAAATATAGAAGTACATCCAAGTGTACATTCAGTACAACTCCAATCGCCAGCACATATGTTGTCTAGTTATCCACTCTGCCACTTTGTCAGTTTATGTGCGTCGCAGGCAGCACCCACGTCCTTGACGCAGCTCCACCTCGATGTGGAGATGGCATGGCCCGACTACCCCGCCAACCCTAGGTTGCTGCTACACCCCCTGCAGCCAGCACAGTTGCATCAGACTGCCGAGCTGCTGACATCCAGCTTCATAGAGGCCAAGCACTATCACGACTACCGCAAGCTGCTCCGCCGCCGCATCACCAAGGACCTAGAGGAGCACATCACTCTCATACCGCAGACGGTGGTCATCGCAGCACTTCTACAACTGCCCAGCCAGCCTGAGCTGGCTCCAAGCTGTTCACAGTCACCCAACCACAGCACACGAGAAAACAATCGTGGTGGCATCAGCAGCAGCAGCAGCAGCAGCAGCAGCAGCACTCCTTTACCCGGCAACAAGGTGGATGTCAGCACCAACTTGCTCGCTAATAACGACGACGCATGTGAAGGTGCGGGCCAGTCATGCGGGGTAGGTGCTATGGCAGGTCATGACATCTGGGGTGGCCTCGAAGCTGGCTTCAGGTTGAACATGCCACCCTGGCCTACCCCTTTGCAGGTTCAGGGCAGCTAAGCGGTGCAGCTCACAGCCCACCCCCTGGCCAGATCTCAGCATGCTCTTCAGCTGGCCAGCACCATGAAGCTGCCACCCAGCCCCCACAGCAAGTTATGGGTGGGTTGAACCAAACCCAGTCCCAGACCCAAACCCAGACTCAAACCCAGACCCAGACCCAGACCAGGACCCAGACCCCTCTGCAGTTTGTGGTGGGCACTGCTGAGGTGTCATTTGACAGAAGCACCCACAGTGCCAACCCTAACCCCTGGCTCAACCCGCCCCGTTCCGCCGCCTATCTGTGCAACATGGCAGTAGCGGCACAGTGGCAACGGCGAGGGGTGGGTCAGGCGCTGATGCAGGCAGTGGAGCAGGTGGGAGGCCAGACTCATGGGAGAGGTGTTGGTGCATGCTCCTAGTGTTCTTGCTGTGCACCCAGCCTGCTGCACCCAGCTGCACAGCATTGGGAGGCATGTGGAGCCTGACTGGGAGCAGGCAGCTGCTGGGAAGGGTCGGGTCACCAGTCACACCCCAGTCACACCCCATTCACACATTCATTGACACCAGAGTCACACCAGTCACAATAGTCAGCCCAGGTGGCAGGTTCAGGAGGCTGGTGTGCTGCTATTGAGCACGCTCACATCTTGTTTGGTGCCATCAGGCATCAAGGGACAGTGCTGCCACTGCTGGATATGGATGGTGCTGCCTGCAGGCTTGCCACCTGGCAGGCCAGCGTGAGTTGTACCTTCACTTGAGAGTCCAAGATAAGCCCGCTGAAACATTGTGAGACACTGGCGGTGTGCAGAAGAAGCTCCAGCGAGTGCCATGTAACGATGATGATAGTGATGATGGTGGTGATGATGGTAGTGATGCTGGTAGTGATGCTGGTGATGACGGTAGTAATGATGGTGATAATGGTGGTGATTGGTTGTGCAGCCACCAGTACGCCTGAGTTCCAGTGCAGCACACCCCCTTCCGAGGAGACCACCAGCACAGCTCAAGGGCCCGCTGCCTTCTCACTGCTGCTGCCACTGCTGCTGCTGTCACGCTGATCCTGCTGCTGCTGACCTGCTGCTGCTACTGACCTGATGCCGCTGCCCCCGCCGCCACAGCCACTACCGCTGCTGCCACTGCCACTGCCGCTGCTGATCTCAGATACTTGAAGTGTGGCTTCCGTGAGGTTGCCAGGGACAGCTGGTTGGTCCAGTACCTGGGATGGGACCAGCTGCGGCTGATGCGCAAGAGGCTGGGGTAGGGCCCTGACCCTCCCCTCCAGGTCTGTGAATGGCAGCCAGTGACGGGTTGAGCCAGTCACCCAGCTGCTCATCAAAGCATGGGCGCAAGCAAGTGCGTCATGCATGCTTGCATGGTGCATGTGATGGGAGTGGCTTGGAGATAGCAGCCTGCATCAAGAGAAAGACATCCAGAAAGCTAGGGCAGATAGCCAGCACAGCCAGCACAACTACATTCAGCTAAAGAGTGAGAAGCGGGTTGGGCAGAATGAGTGACAGACTTTCAACCAGGCAGAACTTAGCTGGTCAAACAAATGGCTCAATATCTACCCAGGTGGAAGCTCTAATGATTGTGATTTGAGCCCTGGGCAGGTCCCTGACCCTCAAGCCGCGTAGCCCGGCAGTTTAGCTGGGGCTCCGTAGCAACTTGAATGGCTAATCGACAATGCCTAACAAGGGTATCGACAGTGCCTATCAAGGATGAGTTGTGACTGAACTAGTGGCTATTATGTAGCGATGCTAGCACCAACCCCTGCCTCAACTTCCAGCGCATTGAGGAGAGCATGCAGCGTCCCCTGGAGCTGTGCAACAATGACCGGCTGACCAAAGGCAGGCAGAGGTTGCACCGGGCTTAAGAGTACCGCCAAGGCATGAATGGTCGGACCGCAACAATGCATAGGCCCTAGCATTTAGCATACGTTGTTAGCATAAAGCTGCCATGATGTTGTTAGTCTTGATAAGGTGCCCAATAGTCTAGGGGAAACGTGCCACCGGTGGGGGGTTTGTGGTCATCACGGGTGCGACCGAGGATGCTTCAACTTGATTGGAGTAGCTTAGTGAGGTTACCCACAGTCAAACATGTTGTTCCATGTTGGATACGTTTTGTTTGCCTGCACATGGATATGACTAAGATGTGTAAAGACCATGCATGGGCAGCTTAGTCCAGTCTAGCATGAACACGTTACATAACAAAGAAGATAGTATATTATTTTGAAGCGTGAAGTAATAGCGCGGTCAACTACGCATTGAACAACTATGGAGCACGATGTGGGAACACCTCCTTGGAAGATATCTGCCTCGACCGTGCAAATAGCAATGGCACACATGCATGGTGATGCCATACGGCTGGGGCTGCAGGTATAGCACGGGCGGGCTGAAGCTCTTCGCTGCTGCACCCCACTGTGTGGCCCAGTTAAGGGCCACTGGTTCTGTGTCACTGGCTCGGGGGCCTTGGCGCCAGTTCACATGTTGTGTCCAGCACCTTCAACCTCTTGTCCCAGGCTCCCGACCTCAACGCCATGACCCCTTCCGGTGGTGAATGCCTCGATCATGCATCATTCTCTGCCTTTGCTGGGCCAGCAGGACTGGCTTCTTGTACTGCGACAGAGCTCTGCACATTATGACAGACGCAAACACCGTGTTTTCAGCGCTGACATCAACATTGCTGCTGCCACAGGAGTGGCATCTCACCGACTCATCCAGCTCTACAGCCTCCAGCCCCTCCAGCTCCGCAAGCTCGGCTTCTGCATAAACCCACATCCACCATTAAGGCAGTGCTGACTGCAGACAAGTACCATAACTCCATGCAGACAAGCACCAGCCCATGGTGCAGAGCATGGTGCTGCCTCTGCATTGGTAGGTATTGCCCGCTGAGCTGATGAGGGAGGTGCTGCAATGTCTCAACGGTGTTGCGGGATCTTGGACTATTCTGTAGTGAAAGGGACCCATTGGTACACGGTCTCACCAAGCTCCTCCAACTCCTGCAATGTCAGCAGCATTAAACAAATGCACTTCCTACCGTGTCAGCTCCGATTAAGATTAAGATTAGTGAAGCTCGGCCACCCAGGGATGGCATCATCCTGCAAGCAATGTTGTCGAACCCTGGTTCACAGAGCCCGCGTCTTACCTCGGGCAGTATCTCCACCTCCTCTTCATCCTGGTCTTGCCCTGGCCTTATCGGAGGTACGACTCCGTCCGAGTCCGCGAGTAGTTTGTCCAGGTCTGCGCTACTCATTAACTTTTGGTTCAATGTAGCGTCGACAGCAGCTTGTGTCTCGTCGTATTCCCTCTGGAGGCGGTCCACCTCGAGCTCCTCTGGTGATTTCACCGCCAGTTTGTGTTTTGATGATCGTTAACCCATCGGTCACGGCTACTTCATTGCGCGAAGTCCCGCGCCTTGCTTTTAGAACAAACTTAGATATTATACACATTTTACACACCGCACTGGCCTTTTAAAGTCAACGTGGTGCAGGGCCAGGCAGAGTCCTTCAGGTGAGAAACCTCAGCTGCATTTGCTTTGTAGGAGTGGCCATACATAGTTAGCTAGGTTGTATACAGTGTATAATAGCCGCAGTGTATATCAAGGTCAAGCAGAGTCCTTTAAGTGAGACACCTCAAATGCATATGCATTGTAGGAGAGTCATGTTACATAGCTGGTCACCCCCGCCATTGGCCCCGCAATTCACTTTTTGGCACCGTCTTTCCCCCCGTTTCCAATTGTCGGAGGACGGAGGACGGAGCTGCATGGAGGGAAGCTGGCGGAGAGGAGCACATGGAGGTCGGAGCGGCGGAGCCCGAGCCACATGGGCTCCATGCTGGCTCCGACGGGGCGCGTTTCCAATTCGCAGAGACATGGGTCTCCCCATTGGCTCTCCATTGGCTCCGATAGCGCTCATTGGCTCCTATAGGTGACTCCTTCGGAGCCCGGAGAGGAGCCAGGAGCGGAGCCGGGAGTGTGAACGACCCTGTGACCCTGAGACCGAGTCTAGATTGCGTACGTGTCCTGATGGCCCCGTCTGTCCGGTTGCTCAACCCTTCGTTACATCTAGTCTCCGCCGTATCGGTCCTCCCTGTGTAGGTCCACTGGCAACACCGCTGAGGATATGGCACTCCGCAGTTCTACCCGCATCAGCAACATTTGCGGAATAACCTCAGACTTGCTTTGCCTGCCTTGCTCTGCACTTCGGAGTCTGCACTTTTGCGGAGAATGCTTAGCTAGTCCCGCTTGCGCGGAGCCTGCTGTGTAGAGACTCCTGCTGTTGTCGAAGCCAGCCCAGCCCAGCCCAGCCCAGCCCAGCCCAGCCCAGCCCAGCCCAGCCCAGCCCAGCCCAGCCCAGCCCAGCCCAGCCCAGCCCAGCCCAGCCCAGCCCAGCCCAGCCCAGCCCAGCCCAGCCCAGCCCTTGCAAGTGCCAGAGCCCAGCCCTTGCAAGTGCCAGAGCCCTTGCCCATACCATGCATGCAGTGATTGCCAGGTGACATTTTCATGTACTAATGTAACACAAGTGTCAGCTTCATGATCTGATGTAGGTTGAGTGTCCCGATGTAATGATGTATGGTTGAGGGCCGGACGGGCCAGCCGCAAACAGCTTTTCAGGCAATGTCTGGAGGGTTCGGAGCTGGAGTTTGTGTTGGTTGCGGGGCATTATTAACATTCACAGCTTTGCGGGAGCTAGGGAGCCGAGCTACCCAGTACAACCGACTGAACGGACCTGGCTAGCGAGAGAGACGGGCCCCGGCCTCAGACTTTATACGTATGTATGTAGCTCCCTATAGCGACCTTATTGCGTGGACACAACTTTAGGCCAAACACCCTGCTGGCCTGCGCTTCAACGCCGCTCACTATTTTAGCACGTTGAACCTGACGGTGCAATCGCGGTAGCAAATGGTGGCCTGGATGTGGAGAACAGCATGGTACCCAATTTTCCCCTTGCTTGTCTAGCCTGAAGGAGAGTCATATTACATAGCTGTAGATTCTCACACACCAGCCTTAACTGTGCCCTGCATCGCTTAGGCTAAACATGGCTTGACTTAACACTGGATTGGCAAGGAAAGATTATACAAATGTGCATTGACCTATGTCGCCTTGCAGGTGTCTGTACCCGGTGCGAGCATGGCGACGCGGTCCCGCATCAGGGGCCTGTTGTGCTCAAGAAGCAAAGGCATCAGGTCCTACGATTGGAACGTGTCAGTCGCGCTGAACATCCGCCGCATTGCAACCGGGCCCGGCCGCCCTCGCGAGCTCAAGCAGCTGGCCGGACCGCCGCGCCATGCCTAAGCCGGGCGGTGTGGGCCAGGTGTGGGTGCGCGTGCGCGATAAGGGCCTCTGCGGAAGTGGAAGCGGCAGCACCAGCGGCAGCAATAGTGACATGTGTATCATGTCATAAATTAAACAAAAAACTAACATATTGCCCCTTACAGAGGGGATGTGTGTGCGAGAGAGTCATGCATAGGGTAGGACTGTAGCGAGTCCTAGGGTAGGGTGCAGTGCCGGCCTAGTTTAGGGGCAGTGATGGGTAATACGTGTAAAAAACGTGTATTTTATGTATATTTTATGTATATATACAATACAGCGATACAGAGGCTACATGTCACGCGGGAAAGGAGCAGCGCAGCCAGTCTCGCAGCCTGTCCTTGATGGCTGGGCAGGACGGCGACGGCGGAAAGTCAGGGCCTCCCAACTCTGGTGTTCTTGCATGTGAAACCGGCACATGCGACCGACTGCTCCGGGAGCAGGCCGATTGCTTCAATGCCGCACGGCATGGCTTTAGCGCAGACTCTAGTTGTGGCACGGCCGGCCGGCACTTGTATTTTTTATTACGATACGTGTATTTTTGTATTTTACAAAAAAAGAAACGTTATCGGTATCGATACACGTATCTTGTATTACCCATCACTGGTTAGGGGACACACACACCGGTCACTCACTTCTGTATAGGGCGGTCCCCCCCAGCTAACATTACATAATGGACCTTTTTCTGAGGACCTTTCTCCCAAAAAACGCCAAATTCAAAGATAATTTGAACCTTATTATGAAACTTGCCGAGGTTGGGCAGCAGCTTAGCGACCGCCAACCGCACTACGTGCTACGTCGAAGTGCGCTTCAGATTCAGGGCCACCAAGGAGGCGTTGAGGCGCGGTAGGTTGCTAATATAGCGATGTTTCAGAAAAACGTCCAATAGCAATAACAGCAAGCCAACCATATTAGCTCATATTTGCAACCGAATCTTGTGGCGCCTTCGTTCGGCTGCGCGTGGCGGCGCTGAGACTCCTGCGCACCAGTGATTCGTTTTTTGCGTAATACGTAACGATCGGAACCAATAGCTGGTTTTCGAGGCCCGGCTTTCGTTACCAAACGGGCCCTTGCGTTGGCTGGCCTGAGTTGCTTCGTAACCGCGTTGGTTTCGTGCCATGTCCGAGTTACGCGCAAGGCGGGGGCACTGTAGAAGAGCGTGGGACAGACGAGACACCAGACGAGGGTTATTACAGGGAGAGCCTAGATCATGGCACAGAGGCAGGCTCTCATACCTGTAGAAGAGCGTGGGACAGACGAGACACCAGACGAGGGTGCCTACTAATGCCTGTCACCACGCTAAATACCAACTATCACTCGGAGTCACTCAGAAGCTGGACAGCTGGACCTATCACCGGTGCAGGATAAGATCTGCACCGGGGCATGATTCACAACACTCCCACTCAGGTGTACAGCTACTGAGACGCAATCAACTTCAACTTCTTATGAAACTAGCTGTTTCAGGCATACAAGCCTGTGCTGGTTTACTCAATGTCACAACCCAGTCCATGCTCATAGCAGGCTAGGTACAGACAAACTGTTTCAGGCATTCATGCCTGTGTCTGTCTACATACTGCTGATCCCGCAGCCCTCTTTGGCATACCCGAGCTTTACTGCTGCTAGAGGCTTGGTCATGACATCTGCCACCATCTCTAATGTGCTGCAGTAGGTGAACATTACTTCCCCTCGGGCTGCTCGCTCCCTGGCAAAGTGGTGATTAACGCTGATGTGCTTGGATCGTGCTGAGGCCATAGGGTTGTTCAGCAGTTGCAGGGCAGCCTGGTTGTCACACATGATGTTAACACATGTGCCAGGCAGCCCTAGGTCCTGCATGAGCTTCCTCAGCCATACTGCCTCCTTAACAGCTCCTGATGCAGCCATGTATTCTGCCTCTGCAGTGGACATGGCTACGGTGGGCTGCAGCCTGCTTGACCAGGAGATGGCTGCACCATGCAGGGTGAAAACATACCCAGTGGTGCTACGTGCAGTGTCTTTGTCTCCTGCATAGTCAGCATCACAGTATCCTTGCAGGCTGTCATTGCCCCCGAAGACCAACCCCTGGCTGGCTGTGCCCTTGAGATAACTGAGCACTGCCTTGGCTGCTGTCCAGTGCTGCTGTGTAGGTGCTGCCATATGCCGTGCCAGTGCTCCCACTGCGTAGGCAATATCAGGCCTTGTGCAGCATGTCGCGTTGTAAGCGTGCGATGTGACCTGTAACAGAGTAGTCTGGGGTTTCGCCGCCCGAGCCGGCCCGGGTTGAGTGCGCCGGGAGCTGAGCAGACAGGAAAGACGTGGGCTGATTCCACACGGTTCCCTTGTTACACTGGGGCTTGGGGAGTGCCTCTGCCGCTGACACAATGCGGGTGACGTGAGGTATCTCAAGCTGCCAAGGCAGCAACACAACAAGGCTCAAATACTAAAGTCCGGCACAGTCCAAGCATTTCCCCATGCACTGAGTCAGCAAGACACGTCTCTGCTTGGCTCAGATCACAACCCAGATCGCAACTTAGGAAACCCCTCAAGGGCAGTCGGCCACACCCAACACCTCAAATGCTCAGTTTAGGCTAAGGTCCATGTCATGGGGCAGAACCCCTCATCACACAATGTGTCTAGTCACGCCATGTGTTGTGACAGCTGTCGCGTTGTAAGCGTGCGATGTGACCTGTAACAGAGTTCCCCCCAGTGCACAAGTTGGCGGCACAGAAAAGCAGTGCACTAAAGAGGTACAGGTCACAGCAGGGTTGCAACAATGGTCATGGCACTGTGGATCTCGCTACGGGCAGGACATGGTGGGCCTAATCCCATCCATGCCTGAACCCCCCGCGACACTGAGAGCATGCTGCCAAGGGTAGCGCTAGTCGCTATTGGCTCGCCCCTTGGTGCTCTCAGGCCCACAGTGATGCCATGCTGATCAGCCCAGTGCTAACAGTGGCCATGGTTGCCAGTACCGCATTGTCTCCACTCGGGCCCAGCCGCGTAGACCGGCGGCGGCTAGGTTGGACACCATGCGGGGGTGCTGCGGGTAGTGTCGTGCCTTCAGGTTGCAGCCACTGGCGGTTGCGCAGTATGGTGGGGCTCATGGCGTCGGTGATGGTGCCGTCCACCCAGTCCACGGCAAAGAAGCGTGGGTGGAACTGCTGCCCCTTGAAGCGTAGCACGCCCCACAGCCCGGTGCCAGTGTGGCGCACCACACGCCCGTGCAGCCGTTGTGCGGCAGCGGCTCGATCCCGCCCCGGCTTGGTGGTGAAGACCTCATGAAGGGGGGTTGCGGCAGGCTGTGTGGCCACGGCCTGGGTACGGCGCTGCACCTCGAGGGCGGTGGTGCCACGGTTGGTGCAGTCTGCGCACAGCCATATACCCTCGGGTACAAAGGTCAGTTTGGGAGTAAGGGAGAACATGTGATATCCACAGCCACAGCCATCACACAGCAGCATGCGGTCAGCGTCGGTGGGGGATTTGCAGATGGAGCAGGGAAAATCAGCAGTGGGGCGTGCCAGAGTGTGGTCGATAGTTGGGTCGATGTCGGGAAGGTGGCTGCGTTGAGCTGACGGTAGTCAATAGCAAAACGTTTCTCGGTCCAGTTGCCATGGGCATCCTTCTTGGCAGGTAGCACTGGGGCGGCAGCGTAGCTGCAAGGCCCTTCCACCGGGGACACGATGCCTGCGGCCTGCAGCTCAGCGGTCTTGTCAATGCAGACTTGCCGCTCGAGAGGGCTGTAGCGGCGAGGGGGGGTGCGCACAGGCTGGTCAGAGGTGAGGGGGATGCTGAAGGGGGGACGGGGCCCGTGGTACCCGGGCAGGTCAGACATGCTGTAAGAGAATGCGCTGTCATGGTCCTCTACCAGTGCTTGCAGGGCGGCATGCTCAGCTGTGGTCATGCCCGGATGGTTGCCGAACAGCATGCCTTTCGCGTGCTTGGTGAAGCGGACATCAGGAGGCAAGTGTTGCCGGCCACCTGGCAGGGTGTGCTCAATGGTGACGGAGCAGTACGCATCGGGCAAGGCTGGCACGGCTGGCAGCTCGTTGGGTGGGCACGCATGCAGCGTGGGCAGCAGGGCGCAAAGGATGAGCAGCAGGGTTGTGATGGTGCGAAGAGTGCAGCCCTTACGGATGGTGGTGAGCAGTTGGTGGCCGGCGGTAGCCCAGCTGGTGCCTTTTGGCGGGGGCGTGGTACGTAGCTGCTGCCAGGCGCGGCGGCGAGCAGCTCCTAGGCCCAGCGCTTGGTGCTTAGGGGAACGGGCTGGCAGCTGTGGTCTATCCGTGCCGTGGCCGGGCTTGCTGCGAGGTTCCCAGACAAGACCCCTGATTTCCGGTCTGGGAGTGTCCTCCGCAACGCTGGGGGCATGGCTGCAGCCAGGGGCGGCGCTGATCGCACTTGACTGTGCCCCTGGAGCCCCCAGGTAGCTCACGCCGGTGTGACCACTGCTGCCGTGCTCCCCCTCGCTGTGCGCTGGGCTGGTCACGCATGACCAAAGAGGCTCAGGGCTAGTGGGCTCAGGGAGGGCAACCAGAGAGGTCTCGACCATGCTGCTCAGACCGGGCCAGGCGTCTCTGGCATTGAAGCGCAGTGGCAGGGCATGGCGAGGCTGCAGCCGGCCATGGCTGGCAAGGCTGGGGGCATAAGTGATTTGCTGGGCTGTCAGGTCAAGCTGGATGCCGTGCTGGTAAAGTGCCTCAGTGCCAAGCAACAGGCTGAAGGGCAGCTGGCAGGCTGCTGGCATCACATGGAAGCGATGGCGGGACTTGGCTGCATGAGGTGTGCCTAGGGCGAGCCCCACCTCAGCCATGACTCCGCCGTGGGCATGGAAGGCGGTGCCTCCGCTCTGGAAGATACGCAGCCGCATGTGGTCCGCCTGCAGCTCCAGCCGCTCAACCAGCCATGGGGCAATGAGGTGTGCCCCAGAACCGGAGTCGAGCACGACACCTGGTACGGCGTGGGGGTGACCGTGGCGGTCTATGATGCTGAGGCCTGTAGCCACGCTGAGGTTGGCAGCATATGGCAGGGCATAGCTCATTAGGGACGCGGGGTAAGCAGCAGGGATTGCCGCCCAGTTGGAGGGGCCGGTACCCGCCTCAGTCACAGGCGCTGCTGCTGATGACTCTGCATAACCACTGGAACCGGATTCTGACACAGCATCCTGCGTGTAGGGCTGCAAGGCAGACAGCTGAGCCGGCGGGGTTGGGTGGGCATTGGTAACGGGGTCAGGGCTGGCCACCAAGGACGTGGCAATCACGCTGCTCTGACTCAGCAGCTGGCCGCTGGACCACTCAGCTGGTGGCTCAAAGTACATGGGCAGAGCATGGCGTGGCTGGGCCTCGTTGTGGCTGAACAGCCGAGGAGCGTAGCTGAGCAAACGACCCACCAGATCTAGCTGGATGCCGTGGCGGAAGAGGATCTCGTTGCCAACCAGCAAGTCATAGGGCAGGCTGGTGCTATCTGCCACGACCTGGAAGCGGTGGCGCGACCTGGCAGCATAGGGTGTGCCTAAGGCAAGGCCCACCTCCACCACAGCCGCTCCTTGCGTTTGGAAGGCGGTGCCCCCGCTCTGGATGATGCGCTGCTGGGAGGGGAGAACCTCGAGCTTCAGCTGGCGGGCCAGGCTGGCGGTGATCAGCTGTGCGCCTGAGCCAGAGTCGAGCATGACACCAGGTAGGGCATGGGGAGTGCCGTGCCGGTCTAGGACACTGAGGCCTGCGCACACGCTGGGGTTGGCAGCAAAGGGGAGGGCACGCAGGCTCGAGGCCGGCTGGGCCGGGCCAGCAGCGGCAAGGGCAGCAGACTGCGGCACAGGGATGGGCTGTTGGGCTGCGGTGCCGGTGGCAGAAGCAACAGCCTGGGCGAGAGGTCGCTCTGCCCTCAGCTGAGCCATGTGGGCCTCCATGGCAAGCAAGTTTTGCTGCAAAGTGGACACCTGTTGCACTAGGGTGCGCACAGTGTCCGTGATGTCAGCCTGACCCTCTAGCTGCATGGGTACCTTGGTGCTGCTGCTGCTGCTGCTGCTGCTACTGCTGGTGTCACGGGGTGCAACACGTGAGGCGGGCAGGGCATGGGTGGTGGCACCGCCGGGCATGAAGCTGAGTGGGCGCTCAGCAGCAGCAGCGAGGGCAATGGCGTGGCGCATGGCATCAAAGGCAGTGCTGACGCTGGTGATGGGCATGTTGGTGAGGCTGTTTAGGGCTGCGTCCTCATCCTCATCCTCATCCTCCCCCTCACCCACACCAGGCACGGCAGCGAGGGAGTGCGCAGGCCCGGGCTGGCCCCATTGGGCGGGGCGTAGTTCAGGATGCTTGCTGAAGCACCGCTCCTCGGTGTGCCCGTCTTTGCCGCAATGGTCACAGCGTGGGCGACCCCGGGATGGCCCGCTTCTTGACTGCACGACGGTGTGAGCGCGCAGTGGCGGGGCAGCAGCAGGTGAGCGGGAAGCCATGAACAACCTGAACTGCTCATACAGGTCCGGGTCAATGGGCTGCGAGCTGGCGGCTGCACCGTGGGAGTGGGGGTGGGCTGGAGTGGGGGCGGGCGCTGCCTGCGGCTGCTGTTGCTTGAGCAGGTGACATTCAGCAGTGCTGTGACTAGTCCAGCGCTGGTGACCCTCACACCAGGACAGGTGAGGCGCAGGAGGCCTGGTTGGTGCCGGAGGTGCACCCTGGGCGGTGAGGGCGCTGCCAAGCTGCTTGACTAGGCGTTGGGCTGCCTTGACAGCTGTGGGGTTACCTCCCTTTACTTGTCCCAACAGCACACTTTTCGGTTGGCAACAACTGAGAGGTTTTCTCTGCACGATACACGAAGCTGCTACGCGAACGCTCTACACGACTGAACAATGCATCTGAATTAAGCCCGAATGATAAGTGGAACGACGAGAAGTCAACGGCCGACGTTAAGTCGGAAGAAGCTCTGAACGTGGCCTACCATGGTCTCAGCAAGCTGTCCGGTAAGACAACACGAGCAGCGACACTTGTAATCTTGACCTTTTTCACCCTGCTGCAGCTGACCCATTGCTGCAACACAACCTCTGGGTACAAGAGCACAGCGCACCTGCATGACTCCGATCGCTCCCACTGCAGTCCTACACAGGGTGAAGATTACTGGAAATGCCAAAACAGTCAAGAAAAGACGCAACACCGCGACCAGCAGAAAGACATCAGGTGTACTGCCCTGACTTACCCTGCCCTAGCCAGCCCTGTGCAACAATGCCCACTCATGATTGCACTGCCAAATCCTGCGTTGACCTGCCTGCATACCAACCCAACGCACGACACACAGCCAAAGGGAACCCCCCTGCGGCCTGTCTTGATGTTGCAACAGCCAGCTACCACCATGCCAAAGGGCGCCCCCCTACGGCCAGCACTTACCATGCCAAAGGGCGCCCCCCTACGGCCAGCACTTACCATGCCAAAGGGCGCCCCCCTACGGCCAGCACTTACCATGCCAAAGGGCGCCCCCCTACGGCCAGCACTTACCATGCCAAAGGGCGCCCCCCTACGGCCAGCACTTACCATGCCAAAGGGCGCCCCCCTACGGCCAGCACTTCCCATGCCAAAGGGCGCCCCCCTACGGCCAGCACTTCCCATGCCAAAGGGCGCCCCCCTACGGCCAGCACTTACCATGCCAAAGGGCGCCCCCCTACGGCCAGCACTTACCATGCCAAAGGGCGCCCCCCTACGGCCAGCACTTACCATGCCAAAGGGCGCCCCCCTACGGCCAGCACTTACCATGCCAAAGGG
This sequence comes from Haematococcus lacustris, assembly GCA_030144725.1. Classification (NCBI taxonomy): domain Eukaryota; kingdom Viridiplantae; phylum Chlorophyta; class Chlorophyceae; order Chlamydomonadales; family Haematococcaceae; genus Haematococcus; species Haematococcus lacustris. The sequence goes on along the minus strand of JASKMD010000026.1, from coordinate 10,690,670 downwards.
CGCCCCCCTACGGCCAGCACTTACCATGCCAAAGGGCGCCCCCCTACGGCCAGCACTTACCATGCCAAAGGGCGCCCCCCTACGGCCAGCACTTACCATGCCAAAGGGCGCCCCCCTACGGCCAGCACTTACCATGCCAAAGGGCGCCCCCCTACGGCCAGCACTTACCATGCCAAAGGGCGCCCCCCTACGGCCAGTTACCACTATGCCAAAGGGTGCCATTCATGATTGGCCCGCAGCGGCGCAACCACATGCCCTGTGCCCCACCATGCAGGCTGGTGAGGCAGGCGGAGTACAGCCAACCCACCGCATGCCAGAAGCGCACGCTCCAGCCACGAACGACACGCTTGCCATGACGCAGCCCCGTGCCCAATGCCCCACCATGCAGGCTGGTGAGGCAGGCGGAGCACAGCCAGCCCACCGCATGCCAGAAGCGCACGCCCCAGCCACGAACGACACGCTTGCCATGACAAAGCCCCGTGCTCAATGCTCCACCAAGCAGACCGGTGAGGCTGGCAACACACAGCCAGCCCACCTCATGCCAGCAGCGCATGCCCCAGCCATGCACAACATGCCTGCCATGACGCAGCCCCGTGTTCAATGCCCCACCATGCAGGCCGGTGAGGCAGGTGGAGCACACCACGTACCAGCAGAGCACGCTCCAGCCATACACGCTGGCACCATGCAGCCTTATGAAGCACAGCCAGCCAAGGAGCAAACAGGGAGGCACCATTCATGCATGCTGATGGATACCAGCAGAGAGGGTGGCACGGCTGCTGACAAGACCTACATTACACTGGTTTTATATAAGGATGCCTTCCATGACATGAAACAAGCCTACTTGCAATGGAAGGGCATGCATTGCATATTCATAGCAGTAGCCTGTGCATGGTGGTGGATCCATCACCATGCAACACTTCACCTCACTCCGACAATCTCTCAGCCCATCGCTCAGACCATCTCTCAGTCCCAAAACTGCTTGCGAAGGCATTGCAAAAGGCTGCAAAGATGGAGAGCCATTTCCACTACATCGGCCCTCGTCAATTTCCTGTACATAGACGGGACCATCGATAGACACACCGCCATACTTAAGCTCACAGTCTGCATGCACACCTGGACTACACAAGGCCACTACACTGTGACGGTAGGCAAGTCCTCAGTAATGCTAGATGGCTTACACCGCTTAAGCCGTCAGCCGTTAGGCTGCTAGGCCGCCCTCCCCCTCAAGGGGTTCGGGACTTTCTGAAACGCACTTCATAGCAAGGTGCACAAACAAAGGTGCACATGGGCTCAACATGAAGTCATGCAAGTTCTCATTGTTGTTCTGTAAAGTCAAGGCAAACTCCGGCTGCTCCCTGATGGAACTCGTGGCAGTGCACTCAAAGATGAAATGCATGGCGTCATCCACTACCCCCTCTGTGCATCTGGTGCATGTGCGATCAATGAAAGTTACCCCCTCAAACCGAGCCTTCTCCACCCCCAGACCGCTGTTGCCTAGCCTGAACCTAGTCAAGCTCGTGCGGACTTCTGTAGATAGCTGTCTATTAAGCAGGTGTGGTGCCATGTGATTGATGCCAATGCCGTCCCCATGCTTAAACCATGCAGCATACGAACATCTCTCCCGATGCACCGTCTCAGGCAGTCTAGGGTCTCCCTCAAACCCAACCCAACGCCTCCCCCACCTCTCGAGCCACTTGACTTCCATAGCCTTGGTGCCTAGGACCATGTCCGGGCTCAAGGTGAACTCACCCCCCATCAGCTCTCTGGCGGCAAGCTGGAACTGAGCACTCCAACTAGCCTGACAGCTCCTGCCTAACTCCACATCTGCCTTGATGACCCTCATCAGCAGGTCACTGTGGGAAAGTTTGGCAGTGTTCCAGAACTTGCATGCAGCCCTTAGCCAGTAAAGTTGGAGGGGCAGCTGCCCCAACTCATGCAGCACCATCAGGCCTGACACTGAGCTACGTACCCTGGCAGCAAACCTGAGAAAGCTGAGCATGCGTGTTTGCACTGGGTTGGAGAGTTGCACACCATGCCCAAGGAAAGCAGTGCCCCATACCTGGCTGCCATACAGCCCTAAGGGGAGCACAAACGCTCTAATGAGGTGACACAGGGCATATGGATCATGCAGGACCCCATACTCTCTGGCACGCTTGCACGCCTGGCGCATGGCGAGGAACATGCCAGCCCTCATATGAGTGGCAGCAAAAGCAGGGGTGGCGCTGGGGTTGAAGTGCATGCCTAAATACTTGAACTCTCTCACCACAGGCAGGATCTCATGCTTGTACCCAATGCTAGGTGCTGCAGTCTGTGAGTTGCCGTCTGTGAGTGCTGCAGTCTGTGAGTAGTCAGTAATCGTTCATCACTACAACACCACTCTTCAACGCCACACTATCTACAGACTCACCATCTTAGACAAACAACGATGCCCTACCAACGCCATCCCCATGGGCCACCTTAAGACCGCCATCGAATGGCTGGGCACTCTGAGCACGAGCTACTGCGCCATGGCAATCACATACATTGCATGGCTCCTACTTGCATGCGGGGACGTTGAAGCCAACCCGGGACCCAACACACACTACGTCCAGCAAGTGGGTAGCAGCACATGCCAAGCCGACTCCCTTAACAACATCGCGGGACGGAAATGGGTCAGCATCGACGATATCGACACCTTTTACGAACAAAGGCTCACACAGCTCAACACACCGGACGAACTTAAAGCCTGGCAAATGGCAAGAGGCGCAGAAGGCTACGACGATGGAGTAATAGACCTGTACCTCACATCTAAGTACGGCCTGATGGCGACAAGCGTCGCTGATTTAAGACGACCCCAAGACTGGACTAAAGACAGCCTCAATAGTCTAGCACAGCGCCACGAAACGACCGCATTCCTATGCAAAAGACTGGGCCACAGCATGGCCATGACAAGCCTCAATGGGAAATGGTCACTCAAGGACTCCCTAGAACCAGCACCCACTCCCCTGGCACGCATCGCAATGTCAACAAAGCAAACACACCACCAGCTCTTCATCATCACCCCCACCCACACAACCCGTACGAGTGCACAAATAGCACTCTGCCATACTAAGAAGATAAACCACATCATCAGCCATACCAACCACAACACTGGCCTACCCGTACCCATCTATATGGAAGCACAACACAAATGTTTCTGCTTGGTACACGCCATCAACATGGCCATGGGGAGACCACTGATCAACCCACATGATGTCCTCACACACTGCAGCCACCTGGCCACCCACCTTCAAGACCTAGCTAGCAGAGCCAGGGGGGAAAACAAGCACATACCCCTGCCCGCCCGTACCCCACACATCTACGATGAGGATGGAAACTTCAACATCCACTCCATGAACCACTACCTTTATCACAACTACAAGACCCTACACCTGGCAACGCAGGAGCTGCCCCAAGACAACATCACTAAAGCAACGCTTAGTACCCTCATGGGCAATGGGGACAATCACATCAGCAACGCAGCCATTCTCATCAACAGAAACCATGCGACTACCCTTAGGTACCTAGACAACGCCTGGTACTGGCTGGACTCACAAGCTACACACGCTAGACGGCTGCTGACCACAGCAGACTGGAAGGAGCTGCATGGAAGGCTAATCCTAATTAAGCAAGGCATGCAACATAAGAATCTCATCGAACCCATCTTCTGGTTAGCGGACCCAATGGAGCAAGCCACCACGACACAACTAGAGCAACACTACGTGAGACCGGACCACATAGACCTGAGCGGCCACGACGACCAACCACCAGCAATATCACCGCCAGCAGCAACACCACATCCCCTCACCACGAGCAACAACGCTATTAAACGCAAGAATACCTATGCAGCGGCGGACCCGCCGGCCCGGCCGCGACACCGCGAAGCTGCCACCGCGAAGGAGGACGCAGCCACACCTCCCCCCCCAACACGAAACGAGAAGCCAAGCACCAAGACAGACCCTAAGAAACCACGATCGAAGAAAGGAGCCAAGAACACTAGCTACAGCAAAGACAGGCACACACAAACGCTTATGTCAAGGTACCTAACTAATACCCAGGCCGCACCCACTGCCACCATACCCAGCCCGCCTGTCCCATGCCCAACCACAAAGGCCCCCCCCATCCTCCCCACACAACCACACCAGACCCCCAACAGACAACACCTGACGCTCACCACTCTCAATGTCCGGGGCCTCTACCGTGCTAGAAGGGACGTCTCCCACCTCATCCACCACCACCACCCTGATATCTTGATCTTAACAGAGACGAAGACACACCACAAGAAAGACACACCGGGATGGCTTAAAGTAACCACACAGGACTACACACTGCACCGACACGGTGGCCACAGTGAAGTCCTCATTGGCATCAAGCATGACCTAGCCATTCAGATGCAAGCCACCCTAGTACCACCCAGCACGGAGGCGGAAATAAACTCCAGATGCGTCATCCTGACTCTTAGCCAGCACCACAGCGACAACCTCACCATCGTAGCAACGTACTGGCCATCGGGCTGCAACGAAGACGCGCTCCCACTGCGGGAGAACATGCAGCAACACATACGCACAGCCACAAGACACCTGCCCGGCTCCCTCATTCTCGCCGGTGACTTGAACGCCACGATGAAAACAGAAGACCGCTCCGAACACACTGAATACACCCAGGACCGCATGATGAGGGAGTTTGCCACAGAGATGCGCCTGTCCGAAGCCGACCCCGGCGACCGGGCCTGGACCTACCAACAACCACACTGCAACAGCCGCATCGACGCCATCCTGACGCGCGACGCACGACCAGGCCCGGAGCACCGCACCATCGTAGACACACATGCGTATCTCAGCGACCACAGACCCCTCATCGCCACACTGACCACAGCGAGGATGGGCATACACCTAGCACAAACACAACAGGCCCAAAGCCACAAACACACTGTTCTCACCACACCCATCACCAACAGTGACAGGGAAGCCTTCCGCCTAGCCGTGCAACAACCCAGCTCAGGCGCTCCACAACTACACGCACAACTGGCAGCCTACCTGTCACCCCTCTTTACAGAAGCCACAGACTTCTTGGCGAACCTGGACAAGGCCAACCCACACCAGCCCAAACGCCTGACGCAGCTGGCAGGCCTCCACCCAAGGCAAGCTGTTGACATGGCAGCCACCATGCTCACAACCCTCTTAGAAACCTGCAAGACGACAGCCATGAAGACATGCACAACAAAGACACTAACTAGAGGGGGCCAACACTACCAACGCAGGACCATGTGCAAAATCAGATTGGCACTAGGCAAGAAGCTCAAGACCACTAGAAATCTCAGCCGGCAGGCTAGGCTACTATTCAAACAGAATGGCGCCCACCCAACGATCGAGGATCTCATCCCAGATACAGACACAAGCAACATAGCGATCAGGGAGGCGGTGCTAGCACGTCAAGATGACGACCCAACCGACAATCACGTGCAAGCCGCACTAGCTAAACTGACAAATTCCTACCGCGACCAAATCCACCAGCTGGATGATGACGATTCCGCACTCGCCATCGCACAGGCCCGGGTCCGAATGCAACAACTAATATGCACCCAGCCCAAGAAAGCCAACAAATATATTCTACGCCCATCCCGCACGAGCCACAAAGGCCTGCAAGCGCTCACAGACCCCGCCACCAGAAGAGTTTGTACCGACCCGGCCGACCTTAACCGGATTATCACCGCCGCCTACGGGCAGAAGCTATCACCCCCAACGCCCAAAACCGGCCACTACACAGACACACAGACAAGAAACTATCCCTGGGCCCGTGCCAAAGCGGACGACCCCTTCACAATGCACACTTGCAAAAATATACACTGGATGCACACAGCCATTATGGACAAAGCCAGCTTCCAAGAGTGCCTCAGCAGGCTGGCAGGAGGCAAAGCCCCAGGACCAGACGGCATTGAGAATGAGATCATCAAGATGTTGCCATGGGAGATGAGGGACACCATACACCAGCTGTTCATCATCATGTGGGCTACAGGCTGCACACCAACCACGTGGAAAACCAGTGACACCTGCCTGCTTTACAAGGACAAGGGCCAGGAAACAGACCTCAACGCCTACAGACCTATAGGACTGGCCAACACCATCTACAAGCTATGGACCAGCCTCATTACCAAGACACTCTATGAATACGCCGAGGCCAATGGGATGCTGAGCAAATGCCAAGCAGGCTTCCGCTCTCACAGGGACACCACTCAGCAACTACAAATGCTCGTCATGGCCCTTGAAGACGCTAAACTTGCTAAAGCAGACATCTATGCCCTCATGGTCGACTTCACAAGTGCATTTAACACCACATGTCAAGACAAACTGCTATGGATCATGCACGACCTTGGCTTCCCCACCGACGCCACAGACGCGGTGAAGGACCTATACACGGGCGCTACAACGCGCTTCAAAACCCCGTATGGCCCTACTGACCCGGTACGCGTAGACCGGGGCACCATCCAGGGCGACTCACTCTCACCCTTCCTGTTCCTCATCTACATCGAACCCCTACTGCGCTGGCTCCAAGTAGGAGCGCGGGGGTACAAATTCCAGTCAGTGGAAAACGACAGTGACAACAAATACACGATAGGGAGCATCGATTATGCGGACGATGTCGCCATCCTCTGTAACTCAATTAGCAATACACGCGTCCAGGCGGACAAGCTCTCAGCCTACTCAGACTGGGGCCACCTCATCATATCACACAGCAAAACCCTCGCCACAGCGGCGCTACACAAAGCGCATCACTCCGGCCGATGCAGCACCCAAGCAGACGCGGAGAAGGAAGCCCGCAAGCAAATGCAAGACCTGTGCCTACAAGGAAAACCGGTCACCTTCCTCCGCCCGACAGCACCCTTTACCTACCTAGGAGTCATGCTCACCATGACACTTAACTGGAAGCCACAACACACGGCCATGATAACACAGCTAAGGCAGAAACTAGACAGACTGCGGCGCTCCTTCGCCAGCGCTAGACAAGCCATCCACATTGTTAAAACAGCGATCATCCCCAGCCTGGCCTATAGCTTCTGCGTGGTACCATGCACCCCGGGGGACCTAGACCTCTTTGACAGGGCAGTCAACCAATGCGTCAAGCATAAGCTCAACCTCCCACTGGGCACACCCAATGCCGTCATCCGGGACGACATAGACAAGCTTGGCCTCGGCATCAGCTCAGCAGCCCAAGAGTACCATGCCAGGAACACCACAGCCCTAGTCTCCAGTCTCCAGTCCGCGGACAACACATACGCACACATATCGAGGTGCATGCTCCACAAACAGATCACCTGGCTCTACGCTCAGGCCGCTAAACATGGACACCGAATTCCCAACCTATTGCAACACACCCTGCGGGCCAGACAACTCCTGCATACCACCACAGCAAACCTCTTCGCCACACACGAAGGGGCACCCCTCTACCCCAAGGAGACTAAAGCTCTTGGGCAACTCATAACACAGAGCGCTAGCCCGCTACCACGGGACATAGTCAGCGCATGCATTACATGCCTCAAGAGCCTAGGACTGGCACACCCTTCGGAGCTCATCTGCCAGGATAACATACACATCATGTCAGGGGATGGTCTCAGGAAACGCTTCGGCACTAAGGTGAAACAAAAGCACATAATCGCCCTAAATAGACTTACGGCCATGGCGACCATGGACCACTGCCCAACCGCGACGGAAGCCAAGACCATCCTGGGGAAACGGGATACTACGCTCACCCTACCAGCAGACCAGCGGCGGATCCGAGCCTGGGCCGCAGGACTCACAGAGCTCACTCCTCACACCACCGCCCACACCGGGCCCCGCTACACGGACATCCGAGCATACATGACAACCAAGACACTCGCGAAGGACACACAGCCGCCTACACCGAAACCCACAACGGCGACCGCGAGATCCAAACTCACAAACAACGTCCCCAAGACACCGACTGCGAAACAGCCCACGCCGCAGCCCAGGATCGGCAGCAAGAGACCAGCGGAAGACAGACACACAGAAGCTGACGATCGACACACCCAGACCATCCCTGACGTAGTGACACACATACCCATCATGACCCTGGCCAATCTCAGTACATGGAAAGCCGATACTGTACGCCAACACAAAAACGAGCAGATAGGGATCATGCTAGGAGCCATGTATGACCACCAAGAGTCCATCACGGCCATTGACGGATGGCACTGGAACGGCAACAACCAAGAAAGCTATTACAACGTCCACTGGAGGCCCACCATCATAGAGAAGTGGGCTCTCCAAATGTACAAGAAGGAAGGCTACACGCCCGCCCACACAGAAGACATCTGCAGAGCAGATGCAGAACATGTTTGCACATGCGAACTATGCTGGGAACCCAAAGAGGACAGCCCCATGTGCAACAACTGCATGAGAGCCTACCACCCGGCCTGCCTAGCCAAGACAGGCCTAGCGGGGCAAGCGAGGGATGACCACTGGCTCTGCCCAGTCTGCGCACACGGCGAAGACGACCTTAAAACTGCCATGCGAAAGTCAGTGGAGACGGATCTAATAAAGGCCCACTGGCACCCCACAACTGAACCTAAGCCGCTAATTCTAGCACATATCGACTACACCGATAAGAAGAATGAGTACGACGCGGACAATAGTAAGAGACAAGAGGCGAGACGCCGACCACCCGACGCGGCCCTCCCAGAGCATACCCGGCAGGGTCTGCCCGACCCCCACACCTGGATACCCCGCTGCACCGACCTGCACTCCAGAGCCACATTCCACACCTCACCGGTTAACCCGCAAACAGACATCGTCGGGACGGGAAGGTGTGAAATCACACTCCAGAATCACTCCCACATCACCACCCAAGCTATGTGTGGAGGGAGCCAAGGACCCAACCTGCCCCAACACAGCCTCATTGAACACGTAGTAGCCCATGATGAGGCGGGGCGCACAGTGGGCCTGATCAACAAGACCACTTACCAAAATCTAACCACATGGCTGCAGCACACACCACACCCACGGGACCCAGCCATGGAGCTAGCAGCTCTCCTACGTAGAAATAATACACAAAGCACCCCCCAACCACTTTTAGCAGCACAAAACAAGGCCATCACCACCCTCTACAACACACAATACTTTCCCAGCACCGTCCAGAGATGGGCCTATCCACTCACGGTCAGGGCTGAGACCACTACCTACTGGAGCCCAGACATCAACGACACAGCCTATGGGGCACACCACAACTGCCTCCTCGTGAGACACACAGGGCTCTCTACATGGAACGTCCCAGCTGAGGATGCCCTGGCCCTAAAATGCATCAAACATGCAATACACTCTGCCACAATGGAGGAGGCCACGGCCACTATCCTGCTCATCCCAGGAAAGAAAGGCATCTCATATCCTAAACACATAGCCATGCTCAAAAGCTACCCGGAGTACTGTCAGCACCTGGCCACCATCCCCCTTGACAAATCAAAGGCAGCTACCAAGTCATGCAAACACGCCACGCTGCTCACCTACATCGTTTGGAACAAGGCGGGGCAACAACTCGTCACAAAAGGGAATCCACAGGGCTGGCTGGCCAACACAGCCACGGCGCTACACCCCAGACCCGAACGGCACCCTAAACACAACCAACCCTCGAAACACGTCCAGTCCACCCAACTGCCCAGCGGGCACTACAAGCACACGCACCTCCCGGCAGACCGCGAGCTCCCCGCCATGGGGCACATGCGCCAACCCAACCAGATCGCACCCCCGTTCTGCACAACATCAAGTATGGTCATCCCCAACTGGAGGACTGTCACGTACACAGATGGCAGCTGCATGCAAGGAACGGATCGCGCCCCGTCGCGGAAAGTGGGAGCGGGAGTGTACACACCGGTGAATGACGAGCGGCTCACCATTGCCCTACCCGACCACAGCACCATAAACAGAGCAGAGCTCGCAGCTATCCACGCGGCCATCAAATCGGGAGCAACCCATATCGCCACTGACAGCCTCTGCTCCATATACCAAATACGGAGAGCACTGGCCAACCCAATGTCGCTCCGCACACATCCTCACAGGGACATATTGGCCGACATCGCCACCCTGATCATGAACAGCCGCGACACTATACACCTACGAAAAGTCCGGGCACATTCCGGCATCATCGGAAATGAAGCGGCAGACACACTGGCCAAACACGCGGCTATGTACCCGGAGCAGGCCCACACTCAGGCCCCGCACGAGCACACCGAACAACAGACCTGGCTGAGCGCAACCACCGAAACTGGCACCACCATACCGCTACCGGACTGCCGACACAGCGTACGCACACATATGCGCGCCAAACACAAACTGGGACTCGCAAACCAAGATAGCATCTACTACCAGATGTCCCAAGACATCGCCAGGGTCGCAGCCAAAGGGTCATGTGAAAGAGTAATGCTCGACCCGGGCATCCCGACCGCTGCCCAAAGAACAGCACTGCTCTACCGCACTGGCGGGCTCTACAATCAGAAATTGGCGATGCGCTGGGGGAAGACCGCGGACGATCGGTGCCCGCTATGCGGCGAGGCCGATAGTGCTACTCACCTTCTCTCGGGATGCACCCGCACTGCAGCTTTAGTACAAGAGCGGCACAACGGGGCGGGACGCCTCATCACTAAAGCGATCAGTAAAGGCTCGCAAGGAGGGTGCATCACATACACTGACATCGGCAGCCACGCACGCGGCGAGCAAAACGACATGGACCTCCCTAACACCACCTTAAGCGACACCCTTGCAGCCATAGGCCTGCCAACAGCACACAATACGACAACCCGCCCTGATATCATCATGGTCAGCACCAAAAGCAACAAAAGAAACAGGGATAAGGACGAGTCCAAGAAGCACGTCACCATACTGGAGATTAAATATTGCGCCGACTCTCGATGGACCGAACAACTAGAAAAAGCCAGCACACAACACGCAGCCCTCGCCACGGCCATCCGGGAAGCTGGCAACACCGTTACAATCCGACCTATCCTACTTGGCATAGGCGGCATTACATACGAAGCACACACCAAGCAACATATGAGGGAGTTGGGTGTAACACACACTAACACCATCAAACTACTTAACAAGCTCACCCGGCACGCAGTGATAAGCTCACATAGCATCGCCAAAACAAGCTACAGACTCAGAGCAGGGAAAGGGGATTGGGGCTAGGAAGGGTCTCTCCATCACCCAGGGTAGGTGGTGGGAGCAGGCCGCGCCCCAGGCGGAAGCTCCTTCCTTAATGCACGCCGGCTCCACGCCGGAGTAGTCTTCTTCTTCTTTCTTCTTCTTCTTCTTTTGTCCCAACAGCTCAGCGGCGTTGACGCCCGCAGGTGCGTTGAGCGGCTTCCCAGCTGCCTGCTCCAGCTGCAGCATGCCGATGAGCTCCTCATAAACCTGGGTTGCAGCAGCTTCAGCGCGGCCAAGGGCAAGCTCAACCGAGTCTTGAGAGTGAGGGGGCTTGGGGAGCCGTGCATAGGTCACCTTGCTGCGCTGCACCAGGTGCTGGCCCTGGCTGTGGAGCACGTGACGAGGGTGGGGCATAAGGGCATGCAAAAACAGGTTGACAGCACAGAGGCGGCTGAGGTGACCCTCCTCAGCCATGCGCACCAATTGAGGTGCCATGCGTGCCTTCAGCGAGCGCGGGGCCTCGGTGCGGCCGCTGTCACCCACGTCGCCCAGCTGCACACCCTGGACGTGCTGCTTCAGTAGCACGGGGTCCGAGAGGTCGTCCCGCACGATGTCAAGGAACATGGCGATGCAGTAGTCCGCGTCCCAGGCCTGGTCGCTGGGAAGCTCCTCGTATCGACGCTGGTACTCCTGGACAACAGAGGGCTTGACAAAGCCGTCGGAAAAAGCCGCAGATGCGCGGCTAGGCAGCTTGCGGAGGACGAGCTGGAGCGCACTGCCGCCCCAGAGTTCCGCATCGTTGCACAAGACTTGGAGGGAGCTCTGGACGCACTGAAACGAGCGGTCCAGCTCATAGGGCAGCAGCACCGTGCCGGACGATGGCAGAGGGTGCTTGACGGGCGGCGCAGAAGGGCTGAAACGGCTTCCGATAGTGGGGCCGTTCACCGAACCGGCCGCGTCAGCTGCATAGGAAGATCCGTCCACGGACATTGAGCTCATATGCCGCGCGGACCACTTAGCTTGAGATAGTCTGGGGTTTCGCCGCCCGAGCCGGCCCGGGTTGAGTGCGCCGGGAGCTGAGCAGACAGGAAAGACGTGGGCTGATTCCACACGGTTCCCTTGTTACACTGGGGCTTGGGGAGTGCCTCTGCCGCTGACACAATGCGGGTGACGTGAGGTATCTCAAGCTGCCAAGGCAGCAACACAACAAGGCTCAAATACTAAAGTCCGGCACAGTCCAAGCATTTCCCCATGCACTGAGTCAGCAAGACACGTCTCTGCTTGGCTCAGATCACAACCCAGATCGCAACTTAGGAAACCCCTCAAGGGCAGTCGGCCACACTCAACACCTCAAATGCTCAGTTTAGGCTAAGGTCCATGTCATGGGGCAGAACCCCTCATCACACAATGTGTCTAGTCACGCCATGTGTTGTGACAAGCATGACAGATAGAGCAGACTACCTACCAGGGCACTGTAGCTGTGGTGCGCAGTGTCCAAGGCATCACCCTCCTTAACTAGCTTGGTGCCTGGTGCCATTGGTACTGCCTTGCTGTGTGCCTCAGTCATGCTGTAGGTGCTGAGTAGCTCTTTGATGTACTGCTGCTGGTCAAGCTGCAGTGTGCCCTGTGCCCTGTTCCGGCTGATCTGCATGCCCAAGAACCACCTGGTCTGACCCAGGTCCTTGATGCCAAACACAGAGGACAGGCGCTGCTTGACAAAGTCCAGACTGTCAAAGTCGCCCTTTTCTGTGCACAGCAAGCAATCGTCTACATACACAAGGAGATAAACAGTGCCAGATGGCCGTGGCAGCATGAACAGAGCAGGATCAGACTCAGAGGCACAAAACCCCATGCCCTCAAGTTCCTGCTTCAGCTTAGCATGCCATGCACGAGGTGCCTGCCTTAGCCCATACAGAGCTTTTTGCAGCCTGCACACAGTGTTACGGCTGCCCTCTTCAAACCCCTCTGGCTGCTGAATGTGAATGACTTCGTCAGGCTGCAGCGTGCCATTCAGAAAGGCAGCCTCAACATCAATCTGATGTACCTCCATGTCCCGTGCAACTGCCAGTGCCAGCAGAGCTCGCAGGGTGGTGTGCTTGCTCACAGGTGCATACACATCACCCACATCCACACTTGACACTTGCATAAAGCCCTTTGCCACCAGTCGAGCCTTGAACTTCTCAATGGCTCCTGTGGCATCACGCTTAATCTTCAGCACCCACTTAGTGGGCAGCACTCGTGCACCAGGTGGCCTTTCAACCAGAGTCCATGTGCCAATAGCATGCAAGGAAGCAAGCTCAGTGTGCATAGCCTCACGCCAGTAGTCTGCCTGTGGCCCTGACAGGGCCTCAAGAACAGTGGGTGTGTCACTGGATGGCATGTCGCTGACAGTCATGGAACCCAGCTCAGGCTGCCTGAACCTTTCTGGCGGCTGCCTTGACCGAGCTGGATTGCGACGGGGTGCATCAGGCATCCTTGAGGCAGCAGGTAAAGGGGCCTCAGGTGCTACCAAGGCAGGAGCTGGATTTGCATGTGCAGAAGGTGAGACAACTGGTCCTGCAGCTGCTAGAGGTATCGGTCGTAGACCAGGGAATTTGAATCTGCCAATGCCAGGAAAGTGATTGACTCCCACTGAGCCTCTGTTGGGGCTCCCACTGTACCTGGGCCATCCCCTTGGTGACACTCCAGGTGCGCTGTTGTCGCCCCCCCCATTGCTGCTACTTGCTGCTTCACTCCCACTGCCTCTGGCAGCGGAAGAGCTGGTGCTGCTGCTTGCCTCCCCCCTAGCAGCTCTTGCGCTGTGTCTGCTGGGGGAGGGACTGCTTTGGCCCAACGGCTGAGGCGATTGCTGCTGAGGTTGTAGCTGCTGCTGCTGTGGTGAAGCAGGCTGCGGTGGAGATTGAGGAGTCAGAGGCAAGGGTGGTGGTGGGGTAGGTGGAGGTGCTGCAGGTGGAGGCAGTTGAGAGGGAGGAGATGGAGCTGCAGGTGCAGGTGCAGGCGGCGCAGCTGCAGGTGCTGAGACAGGCACGCTGGTCACATGTGATTGCACAGGCAGCTGCATGCTGCGATGGTGGTTAAGAACAGCAGTCTCATCAATCTGCACGTCCTTGCTGATAACCAGCTTGCCATTCACCCACAGCTTGTAAGCCTTGCTGCCCACAGCGTAGCCCACAAAGATCCCCTTGACAGCTTTAGGCTGCAGCTTGTTGCGATTGGGCTGTGTGACATACACCCATGCAGTGGCTCCAAAGACACGCAGGGCAGAGAGGTTAGGCTTGCGATGGTAGAAGGCCTCCCAGGGCGTCACGGGCTGCCCTGTGATGGGCAGCAGGTTTCTGACATAGTTAGCCTTGAGGGCAGCATGGAGCCTTGAGGGCAGCAGGAGGCAACTGAGCTGTTAGTAGCATGCTGCGTGTGGCCTGCATGATGGTCCTGTTCAGACGCTCAGCCTTGCCGTTATGTTCAGGGCAGTAAGGGGCAGAGAACTGCTGCTGGATGCCTTTGCTGCTGCACCAGCCACTCATGGTCTTGTTGCTGTACTCTGAGCCGTTATCTGACCTGAGTGCTTTGCAGCGCTGCCCTGACTGAGTTTCGAGTTCAGTGATGACTCGTTGAACGGCTGTAGGCACTTGGTCCTTGCTGGTGAGCAGCTGAATGACAGAGAGACCAGTGTGCTCATCCAGGAATGTGGCAATGTAGCGGCTGCCGTCTCTGCCAGCATGAGGCATAGGGCCACAGACATCCATGTGAACGAGACCCAGTGCTGCTGTAACAGGCGGAGCATTGGTGGAGAGATCAAATCGAACACGGCGGTGCTGTTTGCCCATGGCACAGCCAGGGCATATGGCAGTGCTGCTGGCTGCCTCAGCGAATGCTGCTCGTTTGACTGGAACCCCATTAACCATCCCTTCCCGCTGCATGCGAGTAAGGACAGAGAAAGAGGCATGTCCACAGCGCTGATGCCACACCTGAGGATCAAGCTCGTTGGCTCATGTGGAGCGCATGGGGAGCAGGGTTGTAGATGTTGTCTGGATCGTACAGGTGAGAATCATCCTCCTGACTGCCATAGCCCATGACACGGCGGCCCTCTGCCACGGCTCTGATGTGCCAGAGATAGACGCCAGGGGTGGTTTTTCTGATTGTCATCTGCCACTCAGGTGGGTTGCCCCGGCCAATCAGGTCACAAAGGTCACCATGAAAGCGAAGAGTCACACCAGCACGAGTGAGCTCAGAGACAGAGAGATAGCAGTAGGCAGCTGCAGGCGCATGGAGAACACCCGAGACTGCCCACTGCTCACCCTCAGAGTTGGTGAGATAGGTGGTGCCCTCACCCAGAACGTCGATGGAGGTCCCTGTGCCACCTAGCTGCAGCTGAATAGGGGGGTCGAAGGTATGGTAGTCGGAGAGACAGGAGCGCCAAGGCATGATGTGCCTGTTGGCACCTGAGTCAATGACCCAGCGTGGCAGTCTGGCATAGAAGTCCAGGAACTCCTCATCAGTCATGTTGTCAGGGACCAGGTGCCCTGGGAGAGGAGTGGCAACTGGATCAGTGCGCGACAACATAGGGAAACGGTTGGTTCTGGCCATGAATAGGACATTTGCCTGCTCAGCATCTGACTGCTGCTGCATGCTGCTGCCTGCTGCATCTGCGCTCCTGCTGCCTGCATCCTCCCCCCTGCCCCTGCTTGGGCTGTTGCCCCGAGGCTGACTGGGGCTCAACTGAGCCTGAGCCAGGCTGGGACTGGCAGGTCTGGCGAAGCTGCCATGGTCACGCGCATATCTGCGGCACTCAGACAGGACGTGGCCAGGGTAGTTGCAGTACTGGCAGACAGGCCGAGAGGATCTGCTTGTTTGCTGTGAGGAGGCTGACCTAGAGGCAGTAGGGATAGCCCCCCCCCGACCTGTTGTGTAACCCCCCCTGAGCCCCCCCCTGACAGGAGAGGTGCCCCTGCCCCTGAGCCCAAGCGTCTGACCCCTACCCCTGGAGTAAGTGAAGGACGAGCTCCAGAGACTGGGAGCAGGCTGAGAGGATTGGTCCTGCTGGTGATCAGCTTCAGACTGTAGGAGGACCTTTTTCACCACATCAAGGTCGGCGTTCCCAACAGTCAGCTGGTACCTGAGCAGCTGTACGGCAATCTTGAACTCAGGGGGCATGGCATTGAGGACGGCCAGCAGAAGAGAGTGATCAGAGGGAGGACAACCAGCTGAGGTAAGCTCATCACGCAACAGCATGGTTCTGGCAAAGAAGCCTGCCACAGTTTCATCTGCTTGCATGCGCAGCTGTGACAGCTGCATCTGCAGCTGCGACTGTCGTGCGATGGAGACTTGCACAAATTCGGCTGCTAGCTGTTCCCAGGCTTCTTGTGCTGTTGCAGCTGAAGCGACTGAGCGAGCATGCTGATCGCTGACATAACGCAGGATAATGTTGCGGGCTTTGAGATTGGCAGTGTTGTCAGCTGCGACTCTGGCGCGCTGAGAGGCATGGGCGGCATGTTGCGCTGGGGTAGCATCGTTGGCAAGGGCTGGAGGTGCAGTGGCAAGGCCATTCTCTACCACATAGTAAACCCCAGCCTCTTCCAGCATTCCCCGCATCCTGATAACCCAGATAGCATAGTTGTCCTTGTCTAGAACTGGAATGAGAGCACCGCCACTGAAGCTGGCGCTGGCGCTGGCCGACATAGTAGTGCGGCAGCGATTGACCCTATAGCAACTTACGTGTTGCACGTCGTGGTGTCTTTAGATCCACGCACAGCAGTTGCGCTGTGGGCCCATAACCCTGTAGAAGAGCGTGGGACAGACGAGACACCAGACGAGGGTTATTACAGGGAGAGCCTAGATCATGGCACAGAGGCAGGCTCTCATACCTGTAGAAGAGCGTGGGACAGACGAGACACCAGACGAGGGTGCCTACTAATGCCTGTCACCACGCTAAATACCAACTATCACTCGGAGTCACTCAGAAGCTGGACAGCTGGACCTATCACCGGTGCAGGATAAGATCTGCACCGGGGCATGATTCACAACAGGCACAGCGATGGTGTTTGGATAGCCAATAGGCCCGCTGGCACCACGAACAGATTCCAGTCTGAATGGCTCGAAGGCCGCGAGATGTGGCTTGTAGATTTCGGCTTGCAAGGCAACTTGTACCGCGTGCGCTGTATCGCTTGCGACTTAGTCCTAAACAGCCATCTGCATACCATTCAGAAGCATGAGGACAGCGCCAGACACAAGCAGAACCTTGCAGCCAAACAGAAGAGCTCAGCAGCAGTGCAAGCCTTCAAGGCTGCGCTCACCACAGCTGCAGCAAAACGCAAGGAGCAAATGGAAGATCCAGCTACCGTCACGCAGTTTGCAGCCGTGTTTTACCTGCTGAAGCTTGGCAGACCCATGACAGACATTGAGCACACCCCCGACCTCCTCAGAGTCGCCAGGACTCCAGCCATTGCAGCCAAGCACTGGAAAGACGACAACGCATGGCAGATTGCAGAGGCCCTTTACTCAGTCATGCGCAAGCATGACTTGAAGGTATTGCAGTCAGCAACATTCCTGTCCCTCAGCTTGGACGAGGCCACCACCGTGGACAACCGTGCCGTCATGTGTGTCCATGGCTATGTGGTCAAGGACTTGAGGGGGGAAAGGAGGGGCTTGACACTCTGCACCAGCTATCAGCTGTAGCACCAACGCAAGGCAGGCGGGGGCGGGCAGGCCAGAGTCTGACATGCTCCACCACATTGCAGTTGCAAAGCAGAAGGTGACAGCTGCAACGCAAGCTGTGGTGCAAGACCTGCGACACCGCTTTGTGGCTGGCAGGCATGCCAAGGCCTTGGCAATTGTGTACCCCAACTACTGGGATACCAAACCAAGTGATGAGGACTTCCTTGAACGTCTTGAGGCTATCAAGCAGCTCTACACTCGTGCAAATTAAGGCCTGGCTGGCCTGAAAAACCTGAGAGTTGAGGTCTGAAACTTGGTATGTGGGCTGCTGTGACCTAGGGGATGACAAGACTCTCTTGGGCCAAAGTGTAATTCTCACTCGGTGTCGAGTTGCTGGGCCAGGTGTGGGGCTGTGACCCTGATTTTGGCTAAGGGAGTTGGCACCGTGTGACCAAAGTCAATTTTCATGTAATGTGAGTATGAGAGGTTGTGGAGGGTGGTTACAGCTGCCCAACCTAGTAGGTGGCATGCAAAAAGTCCAAGCCAGTGATGAGCTATGGCCCGTGTCCTAGGACCCTGTACAGGGTCCTAGAGTCACCATGGTCGTAGGACCCTGTACAGGGTCCTGTGTACCTGATGAGTGTAGATGTTTTAATCATACCTTGCATCCCTATGTGATAGAACCATGTTAGGATTCCTCCATAGCTTGTGGTTGGTCCTGTTGACCCCGTTTGGATGCTTTTGACCATGTGTGCCAGGACCCTGTACAGGGTCCTACGATGAGTGCCTTTCCTCACAGGGTCCTGGTACCACACCACAGGGTTCTGGCTCACAGGGTCCTGGCCCCTCACCACAGGGTTCTGGCACCACAGGGTCCTGGTACCACACCACAGGGTCCTGCTGCACACCTACAGGGTCCTGGCACCTGACCACAGGGTTCTGGCACACAGGGTCCTGGCACCTCACCACAGGGTCCTGGCACCACAGGGTCCTGGCACCTCACCACAGGGTCCTGCTGCACACCTACAGGGTCCTGGCCAACAGGGTCCTGGTACCACATGACAGGGTCCTGGAACCACAGGGTCCTGGTCCCTCACCACAGGGTCCTGGCCCACAGGGTCCTGGCACCATACCACAGGGTCCTGGCTTACAGGGTCCTGGCACCACACCACAGGGTCCTGGCACCACACCACAGGGTCCTGGTCCCTCACCACAGGGTCCTGGCCCACAGGGTCCTGGCACCACACCACAGGGTCCTGGCACCTCACTACAGGGTCCTACCGCACGCCTACAGGGTCATGCCGCACGCCTACAGGGTCCTACGACTAGTGTCAATCGGGTTCTGCCGCACGCCTACAGGGTCCTGCGACCCTTTCTCACAGGGTCCTGCCGCACGGCTACAGGGTCCTGCGACATTCGCCCACTGGGTCCTGCCGCACGCTTACAGGGTCCTACGACACACGTCTACAGGGTCCTGCCGCACGCCTACAGGGTCCTGCGACATGAGTCTACCAGGTTCTGCCGCACGCCTACAGGGTCCTGCTACCCACGTCTACAGGGTTCTGCCGCACGCCTACAGGGTTCTGCGACCCACGTCTACAGGGTTCTGCCGCACGCCTACAGGGTCCTGCGACACACGTCTACAGGGTCCTGCCGCACGGCTACAGGGTCCTGCGACACACGTCTACAGGGTTCTGCCGCACGCCTACAGGGTCCTGCGACACACGTCTACAGGGTTCTGCCGCATGGCTACAGGGTCCTGCGACACACGTCTACAGGGTTCTGCCGCACGCCTACAGGGTCATGCGACCCACTTCTACAGGGTTCTGCCGCACGCCTACAGGGTTCTGCGACCCACGTCTACAGGGTTCTGCCGCACGCCTACAGGGTCCTGCGACACACGTCTACAGGGTTCTGCCGCACGCCTACAGGGTCCTGCGACACACGTCTACAGGGTTCTGCCGCACGCCTACAGGGTCCTGCGACACACGTCTACAGGGTCCTGCCGCACGCCTACAGGGTTCTGCCGCACGGCTACAGGGTCCTGCGACATTTGCTTACAGGGTCTTGCCGCACGGCTACAGGGTTCTGGCCCACAGGGTTCAGGCACCACACCACAGGGTCCTGTTACCACAGGGTCCTGGCACCTCACCACAGGGTCCTGCTGCACACCTACAGGGTCCTGGCACCTCACCACAGGGTCCTGGCACCACAGGGTCCTGGTCCCTCACCACAGGGTCCTGGCACCACAGGGTCCTGGCACCTCACCACAGGGTCCTGCTGGACACCTACAGGGTCCTGGCCAACAGGGTCCTGGTACCACATGACAGGGTCTTGTTGCACACCTACAGGGTCCTGGCTCCACACCGCAGAGTCCTGGTCCACAGGGTCCTGGCACCATACCAGACCCTCTGCTGTAGCCCAACCCCAGCCCATGCTGTCCATGCATTGTCATTCGTTCAAATACGCTGATCAGGCCTGTATGGCTCTGAGATTCTGACCCACTGGCCTGCCATGCCGCGCCTGTTCCAGTCTGCCATCTTGGGCCCAATGCCCTCATCCTGGATGGGCTGAAACAACCCATGGTACAAGTCCCCCAGCTCAGAGGTGTTCATGGTGGTGTTGTCAGCCACCGTGTCTGGCCGGCCAAAGCCATACAGCCTGGCGCAGCATGAGCCAGCCACTCCCACGTTGCCAGCATGTACTGTGTTGCCTCGGAACAACACCAGCTGCCCTGCCTTCACCAGGACCTCTGTGCCCAGTTGATGTGGCAAGGTCAGGGCCAGGGCATCCACGTCCTTCACTTCCACCACTTGCTTTTTACCATCAGCCGTCCGCCAGCAATGGGCTGCAGCCAACCGGGACAGTTTGTGGCTGCCCATGTAGGCAACCAGGGGGAAGTCCTGGAGAGCCAGCAGGAACACCAGGCCGTCATCCACCCCTGGGCCAACAGGGAGGAAGTCGGTGTGGGGAGCCTGTGCCTGAGCCAGCTGCTTGGCCAGTGTAGTCACCAGCTCCCCCTTCCTGTTCAGGCAACGCTGCCAGGTGGGGTCAGTGATGATGGTAGCTAGGGCGTTGAGGGGGCGGCCCAGCAGCTGCTTCAGCACCGGCTGCAGGAGAGTGAGGTACTGCGTCAGCACCTTCTTGGCCTCATCCACCTGCAAACACACCCAGAGTGCTGTCTATTGTGCTTCATGCAGCCCTGACTCTAGGTATGTTAGGAAATGCTTCTGCAGCAATGGCTATGTACTACTGTTTTGGCTTGTGTCATCTGCTGCACATAATAATTTATCTGTCTCTCACCTCCTTCTTCTTCTCTGCTGTCAGCGCGCTGTACACAGCCGCGTTATTTTTGTCTGACAACAGCTGTAGGGTTGTGTCAAGGTCGTCGCTGCTGTTCTTGGCTGACTTGGCCAACACCACCTGCACCCTCTGGCCAGTGCCATACTGTGTCTTGCTGTTGGCATTGACCGAGCTGAAGACCATGTGGTTAAAGACCCTGGTGATCAAGATGCTGGCCGCAACCACCGCTGCCATATCTATGGCTAGCTGGGGCAGCTGGAAGATGGTCAGGCCATGAGCTAGAGCTGCTAGGCGACACTGCTCTAGCTCATGAGGCTGGTAGACCTCCCCTGTGTATGGCAGCAAGGTGGGCAGCTGATACACCATTCCCTGCGTGTAAGGTAGCAATGCACGACATGCTCACAAGTACCCGTCACTATCGATTCACATCAGCAAGTTATGCCACTCGTACCTGTGTATTCTTGGGAAACCGCACTGCTCCTCCATGCAGCAGGGTGCCTCCGGTGCTTGACTGCAAACACAATCCACACATATCCTACTGAGCCACAGCTGGAGTCAGTTAAACCGTGCACTAGGTTAATGAAACCCTGCACCACGTAGCTGAAACCCTGCACAAGGTCAACGAAACCTTGCACAAGGTTTAAACCTGTTGTAGGCTGTTTGTAGCTGATCACCTGCTCTCCTGACTGGCCACTTCCAGTCAAAGGCTGTGTTTGCCAACACGTGGAGCCTCCTTCTGCCCACCAGCTCATCCTACATTCAGTGTGGTCGTTTACAAGTTGGAAATGCTGTTATGCCTCTTTTGCAGCTTGGGTCTCACCTCCAATCTGTTGACTGTGTCCTGCACGGTGTCCACCTTCTGAATCAAAGACTGTATGAGGGCCTGCAATGGCAAATGAAGCAATGGGAATCTGAGCCACTGTCACACTGCTTTATGATGCTGTCTTGCTCCTATGTGCTGTAATGTTGTGATCCTACTTGATCCTCGGCAGGCCTCGGCCTCTTGGATGATGAGGGACCAGCACCCTCCCCTCCAGGCTGCTGCTGCTCCTCTTCAGTCACCTGTCGCTGGTCCTGCTGCTGATGCTGGTGCTGCTGCCCACCTGCTGCTGTGCCTGTCGCCCGGGTGCTGGTGCCCACCTGTGGCCACTGCCCTCTGCGTGCCCGGCCATGATGCTGCACTGGCGGATTGTGCTGGTGCTGCCCTCCTGCTGCTGGTGTTGGCAACAGGGGAATGGAAGGGGCAAGGCTGAGTTGCACACGTGCTGCTGGTGCACGCCGCTGGACAGGTGAGGGGGCAGGGCTCCGCTGCACACCTGCAGGCAGGGCAGTTCCTAGGCCTGTGGTGGGGGCCTTCAATCCAGGTACACCCGCTGTTGGTGTGGCGGGGGGCTGTCGCACAACCCCTGCTGAGGCTGGCTGTTGGACAGTGGTTGGGGCTGGGTGCTGCTGCACACCTGCTGCTGGGGCTGGCTGTGGGGCAGGGGAGGGGGCAGGGGGCTGCTGCACACCTGCTGCTGGGGCTGGCTGTGGGGCAGGGGAGGGGGCATGGGGCTGCTGCACTCCTGCAGCTGGGGCTGGCTGTGGGGCAGGGGAGGGGGCATGGGGCTGCTGCACTCCTGCTGCTGGGGCTGGCTGGGGGGCAGGGGAGGGGGCAGGGGGCTGCTGCACTCCTGCTGCTGGGGCTGGCTGTGGGGCAGGGGAGGGGGCAGGGGGCTGCTGCACTCCTGCTGCCGGGGATGGCTGGGGGGCAGGGGAGGGGGCTGGAGAGGGAAGGGTAGGGGGCTCTGTGCTCAACACAAACTCTGTCAAAGTAGCACACTCCTTTCTGCCCTGCACTTCACATAGGTACACATAATCTGTGTCTCCTTGACTCTTCATCTCCGCATCTGCACATGATAGTTAATAGTGACATGAAGGCATGGCTACCTTGAAGGCCTGCTGACAACTAGTTAGCCATGCCCACTCATCACCTTGCTTGTATATGATCCACAAGCTAGCGAATGGCTTTAACCCCTCAGGGGGACTGGGTTCTTGTATGCCCTCGAAGTGGTCGTTGAAGTAGGCGAAGTACTTGTCCCACTTCAGCCTGTTTGGGGAACCTGGTTGGGGGTACTTCGTTGCAACCAATTTCCAGGTCCTGTATTGCAAACAAGTCACACACTTGGGCACGTCCTCATGAGCATTGGGGTGCATGGGCACTCACCTGTCCACTATCGCCTCTGTCTTACTCTGTGTGGCCATATCACAGGGCACAACAGTTTTGGCCACGCAAAATCCACAACACACATCACGCCAGGGGGCATTCATGCTGGCCAGGCCTGTCCCATCCTACATGCAAGTAGCCATCGTGGATGAGTGTTGTGCTACCGATGTGGCGTGTTATGCTAGATTTTGCGTTTACCTGGTTGCGGGGGCCGCATCGCGCCAGGAAGTTAATCATGTCAACGGCGACTGCTTCCAATGCCTTATTGTCTGCTGCTGCTGCCATTGTGCGTAGCCTTGCTAGTGTGCGCGTGGTCTCAATGGACTTTCGAATGTCTAGTCAAATGGCATGGGATCAACATCACTACAAACCTGAGGCACTGCTTGCATCAACCCAGTGTTCAGTATTGTCGCGTGTTATGCCTCCTTCGGGTATTTGTGAACACTATCTAGTCACCTGGATCCCTTTACACGGGGTCACTGAAACCTTGCACACGGTCTATGAAACCCTGCACTAGGTCTATGAAACCCTTTGCTAGGTCACAAAACCTCGTGCAAGGTTTGAACTGCCTAGTCGCCAGTTGGTGTCCTGCACCTGGTGCCCTGCCTTGTTCATGGCTCATTCATTTTCATTGTCAATGTACGACATGGCTATGATACCATGAACCTCTAGCATCAATCAAACAAGTCACAGCGTGCTGCTGCTGCTGCCACTGCTGCATCTGCATCTGCTTCTGCTGCTGCCACTGCCTCTGCTGCTAACCCTGCCCCTGCCTCTGCCCCTGCTGTGCCGGGTGCCACTGGCCCTGCCCCTGCCTCTGCCCCTGCTGTGGCGGGTGCCACTGCCACTGCCCCTGCCCTTGCCCCTGCCACAGCCTCGGCCCCAGCCCTGCCCGTGCCCCTGTTTCTGACGTTGCCCCTGACCCTGCCCGGCCTCTGACCCTGCCCTGCCCCTGTCCCTGCCCCTGCTGCTCCTGCTGCTGCCCCTGCCGCCACTGCTGCCCCTGCTGCCAAGCCTGCTTGTAGCGTAGCGGCGAGCTCCTCTGCCCCTGCCCCTGCTTCTTTGCCTGCACGCCTCTTCTTGGCTGCTGCTGGTGTGGGGTGAGCTGCCTTGGCAGCTGCCTTGCCCCCTCGGCGAGGGGGTGAAGCTGGGCCTGCCTGCTGCCCTGCACTGCTGGCATCCTGCAGCTCCAGCAACAGCTTCTCCTTGTACTCCACAAGCCGGGTCTTGGTCGTCAACTGCACACAACAAGGTGGCAATCTGAAGCTTGGAAGGTAAGGCATGGTATGTGGTATGGTAGGGCATGGTAGGGTATGCTCGTAAGATGTCAGCTACTTGCCTTCCACCAGGATTGGTCCTGGGTGCATGCCTCCAACAGCAACGTCTTGGCCTGCGCCTCCGCCGCCACCTGCCAGCATCAAGCAAAGCACACATACTCGGCCAACATGTAAAATCACATACCTCTACCAGCATTGTAACGAGATACTCACCGGGTCTGCGTTGCTGCCGCCGGGGATAGACCTTGCTAGGGCTAGGGCCACCTCGTCGAACTGCTCATAGAATGTCAGAGACATTGCTTTCCAGGCCTTGGCAGCTTCAGGGTGCTTGCCTTCTTGCGTCTGGTCTGGTTTCTTCCAGTTCTCTGCGATCAGGGGTTCACGCAATGTCATGGGTTAGCTCCACAGGGTCCTGCTGACACCTACAGGGTCCTGGCACCACGCCACAGGGTCCTGGTGACACCTACAGGGTCCTGGCACCACGCCACAGGGTCCTGGTGACACCTACAGGGTCCTGGCACCACGCTACAGGGTCCTGGTGACACCTACAGGGTCCTGGCACCACGCCACAGGGTCCTGGTGACACCTACAGGGTCCTGGCACCACGCTACAGGGTCCTGGCTCCACTCACCTGAGGCTGCTTTCAGCTGAGCAGCTAAGGGCAGGTATGGCTCCATGTCAGTGGGCACCACATCGTCATTGCTGAACGGGGTGCCAGCAGCCACCGCTGCTGCCTTCGCTTCCAACAGCCGGCATCCAAACTTCGACTCCCACCCCCCATCTGTCTTTTGGGCCGCTTCTGCTTGACGAGGTGTCTGCGGCTTTCGGGCCAGCTGCTTAGGAGTGGTCGGACGTCTGACCCAATCGTATGACCTGCACGTTCAAGGGTACCAGGCCGATGATGAGGACCTGTACTAATGACACAGTGGGTTGCATGCTATGGGTGCATGATGGGTGGATGCATGCTATGGGTGCATGCTATGGGTTGCATGCTATGGGTGGATGCATGCTATGGGTGCATGCATGCTACCCACTTTTTGAATGCCGCCAGCAACATCCAGTAGCTTAGCAAAGCCAGGTAGGGTGGGTTGGCCTTGATGAATTCCTTCCACACGAGGCCGATGATTGCCCGCATGGGGACATTCCACCTGGCCTCCACCGAGTTGCTGCCCAGTTTGGGGTATTCCCCTGGTGCACAGCCGGGGATGGTGTACTGCACAACACACACCAATACTGATTCACTAACATTCACATCAGAAGGCAAATTAGGTTGGTTACATGGCTACACCATTCATTGCACAATCACCTGGCCCACAGAACGCGGGCACCACATCCGGATGTATTTTGGGGCGAACTTGCCCCAGAGATTCACGGCATCTTTCTGCAAGGATGCATTGGGTATAGATAACCAAGGTGACATGGGCAGTAATGACACTAGACTATGGTCAGTTGTTGTGTAAACACTACACTAACCTCATATTTGCCCAACACGCTGAAGGGCTTGTCGGCGTTGGGTGCATGATGTCTGAACTGAAATCACATGGCAACGATGGGTCATGGTTAGCAAAGGACATTGAGGCACAGGCAACGTGGCCACAGCAAATCAGGCAGCATAGGCACGCAACACCATGCTCACCCGCGCATAGACGATCTTGCTGAACTTATCGGGGACCTGCTTCCTCCCTTTGCGCGACCGTTTCTTGGCTGGCCCCTGCTTCTGCTTCTCTTCCTCCCCCTCCTCCACCTCCTCCGCCCCCTCACCCTCCTCCCCCTCATCCTCCTCCTCTTCCTCATCCTCCCCCTCATCCTCATTCTCTTCCTCCCCCTCATCCTCATTCCCTTCCTCTTCCTCAGCCTCATTCTCTCCCTCATCCTCCCCCTCAGCCTCCTCCTCAAGGTGCCGCCTCTTTGGTCGCTGGGCCAAAGGCATTTCATCAGAGTCCTGCCCGGAGTCAGATGTGTGAGGGGGAGCAGCCTTGCCCTGCAGCAACGATAGTTCATGGAGTTAATGAAAGCATGAAGGTGACTGCCACGATAAGGTATCACGTTAAGCAGGCGGTAGTGAGCCACACATTACTGCACCTTCTTGGCGATGGGCTTGGTGTTTACCACCTTGGCAGCGATGGACTTTGGAGCCATTTTCGTTTCCTAAGGTGAGGCTGCTGACGCTACGGTTGATGACGATGAGATGGTACAAACTCGCAAGTTCGACACCGAGCGCACAGGTTAAACATCCAAAAGTCACTTTGTCGGCCAGCAAGCGACGCCGGGTGGGTACACAGAGAGCGGGCCGCGATGGCCAACGCGGGCCGCGATAACCGGACACAATGCGACCATTTACTCTCCAGGCTTCCCAAGACACAGGCAATCATGGTGAAGACAGCCTTTCAATGCCTAGTGTGCGGAGAATCAGGCAGCAAAAGAGGAATGCGCACTCACTGTTCCAAGCGCCATCACCAGTTCGTGGGGGCTGAAGGCGCGAAGGCTTGGGCGGAGAGGCAGGCTAAGGCGAAAGCCCAGTCCCCAGACGTACAGCAACACACATCGCAAGAGTCGGCAGTAAGATGTCGCTTGCATTTAGTAAGTACGCGCTGACGTACATGTGCGCATGAGGCAGCTAATGCGTGCACCTCATCGCGGACAATTTGCGCCGCAGGCCACATGTTGTCCGCATGTTGTGACGACATGTGTGCAGGGGAGCTGTGGAGATGGAGGAGGGGTGGATGAGGACGGGCAAGGACATGGAGGAGGGGTGGCTGAGGCCCAGCAAGGAGGCAGGGATCAGGCAGCCCCAGCGGGACAAGAGGGTGGCAGGATTCCAGAGGGTGCATGGAGGGGACATGGAGGAGGGGACGAACAGCGTGGGAGGGGAGAGGAGGACAACAGGGAGGGACAGCGCGGAGACAGAGAAGAGGGGGATGTAGGAGGAAGGGGAGGAGTCGACGGAGGAGGGGACGGAGGTGATAGTGATGACAGTGGGAGTGAGGACAGTGATGAGGAAGGGTATCCAGGAGGTCCCGGGGGTCCAGGAGGTCCAGGAGGCCCAGGAGGTCCAGGAGGTCCGGGAGGCCCAGGGGGTGCAGAGGGGGATGAAGGAGGGGGGGATGGCGCCAGGGCACGTCGAAGCAAGGTGTTCAAGCTTGATGCCAACCTTCAACAACACTCGCAGAAAAGATCGCATTATAGGTGCCACCTAAGGGTACTTTTTTTTTTGATGGAAGGCTGCAGTTGCTCATAAGCAAGCCAACGCTGTTGAAAAAAAAAATCAATTCCAAGTGGCTGGCGAGATTCCAGCGTTGGCCTGTCGTGCCGTTTTGAGAGGCAACCAGTACTGGTTGAGGTCCAGTACTGGTTGCTAACCAGTACTGGACCTCAACCAGTACTGGTTGGCATCCAGTACTGGTTGCCATCCAGTACTGGTTGTCAGCTTTGGCAGAGTTAGGGCATGGAGATATCAAAGTTTCCGCGTATCACATTCAAGCCTTCCCAATAGTACTACTTGCATCGCTGGTCTTAGCGCTTCGTTGGAAGCTCCCCAACGGCTGTCTACGTCGATGTGCGATGTGCGATGTCTAGTCGATGTGCGCTACAATGTGCGCTTGTGATGGGTTGACAACTCTCCATACTGCCAAGTCTTTCTAATGTGCGATGTCCAGTCGCTGTGCGCTATCATGTGCGCTTGTAAAGGGTTAACATCACTCTATAATGTCAAGTCCTATGAATGAAGCGAGTAATGCTTACAGTAAAGTGGATGATAGCCGAAGGGTTAGGGATGAGGCTTGAGCTCAGGGCTGGAGCCTAGGTTAGGTACAATATAGGCACAGATTACAACAAGAGGACAACACGCTATAACACATTGCATGTGCTATCACTCACTAAGCAATGTCATTGAGATTACTGTGTACGTGTGTTTGTTACCACTATCACTACCACTATCACTATACCATTACACAGTACACAGCTTCGCACGCTATGCAACATGCAATGTAGCATTTACCAAGACACTCCATCCGTCCTCTATCTCACTCCCTTATAATTCAAGACGACCTCAATGTAATGAAGGTAGTCGTTTAAGCTCCAGCCCCTGCACTGAACCAGTACTGGTTGCACGAACCAGTACTGGTCACTCGAACCAGTACTGGTTGCACAAAACAGTACTGGTCAACGAACCAGTACTGGTCCACGAACCAGTACTAGTCACTCGAACCAGTACTGGTTGCAAGAACAAGTACTGGTCCACGCACCAGTACTGGTCCATGAACCAGTACTGGTCACTCGAACCAGTACTGGTCACTCGAACCAGTACTGGTCGCACGAACCAGTACTGGTCCACGAACCAGTACTGGTCCATGAACCAGTAGTGGTCACTCGAACCAGTACTGGTCGCACGAACCAGTACTGGTCCACGAACCAGTACTGGTCCATGAACCAGTACTGGTCCATGAACCAGTACTGGTCACTCGAACCAGTACTGGTCGCACGAACCAGTACTGGTCCACGAACCAGTACTGGTCCATGAACCAGTACTGGTCACTCGAACCAGTACTGGTCACTCGAACCAGTACTGGTCCACGAACCAGTACTGGTCCACGAACCAGTACTGGTCCACGAACCAGTACTGGTCCATGAACCAGTACTGGTCACTCGAACCAGTACTGGTCGCACGAACCAGTACTGGTCCACGAACCAGTACTGGTCCATGAACCAGTACTGGTCACTCGAACCAGTACTGGTCACTCGAACCAGTACTGGTCGAACGAACCAGTACTGGTCCACGAACCAGTACTGGTCCATGAACCAGTACTGGTCACTCGAACCAGTACTGGTCGCACGAACCAGTACTGGTCCACGAACCAGTACTGGTCCATGAACCAGTACTGGTCACTCGAACCAGTACTGGTCGCACGAACCAGTACTGGTCCACGAACCAGTACTGGTCCATGAACCAGTACTGGTCACTCGAACCAGTACTGGTCGCACGAACCAGTACTGGTCCATGAACCAGTACTGGTCACTCGAACCAGTACTGGTCATTCGAACCAGTACTGGTCCACGAACCAGTACTGGTCCATGAACCAGTACTGGTCACTCGAACCAGTACTGGTCATTCGAACCAGTACTGGTCCACGAACCAGTACTGGTCCATGAACCAGTACTGGTCACTCGAACCAGTACTGGTCATTCGAACCAGTACTGGTCGCACGAACCAGTACTGGTCCATGAACCAGTACTGGTCACTCGAACCAGTACTGGTCATTCGAACCAGTACTGGTCCACGAACCAGTACTGGTCCATGAACCAGTACTGGTCATTCGAACCAGTACTGGTCGCACGAACCAGTACTGGTCGCACGAACCAGTACTGGTCCATGAACCAGTACTGGTCACTCGAACCAGT
Source organism: Haematococcus lacustris (assembly GCA_030144725.1). Taxonomy (NCBI): domain Eukaryota; kingdom Viridiplantae; phylum Chlorophyta; class Chlorophyceae; order Chlamydomonadales; family Haematococcaceae; genus Haematococcus; species Haematococcus lacustris. Next base: position 10,660,665 of record JASKMD010000026.1, on the reverse strand, counting down.
ACTGGTCATTCGAACCAGTACTGGTCGCACGAACCAGTACTGGTCCATGAACCAGTACTGGTCACTCGAACCAGTACTGGTCGCACGAACCAGTACTGGTCCACGAACCAGTATTGGTCCAGCAGCAGCATCAGCAGCAGCAGCAGCAGGGGAGCAGGGGTGGTTGGGATGAAGTGGCACTTGCCTGGCAAGGTGTGCAGAGGGGGCACGCTATGGTACTCTTTTCGCGCTCCTACTGCATGCAAACAAGAGCAACATCACTCACCGCACAGCGACCGGCCCGCTAAGGCTACGGTGCAGCTTCAACATTGTGGTGTGTGGATGGGCATGGCTGGCGGTTTGGGTGTAGATGGCATGGCTCAAGGCTGCCTGACATAGCTGTGGCTGCAGGTTGCAGGGGGCGGGGGGAGGAGCGGGTACAAGGAGTGGGTCTTAATGTGCTTGCTAGAGTACAAGGAGTTGTGCCCCAGTCGATGGGGGCAGGGGGCTGGGGGCAGGGGGGTAGGGGGGGCAGGGGGATGGGGATGGGGGAAGCGTGCCGATGAACTGGAAGGAGGTGGTTGTATATGGGAAAGGAAAGAGGAGGGGAAAGGCCCATCAGACCTGCAGCCAAGTGAGTGGAGAGAGACGTGAGCAAGGGTGGAACGGGTTGTCAGATGTAGCAGAAGCAGCAACAACAACACTCACCACACAGGAGAGGTGACTATGACGGTGTAGTTGGAGGTGTAGCTGGGGTGTAGCTGGGCGGGGGTAGGGGTGGGGCGGGGGCGGGGGCAGGGGAGGGGGAGGGGGAAATGTGTTGATGGATGGTGTATCGGGAATAGGGAAGGGGAGGGGAGTTGCCCATCAGACCTGCAACCAAGGGGCGTGCACGTGCGGTAGGGTGACCAGGCTGTGCACTGTGTTAGCTATCACCGCGGCCTCACCTTTGTGGTCCTCCTGGCCTCCTACCTGCTCACCCCTGGCAACATATCCCATGCGCCAGTGGGTTGGGGCTGTGGTGGGTTTGTGTGTAGATGGTGAGGGTGAGGAGGCAGAAGGGGAAGAAGGTTGCTGTTGTTGCTGGAGGGGGTAATAGGACCAAGAGGGGGACGGGATGATGGAGAAGCGGGGGAGGGGAGGTAGAGGAGGGAATGGGAGGGAAGGGAAGGGGAGGTCCATGGGGAGGGCGAGAGAAGTGGGGAAGAAGGGAGGGAGGGCATTGATAGTCTCAGGTGTAGGCGCGCAAGACCTGCGGCAACGGTGTGACGATTTGTCAACGGAAGCAAACATGGGACATGGGTACTGGATGCACTCACCCATAGAGTAGGGAGATGTAGAGCTGGCAGATGGAGGGGCAGGTGTAGCAGCCCTCCATTACAACCCACCATCCTTTGTCCTCACCTCAGTAGGAAGTGCATGGTGGGAGAGTAGGGCAGGGCTGGGCTGGGCTGGGCTGGGCTGGGCGTGAAGGTGAGGGTGAGGGTGGGGGTGGGGGGTGAAGGTGGGATCATCAGACCTGCAACAAACACGCGACCCACTCACCGCTAACGCCGTGCTGCTCCATGCTGCGCCATGTTGGCTCCCTGTTGGCTCTTACCTTGGAGTGGAGTTGGCTCTTACCTTTTGGAGTGGTGTTGTTAGTGGTGGGGGTGGAAGAGCCAGGGTAGGGTTGAGCGTTAAGGGTGGGGTGGGCTCTCTTCTGTCTGCTGGGGTAAGGGAGGGGGCTGGGATGCCAGGGGGGAGGTGACGGGGAGGGGGGAAGCAGGGGTTGGGGAGAGGTGAAAGTGGTGAAACTGCCAGGGTGAGGGTGAGGGTGAGGTTGAGGGAGGGGGGGAATGTAATGTCAAACTGGGAGGGGGTGGTTGTATAGTGTAGAGGGAAGGGGAGGTGCCCATTACACCTGCAATCAGCTAGGGGGAAGGGAAAGGAGAGGAAGGGAGGGAGGAAGGGAGGGAGGGAGGGAGGGAGTAGGTCGGGAGGGAGGGAGGGAGGCTGTGAGGTAGGCTGCAAGGTACGGTAGGCTGCGAGGTAGGCTGCAAGGTACGGTAGGGAGTATGTCAAGGCATGTGCGACGACGGACTTGGAGGTGGTGGTGGCAAAGGGAAGAGGTAAGACCATTAATCCTACAGCAGCACAAAAGGCACGCCAGTGGTTAAGCTAAGTAGAGGGAGCCACATACCTGCACAGGGATAGCCACTCACCTTGACAACTTCGCATGGTTTGCATGGATGACGGCTTGCTCGTAGTGTGTCGCTGCGTTGCTAGGCTGGCTACGTTGGCTTCTTGCGTGGCTGCGTGGCTGCGACTTTGCGAGGTTGTGTAGCTGTGTCGCGATGCTGGTGAAGTGGCTGGACTGCGGGGCTGAGCTAGCTACGTAAATACGTGGCTGTACGCCTAGCTTCGAGGTTGGCTGCGTTATGGAAATGGAAATGGAAATGGCTGCAACGCTAGCTGAAACTACCTTGTGTGTCTGAGCTAGCTAGCTAGCTGCGATGTGGCTGGGATCGAGCTGAGCTTCGGGCATGACTGCGAGGCTGCGAGGCTGCGAGGCTGGTTGCAAGGCGCCTGGCTACCTAGATGCGGGACGCGAATTAGGGGCAGTGTGGCTGCAAGGCTGCGAGGCTGAGTTTCTAGGCTGCTTATCCTCAAGGCTGACCTTCTAGCTGGCACTAGCTGCGGCTACGTTCCTAGCATGACTAGGATCGTCGCTAGTTGACTACGCCGCGTACTGGGCGGATGTTAGTTTTTCATATTTCATGTCTAACATGCAAGCCGATCTGCAGTTCGTGCCGCCCTTCACGCCCTCAATTCGGTAGCCCCTGCCCTCAGTTCGGTAGCCAGGCTAGGTAGCCAGGCGGCCACTGAGCCACATCGCAGCCACGCAACATCGCCACATCGCAGCCAGGCAGCCGCATTCGGCCGGGCAGCCACATCTCACGTAGCGGCCAGCCTCCTAGCCAGTGTCGCAACCTGGAGATCTCAGCCAACTCCGTAGCCACGCGTTGCGCGATAACACACGGGCATTACCTCGCCAACCTTTGCGCGTAGCCAATGCGTTGCGAGGTAATGCACCGTTTCACATGCAGCGACCCATCTTTTTGCCTTTGACATGTACCCACCATCTCCGAGCCCATCTTCCCTGCCCCTTGTGCATCAAACTCGGTGAGTGCATCTTGTACCCACCATTCATTGCTCCTCCTTTGACAACCTGTCACCTCCTTGCCGCAGGTCCACATCCCTTCCCCTTTCAGTCCCCTTCCTCCCCCCCTCCCCCGCACCTCCCTCCCTTACCCTCTCTCCCTCCCCTCCCCCGCTTTCGTCACCCCGTAACCTCTCCATTGCAGCCCGTCCCACTACAAGGGTAAGACCAAGGTAAGAGCCAACGAGGATGAAGCATGGAGGAGCATGGAGGATCAGGGAGCAAGCGGTGAGTGGCCCCGCTCCTGAACCTAGCCTCCGTCATGCACCTAGCTTCCTTAGATGTTTTGCTAGCCTCACTGTAAGTACGCTCCTTGCTTGCTGCAGGTCTGACGCCTATACTCCTGCCCCCTGCCTCCTTCACCCTTCCCTACTCTACCCCACCAATCCCACTTCTACTTCTCCCCAACCCCCGCTTCCCCTCTCCCCGTCACCTCTCCCCCACCCACCCTCTTCCCACCACCACCACCACCCCCTCCCTTCCCCCTCTCCCTCCCACTCCCTTCCATGCTTCTCAACCCCCTTTCCCTCTCGCACCCTTCACTTGACGTGGCATCGCAGCCCCCACCTCAACCACCCCTATCCCTCCACCCCTCCCCCACACCACCACCTCTAATAACACCACGCAACCTCCCGCATCACAAAGGTAAGACCAAGGTAAGAGCCAACAGGGAGCCAACATGGTGCGGCCTCTCAGTGTCCATTATCACCCAGCCTAACCACTACCACACACTGTGTTCGCTGCAGGGCTGATGGTAAATCGTAATACCCAACCTTTCCCCTTCTCCTTTCTCTTCCCCCCATCCCCCACCCCACCCCACCCCACCCTCCTTCTCCACCCTCCTTTCCTACTTCCCCCCTCCCCCTCGCCTTCTACCCCCTGACATCGCAGCCATCTGCCATCCCTTCCCTACCCTTCCCATCAGCCAAGAGCATACCTTCCCCAACATACCTTGGCACCGTGGCATCACTACCACCCCCTTCCCACCCCCCTCCACACACAAGCTCCCTCTTCCCCCTTCTTCCCTACCCTTTCGCTCCCTGGTTGGTGGTGGCTACCGGTAAGTGGCCAACACGCAGCGCCCAACCTGATCTCCCTACCTCACGTGCATGCCCCTTGGCTGCAGGTCTGATGGGCAACTCCCTTCCCCTTCCCTTTCCCCGATACACAATCCATCAACACATTCCCCCCTCCCCCGCCCCTGCCCCCGACCCCGTCCCCCCCCTACCCCCGCCCCCGCTCCCTCCCCTGCCCCTACCCCCGCCCAGCCTTCCTTTCCCTTACACAACCACCCCCTCCCAGTTCATCGACACGCTTCCCCCATCCCCGCCCCCGCCCCCGCTCCCGCTCCTCCCCCCGCCCACACACAAGCTCCCCCTTTCGCTCCTTGCTCCCTGCCCCTCCCCTTCTCTATCCCCCGTATACAGATCATCAACACTATTGCCCTCCCTTGTCCCTACCCCCGTCCCCGCCTAGCCCAGCCCCCCGACCACCACCTCCAACTACACCATCACACTCACCTGGAGATACAGCTGTGTACCCCACCACTGCTCCCCTCCCCACCCCCTACCCTCCCCATTGCAACCCTCGCTCCCTCCCACCCTCCTCCCACGCTGCACTGCCCCCTCTCACATGAGGGGTGGCAAGGAGCAGCAACCCTCCCCAACCAGGCAGCAAGTGCGAAAGGCGAGAGGCAAGTAATGAGCAGCATGCAGGCAGTAGGTCTCTCCACTCTGCTGCCGGCGCCACTCAATAGCGTGCTCTTGCTGCTGCTAATGTGCTTGCTGATCCAAACCTAGCTCTTGCCTGCTTTCAGTGAGAGCATGAAACGTGTACCGTGGCCCCTCTGCCCGCATTGCTAGGTGAGTGCCACTCCACCCCAACCAACCCTGCCCACACCAACCCGCCCCTGTTGTTGCTCCTACTGCTGCCCCCCTGCCCCCCTGCTGCTGCTGCTGCCCCCCTGCCCCCCAGCTGCTGCTGCTGCCCCCCCGCCCCCAGCTGCTGCTGCTGCGCCCCTGCTGCTGCTGCTGCTGCAGCCCCCCTGCCCCCCTGCTGCTGCAGCCCCCTGACCCCCTGCTGCTGCAGCCCCCCTGACCCCCTACTCCTGCTGCTGCTGCTGCTGCTGCTGCCCCCCCACTGCTGCTGCTGCCCCCCTGCTGCTGCTGCTGCTGCTGCTGCCCCCTTACTGCTGTTGCTGCCCCCCTACTGCTGTTGCTGCCCCCCTACTGCAGCTGCTGCTGCTGCCCCCCTACCACCTTGCCCCCCGGCTGCTGCTGCTGCTGCTGCTGTAACCCTGCTGCTGAATGGGGGGGCACCAGCGCTGGTTGCGCCCAATATCTGCTGCCTACTGTCGGCTGCTGCAGCCCCCCTGCCCCCCTGCTGTTACTAACCCAGCCAGTACTGGTCAGCCAACCAGTACTGGTCACAGCCAGCCAGTACTGGTCACAGCCAGCCAGCCAGTACTGGTCAGCCAGCCAGTACTGGTCACAGCCAGCCAGCCAGTACTGGTCAGCCAGCCAGTACTGGTCACAGCCAGCCAGCCAGTACTGGTCAGCCAGCCAGTACTGGTCACAGCCAGCCAGCCAGTACTGGTCAGCCAGCCAGTACTGGTCACAGCCAGCCAGCCAGTACTGGTCAGCCAGCCAGTACTGGTCAGCCAGCCAGTACTGGTCACAGCCAGCCAGCCAGTACTGGTCAGCCAGCCAGTACTGGTCACAGCCAGCCAGCCAGTACTGGTCAGCCAGCCAGTACTGGTCACAGCCAGCCAGCCAGTACTGGTCAGCCAGCCAGCCAGTACTGGTCACAGCCAGCCAGCCAGTACTGGTCACAGCCAGCCAGCCAGTACTGGTCACAGCCAGCCAGCCAGTACTGGTCACAGCCAGCCAGTACTGGTCACAGCCAGCCAGTACTGGTCACAGCCAGTCAGCCAGTACTGGTCACAGCCAGCCAGCACTGGTCACAGCCAGCCAGCCAGGTGTCTAATGTGTGTCATGCATTGCATTCATTGGGTACAGTAGTGCATTGTATGTAAGATGACACTGTGTCACTTTGCAGGGGTTGGAGCATGGACGAGTACCTTCATTACATCAAGGTCGCTGGAAGAGGGCATTGACATAGGTCAACCAGCACATGAGATTGTGGAGGGTGTTAGTTGACGCTACATAGCTTGAGGGTTGTGCGGCGCTGTGTACTATGTAACTATGTGATAACAAGGAGTGGGTCATAGCATATGCATGTGGTTATAGCATGCTGTCCTCATGGTTATATGTACTCTGTATACCTTGCAACATCTGTAGCTCAGTATCACGTGTAAGTACACCCAACGGCTCTAGCCTAACGTGTAATAACCTCCAACTTGGCAATCGTTACCGAGCAAGCCCCTTCCTTCAGCCCTTCACCCAGCCCTTCAGCACTTGAGGGGGTCACACAGTAATGGATGGGTGTCACACAGCAATGGATGATGGTCACAAAGTGTGCTGTCGCTGCCCCCCTAGTGTTGCTGCCCCACATGGCGCAATTGTTGCTGTTGCTGCTGTCGCTGCCCCCTCGTTGCCGCTGCCCCGCTGCCCCCCTGCCCTCCTGATGCTGCCGTTGCTGCCCCCCTGCCCCCTTGCTCCTGATGCTGCCCCCCTGCCCCCCTGCTGCTGCTGCTGCTGGCCCCCAGCCCCCAAGCTCCTGCGGTCAGCCAGTACTGGTTGGGGGCCAGCCAGTACTGGTTGGGGGCCAGCCAGTACTGGTTGGGGGCCAGCCAGTACTGGTTAGGGGAGGACCAGTACTGGTTGGGTGTGGACCAGTACTGGTTGTGGGTGGACCAGTACTGGTTGGGGAGGCGGCCAGTACTGGTTAGGGGTGGACCAGTACTGGTTGGGTGTGGACCAGTACTGGTTGGGGGTGGACCAGTACTGGTTGGGGGTGGACCAGTACTGGTTGGGTGTGGACCAGTACTGGTTGGGGGGTGGACCAGTACTGGTTAGGGGAGGACCAGTACTGGTTGGGTGTGGACCAGTACTGGTTGGGGGGTGGACCAGTACTGGTTGGGGGTGGACCAGTACTGGTTGGGGGTGGACCAGTACTGGTTGGGTGTGGACCAGTACTGGTTGGGGGGTGGACCAGTACTGGTTAGGGGAGGACCAGTACTGGTTGGGGGTGGACCAGTACTGGTTGGGGGTGGACCAGTACTGGTTGGGGGTGAACCAGTACTGGTTGGGGGTGAACCAGTACTGGTTGTGGGTGGACCAGTACTGGTTGTGGGTGGACCAGTACTGGTTGGGGGGGCGGCCAGTACTGGTTGGGGGTGGACCAGTACTGGTTGGGGGTGGACCAGTACTGGTTGGGGGTGGACCAGTACTGGTTTTCTCGTATCTCCTCAGCCCGATTTTTCCTCGATTTTAGGTTTACACCCCCATTCTTAGAACCGCTAAAAAATACATTCCATCAAAGCACTTTGTCAAAATTTTCAACTTTTCTCATGAACTTTTCTGCGAGTGAACCCGTGTTCAGGTACTTATAAATAACAGATAATAGTATCACAAGTAGGGAGCTGTTCAATATAGTAGTTGCTTGTCATTGTGCATGCCATTACAGGAACTGCCCCATGACAGGCAAGGACTTGATGGACGAGCTGAGCAGGCTGTTGGACATGAGACTGACGAAGGAGCAGATGAAGGGGGTGTTGAAGCTGATCCGTAGGCTACTTGCAAACCAGCCTGATCTCAACCTCATCACCAGCTTCTACCAGCTGATGAGTTTGAAGGGCGTCCAGCACGCAAATGAGTACGAGGTGCATGTGTGCAACGCGGGCAAGGACAACAATGCCAACAACAAGTACTGCCCAGGCTTCACCTACCCGAAGATACGACGGTGAGGTCAGGGGAAAGGGTGTGGATTAGGCAATGCATGAATGGCGCATTACACATGGTGTTTGTTGGGGTCAAGGTTGCCTACATGTGCATGCATGCATAGGTCTGAGTGGCTCGCCCACCAGGATGACAAGTGCGACTACTGTGAGACGCCACGCTTCCATGTGAACAAGAAAAAAGGTACACGTATCTACATGGGCATGGTGAAGCTCTATTGACACTTGTAGAGGTATACATGTATTGTTACTGTCCCTTGCTTGGTTACAGGAAGCCCACAGGAGATCACCTTGAAGCCCAGGTGGAGCATGTCTCTGTTCGGCTGGAACACAGTGGTGAAGAACATCATGGAGCGCAAGGACGTGATGACCTGGTTCAGGCGAGCTCGGGGCGTGGACCCACCTGCTGGCTCTTTCCGGGCAAGTGAGTAGGCATGGGTTGACCTTGGCATAGAATTCACAGCATAGCCAGGTGATTAGTACAGTGACATGCACCATACCATGATGTTGTTGATTGACAGGCCCTGCATGGCGAGAGATGCAGCCCAAGCTACCAGAGGTTGTGGCCACCTCCCCCAACACAGCCCACTTCATGATTGGGGTTGACTGGATGACCATGGGCAAGAACGGCACCTGGTCAGTGGGTGTGATTCTGTTGAGGCTGCTAAATGTGCCGGCTGAGGTGTGCGGCAAGCGGGCGTGCAGCTCAGTGTTGGCCGTCATCAACGGAGGAAAGCACCAGTCTCACCTCACAGGCTACATGAAAGCCATCTGCCAGGAAGTCAGCAAGCACATCGAGGGCCCGGGTGACCTGGGTGTGATAGTGGAGCCACACCCAGGCCCAGGTGTTGATGGTGTGGCTCCCGCCCGTGTTGAGCCTGTCCGCATCCATGGAGTCCCAGTGGTATCGATCGCTGATACCCGAGCCACGTGAGTGTGACAAAGGCCAACAGCTTGCAGCTACAAATGATTCCACCACCTCCCAGTCCAGTCTATCCCTATACAACTTGTACCCAGCCATGTACCATCCACAAACATAGGAATGAATTGCGTGATTGTGTGCATGTAGAGCCACTTTGACCAGGGGCATGGGCCACAGCGCCCTGAAGATGTGCTACAACTGCAACATCAGCAAGCCCCCCAACCCCCCCACAGAGAAGGCGCCCCTTGGCTACGACGCGCCTACGCTGCAGACCCTACCAGGCTCCAACCGGGAGGTATGGAACACTTGACACACTCGACAGCATGTGCTATTGAAATCAGACACGAGGATCCCTAGGCACACACCATCCATGCTTGCTGTGGCGGTCTGCAGGAGTATGTGCTCATCTATGACGTGCGCATGAAGTTCACCCACGAGCAGATCATGAGCCGTGGCGCCCCCTTCATCCATGGGTGGTCTCAAGGCGAACCTAGGGTGGTGGGCTGCCACGCCCAGCCCCTCCTGCCCCTGCTGCTGCAACACCTGGACGCCCGGCTCGCCCACCTGGTGCCTGTGTACCACAGCTTCATGTATGGCTTGCTCAAGCACCAGCTGGAGTGGTTCATGAGTGCAGATGGCCTTCACATTGACGTGCGGCGTGAGATAGTGAAGCGTGGAGCAGCCATTCAATCCCCATCTGACTTGGGACGGGACCTGGGAGACCTTGCCAACCGCACGTAAGCCATAATCATGTTGTGCAGTATGTCATGATCATGTCACAACAGAATAACAAGGATGATGACAATGCAAGGTGCATGTCATGACACACTTAATGGTGTTACAATGCTCATGTCACCATGCAGTGGATGGCGCATGGAGGACTACAAGCACTGGTATGTGCACTTCTCACCCATCGTGTTGCGTGGCAACCTTTTGCCAGAGCCCTACCGTGGGTTGTGGACAGCCTTGGAGGGCGCTTGCCTGCACTACTTGACACCAGGTAATTTACACACCAACTATTACAGGCACGGTCCCACTGCATGATGACTAACTCATACCTAACTTAGTGTATTTGTCTGCCCAATTCAGGCTCGGAGAACAGCGCCACACCTGAGGGGATGGCGGCAGGCTATGCACATCTGAAGACCTATGCAGCCAGGTTGGAGCGCTGCCGCCGTGATCCTCTGCTTCCAGCTGCGCATGGAGACAACAAGGACAAGCTGTCTGTGCCTACTGACCAAGTCTGCCCTAACCTCCACACAACGGCCTGCAGGTGAGAGGTTTAGCAGAAGCATGCAGGCCAACCTTACCAATCAACAATGCATGCATCTGCAGGCACACCATGCTAAGCATGGTATCATGGCTGTGGTGTGCACAGGCTGTACATGCAAGAGAGCAATGTGGGCAGGACATACCTGTTTGGCGAGCTCTGGATCGAGCGTGACCTGCATGACTTGAAGTCCATCACCACCAGCGGCATTCCTGGAGCCCAGCTGGATGCCCACATTGCCATGCGGGTGGCCGGGCATAACGCCAGCAAGAGGCTGCTTGACCGGGCAGAGCCGGAGGCACAGCAGGACTACAAGGCCCGCCTGAAGGATGAGCTGACACAAGAAGGGCAGCAGGCCCTGCTGCTGGGAGCGGGCAGTGCAGAGTGCCCACTGCAGAACAGCCCGGGTGCCATGATGAGGGGCTGCATGAAGGCAGTCCAGGATCTGCAGAAAAGCGACGAGGCCACCCCATGGCGCCCATGGCACGTCAAGCAGGTGTTCGGTGAGGCCCTAAATGCAAGGGAGGCAGAGGAGGAGGCCAAGGAGGCTCCACGGGTCGCTGCACCCCCGTATCCAGTGCGGTACTACCAGCGAGCAGACTGCAATGGCACCATTGTGTTCAGCAGTGTGTACAAACGCCCCTCAACCCGCAACAACACCTGGGTCAGCATCCCGTTCAGGCTCGATGACGACAAGTGGGCCATTTGGGCTGGCCATGTGCAGTTCTGGGTTCGTTTGGAGCACCCCAAGCTGCCTGGGGTGTTCCTACGCCTAGCAGTCAGCCGCATCTACTTGACCCGCCCTACATCCCACCCCTCATGTTTGGCAGCAACTGGCCAGGCTGTTCCCAGGCCACAGCAAGCAGCAGCTGGAGCAGCGGCTAACGCAGGAGGTCAGGGGGGGGGAGAGCCACCAGGTGACGGGGATGCAGATGGGGGTGCTGGGCCCAGCGGTATAGGTGGGCCACAACAGCACAGGTCAGCAAAGCGTGGGGTGGAGCAGGCAGCAGCGGAGGCAGCCAGCACAGGTGGCACCAGGAAGTCCCAGAGGCTTGCAGCCGGTGCATCACAGCGGCAGGCTGACCCCCTTCCACCTGTTGAGGACCGCCCGCAGCAGTCAGCCATGGGCAGCATGCACCAGGGCTATGGAGATGAGCATTGGTATATGTTTGATGCCACCAAGATCTTCACAGTCTTTGTGACCAGCTTTGAGGATGGGGAGGGCTACGGCCGTATGTTCTTTGTGCCAGCGCACAGCCTCAGCCGCAGCTAGTCATACATCAATCACGGTGCTGCACCTAGTAAGAACGGATGACAGAATAGATGCTCGTAATGCTGTTCCTGTTCTGTGGTTGCCGGGGCTGCGTCACTGTCATGTTGCTGCTGCAGCCACTGTCACACCATCAGCAACTAGTGATAGAATGCCTTAGCTACCTAGCGGTGTGACCTGTATGACCCTGTAGGCGTGCGGCAGGACCCTGTAGACGTGTGTCGCAGGACCCTGTAGGCGTGCGGCAGAACCCTGTAGACGTGGGTCGCAGAACCCTGTAGGCGTGCGGCATAACCCTGTAGACGTGTGTCGCAGGACCCTGTAGGCGTGCGGCAGAACCCTGTAGACGTGTGTCGCAGGACCCTGTAGGCGTGCGGCAGAACCCTGTAGACGTGTGTCGCAGAACCCTGTAGGCGTGCGGCAGAACCCTGTAGAAGTGTGTCGCAGAACCCTGTAGGCGTGCGGCAGAACCCTGTAGACGTGTGTCGCAGGACCCTGTAGGCGTGCGGCAGAACCCTGTAGAAGTGGGTCGCAGGACCCTGTAGCCGTGCGGCAGAACCCTGTAGACGTGTGTCGCAGGACCCTGTAGGCGTGCGGCAGAACCCTGTAAACAAATGTCGCAGGACCCTGTAGGCGTGCGGCAGAACCCTGTAAACAGACGTCGCAGAACCCTGTAGCCGTGCGGCAGAACCCTGTAGAAGTGTGTCGCAGGACCCTGTAGCCGTGCGGCAGGACCCTGGAGACGTGTGTCGCAGGACCCTGTAGGTGTGCGGCAGAACCCTGTAGACGTGTGTCGCAGAACCCTGTGGGCGTGCGGCAGGACCCTGTAGACGTGTGTCGTAGGACCCTGTAGCCGTGCGGCAGGACCCTGTGGACAAATGTCGCAGGACCCTGTAGCCGTGCGGCAGGACCCTGTGGACAAATGTCGCAGGACCCTGTAGCCGTGCAACAGGACCCTGTAGACAAACGTCGCAGGACCCTGTAGGCGTGCGGCAGAACCCTGTAGCCTAATTTAGCAGGACCCTGTAGGCGTGCGGCAGAACCCTGTAGCCTAATGTAGCAGGACCCTGTAGGCGTGCGGCAGGACCCTGTAGACGTGTGTCGCAGGACCCTGTAGGCGTGGGGCAGGACCCTGTAGACAAATGTCGCATAACCCTGTAGCCGTGCGGCAGAACCCTGTAAACAATTGTCGCAAGACCCTGTAGCCGTGCGGCAGAACCCTGTGGCCTAGGACCCTGTACAGGGTCGGTAGGACCCTGTACAGGGTTAGGTAACTTTTCAAATGGTTATAACATCGCAACAACTTGGAGTTTTTCAATGATTACAACGACGATGAGTCGGCCTTTCCTGGGGCTATCTGCAGTATGCCTCCCGGGAAGAAATGACGTAGGCGACTTCCGGCCTTAATCGGCGCGAGTGTACTGCCAGCAAGCATGCCCAGTCCCAGTTTGTTGAAGTCATGCGTGATGCAGCAAACAGCCCAGGCATGGGGATCAGCCAGCTTTGGCAGAGTTTGAGCAAGCAGCCCATCACAGCTTTGGAGATCTCTGAGTATGGCAAGCTGGCAGAGCTTGCGATGGTGATGGTCCCAGGCTCAGTGGAGGAGGAGCGCATGTTCTCAGCGAGGCATACCTCAAGGATGACACACGCAAAAGGCTCAATGAAGAGCACCTGAATGTGTGCGCCAGGGCCTTCCACACTGTCACACATGGTGTGTCAGATTTCCCATACCACGAGGCGGTTGGGGTGTGGCTGCACTCACGATAAATAAGGCCGACGCGAGGGTGTTTTTTGCATCGGATGGACATTCCGCTCCGATAGAACGATAGAGCGTTGAGTTTAAGGGGGACCTCGCTCTTGAATGAAGTCCTAACTCGCAGCGGTTGCGAAGATACAACGATCCGCGCGCGAGGTACCCCCCCAAAATAGGGCGGCTGCACAGATGCCGGTTAAATGAGCCCGGAATCTGTACAGATGCATGTCGATGCCTTTAGACACACTCGACATCTGCACAGATGCATCCCTCGACATCTGCACAGCTGCCGACAATGTCGACATCTGCACAGATGCATCCCTCGACATCTGCACAGCTGTCGAAACAGTCGACATCTGCACAGCCAAGCATCCCTCGACATCTGCACAGCTGTCGACACACTCGACATCTGCACAGATGCATCCCTCGACATCTGCACAGCTGTCGACACACTCGACATCTGCACAGATGCAACCCTCGATATCTGCACAGCTGTCGACACACTCGACATCTGCACAGATGCATCCCTCGACATCTGCACAGCTGCCGACACAGTCGACATCTGCACAGCCAAGCATCCCTCGACATCTGCACAGCTGTCGATATAGTCGACATCTGCACAGATGCATCCCTCGACATCTGCACAGCTGTCGACACACTCGACATCTGCATAGATGCATCCCTCGATATCTGCACAGCTGTCGACACACTCGACATCTGCACAGGTGCATCCCTCGACATCTGCACAGCTGTCGACACAGTCGACATCTGCACAGCCAAGCATCCCTCGACATCTGCACAGCTGTCGATACAGTCGACATCTGCACAGATGCATCCCTCGACATCTGCACAGCTGTCGAAACAGTCGACATCTGCACAGCTTCATCCCTCGACATTTGCACAGATGCCTAGTAGTGCAGATGTGCACATGAAGAAAAGGCTTGCATGAAGGTTACGCAAAGGCACCGCGCAGGCAGCAAAGTAACCGCAAAGGAAGCAAGCATAACACGGTATGCCCTAAGGTTACAAAATAACCAGGCTGCATGGAGACCTGCATGAAGGTACCGCGAAGGAAGCAAAGGAATCACGCAAGAATCCAGACTGCCCGCTCAGCTGGCATTAGCAGGCAGGAGCGGCCAGGAGCAGCCAACAAAACCGTCGCCAAAAGGCTAGCTATGAGCCGACCAGCCGCATAGCATTGGCGACCAGCCATAAAAAGATGCCATCAGGTTAAGCGATAGGATCAAGAGATAGCGACAGAAAACGGAAGGAGGTGCAGCGATGCAGCGACCCAGCGATGCAGCGATGCGGCATAAAAAAATGCATGAGGTGCAACTTGGACACGTAGCCCGAAGCCTATGAGACGGAGCGGAAGAGGAGTGGAGGAGCCCGGAGGCGGTCAGGAGCCATGCATGAGACGAAGCTGGGTGCACTTGAAGCAAAGTTATGTGCACCCACACAAACCCCACCCTAGCGAATGGTGAGTAGTTTATCTTGCAGTCATGTGGCTCCAAGTACCTTGCCTGACTATTTGCCAACCACTGAATTGCTGCAGGTTCAATGGTCCCAATGGCTTCCCTACACCCAGCCCAGCCCAGCCCAGCCCAGCCCAGCCCAGCCCAGCCCAGCCCAGCCCAGCCCAGCCCAGCCCAGCCCAGCCCAGCCCAGCCCAGCCCAGCCCAGCCCAGCCCAGCCCAGCCCAGCCCAGCCCAGCCCAGCCCAGCCCAGCCCAGCCCAGCCCCCCCCTCCCTCCCACACCACCACCTCCTTCATCACCCTACCACAAGAAGCAGGTGCATGGAGCGCAGGAGCAGCCAGGAGCTGCAGCCATGGAGGCGCTGCCAGGTAGGTATAAAAGTGGCGCTAGCAAAGAGTGAGTGGCCAGCCCTTGCACATGGGTGGTCGGATGCCCAGCCTAACAGCAAAGATGCCCATTGTTTACTGAAGGTCCCACGGTCAGCCCTTCCCTCTTCCCCCCTTCCTCCTTCCCCCTTCCCCCTCCCCTCCCCTGTCCCACCTCCAAGCCTGGCACCCCACCTACCTCCCGCCTTTCCCACCCCCCGCCCCACGACACACGCTGCAGCCCTCTCCCTACCCTACCCTTGGCGTAGCAGCCCTCTCCCTACCCTACCCTTGGCGTAGCAGCCCTCTCCCTACCCTACCCTTGGCGTAGCAGCCCTCTCCCTACCCTACCCTTGGCATAGCAGCCCTCTCCCTACCCTACCGTCGGACATTTTCCCCCCCGCCGATCGCGCCTCGATTGCGGACCGAATAGGGGGACCGACGCCGACTGATATCGGCCCAATCGCTCGATGGGGTAAGCTGTCGATTCGATGGGGGTATCGATTTATGTGATGTCGAGGCATGTTCGAGGCTTGTCTAAGGCTTGTTCGAGGCATGTTTGAGGCTTGTTCGAGGCATGTAAGAGGTACTTTCGAGTCAGCTCTATCCATCGATTAGATGGGGGATCGATGCAGATAACTCATCGATGTTACACTAGCTTACTGCACAAGACGTTATGTCAAAGTACAAGGCCTACTGCCAAAGCAATATGCTTGCTGCATTCAAAGCAATATGCTTGCAGCATCCAACGCAATATGCTTGCAGCATCCAAGCAATATGCTTGCTGCCATGACATTCTGCATGCTACACAAAGCTAGGACACAAAGGCTGCTGGAAACCATGCAGTGCGGCACTAGTATCTTGATCCTTATGAGATGCAGCCTTTGGGCTGTGGGCTGAACGATGCTGAACGGGTTGGGTTGGTACCCAAACAAGAACAAGGTGGTTACCTGCAAGAGGCAAACATGCCATGCCGTGCAGTCAGCCATGTCGCAATCCTACAGCCATGGTATTGCAACACTTCCTAATCAATGGTGTGTGGGGGGGGGGTAATGTATGTCACAATTGAGTAGAGGAAGCAAGTGAGTGGGGAAGCAGGTGGGGGTAGTTGGTAAGGGGATATGGGGAAGGGTACCACTACATAACTAATGCTAGTGTGGGTCAGTGGTCACCTGCTCAACCCTCCCTTCTCCACTTTCACGCTTAGCTGTTACGCGCCATGGTTGCTCCTGCAGAAACAATGAGGGAAGGCATTAGAGCATCAGTCAGCCTACGCCCTTGCCATTTAAGTTGGTACGTGCTAGCAAATACTAACCTTGCATGCCGCACACGCGCACATTGGTAATGTTCTCCCAACCGAACGCCTTGCAATCTGTCAATAGCACCTCACGGAACTGCAACATCAATGCAGTGTGGTTGGAGGCCATTAGCTCTTTGTAGGGCTCCTTCTCACCGGTGACCTGCCTGTAGAGGTCCGTGAGGCGGAAGTATAGCTGCAAGCATTCGGAGCAAATGTAGGCGTCTAGCTACAGGCATGGACATGTTTGGCAAGCTGCTGGTGCTACATGCGACGCCAAGCAGGCAAGGGTACCTTGAAGTTAGTGAAGGCCATGTGATCCACCAGCAGCAATGGCATCACTGGCTTGCCTGCAAAGCCCTCCTTCAGTTGGTGATCAGTCACTGAGTCCTTGTCAAATCCTGTTGCGCACGCAACCAAGAAGGCCAAGCTGCCCACTGGGTTTCCACCTGCGGTGCGCAGGGAGGATGCCCCGGGGGACTTGCTTGCAGCCTCGAACTCCTTCCGCACAAACTGCTTGAAGGCATAGTCGCCTTTTGGATCCTTGGGCACTGTGATGCCCTTCACCTTGCAGTACGTGACGAATTGAATCCATGGACAAATGCATGAGGGCAATGAAGGGCATATGCACTTCAAAGGTGTGCATGTGAGATTAGGTTGCTGAATGTTCACCTGATTTGTCACCTCCTTTGTGCCCTGCGATGTCTCCACATGTCTGAATAGCCGCTCCCCGCACTTTCTCACTACTCCTCCAACCGTGGTTGCCTCCATCTCCCAGAATTGCCGCCACACAGTGCGGTCATGGCCACCAACCTCTGTCATCATCTTGCTTAGTTCCTTATCCTGCTCACACAGCTTGCATGCCATGCTGTTTGTGAGTAGGATGCGGTGGTCCACATCTGCCTTGACAATGCCTGGCTTCCGAATACCTGTGATAACCCTCCCCATGCGCTTCTGCACCAAAGCCAAGCCACATAAATGCTTAGTTTCAAGTGAGTTGCAGCTTAAGCACCACTACCATGTCACAAGATGTTGAGTATCACTGACCTTCACAAGGGAATAGTATGTGTCGTAGTACACCAGGACTGTCAGCTGTTCCTGCCCGCCACTGGGAATTGAGGGGCCCACTCCACTAGGGGGCACGACCCCAGCATGGACAACAGCCTGGGACAGAGTATGGAACCGTATGTTATACAAACAGGCGGAGCGCTGGCCTCTGTTTGACATACCACGTGGGCAACAAGTTGAACCAAGCGCGGAAGAGGCCAGGTGCTGATGAAGGCGTCGACCATTAGCTTGCACTGGTTGGTGGTGAGGCCCTCAGCTGCAGGCTGAGCGCTGCCCTTCCCGACCTCTTCGCTATCGCTGCTGCTGCTATCGCTGCTGTTGCCGCTGCTGCTGCCACTATTGTCTTTGCTGCCACTGGTGCTGGGCTCTTTGCCGTTGTCGACGGTGCGCATAGCCTCCCTATCACGTTGTTCATCCGCTTCCAGTTGCTTGGCAGACTCCTTCCTAGTCTGACGAGCGCTGGAGCCACCTGCCACACGCTTGGTGCCTGGCGACTCGCCATCTGTGTCGGCATGGCTGCGCTTGGCACCTGGCATGTTGGGTGAAGTGGACTGGTGGACTTGGCTGTGAGTTTTATAGCACTATAGCGATGCGTTGTGTAACCGCGGTGTAACAGTGTACTGCCGCTTTGACTTAGGGGTTTTTTCCAATGCGGGGTAACGGGGTAGAGGGGAACGGGGGAATGCACTTTTTACCCCCCGTTTCCAATGCGGCGCGAACGGACTCGCAGGGGAACGGCAGTTGGACGGCGGTTAGAGGGGGGATAAAAATTCCCCCGCTGCGCTTTTCCCCTCATTCCCCCGTTACCCTCCGAAAAATTCCCCCGCATTGGAAAAACCCCCTTAACTTGACTGCAAAGGTTCTGCAAAAGTCGGCAAATGTTACTCATGCTTGTCTGGTTCCTCGCCTGTTTGTGCCTTGTAGCCCCCCTCGTCATCCTCACTGGCCGAGCTGTAACTGCAATCTCTCCCCTTATTGATACGAAATGTGCCGGATGCCAGCAGCGCTTCTCAAGTAGATTGCAGCTGAAGCACCATAGGAAGTGGCGCTGTGGAGTCATCCATCGCCCTCCCCGACCGATAGATGACGAGCCAGTGAATGCAGATCCGCCAGTGGAGGCCGAGGAGCATGAGGAGCTAGAGCATGGCTCTTCTTCACTTTCACATGGAGCATGGCTCTTCTTCACTTTCACAACAGTTTTAGGAGCGTCTTTGCAACACACATGGTAAGTATGGTGTGCACGCACCTTGCTGACATACTTAGTGTGTTCATACAACTCTTGGGCCTCTACCTCCTACCTCACTCCTACAAATTAATCCCTGCGTCCGTCCCTGCGTGTTGACCGACCTTGTCCGATCGGGCTGAAATTTTGACAGATGGTAGTTTGCAGAAATAAAAACATATTTTCTCTGATTAAATATTTTAAAAAAATCAAAGGCGGCTGCGCTGTGGCCCTGTGGCTAGAGTGCAGGGATGAGTGCAGGGATAGGTCGCGGGCCACAGCGCAACAGCTGTTGATTTTTTCACAATAGTTTTCTTGCAAAATATGTTTTATTTTTTGCAATCTACCATCTATTAAAATTTCAGCCCGATCGGACAAGGTTGGAAACACGCAGGGACGGACGCAGGGATTAATTTGTAGGAGTGCTACAGGACAGTGAGGGTGATACCATCAAGTACCACATGCTCGGCCACGTTGTGGATACCATCCGTGACATGGGTGGCATGATGGATGTCCATGCCCAGTTCTTTGAGGCTAGCCACCGCAATGTCAAGCTAAGGTACCGCCTCACCAACAAGCGACAGCGCAACAACACAGAGGCCATGGTCAGCAGAGCGCGCCTTCTCATGGTAAGTATCGGGGCTAGAGTGGGGGGGCAAGGGAGAGAGTGCGGGGAGGTAGCAGAGCTCCGTACATAATGGCAGTGAGCACAAGGTAGACTGAGGGTATGGTACGTGGCTGTACAAATGTTTGCTTGCAGATGGCTCACGCCCATGACGCAGACGCATTGGGCGTGCCTCAATATGAAACAGCCCACTCCATTGCCACAACAAGAGGCGAGCACACTGTTGTGCAGCAAAGCCAACGCATTGACGTGGAGCTTGCCAGCAGCGCAGGATGCCATCTCATGTCTAAGCAGCCAGAGCTGCGTCAGCTCAGCACCTTGCTGCAAGAGGCATGTGCTACGTTGCACATGGCAATGCCCGTGTTCATCAACGTGGTCAACACTGCCGTGCTAGCCGCATCGGTGAGATAAGTGCAAACATGGAGCACACTCAAGCTCACACTGCACACACTGATTACACTGCTGTGCGCTAACATGGATGGGGGATTGCTATGTTGCATGTCATGCAGGTGGACTGGGAGCCAGACTGCTCTGTGGCTCAGACAGTCCGTGCAACTCCATGCTTCTACAACCGCCCCTGGTTTGACAACGTGGCACTCAACACTGAGCCAGAGTCATTTGCTCAGCTCCGCCTGCTCTTCACAGCAGGAGACATGAAATTGGCCATGGTGAGGTGCTACCAGGAGCTCCCACCTAGGGAGCAGGCAGCTCATGTCTTGAGCAAGCATGGCAACACCCGCCTACGGTGGGCGCAACAAGGCCACAGCTATGAGGTAGTCCAGCTAGCGTTCATCAAGCGCAGGGTTTTTATACTGCCCGATTGGTCTAAAAAGGATGGGCAGCACTTTCACTTGTGCAAGGGCAAGTGGGACAGGTCTGAGGCAGACAGCCGCAGCCTGGCCACCATCCACAAGGAGGGCTTACACAAGGGAGTCTTTGTCAGCTAGGGTTAGGGCTTGGGATAGGCAGCATGCTCTGTGCTAGTACAGAAGAGCATAGCATGGATATTGCATGCATGAGACTGCTAGGGCAGTTTTGAATTAGGTCAGCAAGGTCATGGTGGCAGGGCAGTATGGCTTGCCATAACATGGACATGGCGTAGGGTTTATTGCATGCTGCCCGACAGAAACAGAGTAACATGTGACATCAGGCTGCAGTGCAAGTAAGCTTCGTTGTTTCAATAACTGTCTGAGGCACTTTGGTTATGATGGTTTGGAGCAACGACCCGAGATACTGTCTCGCCGATCTCGCCCGCCTCGGCCCATCGATAGCTCGGCAGCTTGCAACCGCCTTCGACCTTAATCGACACAGTTTCGATGACCCCATCGACTTTGTGACAATCGACAGGTTTCGATGACCCGGGGGGAGTCTCTCGCGGCCAGCCCATCGGTCGCCCGACAGATTTCGACCAGCTTCGACCGCCTTCGACCGCAATCGATCCTATTTCGATGACCCCATCGATTTTGCAAAAATTGACAGGTTTCGGCGACCCGGGGGAAAATGTCCGACGACCCTTGGCGTAGCAGCCCTCTCCCTACCCTACCCTTGGCGTAGCAGCCCTCTCCCTACCCTACCCTTGGCGTAGCAGCCCTCTCCCTACCCTACCCTTGGCGTAGCAGCCCTCTCCCTACCCTACCCTTGGCGTAGCAGCCCTCTCCCTACCCTACCCTTGGCATAGCAGCCCTCTCCCTACCCTACCCTTGGCGTAGCAGCCCTCTCCCTACCCTACCCTTGGCGTAGCAGCCCTCTCCCTACCCTACCCTTGGCGTAGCAGCCCTCTCCCTACCCTACCCTTGGCGTAGCAGCCCTCTCCCTACCCTACCCTTGGCGTAGCAGCCCTCTCCCTACCCTACCCTTGGCGTAGCAGCCCTCTCCCTACCCTACCCTTGGCGTAGCAGCCCTCTCCCTACCCTACCCTTGGCGTAGCAGCCCTCTCCCTACCCTACCCTTGGCGTAGTAGCCCTCTCCCTACCCTACCCTTGGCGTAGCAGCCCTCTCCCTACCCTACCCTTGGCGTAGTAGCCCTCTCCCTACCCTACCCTTGGCGTAGCAATCTGGAGCGGGCAACCTGGAGCGGGCAGCTTGGAGTGGGATCCAGTAGTAGCAGCCCACCCAGCCCACCCTGGCCATGCCATGCCCACACACCACAATGACCCTACCCATCCCTCTCAAAAGGCATAGCTGAGCGCTTGGGTGGTTGTCAGCCCGTGCTTGTTGTCCACGTCATCTTGCCGCCTTGTTGCGATGTTGTTGTGTTGTCACCTTGTTGGGTTGTGGTGTGGTGTGGTGATGGTGATGGTGAGGTGTGGTGTGGCGTGGTGTTGTGATGGTGATGGTGATGGTGATAGTGTGGTGTCAACTTCTTGTTGTGTTGTGTCGTTGCTACCTTGTCACATCTTAGGGAGGTGTTATGGTCATTGGGTGCATCAATGCATGTGCTTAGCATTTCCATATTGAGGTGTTGTGGAGTGATGGTGCATCAAGACTTGTGCTTGCAAGTCCCGTTTCGAGGTGTTACGGGATGTTTGGGTGTCCAAACATGTGTATTGCGAGGATGTTGCGGGGTGTTTGGTCGTCAATACATGTGTTCTGCGGGGGTGTAGCGAGGTGTTGCGGGGTGTTTGGGTGTCAATGCATGTGCTTTGCGGATGTAATAGTCGATGAAATAGTCGACATCTGTGCAGATGAAGCCACGACATCTGCACAGCCAAGCTGCGAATGTAATAGTCGACATCTGTGCAGATGCTACAGACGACAACTGCACCGCCAAGCATCAAATGTAATAGTCGACATCTGTGCAGATGTCGTTGTTAGCAGCTGCACAAATGTCGGTCATGACATCTGCACAGCCAAGCATTGAATGTAATAGTCGACATCTGTGCAGATGTCGTCGTCAGCAGTTGCACAGATGTTGGTCGCGGTATACGACATTTGTGCAGATGTTGACTTCCCGCAGCTGCACAGATGTCGACATCGCCTGCATCTGTGCAGATGTCGACTCTCAGCAGCTGTGCAGATAAGGGACAACCGACATCTGCACAGATAGGAAAGCGAATAAAGCCGCGGACCAACTACGTCGCAACGGTTGCGCGGAGTTACGTAAGACTTGTACCGTTCGAACGGCCTTCTACTCCTCTTTCCAATGAGCTATGGTCGGCCCAATCGCGACCGGTCCTTGTTTATCATGAGTGTGGATGCTGCCAACAAGAAGGGGCGCTATGGTGTGTAAGCTGGCTGTCAAGAGTGGGCTGGTGATGGACTGGTGATGATGATGATGGACATATGCTTTGATGGAGATGGTGATGTTGTTGTATATATTGCCTTTATTTAATTGCTAGTTGCTTTTATATAATTGCTAATTGCTAATTGCTAATATATAATTGCTTATTAATGGTTTAGAAAGATTTTTCTATTTTTCGTAACCAGTCGTGACCGCGTAACCAGCCATTTGATGGTCCAGGACCCTTCGTGACCAGCATCAGCTTGACTGTTACGAGACGTCCAATGACGGTGACAGAGTTCTCCGTGTAACCTATTGAATTGCCAGAAGCAACGCGGAGCCTGGCAGCTCCGTCGCACCTCGGCGGGTTTGGGAGCGTCCGCGGCAAGAATGAAGGGCAGCTGTTTGAGCTGCTTTAACAGGCGTGCCTGCTCTGCTCCTTGCCGCACGGCGGTCACAAACGAGGCGTCGCATATTGCAATATCGAAGGTGTCTGGCGACTCCTCAAGTGCTCTGGCTGCATCCTTGCAGCTATGAAAGAATGTGGTGTTGTAGTTGCACTGCCGCAACTGCTGCTCCAAGCGTGCGGGTTCGCTAGTTAGCGCCAGTACCCGGAGCCCTGCGGGATGGAAGACGACGTCGCTCATGTTGTGTAAGGAAGCCCGCCTGTACGCACAGGAAGCGCCTAAAAGATATGGGTGGTGCATGGGAAGATTGCGCGAATATGGGATTTTTAGAAATGCCGAACGAACCAGGTGCGTCGCAATGTCTGACTATGACGGGTGGGCAAGGTAGCCCATACACTGATGGCAGCCAGGCAATCTCACATACGCTCTTTTCTTACTATCGTACAATCTTACTATCAATCTTAATTTCTATTTTTCGCTTTTCCATAGAGCGCGACAGTTCCCTGTGTCCTTGTCCTCCTGTGGAGCCCCAACACTTCTCCACAGCAGTAGGGCATAGCCATGCGTATTGCTCCGAGCCAGGTTGCTAATATTAGCTGGTGGTGGTACTTGCTCATATTAGCTAATCCCTTTCCATTACGAGAAAAAAACAATTCGCGGACGCGTCCTATTTTTGGGTCGGGAACGAGTATTTAATTTTGTTTTTCGGGGCCTTGCGAATCGAAATAGATAGTACGGTAGTCAATTTTATGACTATATAACGATTTGTGATTTTCTCGTAATGGAAAGGGATTAGCTAATGTGAGCAAGTACCACCACCAGCTAATATTAGCAACCTGGCTCGGAGCAATACGCATGGCTATGCCCTACTGCTGTGGAGAAGTGTTGGGGCTCCACAGGAGGACAAGGACACAGGGAACTGTCGCGCTCTATGGAAAAGCGAAAAATAGAAATTAAGATTGATAGTAAGATTGTACGATAGTAAGAAAAGAGCGTATGTGAGATTGCCTGGCTGCCATCAGTGTATGGGCTACCTTGGCCACCCGTCATAGTCAGACATTGCGACGCACCTGGCTCGTTCGGCATTTCTAAAAATCCCATATTCGCGCAATCTTCCCATGCACCACCCATATCTTTTAGGCGCTTCCTGTGCGTACAGGCGGGCTTCCTACACAACATGAGCGACGTCGTCTTCCATCCCGCAGGGCTCCGGGTACTGGCGCTAACTAGCGAACCCGCACGCTTGGAGCAGCAGTTGCGGCAGTGCAACTACAACACCACATTCTTTCATAGCTGCAAGGATGCAGCCAGAGCACTTGAGGAGTCGCCAGACACCTTCGATATTGCAATATGCGACGCCTCGTTTGTGACCGCCGTGCGGCAAGGAGCAGAGCAGGCACGCCTGTTAAAGCAGCTCAAACAGCTGCCCTTCATTCTTGCCGCGGACGCTCCCAAACCCGCCGAGGTGCGACGGAGCTGCCAGGCTCCGCGTTGCTTCTGGCAATTCAATAGGTTACACGCACTGGCTTGTAGCCGTTCCGCGAGGCCACCCTGGCAGATTTGTTAAGATTTTCTGCCACCTGTCGGACTGGCTCTTCTCCTGCGATCAGCTAGAGCAGCTGCGCCTACTCGCATGCGTTGTGCGCTCGCGCGTTGACGCCGTCCCTCTCGTAATCCGGTCTGCACCAATCCCAAGCCAGCAAAAGCTTTTCTTCAAGACACCCCGCAATGGCAGTGCTTTGGGTGCTCACTTTCACAGGTCATGCTGGGCATTAAGTTAGGTGCAGCAGAAGTGCTGGAAAAGCCACTGTGCCCACTCAAGCTCAAGACACTTTGGCAGCATACCGTACGACGTATGATGCGCAGCAGCAGCGCCAAATCTTCCAGTATACCAATTACGAGCAGTCATCTGAAAGCTCAGCGACCAGGTGAGCGTCTCCTGCCATTCGCCAACCAGCACATGCCGGTCCAAATGAGGTGACATCACCCTTGCATCCTGCCCTGCACGTGGCTGCTGTTATGAAACCCCCTCTCCACCTGCTGTTGCAGGCAGCAGCCGCAGCTCCTCAGAGTCCTGCCATCAGGGCGACAATGGCTCTGGCTCAGGTGGTCAGCCGGGTGTGAACCAGGCGCTGCTGTTGGATGTGGGTGAGGCGCTGCTGCTGCCCTCGCCGCGCTCCACCCTTAGCCCCTGCACCCCCCCAGTGCTTGAGAGCATGGCGTCCCTCAGTTGCGATGGTGGCCAGAGCAGCGGGCTGCCCCTAGACGCGGCCTGGACCAGCCTCCTGCTCCCCGTGCCCCAGTTCTCTGACAGCCTGCAGCTCACCCCAGGGCCCCTGCCCCGCCAGCCCACCCTGCTGACCACCTACCCCCTGCCGCGGGCGGAGCCAGCAGGCGAGCTGCAGCTGGGACTGGAACCAGAGCTGTTGACACCGGGCACCTCCTCCCTGGGAGTGCTGGGTGACCTGGTGACCCAGCAGCCGCCGACTGCAGGCTTCCACCAGACATCCCTGGACAGCCCCCACCACAGCAACCTGTGGGCCAAGGCTAGCCCTGCCTGCCCTGCTGCTGGCCCCTGTAGCAGCCCAAGCAGCAGCAGGCCAGCTCACTTGGTTGATAGCTCGGCGGTTGGAGCCGTGGCGGCCGGCTGTAGGTCAGAGCTGCTGTGCCCCACACCTGCCCCAGGGGCCTCTGGGCCACCTCCTGCCACCCCTCTCGTGTACCCAGCCGCCAGCGTGGACTGCAGCCTGCCCATGTGTGACCTGCCTCTGGCTGCACCCCTGCCCTGGAACGCCTGCCTGCCGGGGCCCAGCTGGGTGGGCTGCAGCCCAGCGCTGGGCAGTATGGGACCAGCCCTGGTCACTCCAGATTGTGCCCCAGGCCTGCCCTCCTACAGTTGCCCAGGCACCAGCTTGCCTGCTGGCATGGCATGGGGCCTCCCTATGAGCGCCATGGCGGTGGCGCCAGGCATCACCCCTCCCATCTTCCCTGAGCCCACCATACCTGTGCTGCCTATCCACATGGGCTGCATGCTGCCACCCACCCACCCACCTGCCACGCCCCCTTGGGCAGGGCTGGGTGCAGGTCTGCCACCCCTGCCCATCGCAGCCGGGCTGCCCTGGCTGCTGCCATGCGGTGGAATGAATACGTCCACGCCCATGGGCATGAGCATGGGTGTGGGCATGCTAGACGCTACAGCCGCGGCCTTCCCCCATGCCAACCTCAGTGTGGGGTCTGCAGCCGCCCCCCTGCCAGCCTTGCCCCTGCACATGCTGGCAGACGCCTGTGGCAGCGGGTGCAGCAGGGAGGGGCCAGGGGGGTCAAAGCCAGCCAAGCTGCCTGGCTCTCTCACCCAGCTGGCGCCCAACAATGGGGCCATGGCCATGAGTGCCAGCGTGAGGGACCTGCTAGCCCTGGACATGGAGGACATGGACCTGCTGGAGCAGAGCCTGGTCGAGCAGGAGCTGCCTCAATTGCCCAGGTGCGCCGTGCCAGCTGCTGCTGAACCCTGATTGGGTCTGCTGCTTGGTGTGACCTGGGGCTGCTGCTTGGTGTGGCCTGGGGCTGCTGCTTGGTGTGACCTGGGGCTGCTGCTTGGTGTGACCTGGGGCTGCTGCTTGGTGTGACCTGGGGCTGCTGCCCCACTGTGTTGGTGACCAGTTGTTTGCATCCTCCCTCCCCCTCTCTGCTCCCCCATGCAGGTGTGAGAGCGCCCTGCTGCTGCCCTCCCTGGAGGACCTGATCCAGGACAGTGATATGGAGGATGGTGGCCTGGGCTATGGGCTGGTGCATGGCGGTTGCTTTGCACCCAGCACGCAGCACCTCCTCTCTTGCCCCTGAGTCAATACTTCAGGTGGGTGCGCGGCAAAGCTGGTGGCACAGCACTGGTCACATCAGGCCTGGACTGGGGGGCTCCCTGGCTACGTGGAGGCAGTGCTTCAAGCTGTATGATCTGGTCATGCAATGCCTCCTCCCATTGGAAGCGCACCTGGGGATGGTCAGGCTGGGGAGCCGAGCGTCCGATGTCTCCATGCAGCATGTGCCGGGTCAACTTCTACTTGCCAGCTTGCTGAGCACATGCAGCCAACCCTAAGCGCTCACCCCTGATGATGTTGGATGTCCAGTGCTGAGAGGTTTGGCCACGGTTGCCATGCATGACACAGCAATGCCAAGTTCAAGCAAAACACATGTACATTAGTAGCAGGCAGCAGGCGGGTAATTGTCATGGCTGCAGTATGTCTTGCGTGGCATACTAGATGTGATGCGTGTTGTTCCTGACCTCCTGAAGTCCAAAAGGCACAAGACATGTAATCCATTCATGGTGCTTGCGTGCTGCGCAGGCTCAGCTACTTGAGGCAGATCAGGCTGGCGTCCTCCCACTGCTGGCGGGTGATGTGACCGAGGGCTTGGACCGCACCTTTGCCACTCCCTCACCACTACAGCCTTCTGTGGGTCATGTCCCACAACGGTGTCGCCCTGGCAGGATGGTGGTTGCGTCAGTGTTAGACAGGAGGCAATAAGCTGGGAGGAGTATGTGGTGGGGCGGGTGAGGAGTGCATGAGTAAGCAGGAGAGGACACCCCAGCTGCCGTGCTGCATATGTGCGCCAGCCTGGGCCATTGTTTGCGTGTTGTGCACCCATGCCGCCCCGCTTGCCCCACATGGGCGAGGGAGGGCAGCGTGACAAGTAAGCCAGTAAGTGCCACATGGCATGGCGGGCCTATGTCCTGGCCTGAGTTGCGAGTGAGAACAGTCTTCAGGGTAACACCACAGTTGAGTCGGGGAAGGTGTGGCGACAGCTAAAGTGTCACGGGCTGCAACCTGCTTAGTGGTAGCTTGAAGTTGTGCAGAGGAGGGCAGAGGAGGGGAGGGCAGAGGAGGGGAGGGCAGGAGAGGGGAGCTGAGGGGAGGGCGAGGCATTGACTCCTCACCTGCATGCAGTGGTCAACAGTGCCTGGTGCAGTTTTTACAGCATGGAGTTGTGGGTGCATGCACACCTGAGCAAGTGTGTGTGGAGGGTTGCTCAGAAAGGAGGTGCATGCTGTTGAGTGTGTACAGCAAGTGAGGAGCAGCGTGCAGTATTGCAGGTTGCATAGCTAGGCCTGTGGGCCTGGGCCCTTACCTCAACAACTGCTGCAGCTTTGCAAACGCACCCGTTCGCAGCTGGTGCAGCAATTGAGGGAAGGGCGAGAGGTATTGCAAGACATGTTGCCGCCGTAAATGTGGGGCAGGCCGCATGGATTGATGCCGATGAGGCAGGCTTGGGCAAGGCAGCAGCAGGTGCAGGGCTGGAGGTGTGGCACCAGGGGTGCGGTGGGGCCTGCAGGCTGGCTGTGGAGCTGTCATACGTGCCATATAGGCTATATGGGGTCACAGGCCTCAGTGGCGTGGCCCGTAATTGAGGCGCAATGGCTGCTGCGTTTGGGTATGTGTGGATGTGTGGTGCTAAGGCTTGTCGAGACTAAAGCAATGCAGTGTTGTGCCACAGGTTGTTGGACTGCCGCCAGTCTATAAGCGGGAGCCAAATTAGGCGCTGGGTCCATGCAGTGGAGGAGCAAGAGCTCGGATATGTATGGACATCCCTGTGCAGTTTGTTATTAATGTGGGAAGGGGAACTGACGTCTGCGGAGTGGGTCGAGGGGTTCGGTGTCGTGTGTGTGTGAGGTACTTGGAGCTGAAGTATGGCGGCTTGTCTCACTGAGCAGGAGGGCTGGTTGCTGCGATGGGATGCATGCATGAGGAACATGAGGTGGCTTACTGCAGGTTGTGGGGGTGCACATAGGGAATCGAGCTAGGGGCCTATGTCTAGCTCACAAGGCCTGGGTGGTGCTTAGTGGGCTTATGGCGTCCTGCATGTAGAGCACGGCAATGCAGTGCATGAACACTTGTGCATGCGGTAGTGTAATGTGTGGACACTGATGGATGCGGTGGTGCTGATGGATGGCAGTGGCGACCCTGAGCAGCGCTGTAGTGTGCAGCGGTGTGTTGTGCAGTGGTGGTGTGGGTCAGTGGCAGTGGAGCAACCCAACATGCAGCGGGTAGGTTGTGCCCAGTTTTGATCAGTTACACCAGGCGTAGGCCGGCAGTCACTACACAAGGGCCAATGTGCCTCTGGTGGGGTGTCGAGCATAGCCGTGGAGTGCTAGATGTCGCGCGTGTGCTTTGGGTGATGGCAGCCTGCAAACCGTTGTATAGTGGCAGTCAAGGAAGGAGCAGCATGCTGTCGCAGTAGTGGTGGTAAGCTGTACTCGGGGTTTTTGAGCATCAGTTTTGAGTCTGGTAATTGCCAGATGATGCAAAGGCTGTGACTAGTGGATACGGCAATGCATGTCATACCGAGTATCAAACTGTGTAAGATTTGTCCCCAATGCATCTGCTATCGAACGAGCGTGCGTACCTTTATACCAAAGCCTGTGTTACACTCCAGAAGAAAGAACAAATGCTGAAGAACACGGCTTTACCTGCAGTCAGGCGCCCCCAACATGGGGTTGGTATATGCATGCAAGTACTCTCTAAATACTGCATCGTTTTCGATAGCGTTTGGCACATTGGTAGCTGCAAATCAATGCGCGTCATCTGACCATCAGCGCGCGACATTGGAGTCTTTGCTCGCGTACTGCCACATGTGCCCGCGAACAAATAACAGCGGCGAGACGGGTATCCTTGGGACGGTGAGCCACATCCCTGTGGCGCCATCTATCTGGCGCAGTGAGCGGGTTGTGCACACATGGAATGTCCGGCAAACACCCAACGCGATGCCTGCTGGGCGTGCAGGGCACCTAGACGGGGTGATTGAAGCATATGTTCGTACTCGCTTCCGCCGAATACACCATTTGGGTAGGCGCACACGAAGGTATCACCGGGTTACACCCCCCCTCCTCGACTGTGTCATCCACTGTATTGCACCCGCTGCACTCACAAGAAAATGGCTACGAAATGTTTGTTCTTGACCCCTTGGCGCTTTTGTTAAAACAACCCGCACGTTAAAAAGCCCAGGCCTCTATCAGTTTGACATCTTCAAAGTGACATCATGTTCTCCAAGCAGAATCAGGGCCACGGGGCTGTGGGGTGGCAGTTGAGCTATGAAACGTTGCACGCAGGTGGATGGGATGTAGGGGAGTGTAACTCTCAGAGGAGCCGAGTCCAAACTCGGCCATGGTGTGGAGCTGTGTGACTGACTGCATGGCCCTGACCCCGAAATCGGCGGAGTTGACGGTCACAGACCAAAGTGTGCTTTTGACATATCTGAGTATGAGCGTGTGTAACATGT